>JAECXG010000159.1:0-1230736 GCA_018152135.1 Drosophila paulistorum
AATTTCATATTTCAGCTACTTTTAGCCGGGAGATAATAGAGTATGAAAATTGTCAGGATCGGACTACTATATCATATAGCTCTAGAACAAAAATTTTTGCAAAAATTGGAGTATCCCCATGAAATTTACCAATATAATAGAATTTGATATAAAATCTCAGATCCCAAAATTTGAGTTTGATCGGATAAATAGAACACAAGTTACAGTCAATACAAATCGGTTCTACGTCATCAGCAAATCAAACAGAGCACATGCATACGCACACACAGACGTAGCGCTACACGTATGTATGTATGTGTATGCGTGTTGTGCTTTGTTTAAAAATTCTAGTAAAAAGAGAAGTAATTTGAATGTTTTGTTTGTGTGTTGATGAATTGAGTTGCAAGGAAAGAAATTTCAAAATGTAAAAAAATTATTGCCAAGGACTGCAAGGGTATATAAACTTCGGCATTGCCGAAGTTAGCTTCTTTGATATTTTTTTTTAGTATTGTTCGAATTAGTGTTACTTTGGTTGGTATTACACTGGTTAGTATTACATTGGTTAGTGTTATTGTTGTAATTTCGTTGGTTATACGAATTAGTGGGTGAGTTTGATGCATGCGAAAAGGCTTGACTTTTTGAGTTATGAGGCTTTGATTTATATTCGAAATCATATATTCCTTTCTCTATTGCTGCCTGTCGCAAACCTAATATTGTGCTGGTTTCAGCTGTTTTCATTCTAACATGGAATTCCATCGGAATTTGTTCCGCAATAACTTGCGCTATAGCTCTATCCATTAATTGTGTATACATTGTCGTATTTGGTTCATCGTTTTCAAGAGCTAACTTATCAAGTATATCATACGATAATTTATTTAAATGGTCAACTAGCTTACGAATTGATCCTCTGTATTGGGCTTTATAGATGCGATCTACCAAAACCGATAATGGGGTCTAATTTTTAAAATTGCTGATTAGGAGCTCCTTCAGTTGTATCCAGGTTGAAGGTTGGTTCCTTATTACAAGGCTGTGGGCGTTTCCCGAAGTGAGCTGTCTGATGCTTTGAAATATTCGGGTCTGCTGCTCCAAATTCATTGTTGGGTATGCCGTCAACAATTGTTCAATCTGACTCAGGAATTGAGATAGATTTCCATCGCCATCGTTCAACGTTGTTTAAAGAATACAGCAAATCTCTAAGGGCATCGGCTGACAGAGATTGTACGCCTTACTGTTGTCCATGTGACATTTTGGTTTTGTGTTTTTGGTTTTCGTTGTTTTATTTAATTGTCTGTAAAAAAAAATTTTTGCACAATTTCCTTTGGGAGAGTTTTTGCTTTTGTTTCTCTGCTTCAAGGTTAAAAATGGTTTCTATATTTTTTTTTTTGTTGTTGCACAAAATCAATATTTATATATTTTGTCGCTTTTTCCACGGGATCACAAACACAAATTTTGTTTTTCAGTGTATATGGATTGCAGGGATCAAAGGATATGCAATGCCCAGACATACACTCTGTTCGTAGTGATTTTAGTTCACTACCTAGTTTTCGGATTGTGCAAAGGATCAATACTTTAATGGAATACTAGATTAAACCTTCTGAGAACGATGCGTTTGTTTCGCGGATAATTTACAGAAAATGGCGTCTGTATTATGGTTCCAGCAGCTTTTAGCCGCCATGCTATAAGCATGGCGGCTATAAGAAGCAAAATGGCGGCCGTATTACGGTTTCAGCAGATTCTATAACTGTTATGTAAAAGATAGCTTCTATAAGACTCAAAATGGCGGAAGTATAACAATTCCAGCAGCTTCTATAGATGTTATGTAAAGGATGGCGGCTATAAGACTCAAAATGGCGGCTGTAGAAAGGGTCTAGCAGCTTGTACAGCTGTTATATAAAGGATAGCGGCATAACACTCAAAATGGCGGCCGTATTATGGTTCCAGCAGCTTGTATAGCTGTTATATAAAGGATTGCGGCTATAAAACTCAAAATGGCAGCAGGAGAAAGATTCCAGTAGCTCCGATGGCTGTTATATAAAGGAGAGCGGCTATAAGACTCAAAATGGCGGCCGTATTACGGTTCCAGCAGATTCTGTAACCGTTATGTAAAGGATGTCGGCCATAAAACTTAAAATGGCGGCTGTTGAATGGTTCCAGCAGCTTCTTCAACTGTTATATAAAAGATGGCGGCTATAAGACTTAAAACGTCAGCAAAAGAACGGTTACAGCAACTTGCTGTTATATAAAGGATGGCGCCTATAAGAACGAAAATGGCTGCTGTATTGTGGTTCCTGCAGCTTGTATACCTGTTATATAAAGCATGGCGGCTATTAGACTCAAAATGGTGGCCGTATTACGGTTCCAGCAGATTCTATAACTGTTATGTAAAAGATAGCGGCTATAAGACTCAAAATGGCGGCAGTAGAACGGTTCCAGCAGCTTCAATAGCTGGCGGCTATAGAACTCAAAATAGCGGCTGTAGAATGGTCCCAGCAGCTTGTATATCTGTTATGTAAAGGATGACGGATATAAGCCTCAACATGGCGGCAGTATAACGGTTCCAGCAGCTTCTATAGCTGTTATGTAAAGAATGGCGGCTTTTAGACCTACGGTTCCAGCAGATTCTATAACTGTTATGTAAAAGACAGCGGCTATAAGACTCAAAATGGCGGCTGTAGAATGGTCCCAGCAGCTTCTATAGCTGTTATGTAAAAGATGGCGGCCATAAGAATCAAAATGGCGGCTAGATTATGGTTCCAGCAGCTTGTATAACTGTTGTATAAAGGAGGGCGACTATAAGACTCAAAATGGCGGCAATAGAACAGTTCCACCAGCTTGTATATCTGTTATATAAAGGATAAAGACTACAAGACTCAAAATGGCGGTCGTATTACGGTTCCAGCAGATTCTATAACTTCTATGTAAAAGATAGCTTCTATAAGACTCAAAATGGCGGCAAAAAGACGGTTTCAGCAGCTTGTGTAGCTGTTATATAAAGGATGGTGGCTATAAGAACGAAAATGGCGGCCGTATTATGGTTCCAGCAGCTTGTATAGCTGTAATATAAAGGATTGCGGCTATAAGACTCAAAATGGCAGCAGGAGAACGATTCCAGCAGCTCCTATGGCTGTTATGTAAAGGATGGCGGCTATAAGACTCAAAATGGCGGATGTAGAAAGGTTCTAGCAGCTTCTATAGCTGTTATATAAAGGATAGCGGCTATAAGACTCAAAGTGGCGGCCGCATTACGGTTCCAGCAGATTCTGTAACCGTAAAGGATGTCGGCTATAAAACTCAAAATGGCGGCTGTTGAATGGTTCCAGCAGCTTCTACTATAAGACTTAAAACGGCAGCAAAAGAACGGTAACAGCAACTTGCTGTTATATAAAGGATGGCGGCTATAAGAACGAAAATGTCGTCTGTATTGTGGTTCCAGCAGATTGTATAGCTGTTATATAAAGCATGGCGGATATAAGACTCAAAATGGCGGCCGTATTGCGGTTCCAGCAGATTCTATAACTGTTATGTAAAAGATAGCGGCTATAAGACTCAAAATGGCGGCAGTAGAACGGTTCCAGCAGCTCTTATCGCTGTTATGTAAAGGATAGCGGCTATAAGACTCAAAATGGCGGTTGTAAAATGGTCCCAGCAGCTTGTATAGCTGTTATGTAAAGGATGGCGGATATAAGCCTTAAAATGGCGGCAGTATAACGGTTCCAGTAGTTTCTATAGCTGTTATGTAAGACATGGCGGCTCTAAGACTCAAAAGGGCGGCTGTAAAATGGTCCCAGCAGTTTGTATAGCTGTTATGTAAAGGATGGCGGCTTTAAGACTCAAAAGGGCGGCTGTAGAATGGTCCCAGCAGCTTCTATAGCTGTTATGTAAAGGATGGTGGCCATAAGACTCAAAATGGCGGCTGTATTATGGTCCCAGCAGCTTCTATAGCTGTTATGTAAAGGATGGTGGCCATAAGACTCAAAATGGCGGCTGTATTATGGTTCCAGCAGCTTGTATAGCTGTTATGTAAAGAATGGCGGATATACGCCTTAAAGTGGCGGCAGTATAACGGTTCCAGCAGATTTTATAGTGTTATGTAAAGGATGGCGGCTTTAAGACTCAAAAGGGCGGCTGTAGAATGGTCCCAGCAGCTTCAATAGCAAAAGAACGGTTCCAGCAACTTGCTGTTATATAAAGGATGGCGGCTATAAGAACGAAAATGGTGTCTGTATTGTGGTTCCAGCAGCTTGTATAGCTGTTATGTAAAGGATGACGGATATCAGCCTCAAAATGGCGTCAGTATAACGGTTCCAGCAGCTTCTACTTCTGTTATATAAAAGATGGCGGCTATAAGACTTCAAATGGCGGCAGTATAACGGTTCCAGCAGCTTCTATAGGTGTTATGTAAAGGATGGCGGTTTAAGACTCAAAAGGGCGGCTGTAGAATGGTCCCAGTAGCTTCTAAAGCTGTTATGCAAAGAATGGCGGCCATAAGACTCAAAAAGGCGGCTGTATTATGGTTTTTGCAGCTTGTATAGCTGTTATATAAAGGATGGCGGTTATAAGACTCAAAATGGCGGCAATAGAACAGTTCCACCAGCTTGTATAGCTGCTATATAAAGGATAGAGGCTATTAGACTCAAAAGGGCGGCTGTAGAATGGTTCCAGCAGCTTCTACATCTGTTATATAAAAGATGGCGTCTATAAGACTCAAAATGGCGGCAAAAGGACGGTTCCAGCAGCTTGTATAGCTGATATATAAAGGATGGCGGCTATAAGACTCAAAATGACGGCAGTATTACGGTTCCAGCAGGTTCTATAGATGTTATGTAAAGGATGGCAGCTATAAGACTCAAAACGGCGTCAGTATAACGAATCCAGCAGCTTCAATAGCTGTTATGTAGAGGATGGCAGATATAAGACTCAAAATGGCAGCAGTAGAACGGTTCCAGCAGCTTGTATAGCTGTTATATAAAGGATAGCGGCTATAAGACTCAATATGGCGGCTGTAGAAAGGTTCTAGCAGCTTGTATAGCTGTTATATAAAGGATAGCGGCTATAAGACTCAAAATGACGGCCGTATTACGGTTCCAGCAGAGTCTGTAACCGTTATGTAAAAAATAGCAGCTTTAAGACTCAAAATGGCGGCAGTAGAACGGTTCCAGCAGCTTGTATAGCTGTTATATAAAGGATGGCGGCTATAGGACTCAAAATGGCGGCAATAGAACAGTTCCACCAGCTTCTATAGCTGTTATGTAAGGGATGGCGGCTATAAGACTCACAATGGCGGTAAAAGAACAGTTCAGTTAGCGGCTATAAGACTCAAAATGGCGTCTGTTGAAAGGTTCTAGCAGCTTGAATAGCTGTTATATAAAGGATAGCGGCTATGAGATTCAAAATGACGGCCGTATTACGTTTCCAGCAGAGTCTGTAACCGTTATGTAAAAAATAGCAGCTTTAAGACTCAAAACGGCGTCAGTACAACAAATCCAGCAGCTTCTATAGCTGTAATGTAGAGGATGGCAGATATAAGTCTCAAAATGGCGGCAGTAGACCGGTTCCAGCAGCTTGTATAGCTGTTATAGCAGCTTGTATAGATGTTATATAAAGCATGGCGGCTATAAGAAGCAAAATGGCGGCAGTATTACTTTTCCAGCAGATTCTATAGATGTTATGTAAAGGATGGCAGCTATAAGACTCCAAACGGCGTCAGTATATCAAATCCAGCAGCTATTATGTAGAGGATGGCAGATATAAGACTCAAAATGGTAGCAGTAGAACGGTTCCAGCAGCTCCTATGGCTGTTATGTAAAGGATGGCTATAAGACTCAAAATGGCGGCTGTAGAATGGTTTCAGCAGCTTGTATAGCTGTTATGTAAAGGATGGCGGATATAAGCCTCAAAATGGTGGCAGAATAACGGTTCCAGCAGCTTCTATAGGTGTTTTGTAAAGGATAGCGGTTTAAGACTTAAAAGGGCGGCAATAGAACAGTTCCACCAGCTTGTATAGCTGTTATATAAAGGATAGAGGCTATAAGACTCAAAATGGCGGCTGTAGACTCAAAATGGCAGCAAAAGGACGGTTCCAGCAGTTTGTATAGCTGTTATATAAAGGATGGCGGCCATAAGACTCAGAATGGCGGCAATAGAACAGTTTCACCAGCTTGTATAGCTGTTATATAAAGGATAAAGGCTATTAGACTTAAAATGGCGGCTGTAGAATGGTTCCAGCAGCTTCTACATCTGTTATATAAAAGATGGCGGCTATAAGACTCAAAATGGCAGCAAAAGGACGGTTCCAGCAGCTTGTATAGCTGTTATATAAAGGATGGCGGCTATAAGAACGAAAATGGCGTCTGTATTAAGGTTCCAGCAGCTTGTATAGCTGTTATATAAGGCATGGCGGCTATAAGAAGCAAAATGGCAGCAGTATTACGGTTCCATCAGGTTCTATAGATGTTATGTAAAGGATGGCAGCTATAAGACTCAAAATGGCAGCAGTAGAACGGTTTCAGTAGCTTGTATAGCTGTTATGTAAAGAATGGCGGCCATAAGACTCAATATGGCGGCTGTAGAAAGGTTCCAGCAGCTTGTATAGCTGTTATATAAGGAAATAAGCCTCAAAATGGCGTCAGTATAACGGTTACAGTAGCTTCTACTGCTGTTATATAAAAGATGGCGGCTATAAGACTTAAAATGGCGGCAGTATAACGGTTCTAGCAGCTTCTATAGGTTTTATGTAAAGGATGGCGGTTTAAGACTCAAAAGGGCGGCTGTAGAATGGTCCCAGCAGCTTCTATAGCTGTTATGTAAAGAATGGCGGCATAAGACTCAAAATGGCGGCTGTATTATGGTTCTAGCAGCTTGTATAGCTGTTATATAATGGATGGCGGTTATAAGACTCAAAATGGCGGCAATAGAACAGTTCCACCAGCTTGTATAGCTGTTATATAAAGGATAGCGGCTATAAGACTCAATATGGCGGCTGTAGAAAGGTTCTAGCAGCTTGTATAGCTGTCATATAAAGGATAGCGGCTATAAGACTCAAATTGACGGCCGTTTTACGGTTCCAGCAAAGTCTGTAACCGTTATGTAAAAAATAGCAGCGTTAAGACTCAAAACGGCGTCAGTACAACAAATCCAGCAGCTTCTATAGCTGTATTGTAGAGGATGGCAGATATAAGACTCAAAATGGCAGCAGTAGAACGGTTCCAGCAGCTTGTATAGCTGTTATATAAAGGATAGCGGCTATAAGACTCAATATGGCGGCTGTAGAAAGGTTCCAGCAGCTTGTATAGCTGTTATATAAGGCATGGCGGCTATAAGAAGCAAAATGGCGGCAGTATTACGGTTCCAGCAGGTTCTATAGATGTTATGTAAAGGATGGCAGCTATAAGACTCAAAACGGCGTCAGTATAACGAATCCAGCAGCTTCAATAGCTGTTATATAGAGGATGGCAGATATAAGACTCAAAATGGCAGCAGTAGAACGGTTCCAGCAGCTTGTATAGCTGTTATATAAAGGATAGCGGCTATAAGACTCAATATGGCGGCTGTAGAAAGGTTCTAGCAGCTTGTATAGCTGTTATATAAAGGATAGCGGATATAAGACTCAAAATGGCGGCAGTAGAAAGGTTCCAGCAGCTTCTATAGCCGTTATGTAAAGGATGGCGGCTATAAGACTCACAATGGCGGTAAGAGAACAGTTCAGTTAGCGGCTATAAGACTCAAAATGGCGTCTGTTGAAAGGTTCTAGCAGCTAACATAGCTGTTATATAAAGGATAGCGGCTATAAGATTCAAAATGACGGCCGTATTACGGTTCCAGCAGAGTCTGTAACCGTTATGTAAAAAATAGCAGCGTTAAGACTCAAAACGGCGTCAGTACAACAAATCCAGCAGCTTCTATAGCTGTATTGTAGAGGATGGCAGATATAAGACTCAAAATGGCGGCAGTAGACCGGTTCCAGTAGCTTCTATAGCTGTTATGTAAAGGATGGCGGCTATAAGACTCACAATGGCGGTAATAGAACAGTTCAGTTAGCGGCTATAAGACTCAAAATGGCGTCTGTTGAAAGGTTCTAGCAGCTAAAATAGCTGTTATATAAAGGATAGCGGCTATAAGATTCAGCGGCTATAAGAGGCCGTATTACGGTTCCAGCAGAGTCTGTAACCGTTATGAAAAAAATAGCAGTTTTAAGACTCAAAACGGCGTCAGTATAACAAATCCAGCAGCTTCTATAGCTGTAATGTAGAGGATGGCAGATATAAGACTCAAAATGGCAGCAGTAGACCGGTTCCAGTAGCTTGTATAGCTGTTATAACAGCTTGCATAGCTGTTATATAAAGCATGGCGGCTATAAGAAGCAAAATGGCGGCAGTATTACTTTTCCAGCAGATTCTATAGATGTTATGTAAAGGATGGCAGCTATAAGACTCAAAACGGCGTCAGTATAACAAATCCAGCAGCTATAAGACTCAAAACGGCGTCAGTATAACGAATCCAGCAGCTTCAATAGCTGTTATATAGAGGATGGCAGATATAAGACTCAAAATAGCAGCAGTAGAACGGTACCAGCAGCTTGTATAGCTGTTATATAAAGGATAGCGGCTATAAGACTCAAAATGACGGCCGTTTTACGGTTCCAGCAGAGTCTGTAACCGTTATGTAAAAAATAGCAGCTTTAATACTCAAAATGGCGGCAGTAGAACGGTTCCACCAGCTTCTATAGCTGTTATGTAAAGGATGGCGGCTATAAGACTCACAATGGCGGTAAAAGAACAGTTCAGTTAGCGGTTATAAGACTCAAAATGGCGTCTGTTGAAAGGTTCTAGCAGCTAAAATAGCTGTTATATAAATGAAAGCAGCTTTAATACTCAAAATGGCGGCAGTAGAACGGTTCCAGCAGCTTGTATAGCTGTTATATAAAGCATGGCGGCTATAAGATTTAAAATGGCGGCCGTATTACGGTTCCAGCAGATTCTATAACTGTTATGTAAAAGATAGCGGCTATAAGACTCAAAATGGCGGCAGTAGAAAGGTTCCAGCAGGTTCTATAGCTGTTATGTAAAGGATTAAGGCTATAAGACTCAAAATGGCGGCTGTAGAATGGTCCCAGCAGCTTGTATAGCTGTTTTGTAAAGGATGACGGATAAAAGCCTCAAAATGGCGTCAGTATAACGGTTCCAGCAGTATCTGTAACCGTTATGTAAAGGATGTCGGCCATAAAACTCAAAATGGCGGCTGTTGAATGGTTCCAGCAGCTTCTACTGCTGCTGTATAAAGTAGAACGGTTTCAGCAGCTTCTATGGCTGTTATGCAATGGATGGCGGCTATAAAACTTAAAATGGCGGATGCAAAAAGGTTATAGCAGCTTCTATAGCTGTTATATAAAGGATAGCGGCTATAAGACTCAAAATGGCGGCCGTATTACGGTTCCAGCAGACTCTGTAACCGTTTTGTAAAGGATGGCAGCTATAAGACTCAAAATGGCAGCAGTAGAACGGTTTCAGCAGCTTCTATAGCTGTTATGTAAAGAATGGCGGCCATAAGACTTAAAATGGCGGCTGTATTATGGTTCTAGCAGCTTGTATAGCTGTTATATAATGGATGGCGGTTATAAGACTCAAAATGGCGGCAATAGAACAGTTCCACCAGCTTGTATAGCTGTTATATAAAGGATAAAGGCTATAAGACTTAAAATGGCGGCTGTAGAATGGTTCCAGCAGCTTCTATATCTGTTATATAAAAGATGGCGGCTATAAGACTCAAAATGGCAGCAACAGCTTGTATAGCTGTTATATAAAGGATGGCGGCTATAAGAACGAAAATGGCGTCTGTATTAGGGTTCCAGCAGCTTGTATAGCTGTTATATAAGGCATGGCGGCTATAAGAAGCAAAATGGCGGCAGTATTACGGTTATATAAATGAAAGCGGCTATAAGATTCAAAATGACGGCCGTATTACGGTTCCAGCAGAGTTTGTAACCGTTATGTTAAAAATAGCAGCGTTAAGACTCAAAACGGCGTCAGTACAACAAATCCAGCAGCTTCTATAGCTGTATTGTAGAGGATGGCAGATATAAGACTCAAAATGGCGGCTGTAGAACGGTTCCAGCAGCTTCTATAGCTGTCATTTTTTAAGCAGTTGACGTTGACTATACTATGCGCAGTACGTTCAAGTGGCCCCTACGACACCAGGACAAAGCCTGTTAAGCGCGAGCCCAAGCAGATGACTGCCCACCTCCCACCCGACCGACCGAGGGGTGCAGCCGTATAACGCACGGCACGAATCGCG
This sequence comes from Drosophila paulistorum, assembly GCA_018152135.1. Taxonomy (NCBI): domain Eukaryota; kingdom Metazoa; phylum Arthropoda; class Insecta; order Diptera; family Drosophilidae; genus Drosophila; species Drosophila paulistorum. The sequence goes on from JAECXG010000159.1 coordinate 10,270, forward strand.
TGGACAAATACACAATAGAAAAAACAGACAAACAAATAACTAAATATTACTATAGCTATCTATTAACTAAATGGGATAGGATAGAAGTTTTAATCATGTTAATAGAAAACTCTGAACCGATTACAGGGAATAGCAGGTTGTAATCAGAGCAGAGGACCCTAAAAGGTTCATGCAGGGCATAGTTAGAAGAACAACGACTTAGGGATAAAGGAATCAAAGGATGTCTACTCCGTCTACATGGTACCGACAGATTTACCTGAGCTAAAAACTCACCAATTAGGAGCTTGTGCATGAAAATAATACCAAGCATAATTCTACGGTTAGTTAGGGAAGGAAGGTTAATCATGAGAAGTCTACTAGAATACGAAGGCAAATTGACATTGCGATCCCAGCTTAGGCCACGAAGAGCAAATAGCAAGAACTGCTTTTGAACGGATTCAAGTCGAATCTGGTGCGACTCATGAGGTGACCAAATGCAAGATCCATACTCTAAAATAGGTCGGACAAGCGAAGTAAAAATAACTTTAGTTGTATAGGGGTCATCAAATTCTTTTGACCATCTTTTAATGAAACCCAGGACACTCATGGCCTTTGCGACCGTGGTGGAAATATGGGTGTTAAAATTTAACTTATGGTCCATAAGTACGCCCAATCATTCATATTATTTAAACGTTCTAAAGGACTGTTGTTTAGAAAATAAGTGACCAGTTGAGGAGAGTTACGAAAAAAAGTCATTACCTTACATTTGGTAGTGTTAAGATTTAGTAAATTGAACTGGCACCAGGATTGAAAGTTTTTAAGATCAGCTTGTAGCCGACTAAATGAATCTATATCTTTATAAGTAAGACAAAGCTTGACATCGTCAGCATACATAAGCACACGCGAAAGAACAATGACTGATGGAAGATCATTAATGAACAGTGTGAAAAGCAGAGGGCCAAGATGACTACCTTGAGGTACACCAGAAACCACAGGAATGGAATCTGAAACAGAAGAATTAAAAAACAAGTTTCCTAAGTTTAGAACTTTCATCAAACACTGGACTGAAAATGCAACTAGCCTTTTCTAAATGATAAGGATATGGACTTGCTCGATATTCCGTTGAGGAATAAGTTGTTTTGAAAAAACTCGCAAACATATCGGCAATTGCCTGATCAGTGCTCGCTTTTTTATTTTGAAAAGACAAAAAAGGTCTTACGTTTACAATTGACAAAATTATAAAATTGTTTAGGGTCAAAAGAAAACTGAAGCTTACACCGCTGAAGATAATTCTTATAGCATTGTGTATTAAGCATCATGAATTTTGAACGAGCGACTGTATACAGAGCATAATCTGATGAACGACGTGTTTTTTGAACACAACAGAGTATGCTGTAATGTAGAGGATGGCAGATATAAGACTCAAAATGGCGGCAGTAGACCGGTTCCAGCAGCTTGTATAGCTGTTATATAAAGCATGGCGGCTATAAGAAGCAAAATGGCGGCAGTATTACTTTTCCAGCAGATTCTATAGATGTTATGTAAAGGATGGCAGCTATTAGACTCAAAACGGCGTCAGTATAACAAATCCAGCAGCTATTATGTAGAGGATGGCAGATATAAGACTCAAAATGGTAGCAGTAGAACGGTTCCAGCAGCTCCTATGGCTGTTATGTAAAGGATGGCTATAAGACTCAAAATGGCGGCTGTAGAATGCTTTCAGCAGCTTGTATAGCTGTTATGTAAAGGATGGCGGATATAAGCCTCAAAATGGTGGCAGAATAACGGTTCCAGCAGCTTCTATAGGTGTTTTGTAAAGGATAGCGGTTTAAGACTTAAAAGGGCGGAAATAGAACAGTTCCACCAGCTTGTATAGCTGTTATATAAAGGATAAAGGCTATAAGACTCAAAATGGCGGCTGTAGAATTGTTCCAGCAGCTTCTACATCTGTTATATAAACAATGGCGGCTATAAGACTCAAAATGGCAGCAAAAGGAAGGTTCCAGCAGCTTGTATAGCTGTTATATAAAGGATGGCGGCTATAAGACTCAGAATTGCGGCAATAGAACAATTCCACCAGATTGTATAGCTGTTATATAAAGGATAAAGGCTATTAGACTTAAAATGGCGGCTGTAGAATGGTTCCAGCAGCTTCTACATCTGTTATATAAAAGATGGCGGCTATAAGACTCAAAATGGCAGCAAAAGGACGGTTCCAGCAGCTTGTATAGCTGCTATATAAAGGATGGCGGCTATAAGAACGAAAATGGCGTCTGTATTAAGGTTCCAGCAGCTTGTATGGCTGTTATATAAGGCATGGCGGCTATAAGAAGCAAAATGGCGGCAGTATTACGGTTCCAGCAGGTTCTATAGATGTTATGTAAAGGATGGCAGCTATAAGACTCAAAATGGCAGCAGTAGAAAGAAGCGTATAGCTGAGTTCATATCTCTACAATTGTACAGATAAGACCAATCGGTAGCAGTAATGTTTTCATTAAGGCTGACAAAGTCAGTCTTACGAAAGCACCTAGTTAGAGGTAACTGATTTGAACCAAGTAATGGTGAAAGCAAGGGCAGATCAATTTTTATACCATACACCCATAGGGTGAAATGGTATATTAAAGTCGCCAAAATGTATGTAACAGAAGAAGATTTGACCGAAGACCACCTTTTTGTGCATACCCTTAGGCGCTATGAAAAGTTAGTGTAAGAGCTTCGCCTTACCAAACTAATATCACGACCTGTTATTTCATATACGGTATATTGTACCACATAGAAAAAGGGTTTTTTTTTGGAATAAAAATTCCAAAGTAACGGCGTGCCTTCCGTTGGTGTTATCTGGTTAGATTACGACCTATTGAAATTTAAATCAAACCTTGCAGTTTAGCCGGCTCGAGGTCAATCTTCCAAAAGAAGATTATTTCAAAGGCAACACAAAAAGGTGAGCAGGTTGTCTCTATAGCTATTTCAAGAAATACCAAGTTCTATCATCAGCAGACTTTGCTAAAGAACTCCGGAATTGCAATAGCCATACCATGTCTTCAACTCTAGAATTGGTTGGGAATTGTAACAACTAAACTTGTACTAAACTAACTAACTAAAGCGAAGCTCTTACACTAATTTTTCATAGCGCCTAAGGGTATGCACAAAAAGGTGGTCTTCGGTTTTGTAGGCTTTACCAACTTTTTTCGCTTCATTTGGTTGTTACAATTCCCAACCAATTCTAGCGTTGAAGACATGGTATGGATATTGCAATTCCGGAGTTCTTTAGCAAAGTCTGCTGATGATAGAACTTGGTAGTTCTTGAAATAGCTATACAGACAACCTGCTCACCTTTTTGTGTTGCCTTTGAAATAATCTTCTTTTGGAAGATTGACCTCGAGCCGGCTAAACTGCAAGGTTTGATTTAAATTTCAATAGGTCGTAATCTAACCAGATTTTTATTCCAAAAAAAACCCTTTTTCTATGTGGTACAATATACCGTATATGAAATAACAGGTCGTGATATTAGTTTGGTAAGGCGAAGCTCTTACACTAATTTTTCATAGCGCCTAAGGGTATGCACAAAAAGGTGGTCTTCGGTTTTGTAGGCTTTACCAACTTTTTTCGCTTCATTTGGTTGTTACAATTCCCAACCAATTCTAGCGTTGAAGACATGGTATGGCTATTGCAATTCCGGAGTTCTTTAGCAAAGTCTGCTGATGATAGAACTTGGTAGGTCTTGAAATAGCTATACAGACAACCTGCTCACCTTTTTGTGTTGCCTTTGAAATAATCTTCTTTTGGAAGATTGACCTCGAGCCGGCTAAACTGCAAGGTTTGATTTAAATTTCAATAGGTCGTAATCTAACCAGATAACACCAACGGAAGGCACGCCGTTACTTTGGAATTTTTATTCCAAAAAAACCTTTTCTATGTGGTACAATATACCGTATATGAAATAACAGGTCGTGATATTAGTTTGGTAAGGCGAAGCTCTTACACTAATTTTTCATAGCGCCTAAGGGTATGCACAAAAAGGTGGTCTTCGGTTTTGTAGGCTTTACCAACTTTTTTCGCTTCATTTGGTTGTTACAATTCCCAACCAATTCTAGCGTTGAAGACATGATATGGCTATTGCAATTCCGGAGTTCTTCAGCAAAGTCTGCTGATGATAGAACTTGGTAGTTCTTGAAATAGCTATACAGACAACCTGCTCACCTTTTTGTGTTGCCTTTGAAATAATCTTCTTTTGGAAGATTGACCTCGAGCCGGCTAAACTGCAAGGTTTGATTTATATTCCTTAACTATTATAAGTTTCGTCCAAAAATCTTCTCGACATATAGTGTCGAAGATATTAGCAGAAACACTAATTTTAAAGGACGAAATGTCCCGAGAATAAGAAAATTTAAACTTCTCCACCGCAATATTCGAGACGCTAACTTTCTTCCGAATATAGGCTATTACATCACCAGATGTGACAACAGGGTCTAGCCTAAAAACAAATATATGTTTCTTTGGTGGTATGCCAACGATAGGCCGCGGTCCCGAAGCGTCAGCCGTAGGAGTAACGTTGGAAGAGTCACCCACTGCAGCAGTCAACTTGTTTACGGGGCCCTCGATACTTTTAGAACTATCGGCAATTTCCATTGGAATGGGTAATTGCCCGGACACATCGGACACTACAATAGGCATCGATTTTAAGAGATCATTCCCAGGTGATACCGGTAATTCCTTACTAATAGCATTCACAACCGGGCTCTTAAACGATATCAACTGCTGTAGATTAGGAGTGGACGGTGCATGAGACCGGTAGGGGACGATAAGAGACGCTGGCGGATCTACAGATACTGAAACACCCCAAGGACTGGTCCTTTTACGTTTCGGAGACTCATTCATAAGTGATAAACTCCTGAACTGAGTCTCCACCGCAGTAAACTCCGCTTGGAGTTTATTAAAACCTGCCCTTAAAGTGTCAAAACTATCTCTAGTCCGCCTCATGAAAGAGCGCATCTCATTCTCGACCTCCCGGCAAGCATCACATCCATATTTTAAGCCACCACCTTTAGCAATAGACTCCTTGATTCTGCCTGTGTAACCTGCACACTTAACGTGAACCGCATTGTCACACAGCCAACAAAGAATATAATCATGAGAGTCAACCGCATTAGTGGCAACTATGCAATTATTTTTTGAGCAGACAACCATTTTATCAAAAATTAATTAATTTAATTAAAAAAGGAAATACAAAAAAAAAAAAATAAAAATTCTAAACGTTAAAAATCTGTGTATAAGAATATACTGACCAGTTCTGACACAAGGGTTAATGTGCAGAGTAAGCCTTCATAACTAAAGAATAAGAATTATAAGAATACGCAAAAACACGAATCACAGAGTCGCGAGTAGGCAAAAGACGAGAGCGCAAATCAAACAAGAATAGGAAAGAGCGGGAGAGCGCGTCAAATTGAACACATGCAACAACAATTTGTACGCAAGAGCGCGATAGTTAGTTACAACGGTAAAGACACAAAAGCAAAAGAGATTAGCAAAACAACAACACCGCTAATGCAAGTAATTGTTGTGAGTTAAATTTATGTACATATATTGAAACAAAAAGCAAAAAAACCAACAGAAAGAAATCACGGAATGAAAATGCAATTCGAATGTTAAAATTAAACCGATAATGAGTTTAAAAGTTAAACAAAAGTTATTAATCACGAAAAACAAATAAAATTTGATAAGCGCAAACAAAAACACGTCCGTCGTCTGCAACGATTGAAAGTTCTTGGTCATGTAAAGCATGGCGGCTATTAGACTCAAAATGGTGGCCGTATTACGGTTCCAGCAGATTCTATAACTGTTATGTAAAAGATAGCGGATATAAGGCTCAAAATGGCGGCAGTATAACGGTTCCAGCAGCTTCTATAGGTGTTATGTAAAGGATCGCGGCTTTAAAACTTAAAAACGCGGCTGTAGAATTGTCACAGCAGCTTCTGTAGCTGTTATGTAAAAGATGGCGGCCATAAGACTCAAAATAGCGGCAATAGAACAGTTCCACCAGCTTGTATAGCTGTTATATAAAGGATAAAGGCTATAAGCCTCAAAATGGCGGCTGTAGAATGGTTCCAGCAGCTTCTACATCTGTTATATAATAGATGGCGGCTTTCAGACTCAAAAGGGCGGCTGAGGAATGGTTCCAGCAGCTTCTATAGCTGTTATATAAAGGATGGCGGCTATAAGAACAAAAATGGCGTCTGTATTATGGTTCCAGCAGCTTGTATAGCTGTTATATAAAGCATGGCGGCTAAAGGAAGAAAAATGGCGGCCGTATTACGGTTCCAGCAGATTCTATAACTGTTATATAAAAGATAGTTTCTATAAGAAGCAAAATGGCGGCAGTAGAAAGGTTCTAGCAGCTTCTATAGCTGTTATGTATAGGATGGCGGCTATAAGAACGTAAATGGCGTCTGTATTATGGTTCCAGCAGCTTGTATAGCTGTTATATGGCGGCTATAAGAAGAAAAATGGCGGCCGTATAACGGTTCCAGCAGATTCTGTAACCGTTATGTTAAGGATGTCGGCTATAAAACTCAAAATGGCGGCTGTTCAATTGTTCCAGCATCTTCTACTGCTGTTATGTAAAGGATGGCGGCTATAAGAACGAAAATGGCGTCTGTATTATGGTTCCAGCAGATTGAATAGCTGTTATAAAAGCATGGCGGCTAAAAGAAGCAAAATGGCGGCCGTATTACGGTTCCAGCAGCTTGTATAACTGTTATGTAAAAGATAGCTTCTATAAGACTTAAAATGGCGGCAGTATAACAATTCCAGTAGCTTCTATAGCTGTTATTTAGAGGATGGCGGCTATAAGACTCAAAATGGCAGCAGTAGAGCGGTTTCAGCAGCTCCTATGGCTGTTATGTAAAGGATGGCGGCTATAAGACTCAAAATGGCGGCTTTAGAAAGGTTCGAGCAGCTTGTATAGCTGTTATATAAAGGATAGCGGCAATAAGACTCAAAATGGCGGCCGTATTATGGTTCCAGCAGCTTGTATAGCTGTTATTTATTTATTTATTTATTTATTAATTTATTTATTTATTTATTTATTTATTTACGTCAACTTAATCAGCAGTCGACGAAAAAGCTTAAGCTAAAATACAGATAATAATTAATATACGAAGGTAGCTTAGCTTTATGCACAACTAAACATCCCCGACCCGGTGGAGGTGTTTTATTTGCAACAAGGTACCAGCTATGCCCCGATTCACAGCCAATGTGGTCAGGGATGAGTTGCAGCCAATCCTATATCCAGTTCTGAATATTATCAATGGGTTCGCTGTAGATAATTAAAAAGTATAGCGCGAAGAGAAGTGACAGATAGATGAGGAGAAATATGGTGAGAAAGGTTGTTAAAAGATTGGCAAAGAACACGAAAAGGTTCGTGAAGAGAGTAGTTAGTCAGACATCTACTAAGGTGAAGAGGAAAAAAGTTTCTGGTCCGACGTGACGGAACACAAAAATATAGCGTATCTAGCAAATTGGTAGAAATGACTTCACCGTTGACTAGTTTATGGAGAAAGAGAATGCCAAATACGAAGGAAGATTAATAAGAAGAAGTCTGTCAGAATAAGAAGGTCGGCGGAGAATCGGGTCCCAATTACGACCGCGTAACGAAGGAATTGCTTCTGTACCGATTCAATACTACGCTGGTGAACATCATATTGAGGGTTCCACACTGGCGAGCAATATTCTAGAGTAGGACGAACTAACGAAGTGTATAAAATCTTTGTCACATATGGATCATCAAATTCTTTGGCCCAACGTTTAATGAAGCCAAGAACACAGCATGCTCTATTGACAATTGAAGATATATGAACATTAAATGAAAGTTTTGGGTCAAACATAACACCTAAGTCTTTGAATGATGGTACACAATCTAACAGAACAGACTTAATAGAGAAATGAGCTAGGAACGGCGACAAACGACTGAAAGTCATAAAAGAGCAGTTAGAGGTATTAAGGTGTAATTTCTTATCGTGACACCAATCACAGAACGCATCGAGATCTGATTGCAAGTACTGTTGGAAAGAAGGATCATTATATGAATAACAAATCTTGACATCATCCGCAAACATGACCACGCGTGAATGAGCCAAGGCCAAAGGCAAATTATTCATAAACAAGGTAAATAACAGTGGGCCCAGATGACTGCCTTGGGGGACACCTGACGTAACTCGAACAGTTTTAGATATCGAGGAACGAAAAGACACCTTTTGGGTTCTGCCAATAAGATACGACTTTAACCAAGCCAATAGTTTCGGGGAAAAACCCATGATGTTAAGTTTCATGAGAAGCATAGAATGATCAACCGTATCGAAAGCCTTACTAAAGTCAGTATAAATAACATCAGTTTGACACTTTTTACGGAAGCCATGGTGTACAAGGGGAGTCAATTCTAAAAGGTTGGTAAGCGACGAACGACCTTTCATGAAGCCATGCTGACAAGGAGAAATAGTGGATCTGGATAGGTGTTGAAGGGAAGACGTAATAATTTTCTCAAACAGCTTAGGTATTGCCGAAAGTTTAGCAATGCCCCGGTAGTTAGAAATATCCGATTTGTTACCCTTTTTAAAAATCGGAATAATAAAAGACTCCTTCCAAATATCAGGAAAGCTACAAGTCTCGCTCGAAATAAAGAATAACAGAGATAAAGGCTTAGATAGGGAAATCGAACACATTTTAAGGATGCAACTAGGTATATTATCAGGCCCGGGTACGAAGGAAGACGTCATAGATGACAAGCTAGAGATAATAGAGTCGTCAGTAATACTAGGAAAAAACATACAATTTAAATGTGGAATTGTGAAGGGATAAGGTGTGGGATCCGAAGCAGTAGTAGAATAAGTCGACTGAAAGAATTTAGCAAACAGATCTGCAATATCTGCATCATTATTAGCAGTCTGGTCATTAAGTCTGAAGGTGGAAGGTAGTAAATTAGAGCGTCTTTTGGAATTTACAAAGTTGTAAAACCTTTTGGGGTTCTTATAAAATTCAACCTTACAGCGAACGATATAATTATTGTAGCATTGTGATTTAAAAGACTAAATTGAGATTTGGCTACACAATAATTTGCATAGTCAAGTCGCGAACCTGTTTTTTAAAATTTTTTTAAATATCTCGATTTAATGTTACGGAGATTAGAGAGCCTACATGTAAACTAGACTGGCGCACTGGAGACGGTAGAGACATTCACATAAGAAACGCATTTATCAATTAGAGAATTAAGAGCAGAGTAGAAAAAATTCACTGCACAATCTATATCACAGCACTCAAATAGAAATGACCAATCAAAAGAGAAAATGGGGCTGTTAAGAAGATTGAAATTTGTTTTACGAAAACATCTAGACGAGAATTTGAGATGTTATTAAATGAATTATTAGCGGAATTGAAAGCAATAGTAACTTCAATGGTAGGGTGATAAGGATCTTCAGGCTTCACTAGGGGCTGTGTTTGTGATACAGCACTAACAGTGGGATCCGAGACAAAAACAAGTTTCTTCAAGGTTTCACTAGGGGCTGTGTTTGTGATACAGCACTAACAGTGGGATCCGAGACAAAAACAAGAATTCAACTGATATAGCGGACATTCAAGTAGGCTATCAAGAAAAACATGTTGAGATGAAGGAGTTAAGAAAAATAGATTATCATCAACAAGCCAAGAAACATTGGGCAAGTTAAAATCACCTAAAACTAAAAGAAAATCACGATCTTTAAGACGACTAAAAATAGATCGCAAAGCATCTGCATGGTGCATGTAGATCATCATATCAGAAGCTGGAGGAATGTATGAACAAGAGATATATAAGCTAAAGTTAGAACATGTAACTTCGACGCAAATAAACACCTAAGGGGGGATCAATCGGCACAACACTTGAGCACAGATTCGAGTTGACAGCAATGAGTACTCCACCGCCACGACGACCAACACGATCAAGCCTATAAGAAATAAAGTTATTAGAAAGAATTTCATTATGCAAAACAGAGGAGTTAAGCCAAGTTTCAGAGAAAGCTAATATGTCAGCCCAAAAGGTTTGGCTATCGCAGAATAGAGCTTGGTAAGAAGTCCTCTTACATTTTGATAATGAATGCAAAAACTAGACGTTATTAGTTTTTTGAAGCAGAAGATGCATTAGGAAGGTGGACAGGCAAAGGACGGGAGCGCCTATTGGCCGCAACTAGGCCCTCTGGACAAAAGTTAGGGTCAACCATAGCTGAGAAATACTCATTTGGTACTGCAATTTTAAACGAGGAGATTTCGCGAGGCCTAGAAAACTTAAACTTTTGAATTAAAACCTTAGCAGGGCATATATTACCAATGTAAGCTGCCACAGACGAATCAGAAGTTTCAGGAGCAAGTCTAGAAATAAATAATTGTTTACGATGAGGCACTACAGTTAGTGGAGGCTATAAGACTCAAAATGGCAGCAGAAGAACGGTTTCAGCAGCTCCTATGGCTCTTATGTAAAGGATGGCGGCTATAAGACTCAAAATGGCGGCTGTAGAACGGTTCTAGCAGCTTCTATTGCTGTTATATAAAGGATAGCGGCAATAAGACTCAAAATGGCGGCCGTATTACGGTTCCAGCAGATTCTGTAACCGTTATGTTAAAGATGTCGGCTATAAAACTCAAAATGGCGGCTGTTGAATGGTTCCAGCAGCTTCTACTGCTGTTATATAAAGGATGGCGGCTATAAGAACGAAAATGGCGTCTGTATTATGGTTCCAGCAGATTGCATAGCTGTTATATAAAGCATGGCGGCTAAAAGAAGCAAAATGGCGGCAGTATTACGGTTCCAGCAGATTCTATAACTGTTATGTAAAAAATAGCTTCTATAAGACTCAAAATGGCGGCAGTATAACAGTTCCAGCAGCTTCTATAGCTGTTATGTAAAAGATGGCGGCTATAAGACTTACAATGGCGGCAAAAGAACAGTTCCAACTGCTTGTATAGCTGTTATATAAGGGATAGCGGCTATAAGACTCAAAATGGCGGATGTAGAATGGTTCTAGCAGCTTGTATAGCTGTTATATAAAGGATAGCGGCTATAAGACTCAAAATGACGGCCGTATTACGGTTTCAGCAGAGTCTGTAACCGTTATGTAAAAAATAGCGGTTATAAGACTCAAAATGGCGGTAGAAGAACGGTTCCAGCAGCTTGTATAGCTGTTATATAAAGGATAGCGGCTATAAGACTCAAGCAGCTTGTATAGCTGTTATATGAAAGATAAAGGCTATAAGACTCAAAATGGCGGCTGTAGAATGGTTTCAGCAGCTTCTACATCTGTTATATAAAAGATGGCGGCTATAAGACTCAAAATGCCGACAAAAGAACGGTTCCAGCAGCTTGTATAGCTATTATATAAAGGATGGCGGCTATAAGAACGACAATGGCGGCTGTATTAAGGTTCCAGCAGTTCGTACAGCTGTTATATAAAGCATGGCGGCTATAAGAAGCAAAATGGCGGCAGCGTTACGGTTCCAGCAGATTCTATAGACGTTATGTAAAGGATAGCAGCTATAAGACTAAAAATTGCGGCAGTATAACAATTCCAGCAGCTTCTATAGCTGTTATGTAGAGGTTGGCGGCTATAAGACTCAAAATGGCAGCAGTAGAACAGTTCCAGCAGCTTGTATAGCTGTTATATAAAGGATAAAGGCTATAAGACTCAAAATGGCGGATGTAGAATGGTTCCAGGAGCTTCTACATCTGTTATATAAAGGATGGCGGCTATAAGAACGAAAATGGCGTCTGTATTAAGGTTCCAGCAGCTTCTATAGCTGTTATATAAAATATGGCCCAAAATGGAGGCTGTATTATGGTTCCAGCAGCTTGTATAGCTGTTAAATAAAGGATGGCGGCTTTAAGATTAAAAATGGCGGCAGTAACACGGTTCTAGCAGCTTGTAAACCTGTTATATAAAAGATGGCGCGTATAAAACTCAAAATGGCGGTTGTTGAATGGTTCCAGCAGCTTGTGTAGCTGTTATATAAAAGATGGCGGCTGTAAGACTTAAAACGGCAGCAAAAGAACGGTTCCAGCAACTTGCTGTTATATAAAGGATGGCGGCTATAAAGGATAGCGGCTATAAGACTCAAAATGGCGGCCGTATTATGGTTCCAGCAGCTTCAACAGCTGTTGTATAAAAGATGACGGCTAAAAGAACGGTTCCAGTAGCTTGTATAGCTGTCATATAAAGGATGCCGGCTATAAGAACGAAAATGGTGGCTGTATTATGGTTTCACCAGCTTGTATAGCTGTTATATAAAAGATGGCGGCTATAAGACTCAAAATATCGCTTATAGAATGGTTCCAGCAGATCGTTTAGCTGTTATAGAAACGATGGCGGCTATACGACTCAAAATGGCGGCTATACGACTCAAAATGGCGGCAGTATTACGGATCCAGCAGCTTGTATAGCTAAGATATAAAGGATGGCGGCTTTGAGACTCAAAATGGCGGCATTGGAACGGCTCCAGCAGCTCGTATATTTGCTATAGAAACGATGCCGGCTATACGACTAAAAATGGCGGCAGTATTACGGATCCAGCTGATTGTAAAGCTATGATGTAAAGGATGGCGGCAATAAGACTCAAAATGGCGGTTGTAGAATGGTTCCAGCAGCTTGTATAGCTATTATATAAAGGTTGGCGGTTAAAATAACGAAAATGGCGGCTGTATTATGGTTCCAGCAGCTTGTATAGCTGTTATGTAAAGGATGGCGGCCATGCGACTCAAAATGGCGGCTGTATTATGGTTCCAGCAGCTTGTATACCTGTTATATAAAAGATGGCGGCTTTGAGAGTCAAAATGGCGGCAAAAGAACGGTTCCAGCAGCTTGTATAGCTATAATATAAAGGTTGGCGGTTATAAGAACAAAAATGGCGGCTTTATTTGGTTCCAGGAACTTGTATAGATGTTATATTAAGGATGGCGGCTATAAGACACCAAATGGACGCCCGATTATGGTTCCATCAATTTGTATAGCTGTTATGTAAAGGATGACGGCTATAAGACTCAAAATGGCTTCATTATTACGGTTCCAGCTGCTTCAATAGCTACTATGTAAAAGATGGCGGCTATAAGACTCAAAATATCGCTTATAGAATGGTTCCAGCAGCTCGTATATTTGTTATATAAACGATAGCGGCTAAAGGACTCATAATGGCGGCTTCATAATGGTCTCAGCAGCTTGTATAGCTGTTATATAAAGGATGGCTCAAAATGGATGATGTATTATGCTTCCATCAACTAGTATAGTTGTTAAGTAAAGAATGGCGGCTATAAGACTTAAAATGGCGGCTGAAGAATGGTTCCAGCAGCTTCTATAGCTGTTATGTAAAGGATGGCGGCCATAAGACTCAAAATGGCGGCTGTATTATGGTTCCAGTAGATTGTATAGCTGTTATGTAAAGGATGGCAGCTGTAAGACTCCAAATGGCGGCAGTAGAACGGTTACAGCAACTTGTATAGCTGTTATATAAAGGATGGCGCATGAAAGACTCACAATGGCTGTAGTATTATGGTTCCAGCAGCTTGTATAGCTGTTGTATTATGCATTAGGGCTATAAGAAGCAAAATGGCGGCAGTATTATGGTTCCAGCAGACTCTATAGATGTTATGTAAAGGATGGCAGCTATAAGATTCAAAATGGCGGTAGTAGAACGGTTCCAGCAGCTCCTATAGCTGTTATGTAAGGGATGGCAGATATAAGACTTATATTGGCGGCTGTATTATCGTTCCAGCAGCATGTATAGCTGTTATATAGAGCATGGCGGCTATAAGAAGTAAAATGGCTTCTTTATTACGGTTCCAGCAGATTCTATAGATGTTATGTAAAGGATGGCAGCTATAAGACTCAAAATGGCGTCAGTATAACAATTCAAGCAACTTCTATATTTGTTATGTAGAGGATGTCAGATATATGACTTATATTGGCGGCTGTATTATGGTTCTAGCAGCTTGTATAGCTGTTATATAAATGATTGCGGCTATAAGACTCAAAATGACAACAGTAGAACAGTTCCAGAAGCTCCTATAGCTGTTATGTAAAGGATGGCGACCATAAGACTCAAAATTGCGGCTGAAGAAAGATTCTAGCAGCTTGTATAGCTGCTATATAAAGTTATGTAAAAAATAGCGGCTGTAAGACTTAAAATGGCAGCAGTAGAACGGTTCCAGCAGCTTCTATAGCTGCTATGTAAAGGATGGCGGCTATAAGAGTCAAAATGGCGGCTGTAGAATGGTCCCAGCATCTTCTATAGCTGTTATGTAAAGGATGGCGGCAATAAGACTCAAAATGGCAACTGTATTATAACCATAATACATAATACATATGTAAAGGATAGCGGCTATAAGACTCAAAATGGTGGCCGTATTAGCAGATTCTATGACTGCTATGTAAAATATAGCGGCTATAAGACTCAAAATGGCGGTAGTAGAACGGTTCCAGCAGCTTCTATAGCTGCTTTGTAAAGGATTGCGGCTATAAGACTCAAAATGGCAGATGCAGAATGGTCCCAGCAGCTTGTATAGCTGTTATGTAAAGGATGGCGGCTATAAGTCTTAAAAGGGCGGCTGTAGAATGGTCCCAGCAGCTTCTATAGCTGTTATGTAAAGGATGGCGGCCATAAGACTCAAAATGGCAGCTGTATTATAACCATAATACATAATACATATGTAAAGGATAGCGGCTATAAGACTCAAAATGGTGGCCGTATTACGGAACCAGCAGATTCTATAACTGTTCTGTAAAAGATAGCGCCTATAAGACTCAAAATGGCGGCAGAACGGTTCCAGCAGCTTCTATAGCTGTTATGTAAAGGATGGCGGCTATAAGACTCAAAATGACGGCAGTATAATGGTTCCAGCAGCTTCTATAGCTGTTATGTAAAGGATGGCGGCTATAAGACTCAAAAGTGCGGCTGTAAAATCGTCCAAGCAGCTTAATAGCTGTTATATAAAGGATGGCGGCTATAAGACTCAAAATGGCAGCAGTAGAACGGTTCCACCAGCTGTTATATAAAGGATAAAGGCTATAAGACTAAAAATGGCGGCTATAGAATGGTTCCAGCAGCTTCTACAACTGTTGTATAAAAGATGGCGGCTAAAAGAACGGTTCCAGCTGCTTGTATAGCTGTTATACAAACGATGCCGGCTATAAGAACGAAAATGGCAGCTGTATTATGGTTCCAGCAGCTTGTATAGCTGTTATAGAAAAAATGTCGGCTATAAGACTCAAAATGTCGCTTGTAGAATGGTTCCAGCAGCTCGTATAGCTGTTATAGAAACGATGGCGGCTATACGACTCAAAATGGCGGCAGTATTACGGATCCAGCAGCTTGTATAGCTATCATGTAACGGATGGCGGCAATAAGACTCAAAATGGCGGTTGTAGAATGGTTCCAGCAGCTCGTATATTTGTTATAGAAACGATGGCGGCTATACGACTCAAAATGGCGACAGTAGAATGGTTCCAGCAGCTTTTATAGCTGTTATGTAAAGGATGGCGGCAATAAGACTCAAAATGGCGGTTGTAGAATGGTTCCAGCAGCTCGTATATTTGTTATAGAAACGATGGCGGCTATACGACTCAAAATGGTGACAGTAGAATGGTTCCAGCAGCTCGTATATTTGTTATAGAAACGATGGCAGCTATACGACTTAAAATGGCGACAGTAGAACGGTTCCAGCAGCTTCTATAGCTGTTATGTAAAGGATGGCGGCAAAAAAGACTCAAAATGGCGGTTTTAGAAAGGTCCAGCTCGTATATTTGTTATAGAAACGATGGCGGCTATACGACTTAAAATGGCGGCAGTATTACGGATCCAGCAGCTTGTATAGCTATGATGTAAAGGATGGCGGCTATAAGACTCAAAATGGTGGTTGTAGAATGGTTCCAGCAGTTCGTATATTTGTTTAGGAAACGATGGCGGCTATACGACTCAAAATGGCGGCAGTGTTACGGATCCATCAGTTTGTATAGAATGGTTCCAGCAGCTCGTATAGCTGTTATAGAAACGATGGCTGTTTAACGACTCAAAATGGCGGCTATACGACTCAAAATGGCGGCAGTATTACGGATCCAGCGGCAGTATTACGGATCCAGAACAATTCAAGCAACTTCTATATTTGTTATGTAGAGGATGTCAGATATATGACTTATATTGGCGGCTGTATGATGGTTCTAGCAGCTTGTATAGCTGTTATATAAATGATTGCGGCTATAAGACTCAAAATGACAACAGTAGAACAGTTCCAGAAGCTCCTATAGCTGTTATGTAAAGGATGGCGACCATAAGACTCAAAATTGCGGCTGAAGAAAGATTCTAGCAGCTTGTATAGCTGCTATATAAAGTTATGTAAAAAATAGCGGCTGTAAGACTTAAAATGGCAGCAGTAGAACGGTTCCAGCAGCTTCTATAGCTGCTATGTAAAGGATGGCGGCTATAAGAGTCAAAATGGCGGCTGTAGAATGGTCCCAGCATCTTCTATAGCTGTTATGTAAAGGATGGCGGCAATAAGACTCAAAATGGCAACTGTATTATAACCATAATACATAATACATATGTAAAGGATAGCGGCTATAAGACTCAAAATGGTGGCCGTATTAGCAGATTCTATGACTGCTATGTAAAATATAGCGGCTATAAGACTCAAAATGGCGGTAGTAGAACGGTTCCAGCAGCTTCTATAGCTGCTTTGTAAAGGATTGCGGCTATAAGACTCAAAATGGCAGATGCAGAATGGTCCCAGCAGCTTGTATAGCTGTTATGTAAAGGATGGCGGCTATAAGTCTTAAAAGGGCGGCTGTAGAATGGTCCCAGCAGCTTCTATAGCTGTTATGTAAAGGATGGCGGCCATAAGACTCAAAATGGCAGCTGTATTATAACCATAATACATAATACATATGTAAAGGATAGCGGCTATAAGACTCAAAATGGTGGCCGTATTACGGAACCAGCAGATTCTATAACTGTTCTGTAAAAGATAGCGCCTATAAGACTCAAAATGGCGGCAGTAGAACGGTTCCAGCAGCTTCTATAGCTGTTATGTAAAGGATGGCGGCTATAAGACTCAAAATGACGGCAGTATAATGGTTCCAGCAGCTTCTATAGCTGTTATGTAAAGGATGGCGGCTATAAGACTCAAAAGTGCGGCTGTAAAATCGTCCAAGCAGCTTAATAGCTGTTATATAAAGGATGGCGGCTATAAGACTCAAAATGGCAGCAGTAGAACGGTTCCACCAGCTGTTATATAAAGGATAAAGGCTATAAGACTAAAAATGGCGGCTATAGAATGGTTCCAGCAGCTTCTACAACTGTTGTATAAAAGATGGCGGCTAAAAGAACGGTTCCAGCTGCTTGTATAGCTGTTATACAAACGATGCCGGCTATAAGAACGAAAATGGCAGCTGTATTATGGTTCCAGCAGCTTGTATAGCTGTTATAGAAAAAATGTCGGCTATAAGACTCAAAATGTCGCTTGTAGAATGGTTCCAGCAGCTCGTATAGCTGTTATAGAAACGATGGCGGCTATACGACTCAAAATGGCGGCAGTATTACGGATCCAGCAGCTTGTATAGCTATCATGTAACGGATGGCGGCAATAAGACTCAAAATGGCGGTTGTAGAATGGTTCCAGCAGCTCGTATATTTGTTATAGAAACGATGGCGGCTATACGACTCAAAATGGCGACAGTAGAATGGTTCCAGCAGCTTTTATAGCTGTTATGTAAAGGATGGCGGCAATAAGACTCAAAATGGCGGTTGTAGAATGGTTCCAGCAGCTCGTATATTTGTTATAGAAACGATGGCGGCTATACGACTCAAAATGGTGACAGTAGAATGGTTCCAGCAGCTCGTATATTTGTTATAGAAACGATGGCAGCTATACGACTTAAAATGGCGACAGTAGAACGGTTCCAGCAGCTTCTATAGCTGTTATGTAAAGGATGGCGGCAAAAAGACTCAAAATGGCGGTTTTAGAAAGGTCCAGCTCGTATATTTGTTATAGAAACGATGGCGGCTATACGACTTAAAATGGCGGCAGTATTACGGATCCAGCAGCTTGTATAGCTATGATGTAAAGGATGGCGGCTATAAGACTCAAAATGGTGGTTGTAGAATGGTTCCAGCAGTTCGTATATTTGTTTAGGAAACGATGGCGGCTATACGACTCAAAATGGCGGCAGTGTTACGGATCCATCAGTTTGTATAGAATGGTTCCAGCAGCTCGTATAGCTGTTATAGAAACGATGGCTGTTTAACGACTCAAAATGGCGGCTATACGACTCAAAATGGCGGCAGTATTACGGATCCAGCAGCTTGTATGGCTATGATGTAAAGGATGGCGGCTATAAGACTCAAATTGGCGGTAGTAAAACGGTTCCAGCAGCTTCTATAGCTGGTTTGTAAAGGATGGCGGCTATAAGACTCAAAATGGCGGCTGTAGAATGGTCCCAGCAGCTTCTATAGCTGTTATGTAAAGGATGGCCATAAGACTCAAAATGGCAGCTTTATTATAACCATAATACATAATAAATAATACATATGTAAAGGATAGCGGTTATAAGACTCAAAATGGCGGCCGTATTACGGTTCCAGCAGATTCTATAACTGTTCTGTAAAAGATAGCGGCTATAAGACCCAAAATGGAGGCAGTAGAACGGTTCCAGCAGCTTCTATAGCTGTTATGTAGAGGATGGCAGATATAAGACTCATATTGGCGGCTGTATTATGGTTCTAGGAGCTTGTATAGCTGTTATATAAATGATTGCGGCTATAAGACTCAAAATGACGGCAGTAGAACAGTTCCAGCAGCTCCTATAGCTGTTATGTAAAGAATGGCGGCCATAAGACTCAAAATGGCGGCTGTAGAAAGATTCTAGCAGCTTGTATAGCTGCTATATGAAGGATAGCGACTATAAGACTCAGTTGATTCTATAACTGTTCTGTAAAAGATAGCGGCTATAAGACTCAAAATGGCGGTAGTAGAACGGTTCCAGCAGCTTCTATAGCTGGTTTGTAAAGGATGGCGGCTATAAGACTCAAAATGGCGGATGTAGAATGGTCAAAGCAGCTTCTATAGCTGTTATGTAGAGGATGGCGGCAATAAGACTCAAAATGGCGGTTGGAATGGTTCCAGCAGCTCGTATATTTGTTATAGAAACAATGGCGGCTATACGACTCAAAATGGCGACAGTTGAATGGTTCCAGCAGCTCGTATATTTGTTATAGAAACGATGGCGGCTATTCGACTCAAAATGGCGACAGTAGAATGGTTCCACCAGCTCGTATATTTGTTATAGAAACGATGGCAGCTATACGACTTAAAATGGCGACAGTAGAACGGTTCCAGCAGCTTCTATAGCTGGTTTGTAAAGGATGGCGGCTATAAGACTCAAAATGGCGGATGTAGAATGGTCAAAGCAGCTTGTATAGCTGTTATGTAAAGGATGGCGGCCATAAGACTCAAAATGGCAGCTGTATTATAACCATAATACAAAATACATATGTAAAGGATAGCGGCTATAAGACGCAAAATGGCGGCAGTAGAACGGTTCCAGCAGCTTCTATAGCTGTTATAGAAAGAATGGCGGCCATAAGACACAAAATGTCGCTTGTAGAATGGTTCCAGCAGCTCGTATAGCTGTTATAGAAACGATGGCGGCTATACGACTCAAAGTGGCGACAGTAGAATGGTTCCAGCAGCTTGTATATTTGTTATGGAAACGATGGCAGCTATACGACTTAAAATGGCGACAGTAAAACGGTTCCAGCAGCTTCTATAGCTGTTATGTAAAGGATGGCGGCAAAAAGACTCAAAATGGCGGTTTTAGAAAGGTCCAGCTCGTATATTTGTTATAGAAACGATGGCGGCTATACGACTCAAAATGGCGGCAGTATTACGGATCCAGCAGCTTGTATAGCTATGATGTAAAGGATGGCGGCTATAAGACTCAAAATGGTGGTTGTAGAATGGTTCCAGCAGTTCGTGTATTTGTTTAGGAAACGATGGCGGCTATACGACTCAAAATGGCGGCAGTATTACGGATCCAGCAGTTTGTATAGAACGGTTCCAGCAGCTCGTATAGCTGTTATAGAAACGATGGCTGCTAAACGACTCAAAATGGCGGCTATACGACTCAAAATGGCGGCAGTATTACGGATCCAGCAGCTTCTATGGCTATGATGTAAAGGATGGCGGCTATAAGACTCAAATAGGCGGTAGTAGAACGGTTCCAGCAGCTTCTATAGCTGGTTTGTAAAGGATGGCGGCTATAAGACTCAAAATGGCGGCTGTAGAATGGTCCCAGCAGCTTCTATAGCTGTTATGTAAAGGATGGCGGCCATAAGACTCAAAATGGCAGCTGTATTATAACCATAATACATAATAAATAATACATATGTAAAGGATGGCGGCAATAAGACCCAGAATGGAGGCAGTAGAACGGTTCCAGCAGCTTCTATAGCTGTTATGTAGAGGATGGCAGATATAAGACTCAAAAGTGCGGCTGTAAAATCGTCCCAGCAGCTTAATAGCTGTTATATAAAGGATGGCGGCTATAAGACTCAAAATGGCAGCAGTAGAACGGTTCCACCAGCTGTTATATAAAGGATAAAGGCTATAAGACTAAAAATGGTTCCAGCAGCTTCTTTAGCTGTTGTATAAAAGATGGCGGCTAAAAGAACGGTTCCAGCTGCGCGTATAGCTGTTATATAAACGATGCCGGCTATAAGAACGAAAATGGCGGCTGTATTATGGTTCCAGCAGCTTGTATAGCTGTTATAGAAAGAATGTCGGCTATAAGACCAGATCCACTTTCACTCGTTGCAGACGACGGACGTGTTTTTTTTGCGCTTATCAAATTTTATTTGTTTCTCGTGATTAATAACTTTTGTTTAACTTTTAAACTCATTATCGGTTTAATTTTAACATTCGAATTGCAATTTCATTCCGTGATTTCTTTCTGTTGGTTTTTTTGCTTTTTGTTTCAATATATGTACATAAATTTAACTCACAACAATTACTTGCATTAGCGGTGTTGTTGTTTTGCTAATCTCTTTGCTTTTGTGTCTTTACCGTTGTAACTAACTATCGCGCTCTTGCGTACAAATTGTTGTTGCATGTGTTCAATTTGACGCGCTCTCCCGCTCTTTCCTATTCTTGTTTGATTTGCGCTCTCGTCTTTTGCCTACCCGCGACTCTGTGATACGTGTTTTTGTTTTTGTGTATTTTGCTAATTTCTTTAGTTGTGAAGGCTTACTCTGCACATTAACCCTTGTGTCAGAACTGGTCAGTATATTCTTATACACAGATTTTTAACCTTTAGAATTTTTATTTTTTTGTATTTCCTTTTTTAATTAAATTAATTAATTTTTGATAAAATGGTTGTCTGCTCAAAAAATAATTGCATAGTTGCCACTAATGCGTTTGACTCCCATGATTATATTCTTTGTTGGCTGTGTGACAATGCGGTTCACGTTAAGTGTGCAGGCAGAATCAAGGAGTCTATTGCTAAAGGCGGTGGCTTAAAATATGGATGTGATGCTTGCCGGAAGGTCGGGAATGAGATGCGCTCTTTCATGAGGCGGACTAGAGATAGTTTTGACACTTTAAGGGCAGGTTTTAATAAACTCCAAGCGGAGTTTACTGCGGTGGAGACTCAGTTCAGGAGTTTATCGCTTATGAATGAGTCTCCGAAACGTAAAAGGACCAGTGCTTGGGGTGTTTCAGTATCTGTAGATCCGCCAGCGTCTCTTATCGTCCCCGACCGGTCTCATGCACCGTCCACTCCTAATGTACAGCAGTTGATATCGTTTAAGAGCCCGGTTGTGAATGCTTTTAGTAAGGAATTACCGGTATCACCTGGGAATGATCTCTTAAAATCGATGCCTATTGTAGTGTCCGATGTGTCCGGGCAATTACCCATTCCAATGGAAATTCCCGATAGTTCTAAAAGTATCGAGGGCCCCGTAAACAAGTTGACTGCTGCAGTGTGTGACTCTTCCAACGTTACTGCTACGGCTGACGCTTCGGGACCGCGGCCTCTCGTTGGCATACCACCAAAAAAACATATAGGCTTAACAAACCTCCCTGGTTCTCTCGTGAGTTATCCAATTTGAAAAATGTGAAGACACGATATTATAAGAAGTTTCAAAAAACACGTCGTTCATCAGATTATGCTCTTTATACAGTCGCTCGTTCAAAGTTCATGATGCTTAATACACAATGCTATAAGAATTATCTTCAGCGGTGTAAGCTTCAGTTTTCTTCTGACCCTAAACAATTTTATAATTTTGTCAATTCTAAACGTAAGACCTCTGTGCACCCATCTTTTTTGTCTTTTCAAAATAAAAAAGCGAGCACTGATCAGGCATTTGCCGATATGTTTGCGAGTTTTTTCAAAACAACTTATTCCTCAAGGGAATAGAGAGCAAGTCCATATCCTTATCATTTAGAAAAGACTAATTGCATTTTCAATCCAGTGTTTGATGAAAGTTCTACTCTTAGCGAACTTAAATTAGTTAAACCTGTTTATTCTCCGGGGCCAGATGGTCTTCCTGGATGTGTATTCAGGTTCTGTGCAAACGCATTATGTAAACCCATTTTAAAATTGTTTCTACTGTCTGTCGAATCTTCTTCTTTTCCATCTATTTGGAAGGAGTCGTATATCATTCCTCTGCATAAAAATGGCAAAAAGTCCGAAGCCTCTAACTATAGGGGTATCTCAAAATTGTCCGCTATTCCGAAAGCTTTTGAGAAAATGATAACTTCTCAATTGCAACATTTTTGCAGCTCTATTATTTCGCCATCCCAACATGGGTTTGTGAAACGTAGATCTACAACCACTAACCTTTTAGAATTTACATCAATAATTATCAAGGGGTTCAAAAATGGTAAACAAACTGATGTCATATACACTGACTTCAGCAAAGCCTTTGATTCCGTTAATCATACCCTATTACTTTCTAAGCTGAGCGACATTGGGTTTCCACCCCTTTTCCTTTCTTGGGTTCGAGAATATTTAACAAATAGAAAACAGAAGGTACTTTTTAAATCTTCTTTTTCAGATTCCATTCCTATGACTTCTGGTGTACCTCAAGGTAGTCATCTTGGCCCTCTGCTTTTCACACTGTTCATTAATGATCTTCCATCAGTCATTGTTCTTTCGCGTGTGCTTATGTATGCTGACGATGTCAAGCTTTGTCTTACTTATAAAGATATAGATTCATTTAGTCGGCTACAAGCTGATCTTAAAAACTTTCAATCCTGGTGCCAGTTCAATTTACTAAATCTTAACACTACCAAATGTAAGGTAATGACTTTTTTTCGTAACTCTCCTCAACTGGTCACTTATTTTCTAAACAACAGTCCTTTAGAACGTCTAAATAATATGAATGATTTGGGCGTACTTATGGACCATAAGTTAAATTTTAACACCCATATTTCCACCACGGTCGCAAAGGCCATGAGTGTCCTGGGTTTCATTAAAAGATGGTCAAAAGAATTTGATGACCCCTATACAACTAAAGTTCTTTTTACTTCGCTTGTCCGTCCTATTTTAGAGTATGGATCTTGCATTTGGTCACCTCAATATGAGTCGCACCAGATTCGACTTGAATCCGTTCAAAAGCAGTTCTTGCTATTTGCTCTTCGTGGCTTAAGCTGGGATCGCAATGTCAATTTGCCTTCGTATTCTAGTAGACTTCTCTTGATTAACCTTCCTTCCCTAACTAACCGTAGAATTATGCTTGGTGTTATTTTTATGCACAAGCTCCTAATTGGTGATATCGACTCGCCTGAGTTATTAGCTCAGGTAAATCTGTCGGTACCATGTAGACGGAGTAGACATCCTTTGATTCCTTTATCCCTAAGTCGTTGTTCTTCTAACTATGCCCTGCATGAACCTTTTAGGGTCCTCTGCTCTGATTACAACCTTCTATTCCCTGTAATCGGTTCAGAGTTTTCTATTAACATGATTAAAACTTCTATCCTATCCCATTTAGTTAATAGATAGCTATAGTATTATTTAGTTATTTGTTTGTCTGTTTTTTCTATTGTGTATTTGTCCACGCGATTCGTGCCGTGCGTTATACGGCTGCACCCCTCGGTCAGTCGGGTGGGAGGTGGGCAGTCATCTGCTTGGGCTCGCGCTTAACAGGCTTTGTCCTGGTGTCGTAGGGGCCACTTGAACGTACTGCGCATAGTATCGTCAACGTCCGCTATATAAGACTCAAAATGTCGCTTGTAGAATGGTTCCAGCAGCTCGTATAGCTGTTATAGAAACGATGGCGGCTATACGACTCAAAATGGCGGCAGTATTACGGATCCAGCAGCTTGTATAGCTATGATGTAAAGGATGGCGGCTATAAGACTCAAAATGGCGGTCATAGAATGGTTCCAGCAGCTCGTGTATTCGTTATAGAAACGATGGCGGCTATACGACTCAAAATAGCGACAGTAGATCGGTGTCAGCAGCTTTTATAGCTGTTATGTAAAGGATGGCGGCTATAAGACTCAAAATGGCGGTTTTAGAATGGTTCCAGCAGCTCGTATATTTGTTATAGAAACGATGGCGGCTATACGACTCAAAATGGCGACAGTAGAATGGTTTCAGCAGCTTTTATAGCTGTTATGTAAAGGATGGCGGCAATAAGACTCAAAATGGCGGTTGTAGAATGGTTCCAGCAGCTCGTATATTTGTTATAGAAACGATGGCGGCTATACGACTCAAAATGGCGACAGTAGAATGGTTCCAGCAGCTTTTATAGCTGTTATGTAAAGGATGGCGGCAATAAGACTCAAAATGGCGGTTGTAGAATGGTTCCAGCAGCTCGTATATTTGTTATAGAAACGATGGCGGCTACACGACTCAAAATAGCGACAGTAGAATGGTTCCAGCAGCTTGTATATTTGTTATAGAAACGATGGCAGCTATACGACTTAAAATGGCGACAGTAGAACGGTTCCAGCAGCTTCTATAGCTGTTATGTAAAGGATGGAGGCAAAAAGACTCAAAATGGCGGTTTTAGAAAGGTCCAGCTCGTATATTTGTTATAGAAACGATGGCGGCTATACGACTCAAAATGGCGGCAGTATTACGGATCCAGCTGCTTGTATAGCTATGATGTAAAGGATGGCGGCTATAAGACTCAAAATGGTGGTTGTAGAATGGTTCCAGCAGTTCGTATATTTGTTTAGGAAACGATGACGGCTATACGACTCAAAATGGCGGCAGTATTACGGACCCAGCAGTTTGTATAGAATGGTTCCAGCAGCTCGTATAGCTGTTATAAAAACGATGGCTGCTAAACGACTCAAAATGGCGGCTATACGACTCAAAATGGCGGCAGTATTACGGATCCAGCAGCTTGTATGGCTATGATGTAAAGGATGGCGGCTATAAGACTCAAATTGGCGGTAATAGAACGGTTCCAGCAGCTTCTATAGCTGGTTTGTAAAGGATGGCGGCTATAAGACTCAAAATGGCGGCTGTAGAATGGTCCCAGCAGCTTCTGTAGCTGTTATGTAAAGGATGGCGGCCATAAGACTGAAAATGGCAGCTGTATTATAACCATAATACATAATAAATAATACATATGTAAAGGATAGCGGCTATAATACTCAAAATGGCGGCCGTATTACGGTTCCAGCAGATTCTATAACTGTTCTGTAAAAGATAGCGGCTATAAGACCCAAAATGGAGGCAGTAGAACGGTTCCAGCAGCTTCTATAGCTGTTATGTAGAGGATGGCAGATATAAGACTCATATTGGCGGCTGTATTATGGTTCTAGGAGCTTGTATAGCTGTTATATAAATGATTGCGGCTATAAGACTCAAAATGACGGCAGTAGAACAGTTCCAGCAGCTCCTATAGCTGTTATGTAAAGAATGGCGGCCATAAGACTCAAAATGGCGGCTGTAGAAAGATTCTAGCAGCTTGTATAGCTGCTATATAAAGGATAGCGGCTATAAGACTCAGCAGATTCTATAACTGTTCTGTAAAAGATAGCGGCTATAAGACTCAAAATGGCGGTAGTAGAACGGTTCCAGCAGCTTCTATAGCTGGTTTGTAAAGGATGGCGGCTATAAGACTCAAAATGGCGGTCATAGAATGGTCAAAGCAGCTTGTATAGCTGTTATGTAAAGGATGGCGGCTATAAGACTCAAAAGGGCGGCTGTAGAATGGTCCCACCAGCTTCTATAGCTGTTATGTAAAGGATGGCGGCAATAAGACTCAAAATGGCGGTTGGAATGGTTCCAGCAGCTCGTATATTTGTTATAGAAACAATGGCGGCTATACGACTCAAAATGGCGACAGTTGAATGGTTCCAGCAGCTCGTATATTTGTTATAGAAACGATGGCGGCTATACGACTCAAAATGGCGACAGTAGAATGGTTCCAGCAGCTCGTATATTTGTTATAGAAACGATGGCAGCTATACGACTTACAATGGCGACAGTAGAACGGTTCCAGCAGCTTCTATAGCTGGTTTGTAAAGGATGGCGGCTATAAGACTCAAAATGGCGGATGTAGAATGGTCAAAGCAGCTTGTATAGCTGTTATGTAAAGGATGGCGGCCAGAAGACTCAAAATGGCAGCTGTATTATAACCATAATACAAAATACATATGTAAAGGATAGCGGCTATAAGACTCAAAATGGCGGCAGTAGAACGGTTCCAGCAGCTTCTATAGCTGTTATAGAAAGAATGGCGGACATTAGACACAAAATGTCGCTTGTAGAATGGTTCCAGCAGCTCGTATAGCTGTTATAGAACGATGGCGTCTATACGACTCAAAATGGCGGATATACGACTCAAATTGGCGGCAGTATTACGGATCCAGCAGCTTGTATGGCTATGATGTAAAGGATGGCGGCTATAAGACTCAAAATGGCGGTAGTAGAACGGTTCCAACAGTTTCTATAGCTAGTTTGTAAAGGATGGCGGCTATAAGACTCAACATGGCGGATGTAGAATGGTCAAAGCAGCTTGTATAGCTGTTATGTAAAGGATGGCGGCCATAAGACTCAAAATGGCGGCTGTAGAATGGTCCCAGCAGCTTCTATAACTGTTATGTAAAAGATGGCGGCCTCAAGACTCAAAATGGCAGCTGTATTATAACCATAATACATAATACATATGTAAAGGATAGCGGCTATAAGACTCAAAATGGCGGCCGTATTACGGTTCCAGCAGATTCTGTAACCGTTATGTAAAAAATATCCAGCAGCTTGTATAGCTATCATGTAACGGATGGCGGCTATAAGACTCAAAATGGCGGTCATAGAGTGGTTCCAGCAGCTCGTATATTTGTTATAGAAACGATGGCGGCTATACGACTCAAAATAGCGACAGTAAATCGGTGTCAGCAGCTTTTATAGCTGTTATGTAAAGGATGGCGGCAATAAGACTCAAAATGGCGGTTGTAGAATGGTTCCAGCAGCTCGTATATTTGTTATAGAAACGATGGCGGCTATACGACTCAAAATGGCGACAGTAGAATGGTTCCAGCAGCTTTTATAGCTGTTATGTAAAGGATGGCGGCAATAAGACTCAAAATGGCGGTTGTAGAATGGTTCCAGCAGCTCGTATATTTGTTATAGAAACGATGGCGGCTATACGACTTAAAATGGCGACAGTAGAACGGTTCCAGCAGCTTCTATAGCTGTTATGTAAAGGATGGCGGCAAAAAGACTCAAAATGGCGGTTTTAGAAAGGTCCAGCTCGTATATTTGTTATAGAAACGATGGCGGCTATACGACTCAAAATGGCGGCAGTATTACGGATCCAGCAGCTTGTATGGCTATGATGTAAAGGGTGGCGGCTATAAGACTCAAATTGGCGGTAGTAGAACGGTTCCAGCAGCTTCTATAGCTGGTTTGTAAAGGATGGCGGCTATAAGACTCAAAATGGCGGCTGTAGAATGGTCCCAGCAGCTTCTATAGCTGTTATGTAAAGGATGGCGGCCATAAGACTCAAAATGGCAGCTGTATTATAACCATAATACATAATAAATAATACATATGTAAAGGATAGCGGCTATAAGACTCAAAATGGCGGCCGTATTACGGTTCCAGCAGATTCTAAACCTGTTCTGTAAAAGATAGCGCCTATAAGACCCAAAATGGAGGCAGTAGAACGGTTCCAGCAGCTTCTATAGCTGTTATGTAGAGGATGGCAGATATAAGACTCATATTGGCGGCTGTATTATGGTTCTAGGAGCTTGTATAGCTGTTATATAAATGATTGCGGCTATAAGACTCAAAATGACGGCAGTAGAACAGTTCCAGCAGCTCCTATAGCTGTTATGTAAAGAATGGCGGCCATAAGACTCAAAATGGCGGGTGTAGAAAGATTCTAGCAGCTTGTATAGCTGCTATATAAAGGATAGCGGCTATAAGACTCAGCAGATTCTATAACTGTTCTGTAAAAGATAGCGGCTATAAGACTCAAAATGGCGGTTGTAGAATGGTTCCAGCAGTTCGTATATTTGCTTAGGAAACGATGGCGGCTATACGACTCAAAATGGCGGCAGTAGAACGGATACAGCAGTTTGTATAGAATGGTTCCATCAGCTCGTATAGCTGTTATAGAAACGATGGCTGCTAAACGACTCAAAATGGCGGCTATGCGACTCAAAATGGCGGCAGTATTACGGATCCAGCAGCTTGTATGGCTATGATGTAAAGGATGGCGGCTATAAGACTCAAATTGGCGGTAATAGAACGGTTCCAGCAGCTTCTATAGCTGGTTTGTAAAGGATGGCGGCTATAAGACTCAAAATGGCGGCTGTAGAATGGTCCCAGCAGCTTCTATAGCTGTTATGTAAAGGATGGCGGCCATAAGACTGAAAATGGCAGCTGTATTATAACCATAATACATAATAAATAATACATATGTAAAGGATAGCGGCTATAATACTCAAAATGGCGGCCGTATTACGGTTCCAGCAGATTCTATAACTGTTCTGTAAAAGATAGCGGCTATAAGACCCAAAATGGAGGCAGTAGAACGGTTCCAGCAGCTTCTATAGCTGTTATGTAGAGGATGGCAGATATAAGACTCATATTGGCGGCTGTATTATGGTTCTAGGAGCTTGTATAGCTGTTATATAAATGATTGCGGCTATAAGACTCAAAATGACGGCAGTAGAACAGTTCCAGCAGCTCCTATAGCTGTTATGTAAAGAATGGCGGCCATAAGACTCAAAATGGCGGCTGTAGAAAGATTCTAGCAGCTTGTATAGCTGCTATATAAAGGATAGCGGCTATAAGACTCAGCAGATTCTATAACTGTTCTGTAAAAGATGGCGGCTATAAGACTCAAAATGGCGGTAGTAGAACGGTTCCAGCAGCTTCTATAGCTGGTTTGTAAAGGATGGCGGCTATAAGACTCAAAATGGCGGTCATAGAATGGTCAAAGCAGCTTGTATAGCTGTTATGTAAAGGATGGCGGCTGTAAGACTCAAAATGGCGGCTGTAGAATGGTCCCACCAGCTTCTATAGCTGTTATGTAAAGGATGGCGGCAATAAGACTCAAAATGGCGGTTGGAATGGTTCCAGCAGCTCGTATATTTGTTATAGAAACAATGGCGGCTATACGACTCAAAATGGCGACAGTTGAATGGTTCCAGCAGCTCGTATATTTGTTATAGAAACGATGGCAGCTATACGACTTACAATGGCGACAGTAGAACGGTTCCAGCAGCTTCTATAGCTGGTTTGTAAAGGATGGCGGCTATAAGACTCAAAATGGCGGATGTAGAATGGTCAAAGCAGCTTGTATAGCTGTTATGTAAAGGATGGCGGCCAGAAGACTCAAAATGGCAGCTGTATTATAACCATAATACAAAATACATATGTAAAGGATAGCGGCTATAAGACTCAAAATGGCGGCAGTAGAATGGTTCCAGCAGCTTCTATAGCTGTTATAGAAAGAATGGCGGACATAAGACACAAAATGTCGCTTGTAGAATGGTTCCAGCAGCTCGTATAGCTGTTATAGAAACGATGGCGTCTATACGACTCAAAATGGCGGATATACGACTCAAATTGGCGGCAGTATTACGGATCCAGCAGCTTGTATGGCTATGATGTAAAGGATGGCGGCTATAAGACTCAAAATGGCGGTAGTAGAACGGTTCCAACAGTTTCTATAGCTAGTTTGTAAAGGATGGCGGCTATAAGACTCAACATGGCGGATGTAGAATGGTCAAAGCAGCTTG
Organism: Drosophila paulistorum; assembly: GCA_018152135.1. Classification (NCBI taxonomy): domain Eukaryota; kingdom Metazoa; phylum Arthropoda; class Insecta; order Diptera; family Drosophilidae; genus Drosophila; species Drosophila paulistorum. The sequence continues at coordinate 40,520 of JAECXG010000159.1, forward strand.
TATAGCTGTTATGTAAAGGATGGCGGCCATAAGACTCAAAATGGCGGCTGTAGAATGGTCCCAGCAGCTTCTATAACTGTTATGTAAAAGATGGCGGCCTCAAGACTCAAAATGGCAGCTGTATTATAACCATAATACATAATACATATGTAAAGGATAGCGGCTATAAGACTCAAAATGGCGGCCGTATTACGGTTCCAGCAGATTCTGTAACCGTTATGTAAAAAATATCCAGCAGCTTGTATAGCTATCATGTAACGGATGGCGGCTATAAGACTCAAAATGGCGGTCATAGAGTGGTTCCAGCAGCTCGTATATTTGTTATAGAAACGATGGCGGCTATACGACTCAAAATAGCGACAGTAAATCGGTGTCAGCAGCTTTTATAGCTGTTATGTAAAGGATGGCGGCAATAAGACTCAAAATGGCGGTTGTAGAATGGTTCCAGCAGCTCGTATATTTGTTATAGAAACGATGGCGGCTATACGACTCAAAATGGCGACAGTAGAATGGTTCCAGCAGCTTTTATAGCTGTTATGTAAAGGATGGCGGCAATAAGACTCAAAATGGCGGTTGTAGAATGGTTCCAGCAGCTCGTATATTTGTTATAGAAACGATGGCGGCTATACGACTCAAAATGGCGACAGTAGAATGGTTCCAGCAGCTTGTATATTTGTTATAGAAACGATGGCAGCTATACGACTTAAAATGGCGACAGTAGAACGGTTCCAGCAGCTTCTAGGTCCAGGTCGTATATTTGTCATAGAAACGATGGCGGCTATACGACTCAAAATGGCGGCAGTATTACGGATCCAGCAGCTTGTATAGCTATGATGTAAAGGATGGCGGCTATAAGACTCAAAATGGTGGTTGTAGAATGGTTCCAGCAGTTCGTATATTTGTTTAGGAAACGATGGCGGCTATACGACTCAAAATGGCGGCAGTATTACGGATCCAGCAGTTTGTATAGAATGGTTCCAGTAGCTCGTATAGCTGTTATAGAAACGATGGCTGCTAAACGACTCAAAATGGCGGCTATACGACTCAAATTGGCGGTAGTAGAACGGTTCCAGCAGCTTCTATAGCTGGTTTGTAAAGGATGGCGGCTATAAGACTCATAATGGCGGCTGTAGAATGGTCCCAGCAGCTTCTATAGCTGTTATGTAAAGGATGGCGGCCATAAGACTCAAAATGGCAGCTGTATTATAACCATAATACATAATAAATAATACATATGTAAAGGATAGCGACTCTAAGACTCAAAATGGCGGCCGTATTACGGTTCCAGCAGATTCTATAACTGTTCTGTAAAAGATAGCGGCTATAAGACCCAAAATGGAGGCAGTAGAACGGTTCCAGCAGCTTCTATAGCTGTTATGTAGAGGATGGCAGATATAAGACTCATATTGGCGGCTGTATTATGGTTCTAGGAGCTTGTATAGCTGTTATATAAATGATTGCGGCTATAAGACTCAAAATGACAGCAGTAGAACAGTTCCAGCAGCTCCTATAGCTGTTATGTAAAGAATGGCGGCTATAAGACTCAAAATGGCGGCTGTAGAATGGTCCCAGCAGATTGTATAGCTGTTATGTAAAGGATGGCGGCTATAAGACTCAAAATGACGGCAGTATAATGATTCCAGCAGCTTCTATAGCTGTTATGTAAAGGATGGCGGCTATAAGACTCAAAAGTGCGGCTGTTAAATCGTCCCAGCAGCTTAATAGCTGTTATATAAAGGATGGCGGCTATAAGACTCAAAATGGCAGCAGTAGAACGGTTCCACCAGCTGTTATATAAAGGATAAAGGCTATAAGACTCAAAATGGCGGCCGTATTACGGTTCCAGCAGATTCTAAACCTGTTCTGTAAAAGATAGCGGCTATAAGACCCAAAATGGAGGCAGTAGAACGGTTCCAGCAGCTTCTATAGCTGTTATGTAGAGGATGGCAGATATAAGACTCATATTGGCGGCTGTATTATGGTTCTAGGAGCTTGTATAGCTGTTATATAAATGATTGCGGCTATAAGACTCAAAATGACGGCAGTAGAACAGTTCCAGCAGCTCCTATAGCTGTTATGTAAAGAATGGCGGCCATAAGACTCAAAATGGCGGGTGTAGAAAGATGCTAGCAGCTTGTATAGCTGCTATATAAAGGATAGCGGCTATAAGGCTCAGCAGATTCTATAACTGTTCTGTAAAAGATAGCGGCTATAAGACTCAAAATGGCGGTTGTAGAATGGTTCCAGCAGTTCGTATATTTGTTTAGGGAAACGATGGCGGCTATACGACTCAAAATGGCGGCAGTAGAACGGATACAGCAGTTTGTATAGAATGGTTCCAGCAGCTCGTATAGCTGTTATAGAAACGATGGCTGCTAAACGACTCAAAATGGCGGCTATGCGACTCAAAATGGCGGCAGTATTACGGATCCAGCAGCTTCTAGGTCCAGGTCGTATATTTGTCATAGAAACGATGGCGGCTATACGACTCAAAATGGCGGCAGTATTACGGATCCAGCAGCTTGTATAGCTATGATGTAAAGGATGGCGGCTATAAGACTCAAAATGGTGGTTGTAGAATGGTTCCAGCAGTTCGTATATTTGTTTAGGAAACGATGGCGGCTATACGACTCAAAATGGCGGCAGTATTACGGATCCAGCAGTTTGTATAGAATGGTTCCAGTAGCTCGTATAGCTGTTATAGAAACGATGGCTGCTAAACGACTCAAAATGGCGGCTATACGACTCAAATTGGCGGTAGTAGAACGGTTCCAGCAGCTTCTATAGCTGGTTTGTAAAGGATGGCGGCTATAAGACTCAAAATGGCGGCTGTAGAATGGTCCCAGCAGCTTCTATAGCTGTTATGTAAAGGATGGCGGCCATAAGACTGAAAATGGCAGCTGTATTATAACCATAATACATAATAAATAATACATATGTAAAGGATAGCGGCTATAATACTCAAAATGGCGGCCGTATTACGGTTCCAGCAGATTCTATAACTGTTCTGTAAAAGATAGCGGCTATAAGACCCAAAATGGAGGCAGTAGAACGGTTCCAGCAGCTTCTATAGCTGTTATGTAGAGGATGGCAGATATAAGACTCATATTGGCGGCTGTATTATGGTTCTAGGAGCTTGTATAGCTGTTATATAAATGATTGCGGCTATAAGACTCAAAATGACGGCAGTAGAACAGTTCCAGCAGCTCCTATAGCTGTTATGTAAAGAATGGCGGCCATAAGACTCAAAATGGCGGCTGTAGAAAGATTCTAGCAGCTTGTATAGCTGCTATATAAAGGATAGCGGCTATAAGACTCAGCAGATTCTATAACTGTTCTGTAAAAGATAGCGGCTATAAGACTCAAAATGGCGGTAGTAGAACGGTTCCAGCAGCTTCTATAGCTGGTTTGTAAAGGATGGCGGCTATAAGACTCAAAATGGCGGTCATAGAATGGTCAAAGCAGCTTGTATAGCTGTTATGTAAAGGATGGCGGCTGTAAGACTCAAAATGGCGGCTGTAGAATGGTCCCACCAGCTTCTATAGCTGTTATGTAAAGGATGGCGGCAATAAGACTCAAAATGGCGGTTGGAATGGTTCCAGCAGCTCGTATATTTGTTATAGAAACAATGGCGGCTATACGACTCAAAATGGCGACAGTTGAATGGTTCCAGCAGCTCGTATATTTGTTATAGAAACGATGGCAGCTATACGACTTACAATGGCGACAGTAGAACGGTTCCAGCAGCTTCTATAGCTGGTTTGTAAAGGATGGCGGCTATAAGACTCAAAATGGCGGATGTAGAATGGTCAAAGCAGCTTGTATAGCTGTTATGTAAAGGATGGCGGCCAGAAGACTCAAAATGGCAGCTGTATTATAACCATAATACAAAATACATATGTAAAGGATAGCGGCTATAAGACTCAAAATGGCGGCAGTAGAATGGTTCCAGCAGCTTCTATAGCTGTTATAGAAAGAATGGCGGACATAAGACACAAAATGTCGCTTGTAGAATGGTTCCAGCAGCTCGTATAGCTGTTATAGAAACGATGGCGTCTATACGACTCAAAATGGCGGATATACGACTCAAATTGGCGGCAGTATTACGGATCCAGCAGCTTGTATGGCTATGATGTAAAGGATGGCGGCTATAAGACTCAAAATGGCGGTAGTAGAACGGTTCCAACAGTTTCTATAGCTAGTTTGTAAAGGATGGCGGCTATAAGACTCAACATGGCGGATGTAGAATGGTCAAAGCAGCTTGTATAGCTGTTATGTAAAAGATGGCGGCCATAAGACTCAAAATGGCGGCTGTAGAATGGTCCCAGCAGCTTCTATAACTGTTATGTAAAAGATGGCGGCCTCAAGACTCAAAATGGCAGCTGTATTATAACCATAATACATAATACATATGTAAAGGATAGCGGCTATAAGACTCAAAATGGCGGCCGTATTACGGTTCCAGCAGATTCTGTAACCGTTATGTAAAAAATATCCAGCAGCTTGTATAGCTATCATGTAACGGATGGCGGCTATAAGACTCAAAATGGCGGTCATAGAGTGGTTCCAGCAGCTCGTATATTTGTTATAGAAACGATGGCGGCTATACGACTCAAAATAGCGACAGTAAATCGGTGTCAGCAGCTTTTATAGCTGTTATGTAAAGGATGGCGGCAATAAGACTCAAAATGGCGGTTGTAGAATGGTTCCAGCAGCTCGTATATTTGTTATAGAAACGATGGCGGCTATACGACTCAAAATGGCGACAGTAGAATGGTTCCAGCAGCTTTTATAGCTGTTATGTAAAGGATGGCGGCAATAAGACTCAAAATGGCGGTTGTAGAATGGTTCCAGCAGCTCGTATATTTGTTATAGAAACGATGGCGGCTATACGACTCAAAATGGCGACAGTAGAATGGTTCCAGCAGCTTGTATATTTGTTATAGAAACGATGGCAGCTATACGACTTAAAATGGCGACAGTAGAACGGTTCCAGCAGCTTCTAGGTCCAGGTCGTATATTTGTCATAGAAACGATGGCGGCTATACGACTCAAAATGGCGGCAGTATTACGGATCCAGCAGCTTGTATAGCTATGATGTAAAGGATGGCGGCTATAAGACTCAAAATGGTGGTTGTAGAATGGTTCCAGCAGTTCGTATATTTGTTTAGGAAACGATGGCGGCTATACGACTCAAAATGGCGGCAGTATTACGGATCCAGCAGTTTGTATAGAATGGTTCCAGTAGCTCGTATAGCTGTTATAGAAACGATGGCTGCTAAACGACTCAAAATGGCGGCTATACGACTCAAATTGGCGGTAGTAGAACGGTTCCAGCAGCTTCTATAGCTGGTTTGTAAAGGATGGCGGCTATAAGACTCATAATGGCGGCTGTAGAATGGTCCCAGCAGCTTCTATAGCTGTTATGTAAAGGATGGCGGCCATAAGACTCAAAATGGCAGCTGTATTATAACCATAATACATAATAAATAATACATATGTAAAGGATAGCGGCTCTAAGACTCAAAATGGCGGCCGTATTACGGTTCCAGCAGATTCTATAACTGTTCTGTAAAAGATAGCGGCTATAAGACCCAAAATGGAGGCAGTAGAACGGTTCCAGCAGCTTCTATAGCTGTTATGTAGAGGATGGCAGATATAAGACTCATATTGGCGGCTGTATTATGGTTCTAGGAGCTTGTATAGCTGTTATATAAATGATTGCGGCTATAAGACTCAAAATGACAGCAGTAGAACAGTTCCAGCAGCTCCTATAGCTGTTATGTAAAGAATGGCGGCTATAAGACTCAAAATGGCGGCTGTAGAATGGTCCCAGCAGCTTGTATAGCTGTTATGTAAAGGATGGCGGCTATAAGACTCAAAATGACGGCAGTATAATGATTCCAGCAGCTTCTATAGCTGTTATGTAAAGGATGGCGGCTATAAGACTCAAAAGTGCGGCTGTTAAATCGTCCCAGCAGCTTAATAGCTGTTATATAAAGGATGGCGGCTATAAGACTCAAAATGGCAGCAGTAGAACGGTTCCACCAGCTGTTATATAAAGGATAAAGGCTATAAGACTCAAAATGGCGGCCGTATTACGGTTCCAGCAGATTCTAAACCTGTTCTGTAAAAGATAGCGGCTATAAGACCCAAAATGGAGGCAGTAGAACGGTTCCAGCAGCTTCTATAGCTGTTATGTAGAGGATGGCAGATATAAGACTCATATTGGCGGCTGTATTATGGTTCTAGGAGCTTGTATAGCTGTTATATAAATGATTGCGGCTATAAGACTCAAAATGACGGCAGTAGAACAGTTCCAGCAGCTCCTATAGCTGTTATGTAAAGAATGGCGGCCATAAGACTCAAAATGGCGGGTGTAGAAAGATGCTAGCAGCTTGTATAGCTGCTATATAAAGGATAGCGGCTATAAGGCTCAGCAGATTCTATAACTGTTCTGTAAAAGATAGCGGCTATAAGACTCAAAATGGCGGTTGTAGAATGGTTCCAGCAGTTCGTATATTTGTTTAGGAAACGATGGCGGCTATACGACTCAAAATGGCGGCAGTAGAACGGATACAGCAGTTTGTATAGAATGGTTCCAGCAGCTCGTATAGCTGTTATAGAAACGATGGCTGCTAAACGACTCAAAATGGCGGCTATGCGACTCAAAATGGCGGCAGTATTACGGATCCAGCAGCTTGTATGGCTATGATGTAAAGGATGGCGGCTATAAGACTCAAATTGGCGGTAATAGAACGGTTCCAGCAGCTTCTATAGCTGGTTTGTAAAGGATGGCGGCTATAAGACTCAAAATGGCGGCTGTAGAATGGTCCCAGCAGCTTCTATAGCTGTTATGTAAAGGATGGCGGCCATAAGACTGAAAATGGCAGCTGTATTATAACCATAATACATAATAAATAATACATATGTAAAGGATAGCGGCTATAATACTCAAAATGGCGGCCGTATTACGGTTCCAGCAGATTCTATAACTGTTCTGTAAAAGATAGCGGCTATAAGACCCAAAATGGAGGCAGTAGAACGGTTCCAGCAGCTTCTATAGCTGTTATGTAGAGGATGGCAGATATAAGACTCATATTGGTGGCTGTATTATGGTTCTAGGAGCTTGTATAGCTGTTATATAAATGATTGCGGCTATAAGACTCAAAATGACGGCAGTAGAACAGTTCCAGCAGCTTCTATAGCTGTTATGTAAAGAATGGCGGCCATAAGACTCAAAATGGCGGCTGTAGAAAGATTCTAGCAGCTTGTATAGCTGCTATATAAAGGATAGCGGCTATAAGACTCAGCAGATTCTATAACTGTTCTGTAAAAGATAGCGGCTATAAGACTCAAAATGGCGGTAGTAGAACGGTTCCAGCAGCTTCTAAAGCTGGTTTGTAAAGGATGGCGGCTATAAGACTCAAAATGGCGGTCATAGAATGGTCAAAGCAGCTTGTATAGCTGTTATGTAAAGGATGGCGGCTATAAGACTCAAAAGGGCGGCTGTAGAATGGTCCCACCAGCTTCTATAGCTGTTATGTAAAGGATGGCGGCAATAAGACTCAAAATGGCGGTTGGAATGGTTCCAGCAGCTCGTATATTTGTTATAGAAACAATGGCGGCTATACGACTCAAAATGGCGACAGTTGAATGGTTCCAGCAGCTCGTATATTTGTTATAGAAACGATGGCGGCTATACGACTCAAAATGGCGACAGTAGAATGGTTCCAGCAGCTCGTATATTTGTTATAGAAACGATGGCAGCTATACGACTTAAAATGGCGATAGTAGAACGGTTCCAGCAGCTTCTAGGTCCAGGTCGTATATTTGTTATAGAAACGATGGCGGCTATACGACTCAAAATGGCGGCAGTATTACGGATCCAGCAGCTTGTATAGCTATGATGTAAAGGATGGCGGCTATAAGACTCAAAATGGTGGTTGTAGAATGGTTCCAGCAGTTCGTATATTTGTTTAGGAAACGATGGCGGCTATACGACTCAAAATGGCGGCAGTATTACGGATCCAGCAGTTTGTATAGAATGGTTCCAGTAGCTCGTATAGCTGTTATAGAAACGATGGCTGCTAAACGACTCAAAATGGCGGCTATACGACTCAAATTGGCGGTAGTAGAACGGTTCCAGCAGCTTCTATAGCTGGTTTGTAAAGGATGGCGGCTATAAGACTCATAATGGCGGCTGTAGAATGGTCCCAGCAGCTTCTATAGCTGTTATGTAAAGGATGGCGGCCATAAGACTCAAAATGGCAGCTGTATTATAACCATAATACATAATAAATAATACATATGTAAAGGATAGCGGCTCTAAGACTCAAAATGGCGGCCGTATTACGGTTCCAGCAGATTCTATAACTGTTCTGCAAAAGATAGCGGCTATAAGACCCAAAATGGAGGCAGTAGAACGGTTCCAGCAGCTTCTATAGCTGTTATGTAGAGGATGGCAGATATAAGACTCATATTGGCGGCTGTATTATAGTTCTAGGAGCTTGTATAGCTGTTATATAAATGATTGCGGCTATAAGACTCAAAATGACAGCAGTAGAACAGTTCCAGCAGCTCCTATAGCTGTTATGTAAAGAATGGCGGCCATAAGACTTAAAATGGCGGTTGTAGAATGGTCCCAGCAGCTTGTATAGCTGTTATGTAAAGGATGGCGGCTATAAGACTCAAAATGACGGCAGTATAATGGTTCCAGCAGCTTCTATAGCTGTTATGTAAAGGATGGCGGCTATAAGACTCAAAAGTGCGGCTGTTAAATCGTCCCAGCAGCTTAATAGCTGTTATATAAAGGATGGCGGCTATAAGACTCAAAATGGCAGCAGTAGAACGGTTCCACCAGCTGTTATATAAAGGAAAAAGGCTATAAGACTAAAAATGGCGGCTATAGAATGGTTCCAGCAGCTTCTACAGCTGTTGTATAAAAGATGGCGGCTAAAAGAACGGTTCCAACGAAAATGGCGGCTGTATTATGGTTCCAGCAGCTTGTATAGCTGTTATAGAAAGAATGTCGGCTATAAGACTCAAAATGTCGCTTGTAGAATGGTTTCAGCAGCTCGTATAGCTGTTATAGAAACGATGGCGGCTATACGACTCAAAATGGCGGCTATACGACTCAAAATGGCGGCAGTATTACGGATCCAGCAGCTTGTATAGCTATCATGTAACGAATGGCGGCTATAAGACTCAAAATGGCGGTCATAGAATGGTTCCAGCAGCTCGTATATTTGTTATAGAAACGATGGCGGCTATACGACTCAAAATAGCGACAGTAGATCGGTGTCAGCAGCTTTTATAGCTGTTATGTAAAGGATGGCGGCAATAAGACTCAAAATGGCGGTTGTAGAATGGTTCCAGCAGCTCGTATATTTGTTATAGAAACGATGGCGGCTATACGACTCAAAATGGCGAAAGTAGAATGGTTTCAGCAGCTTTTATAGCTGTTATGTAAAGGATGGCGGCAATAAGACTCAAAATGGCGGTTGTAGAATGGTTCCAGCAGCTAGTATATTTGTTATAGAACGATGGCGGCTATACGACTCAAAATGGCGACAGTAGAATGGTTCCAGCAGCTTTTATAGCTGTTATGTAAAGGATGGCGGCAATAAGACTCAAAATGGCGGTTGTAGAATGGTTCAAGCAGCTCGTATATTTGTTATAGAAACCATGGCGGCTATACGACTCAAAATGGCGACAGTAGAATGGTTCCAGCAGCTTGTATATTTGTTATAGAAACGATGGCAGCTACACGACTTAAAATGGCGACAGTAGAACGGTTCCAGCAGCTTCTATAGCTGTTATGTAAAGGATGGCGGCAAAAAGACTCAAAATGGCGGTTTTAGAAAGGTCCAGCTCGTATATTTGTTATAGAAACGATGGCGGCTATACGACTCAAAATGGCGGCAGTATTACGGATCCAGCAGCTTGTATAGCTATGATGTAAAGGATGGCGGCTATAAGACTCAAAATGGTGGTTGTAGAATGGTTCCAGCAGTTCGTATATTTGTTTAGGAAACGATGGCGGCTATACGACTCAAAATGGCGGCAGTATTACGGATCCAGCAGTTTGTATAGAATGGTTCCAGCAGCTCGTATAGCTGTTATAGAAACGATGGCTGCTAAACGACTTAAAATGGCGGCTATACGACTCAAAATGGCGGCAGTATTACGGATCCAGCAGCTTGTATGGCTATGACAACCATAATACAAAATACATATGTAAAGGATAGCGGCTATAAGACTCAAAATGGCGGCAGTAGAACGGTTCCAGCAGCTTCTATAGCTGTTATAGAAAGAATGGCGGCCAAAAGACACGAAATGTCCCTTGTAGAATGGTTCCTGCAGCTCGTATAGCTGTTATAGAAACGATGGCGTCTATACGACTCAAAATGGCGAATATACGACTCAAATTGGCGGCAGTATTACGGATCCAGCAGCTTGTATAGCTATGATGTAAAGGATGGCGGCTATAAGACTCAAAATGGCGGTAGTAGAACGGTTCCATCAGTTTCTATAGCTAGTTTGTAAAGGATGGCGGCTATAAGACTCAAAATGGCGGATGTAGAATGGTCAAAGCAGCTTGTATAGCTGTTATGTAAAGGATGGCGGCTATAAGACTCAAAATGGCGGCTGTAGAATGGTCCCAGCAGCTTCTATAACTGTTATGTAAAAGATGGAGGCCATAAGACTCAAAATGGCAGCTGTATTATAACCATAATGCATAATACATATGTAAAGGATAGCGGCTATAAGACTCAAAATGGCGGCCGTATTACGGTTCCAGCAGATTCTGTAACCGTTATGTTAAAAATAGCGGCTATAAGACTCAAAATGGCAGATGTAGAATGGTCAAAGCAGCTTCTATAGCTGTTATGTAAAGGATGGCGGCCATATGACTCGAAATGGCAGCTGTATTATAACCATAATACATAATACATATGTAAAGGATAGCGGCTATAAGACTCAAAATGGCGGCCGTATTACGGTTTCAGCAGATTTTATAACTGTTCAGTAAATAATAGCGGCTATAAGACTCAAAATGGCGGTAGTAGAACGGTTCCAGCAGCTTCTATAGCTGGCTTGTAAAGGATGGCGGCTATAAGACTCAAAATGGCGGATGTAGAATGGTCAAAGCAGCTTGTAAAACTGTTATGTAAAGGATGGCGGCTATAAGACTCAAAAGGGCGGCGGTACAATGGTCCCAGCAGCTTCTATAGCTGTTATGTAAAAGATGGCGGCCATAAGACTCAAAATGGCAGCTGTATTATAACCATAATACATAATACATATGTATAGGAAAGCGGCTATAAGACTCAAAAGGGCGGCTGTAGAATGGTCCCAGCAGATTCTATAACTGTTCTGTAAAAGATAGCGGCTGTAAGACTCAAAATGGCGGCAGTAGAACGGTTCCAGCAGCTTGTATAGCTGTTATAGAAAGAATGGCGGCTATAAGACACAAAATGGTGGTTGTAAAATGGTTCCAGCAGCTTGTATAGCTGTAATATAAATGGTGGCACCAGCTTGTTAGGCTCCTATATAAAGGATGGTGGCTACAAGAACGAAAATGGCGGCTGAATTATGGTTCCAGCAGCTTATATAGCTGTTATAGTAAGAATGGCGGCTATAAGAATCAAAATGTCGCTTGTAGAATGGTTCCAGCAGCTCGTATAGCTGTTATAGAAACGATGGCGGCTATACGACTCAAAATGGCGGCAGTATTACGGATCCAGCAGTTTGGATAACTATGATGTAAAGGATGGCGGCTATAAGACTCAAAATGGCGGTTGTAGAATGGTTCCAGCAGCTCGTATATTTGTTATAGAAACGATGGCGGCTATACGACTCAAAATGGCGGTAGTATTACGGATCCAGAAGCTTGTATAGCTATGATGTAAAGGATGGCGGCCATAAGACTCAAAATGGCGGTTGTAGAATGGTTCCAGCAGCTCGTATATTTGTTATAGAAACGATGGCGGCTATACGACTCAAAATGGCGGTAGTATTACGGATCCAGCAGATTGTATAGAATGGTTCCAGCAGCTCGTATAGCTGTTATAGAAACGATGGCTGCTGTACGACTCGAAATGGCGGCTATACGACTCAAAATGGCGGCAGTATTACGGATCCAGCAGCTTGTATAGCTATGATGTAAAGGATGGCGGCTATAAGACTCAAAATGGCGGTAGTAGAATATTCAAAGCAGCATGTATAGCTGTTACGTAAAGGATGGCGGCTATAAGACTCAAAAGGGCGGCTGTAGAATGGCCCCAGCAGCTTCTATAGCTGTTATGTAAAGGATGGCGGCCATAAGACTCAAAATGGCAGCTGTATTATAACCATAATACATAATACATATGTAAAGGATAGCGGCTATAGGACTCAAAATGACGGCCGTATTACCGTTCCAGCAGATTCTATAACTGTTCTGTAAAAGATAGCGGCTATAAGACTCAAAATGGCGGCAGTAGAACGGTTCCAGCAGCTTCTATAGCTGTTATGTAAAGGATGGCGGCTATAAGAATCAAATTGGCGGCTGTAAAATGGTCTTAGCAGCTTGTATAGCTGTTATGTAAAAGATGGCGGCTATAAGCAGCAGCTTTTATAGCTGTTATGTAAAGGATGGCGGCTATAAGACTCAAAATGGCAGCAGTAGAACGGTTCCACCAGCTGTTATATAAAGGATAAAGGCTATATGTCACAAAATGGCGGCTATAGAATGGTTCCAGCAGCTTCTACAGCTGTTATATAAAAGATGGCGGCTAAAAAGAACGGTTCCAGCAGCTTGTATAGCTGTTATATAAACGGTGCCGGCTATAAGAACAAAAATGGCGGCTGTAATTTGGTTCCAGCAGCTTGTATAGCTGTTATAGAAAGAATGGCGGCAATAAGAATCAAAATGTCGCTTGTAGAATGGTTCCAGCAGCTCGTATAGCTGTTATAGAAACGATGGCGGCTATACGACTCAAAATGGCGGCAGTATTACGGATCCAGCAGTTTGTATAGCTATGATGTAAAGGATGGCGGCTATAAGACTCAAAATGGCGGTTGTGGAATGGCTCCAGCAGCTCGTATATTTGTTATAGAAACGATGGCGGCTATACGACTCAAAATGGCGGTAGTATTACGGATCCAGAAGCTTGTATAGCTATGATGTAAAGGATGGCGGCCATAAGACTCAAAATGGCGGTTGCAGAATGGTTCCAGCAGCTCGTATATTTGTTATAGAAACGATGGCGGCTATACGACTCAAAATGGCGGTAGTATTACGGATCCAGCAGTTTGTATAGCTATGATGTAAAGGATGGCGGCTATAAGACTCAAAATGGCGGTTTTAGAAAGGTCCAGCTCGTATATTTGTTATAGAAACGATGGCGGCTATACGACTCAAAATGGCGGTAGTATTACGGATCCAGAAGCTTGTATAGCTATGATGTAAAGGATGGCGGCCATAAGACTCAAAATGGCGGTTGTAGAATGAACGAGCTGCTGGAAAGCTCGTATATTTGTTATAGAAACGATGGCGGCTATACGAATCAAAATGGCGACAGTAGAATGGTTCCAGCAGCTCGTATATTTGTTATAGAAACGATGGCAGCTATACGACTGAAAATGGCGACAGTAGAACGGTTCCAGCAGCTTCTATAGCTGTTATGTAAAGGATGGCGGCAATAAGACTCAAAATGGCGGTTGTAGAATGGTTCCCGCAGCTCGTATATTTGTTTTAGAAACGATGGCGGCTATATGACTCAAAATGGCGGCAGTATTACGGATCCAGCAGATTGTATAGAATGGTTCTAGCAGCTTGTATAGCTATTATATAAAGGATGGCGGTGAAAAGAACTAAAATGGCGGCTGAATTATGTTTTCAGCAGCTTGTATAGCTGTTATAGAAAGAATGGCGGCTATAAGACTCAAATGTCGCTTGTAGAACAGTTCCAGCAGCTTCTATAGCTGTTATATAAAGAATGGCGGCAAAAAGACTCAAAATGGCGGTTTTAGAAAGGTCCAGCTGGTATATTTGTTATAGAAACGATGGCGGCTATACGACTCAAAATGGCGGCAGTATTACGGATCCAGCAGCTTATATAGCTATGATGTAAAGGGTGGCGGCTATAAGACTCAAAATGGTGGTTGTAGAATGGTTCCAGCAGCTCGTATATTTGTTATAGAAACGATGGCAGCTATACGACTTAAAATGGCGACAGTAGAACAGTTCCAGCAGCTTCTATAGCTGTTATGTAAAGGATGGCGGCAAAAAGACTCAAAAAGCTTCTGCTCTCTGACGTGACGATCGTGTTTTTGCTTAGCTCCTGAGTTTTATTAATATATATTGTTTTTTCCCAATTTTTAATTCGCCAAATTAAACAGTTTTGTTTTTTTCTTTTTTGTGATTAGTGTTTGGTGCATCTAAATTGTTTTTATTTTTTCTTATTGTTCTCTCCCGTCATTGCTTCTGCAGTTGCTCCCCTCATCGCCCCCATCATACCATCAGTGCAATAAAATTCTTTGAATGGACTGCATTTCAACGTTTAAAACTATGTAGTCCCATTTATTGTATGTATATAACGTAGAATAATAGGAGGAAGATAAATTGGAACGATGTAAAGAAAGTAAGAAACTTCAGTCCTAGTTACGGTTTTGAAGTTCCTTCTTTTGAGTTTTAGGCTGACTATAGAATGAAAGTTTAATTTGTTATTGGATGAAACTTTTCCACTGTGTTTAAGAATAAATAGTGTTCATCTAAACTGGCTTCAGCAAGTCAGATGCACTAAAGAAAATACAATACAACTTTTCACCTTTGTACCAAATAACCAAGAAGAAGTCGTAAAAATTCATATGACAATTATTGCCCAATACCAAACAAAACATGCATCCACACTCTGTGGAAAAACAATTAAGATGATAACAGCAGTGCGGTATCAAGTAACCAGCACTGAGCATGAAATATAAATAATTTTCAACCCCTGAGAACGTTGGGCATTTTTAAAACAACAATTGTTACCTCCTAGAGCCTAAGATAACCCTTTATAAACTCCGTACTTTCGTAAATAAAATCAGTTCATATTTTGAATTCAACGAATGAAGATTGGGTTATTTTCTTTCTCTTCGGAAATCCCTATTCATTTTGGTCCTTCGAAAAAAGGAACTCTGCAGTTTTCCCTCACCAGTGGTAAGAGACTCAGAGACTGAATCAGCTCCTTAAAGTCTGAATTCTAATGCAAGTGTAAATGCTAAGATCAGCTAGCAGCTAGGTAGCAAAGTAAATTAACTCTTGTTTTCCCCCACCAGTGGTAAGAGACAGAGTATAATATAAAAACAAAATTTTGCTTAATAAATAAAAAGTGCGTGCGTCCGATTTTAAAGCACTAATATCGAAAATAAAAAAATTATAAAATACAAATTAGTGTGTGTATATGTATACACAAATATAGTTGCAAGTAGGCAACCAGAAGCAGCAGAGCAACAAAATAGTTGCAAGGAAGAGGCGACTGGAGGCGAGGCGAATCCTACCCATTGGCAGACAAACCAGCTTGTGCGAAGTTTGTATAGAATGGTTCCAGTAGCTCGTATAGCTGTTATAGAAACGATGGCTGCTAAACGACTCAAAATGGCGACAGTAGAATGGTTCCAGCAGCTTGTATATTTGTTATAGAAACGATGACAGCTATACGACTTAAAATGGCGACAGTAGAACGGTTCCAGCAGCTTCTAGGTCCAGGTCGTATATTTGTTATAGAAACGATGGCGGCAATACGACTCAAAATGGCGGCAGTATTACGGATCCAGCAGCTTGTATATATGATGTAAAGGATGGCGGCTATAAGACTCAAAATGGTGGTTGTAGAATGGTTCCAGCAGTTCGTATATTTGTTTAGGAAACGATGGCGGCTATACGACTCAAAATGGCGGCAGTATTACGGATCCAGCAGTTTGTATAGAATGGTTCCAGTAGCTCGTATAGCTGTTATAGAAACGATGGCTGCTAAACGACTCAAAATGGCGGCTATACGACTCAAATTGGCGGTAGTAGAACGGTTCCAGCAGCTTCTATAGCTGGTTTGTAAAGGATGGCGGCTATAAGACTCATAATGGCGGCTGTAGAATGGTCCCAGCAGCTTCTATAGCTGTTATGTAAAGGATGGCGGCCATAAGACTCAAAATGGCAGCTGTATTATAACCATAATACATAATAAATAATACATATGTAAAGGATAGCGGCTCTAAGACTCAAAATGGCGGCCGTTTTACGGTTCCAGCAGATTCTATAACTGTTCTGCAAAAGATAGCGGCTATAAGACCCAAAATGGAGGCAGTAGAACGGTTCCAGCAGCTTCTATAGCTGTTATGTAGAGGATGGCAGATATAAGACTCATATTGGCGGCTGTATTATAGTTCTAGGAGCTTGTATAGCTGTTATATAAATGATTGCGGCTATAAGACTCAAAATGACAGCAGTAGAACAGTTCCAGCAGCTCCTATAGCTGTTATGTAAAGAATGGCGGCCATAAGACTTAAAATGGCGGCTGTAGAATGGTCCCAGCAGCTTGTATAGCTGTTATGTAAAGGATGGCGGCTATAAGACTCAAAATGACGGCAGTATAATGGTTCCAGCAGCTTCTATAGCTGTTATGTAAAGGATGGCGGCTATAAGACTCAAAAGTGCGGCTGTTAAATCGTCCCAGCAGCTTAATAGCTGTTATATAAAGGATGGCGGCTATAAGACTCAAAATGGCAGCAGTAGAACGGTTCCACCAGCTGTTATATAAAGGATAAAGGCTATAAGACTAAAAATGGCGGCTATAGAATGGTTCCAGCAGCTTCTACAGCTGTTGTATAAAAGATGGCGGCTAAAAGAACGGTTCCAGCTGCTTGTATAGCTGTTATAGAAAGAATGTCGGCTATAAGACTCAAAATGTCGCTTGTAGAATGGTTCCAGCAGCTCGTATAGCTGTTATAGAAACGATGGCGGCTATACGACTCAAAATGGCGGCTATACGACTCAAAATGGCGGCAGTATTACGGATCCAGCAGCTTGTATAGCTATCATGTAACGAATGGCGGCTATAAGACTCAAAATGGAGGTCATAGAATGGTTCCAGCAGCTCGTATATTTGTTATAGAAACGATGGCGGCTATACGACTCAAAATAGCGACAGTAGATCGGTGTCAGCAGCTTTTATAGCTGTTATGTAAAGGATGGCGGCAATAAGACTCAAAATGGCGGTTGTAGAATGGTTCCAGCAGCTCGTATATTTGTTATAGAAACGATGGCGGCTATACGACTCAAAATGGCGAAAGTAGAATGGTTTCAGCAGCTTTTATAGCTGTTATGTAAAGGATGGCGGCAATAAGACTCAAAATGGCGGTTGTAGAATGGTTCCAGCAGCTCGTATATTTGTTATAGAACGATGGCGGCTATACGACTCAAAATGGCGACAGTAGAATGGTTCCAGCAGCTTTTATAGCTGTTATGTAAAGGATGGCGGCAATAAGACTCAAAATGGCGGTTGTAGAATGGTTCAAGCAGCTCGTATATTTGTTATAGAAACCATGGCGGCTATACGACTCAAAATGGCGACAGTAGAATGGTTCCAGCAGCTTGTATATTTGTTATAGAAACGATGGCAGCTATACGACTTAAAATGGCGACAGTAGAACGGTTCCAGCAGCTTCTATAGCTATGATGTAAAGGATGGCGGCTATAAGACTCAAAATGGTGGTTGTAGAATGGTTCCAGCAGTTCGTATATTTGTTTAGGAAACGATGGCGGCTATACGACTCAAAATAGCGACAGTAGATCGGTGTCAGCAGCTTTTATAGCTGTTATGTAAAGGATGGCGGCAATAAGACTCAAAATGGCGG
Organism: Drosophila paulistorum; assembly: GCA_018152135.1. Lineage (NCBI taxonomy): Eukaryota > Metazoa > Arthropoda > Insecta > Diptera > Drosophilidae > Drosophila > Drosophila paulistorum. The sequence goes on from JAECXG010000159.1 coordinate 58,403, forward strand.
TTTTAGAAAGGTCCAGCTCGTATATTTGTTATAGAAACGATGGCGGCCATACGACTCAAAATGGCGGCAGTATTACGGATCCAGCAGCTTGTATAGCTATGATGTAAAGGATGGCGGCTATAAGTCTCAAAATGGTGGTTGTAGAATGGTTCCAGCAGTTCGTATATTTGTTTAGGAAACGATGGCGGCTATACGACTTAAAATGGCGGCAGTATTACGGATCCAGCAGTTTGTATAGAATGGTTCCAGCAGCTCGTATAGCTGTTATAGAAACGATGGCTGCTAAACGACTTAAAATGGCGGCTATACGACTCAAAATGGCGGCAGTATTACGGATCCAGCAGCTTGTATGGCTATGACAACCATAATACAAAATACATATGTAAAGGATAGCGGCTATAAGACTCAAAATGGCGGCAGTAGAACGGTTCCAGCAGCTTCTATAGCTGTTATAGAAAGAATGGCGGCCATAAGACACGAAATGTCGCTTGTAGAATGGTTCCTGCAGCTCGTATAGCTGTTATAGAAACGATGGCGTCTATACGACTCAAAATGGCGGATATACGACTCAAATTGGCGGCAGTATTACGGATCCAGCAGCTTGTATAGCTATGATGTAAAGGATGGCGGCTATAAGACTCAAAATGGTGGTAGTAGAACGGTTCCATCAGTTTCTATAGCTAGTTTGTAAAGGATGGCGGCTATAAGACTCAAAATGGCGGATGTAGAATGGTCAAAGCAGCTTGTATAGCTGTTATGTAAAGGATGGCGGCTATAAGACTCAAAATGGCGGCTGTAGAATGGTCCCAGCAGCTTCTATAACTGTTATGTAAAAGATGGAGGCCATAAGACTCAAAATGGCAGCTGTATTATAACCATAATACATAAACATATGTAAAGGATAGCGGCTATAAGACTCAAAATGGCGGCCGTATTACGGTTCCAGCAGATTCTGTAACCGTTATGTTAAAAATAGCGGCTATAAGACTCAAAATGGCGGATGTAGAATGGTCAAAGCAGCTTCTATAGCTGTTATGTAAAGGATGGCGGCCATATGACTCAAAATGGCAGCTGTATTATAACCATAATACATAATACATATGTAAAGGATAGCGGCTATAAGACTCAAAATGGCGGCCGTATTACGGTTTCAGCAGATTTTATAACTGTTCAGTAAATAATAGCGGCTATAAGACTCAAAATGGCGGTAGTAGAACGGTTCCAGCAGCTTCTATAGCTGGCTTGTAAAGGATGGCGGCTATAAGACTCAAAATGGCGGATGTAGAATGGTCAAAGCAGCTTGTAAAACTGTTATGTAAAGGATGGCGGCTATAAGACTCAAAAGGGCGGCTGTACAATGGCCCCAGCAGCTTCTATAGTTGTTATGTAAAAGATGGCGGCCATAAGACTCCAAATGGCAGCTGTATTATAACCATAATACATAATACATATGTATAGGAAAGCGGCTATAAGACTCAAAAGGGCGGCTGTAGAATGGTCCCAGCAGATTTTATAACTGTTCTGTAAAAGATAGCGGCTGTAAGACTCAAAATGGCGGCAGTAGAACGGTTCCAGCAGCTTGTATAGCTGTTATAGAAAGAATGGCGGCTATAAGACTCAAAATGTCGCTTGTAGAATGGTTCCAGCAGCTTCTATAGCTGTTATATAAAGAATGGCGGGTTGTATAGATGTTATATAAAGGATGGCGGCTATAAGACACAAAATGGTGGTTGTAAAATGGTTCCAGCAGCTGGTATAGCTGTAATATAAATGGTGGCACCAGCTTGTTAGGCTCCTATATAAAGGATGGTGGCTATACGAACGAAAATGGCGGCTGAATTATGGTTCCAGCAGCTTATATAGCTGTTATAGTAAGAATGGCGGCTATAAGAATCAAAATGTCGCTTGAAAAATGGTTCCAGCAGCTCGTATAGCTGTTATAGAAACGATGGCGGCTATACGACTCAAAATGGCGGCAGTATTACGGATCCAGCAGTTTGTATAACTATGATGTAAAGGATGGCGGCTATAAGACTCAAAATGGCGGTTGTAGAATGGTTCCAGCAGCTCGTATATTTGTTATAGAAACGATGGCGGCTATACGACTCAAAATGGCGGTAGTATTACGGATCCAGAAGCTTGTATAGCTATGATGTAAAGGATGGCGGCCATAAGACTCAAAATAGCTGTTATGTAAAGGATGGCGGCTATAAGACTCAAAATGGCAGCAGTAGAACGGTTCCACCAGCTGTTATATAAAGGATAAAGGCTATATGTCACAAAATGGCGGCTATAGAATGGTTCCAGCAGCTTCTACAGCTGTTATATAAAAGATGGCGGCTAAAAGAACGGTTCCAGCAGCTTGTGTAGCTGTTATATAAACGGTGCCGGCTATAAGAACAAAAATGGCGGCTGTAATTTGGTTCCAGCAGCTTGTATAGCTGTTATAGAAAGAATGGCGGCAATAAGAATCGCTTGTAGAATGGTTCCAGCAGCTCGTATAGCTGTAATAGAAACGATGGCGGCTATACGACTCAAAATGGCGGCAGTATTACGGGTCCAGCAGTTTGTATAGCTATGATGTAAAGGATGGCGGCTATAAGACTCAAAATGGCGGTTGTGGAATGGCTCCAGCAGCTCGTATATTTGTTATAGAAACGATGGCGGCTATACGACTCAAAATGGCGGTAGTATTACGGATCCAGAAGCTTGTATAGCTATGATAAAAAGGATGGCGGCCATAAGACTCAAAATGGCGGTTGCAGAATGGTTCCAGCAGCTCGTATATTTGTTATAGAAACGATGGCGGCTATACGACTCAAAATGGCGGTAGTATTAGGGATCCAGCAGTTTGTATAGCTATGATGTAAAGGATGGCGGCTATAAGACTCAAAATGGCGGTTGTAGAATGGCTCCAGCAGCTCGTATATTTGTTATAGAAACGATGGCGGCTATACGACTCAAAATGGCGGTAGTATTACGGATCCAGAAGCTTGTATAGCTATGATGTAAAGGATGGCGGCCATAAGACTCAAAATGGCGGTTGTAGAATGGTTCCAGCAGCTCGTATATTTGTTATAGAAACGATGGCGGCTATAAGACTCAAAATGTCGCTTGTAGAATGGTTCCAGCAGCTTCTATAGCTGTTATATAAAGAATGGCGGGTTGTATAGATGTTATATAAAGGATGGCGGCTATAAGACACAAAATGGTGGTTGTAAAATGGTTCCAGCAGCTGGTATAGCTGTAATATAAATGGTGGCACCAGCTTGTTAGGCTCCTATATAAAGGATGGTGGCTATAAGAACGAAAATGGCGGCTGAATTATGGTTCCAGCAGCTTATATAGCTGTTATAGTAAGAATGGCGGCTATAAGAATCAAAATGTCGCTTGAAAAATGGTTCCAGCAGCTCGTATAGCTGTTATAGAAACGATGGCGGCTATACGACTCAAAATGGCGGCAGTATTACGGATCCAGCAGTTTGTATAACTATGATGTAAAAGGATGGCGGCTATAAGACTCAAAATGGCGGTTGTAGAATGGTTCCAGCAGCTCGTATATTTGTTATAGAAACGATGGCGGCTATACGACTCAAAATGGCGGTAGTATTACGGATCCAGAAGCTTGTATAGCTATGATGTAAAGGATGGCGGCCATAAGACTCAAAATGGCGGTTGTAGAATGGTTCCAGCAGCTCGTATATTTGTTATAGAAACGATGGCGGCTATACGACTCAAAATGGCGGCAGTATTACGGATCCAGCAGATTGTATAGAATGGTTCCAGCAGCTCGTATAGCTGTTATAGAAACGATGGCTGCTGTACGACTCGAAATGGCGGCTATACGACTCAAAATGGCGGCAGTATTACGGATCCAGCAGCTTGTATAGCTATGATGTAAAGGATGGCGGCTATAAGACTCAAAATGGCGGTAGTAGAATATTCAAAGCAGCTTGTATAGCTGTTATGTAAAGGATGGCGGCTATAAGACTCAAAAGGGCGGCTGTAGAATGGCCCCAGCAGCTTCTATAGCTGTTATGTAAAGGATGGCGGCCATAAGACTCAAAATGGCAGCTGTATTATAACCATAATACATAATACATATGTAAAGGATAGCGGCTATAGGACTCAAAATGACGGCCGTATTACCGTTCCAGCAGATTCTATAACTGTTCTGTAAAAGATAGCGGCTATAAGACTCAAAATGGCGGCAGTAGAACGGTTCCAGCAGCTTCTATAGCTGTTATGTAAAGGATGGCGGCTATAAGAATCAAATTGGCGGCTGTAAAATGGTCTTAGCAGCTTGTATAGCTGTTATGTAAAAGATGGCGGCTATAAGCAGCAGCTTTTATAGCTGTTATGTAAAGGATGGCGGCTATAAGACTCAAAATGGCAGCAGTAGAACGGTTCCACCAGCTGTTATATAAAGGATAAAGGCTATATGTCACAAAATGGCGGCTATAGAATGGTTCCAGCAGCTTCTACAGCTGTTATATAAAAGATGGCGGCTAAAAGAACGGTTCCAGCAGCTTGTATAGCTGTTATATAAACGGTGCCGGCTATAAGAACAAAAATGGCGGCTGTAATTTGGTTCCAGCAGCTTGTATAGCTGTTATAGAAAGAATGGCGGCAATAAGAATCGCTTGTAGAATGGTTCCAGCAGCTCGTATAGCTGTAATAGAAACGATGGCGGCTATACGACTCAAAATGGCGGCAGTATTACGGGTCCAGCAGTTTGTATAGCTATGATGTAAAGGATGGCGGCTATAAGACTCAAAATGGCGGTTGTGGAATGGCTCCAGCAGCTCGTATATTTGTTATAGAAACGATGGCGGCTATACGACTCAAAATGGCGGTAGTATTACGGATCCAGAAGCTTGTATAGCTATGATAAAAAGGATGGCGGCCATAAGACTCAAAATGGCGGTTGCAGAATGGTTCCAGCAGCTCGTATATTTGTTATAGAAACGATGGCGGCTATACGACTCAAAATGGCGGTAGTATTAGGGATCCAGCAGTTTGTATAGCTATGATGTAAAGGATGGCGGCTATAAGACTCAAAATGGCGGTTGTAGAATGGCTCCAGCAGCTCGTATATTTGTTATAGAAACGATGGCGGCTATACGACTCAAAATGGCGGTAGTATTACGGATCCAGAAGCTTGTATAGCTATGATGTAAAGGATGGCGGCCATAAGACTCAAAATGGCGGTTGTAGAATGGTTCCAGCAGCTCGTATATTTGTTATAGAAACGATGGCGGCTATAAGACTCAAAATGTCGCTTGTAGAATGGTTCCAGCAGCTTCTATAGCTGTTATATAAAGAATGGCGGGTTGTATAGATGTTATATAAAGGATGGCGGCTATAAGACACAAAATGGTGGTTGTAAAATGGTTCCAGCAGCTGGTATAGCTGTAATATAAATGGTGGCACCAGCTTGTTAGGCTCCTATATAAAGGATGGTGGCTATAAGAACGAAAATGGCGGCTGAATTATGGTTCCAGCAGCTTATATAGCTGTTATAGTAAGAATGGCGGCTATAAGAATCAAAATGTCGCTTGAAAAATGGTTCCAGCAGCTCGTATAGCTGTTATAGAAACGATGGCGGCTATACGACTCAAAATGGCGGCAGTATTACGGATCCAGCAGTTTGTATAACTATGATGTAAAGGATGGCGGCTATAAGACTCAAAATGGCGGTTGTAGAATGGTTCCAGCAGCTCGTATATTTGTTATAGAAACGATGGCGGCTATACGACTCAAAATGGCGGTAGTATTACGGATCCAGAAGCTTGTATAGCTATGATGTAAAGGATGGCGGCCATAAGACTCAAAATGGCGGTTATAGAATGGTTCCAGCAGCTCGTATATTTGTTATAGAAACGATGGCGGCTATACGACTCAAAATGGCGGCAGTATTACGGATCCAGCAGATTGTATAGAATGGTTCCAGCAGCTCGTATAGCTGTTATAGAAACGATGGCTGCTGTACGACTCGAAATGGCGGCTATACGACTCAAAATGGCGGCAGTATTACGGATCCAGCAGCTTGTATAGCTATGATGTAAAGGATGGCGGCTATAAGACTCAAAATGGCGGTAGTAGAATATTCAAAGCAGCTTGTATAGCTGTTATGTAAAGGATGGCGGCTATAAGACTCAAAAGGGCGGCTGTAGAATGGCCCCAGCAGCTTCTATAGCTGTTATGTAAAGGATGGCGGCCATAAGACTCAAAATGGCAGCTGTATTATAACCATAATACATAATACATATGTAAAGGATAGCGGCTATAGGACTCAAAATGACGGCCGTATTACCGTTCCAGCAGATTCTATAACTGTTCTGTAAAAGATAGCGGCTATAAGACTCAAAATGGCGGCAGTAGAACGGTTCCAGCAGCTTCTATAGCTGTTATGTAAAGGATGGCGGCTATAAGAATCAAATTGGCGGCTGTAAAATGGTCTTAGCAGCTTGTATAGCTGTTATGTAAAAGATGGCGGCTATAAGCAGCAGCTTTTATAGCTGTTATGTAAAGGATGGCGGCTATAAGACTCAAAATGGCAGCAGTAGAACGGTTCCACCAGCTGTTATATAAAGGATAAAGGCTATATGTCACAAAATGGCGGCTATAGAATGGTTCCAGCAGCTTCTACAGCTGTTATATAAAAGATGGCGGCTAAAAGAACGGTTCCAGCAGCTTGTATAGCTGTTATATAAACGGTGCCGGCTATAAGAACAAAAATGGCGGCTGTAATTTGGTTCCAGCAGCTTGTATAGCTGTTATAGAAAGAATGGCGGCAATAAGAATCGCTTGTAGAATGGTTCCAGCAGCTCGTATAGCTGTAATAGAAACGATGGCGGCTATACGACTCAAAATGGCGGCAGTATTACGGGTCCAGCAGTTTGTATAGCTATGATGTAAAGGATGGCGGCTATAAGACTCAAAATGGCGGTTGTGGAATGGCTCCAGCAGCTCGTATATTTGTTATAGAAACGATGGCGGCTATACGACTCAAAATGGCGGTAGTATTACGGATCCAGAAGCTTGTATAGCTATGATAAAAGGATGGCGGCCATAAGACTCAAAATGGCGGTTGCAGAATGGTTCCAGCAGCTCGTATATTTGTTATAGAAACGATGGCGGCTATACGACTCAAAATGGCGGTAGTATTAGGGATCCAACAGTTTGTATAGCTATGATGTAAAGGATGGCGGCTATAAGACTCAAAATGGCGGTTGTAGAATGGCTCCAGCAGCTCGTATATTTGTTATAGAAACGATGGCGGCTATACGACTCAAAATGGCGGTAGTATTACGGATCCAGAAGCTTGTATAGCTATGATGTAAAGGATGGCGGCCATAAGACTCAAAATGGCGGTTGTAGAATGGTTCCAGCAGCTCGTATATTTGTTATAGAAACGATGGCGGCTATACGAATCAAAATGGCGACAGTAGAATGGTTCCAGCAGCTCGTATATTTGTTATAGAAACGATGGCAGCTATACGACTCAAAATGGCGACAGTAGAACGGTTCCAGCAGCTTCTATAGCTGTTATGTAAAGGATGGCGGCAATAAGACTCAAAATGGCGGTTGTAGAATGGTTCCCGCAGCTCGTATATTTGTTTTAGAAACGATGGCGGCTATACGACTCAAAATGGCGGCAGTATTACGGATCCAGCAGATTGTATAGAATGGTTCTAGCAGCTTGTATAGCTATTATATAAAGGATGGCGGTGAAAAGAACGAAAATGGCGGCTGAATTATGTTTTCAGCAGCTTGTATAGCTGTTATAGAAAGAATGGCGGCTATAAGACTCAAATGTCGCTTGTAGAACAGTTCCAGCAGCTTCTATAGCTGTTATATAAATAATGGCGGCAAAAAACTCAAAATGGCGGTTTTAGAAAGGTCCAGCTGGTATATTTGTTATAGAAACGATGGCGGCTATACGACTCAAAATGGCGGCAGTATTACGGATCCAGCAGCTTATATAGCTATGATGTAAAGGATGGCGGCTATAAGACTCAAAATGGTGGTTGTAGAATGGTTCCAGCAACTCGTATATTTGTTATAGAAACGATGGCAGCTATACGACTTAAAATGGCGACAGTAGAACAGTTCCAGCAGCTTCTATAGCTGTTATGTAAAGGATGGCGGCAAAAAGACTCAAAAAGCTTCTGCTCTCTGACGTGACGGTCGTGTTTTTGCTTAGCTCCTGAGTTTTATTAATATATATTGTTTTTTCCCAATTTTTAATTGTGCCTAGTTTGTTTTCGTTTTCGCTAGTGTCATTTGCTTGAAACGTTCCAGCAGCTTATATAGCTGTTATAGTAAGAATGGCGGCTATAAGAATCAAAATGTCGCTTGGAAAATGGTTCCAGCAGCTCGTATAGCTGTTATAGAAACGATGGCGGCTATACGACTCAAAATGGCGGCAGTATTACGGATCCAGCAGTTTGTATAACTATGATGTAAAGGATGGCGGCTATAAGACTCAAAATGGCGGTTGTAGAATGGTTCCAGCAGCTCGTATATTTGTTATAGAAACGATGGCGGCTATACGACTCAAAATGGCGGTAGTATTACGGATCCAGAAGCTTGTATAGCTATGATGTAAAGGATGGCGGCCATAAGACTCAAAATGGCGGTTGTAGAATGGTTCCAGCAGCTCGTATATTTGTTATAGAAACGATGGCGGCTATACGACTCAAAATGGCGGCAGTATTACGGATCCAGCAGATTGTATAGAATGGTTCCAGCAGCTCGTATAGCTGTTATAGAAACGATGGCTGCTGTACGACTCGAAATGGCGGCTATACGACTCAAAATGGCGGCAGTATTACGGATCCAGCAGCTTGTATAGCTATGATGTAAAGGATGGCGGCTATAAGACTCAAAATGGCGGTAGTAGAATATTCAAAGCAGCTTGTATAGCTGTTATGTAAAGGATGGCGGCTATAAGACTCAAAAGGGCGGCTGTAGAATGGCCCCAGCAGCTTCTATAGCTGTTATGTAAAGGATGGCGGCCATAAGACTCAAAATGGCAGCTGTATTATAACCATAATACATTATACATATGTAAAGGATAGCGGCTATAGGACTCAAAATGACGGCCGTATTACCGTTCCAGCAGATTCTATAACTGTTCTGTAAAAGATAGCGGCTATAAGACTCAAAATGGCGGCAGTAGAACGGTTCCAGCAGCTTCTATAGCTGTTATGTAAAGGATGGCGGCTATAAGAATCAAATTGGCGGCTGTAAAATGGTCTTAGCAGCTTGTATAGCTATTATGTAAAAGATGGCGGCTATAAGCAGCAGCTTTTATAGCTGTTATGTAAAGGATGGCGGCTATAAGACTCAAAATGGCAGCAGTAGAACGGTTCCACCAGCTGTTATATAAAGGATAAAGGCTATATGTCACAAAATGGCGGCTATAGAATGGTTCCAGCAGCTTCTACAGCTGTTATATAAAAGATGGCGGCTAAAAGAACGGTTCCAGCAGCTTGTATAGCTGTTATATAAACGGTGCCGGCTATAAGAACAAAAATGGCGGCTGTAATTTGGTTCCAGCAGCTTGTATAGCTGTTATAGAAAGAATGGCGGCAATAAGATTCGCTTGTAGAATGGTTCCAGCAGCTCGTATAGCTGTAATAGAAACGATGGCGGCTATACGACTCAAAATGGCGGCAGTATTACGGGTCCAGCAGTTTGTATAGCTATGATGTAAAGGATGGCGGCTATAAGACTCAAAATGGCGGTTGTGGAATGGCTCCAGCAGCTCGTATATTTGTTATAGAAACGATGGCGGCTATACGACTCAAAATGGCGGTAGTATTACGGATCCAGAAGCTTGTATAGCTATGATAAAAAGGATGGCGGCCATAAGACTCAAAATGGCGGTTGCAGAATGGTTCCAGCAGCTCATATATTTGTTATAGAAACGATGGCGGCTATACGACTCAAAATGGCGGTAGTATTAGGGATCCAACAGTTTGTATAGCTATGATGTAAAGGATGGCGGCTATAAGACTCAAAATGGCGGTTGTAGAATGGCTCCAGCAGCTCGTATATTTGTTATAGAAACGATGGCGGCTATACGACTCAAAATGGCGGTAGTATTACGGATCCAGAAGCTTGTATAGCTATGATGTAAAGGATGGCGGCCATAAGACTCAAAATGGCGGTTGTAGAATGGTTCCAGCAGCTCGTATATTTGTTATAGAAACGATGGCGGCTATACGAATCAAAATGGCGACAGTAGAATGGTTCCAGCAGCTTGTATATTTGTTATAGAAACGATGGCAGCTATACGACTCAAAATGGCGACAGTAGAACGGTTCCAGCAGCTTCTATAGCTGTTATGTAAAGGATGGCGGCAATAAGACTCAAAATGGCGGTTGTAGAATGGTTCCCGCAGCTCGTATATTTGTTTTAGAAACGATGGCGGCTATACGACTCAAAATGGCGGCAGTATTACGGATCCAGCAGCTTATATAGCTATGATGTAAAGGATGGCGGCTATAAGACTCAAAATGGTGGTTGTAGAATGGTTCCAGCAGCTCGTATATTTGTTATAGAAACGATGGCAGCTATACGACTTAAAATGGCGACAGTAGAACAGTTCCAGCAGCTTCTATAGCTGTTATGTAAAGGATGGCGGCAAAAAGACTCAAAAAGCTTCTGCTCTCTGACGTGACGGTCGTGTTTTTGCTTAGCTCCTGAGTTTTATTAATATATATTGTTTTTTCCCAATTTTTAATTGTGCCTAGTTTGTTTTCGTTTTCGCTAGTGTCATTTGCTTGAAACCCTTGTGTTTTATTTGCATAATTCGCCAAATGAAACAGTTTTGTTTTTTTCTTTTTTGTGATTAGTGTTTGGTGCATCTAAATTGTTTTTATTTTTTTCTTATTGTTCTCTCCCGTCATTACTTCTGCAGTTGCTCCCCTCATCGCCCCCATCATACCATCAGTGCTAGTGGTTTTGTTGTTCTCTCTGCTTTGTGCTTGTGCTCAGCTTCCCTCCCGCGTAATTACCTTTCTAAGGCCGCCTCTCAAAGCTCGTCTTATAACTGTTCTTGCACTCTCTCTTGTGCTGTGTACTCTAGCTGTCTCTTTGTTTTATTTGTAATTATTGATTTTTTATCGATAATTATCTTTGTGCTGTTTATTTAAATTTTTATATATATTTTTTTTTGTTGTTTTTTTTTTGCCTTGTGTTTATTTTGGCTTTTCAATGGCTTGTTGTCTACCCAATTCCAAGCATTCTGATCGTTTTGACGATCAGTATAGAGCAATATCGTGTTGGCTTTGCGACAATCTTATTCACTTAAAATGTGCTGGCCTCAACGGCCGTGATTACGACAAATTTTCTGGTTTGTCTGTGTCTAAGCCTGAGCTTGGCTTAATGCGCTGGACTTGCCCATCTTGTGCCAGCCAGCAGCTTGATTTTAGCCGAATGTACAGGGATCTTCGTTTAAAGTTTCTTTCTCTAAATAAAATGGCCAAACAGCTGTCTAATGAGTGTGACTCTAGCATAAATTTATTGTCGCAATTCAAGTTTGATCCACCTTCTAAGGAATTGCCCAAGAAATGTACCCTTGAGTTGCCTCATAAGCAGTCGCCCGCACTTTCTATTACATCTTCTCCCATTTTACTTTCGCCTACACCATCTTCTTGTCCCTCTTTATGCTCTTCTTTTGATGATTGATGTACCCACTACAAGCCCTGGTGTACCTCAATCTATCCCTCACGGGAACTCTGATCAATTACTGGATCATGCTGGCTTTCAATCACTTGCGGATCCCAATGCTCCTCCGCCTCCACTAACTGTAGTGCCTCATCGTAAACAATTATTTATCTCTAGGCTTGCTCCAGATACTTCTGAATCGTCTGTGGCAGCTTACATTGGTAATATATGCCCTGCTAAGGTTTTAATTCAAAAGTTTAAGTTTTCTAGGCCTCGCGAAATCTCCTCTTTTAAAATTACTGTACCAAATGAGTATTTCTCAGCTATGGTTGACCCTAACTTTTGGCCAGAGGGCCTAGTTGTACACGAATTTGCGCCCAATAAGCGCTCCCGCCCTTTGCCTGTCCACCTTCCTAATGTATCTTCTGCTTCAAAAAACTAATAACGTCTAGTCTTTGCATTCACTATCAAAATGTAAGAGGACTTCTTACCAAGCTCTCGAAACTATTCTGCGATAGCCAAACCTTTTCGGCTGACATATTAGCTTTCTCTGAAACTTGGCTTAACTCCTCTTTTCTGGATAATGAAATTCTTTCTAATAACTTTATTTCTTATAGGCTTGATCGTGTTGGTCGTCGTGGCGGCGGAGTACTCATTGCAGTCAACTCGAATCTGTGCTCAAGTGTTGTGCCGATTGATCTCCCCTTAGGTGTTGAGGTTATTTGCGTCGAAGTTACATGTTCTAACTTTAGCTTATATATCTCTTGTTCATACATTCCTCCAGCTTCTGATATGATGATCTACATGCACCATGCTGATGCTTTGCGAACTATTTTTAGTCGTCTTAAAGATCGTGATTTTTTTATAGCTTTAGGTGATTTTAACTTGCCTAATGTTTCTTGGCTTGCTGATGATAATCTATCTTTCTTAATTCCTTCATCTCAACATGTTTTTCTTGATAGCCTACTTGAATGTCCGCTATATCAGTTGAATACTTTTCTTAACTCTTCTAAAAGAATCCTCGATCTTGTTTTTGTCTCTGATCCCACTGTTAGTGCTGTATCACAAACACAGCCCCTAGTTAAGCCTGAAGATACTTATCACCCTACCATTGAAATTACTATTTCTTACAATTCCGTTAATAATTCATTCAATAACATCTCAAATTCTCGTCGCAGATGTTTTCGTAAAACAAATTTCAATCTTCTTAACAGCCTTATTTTCTCTTTTTGATTGGTCATTTCTATTTGAGTGCTGTGATATAGATTGTGCAGTAAATTTTTTCTACTCTGCTCTTAATTCTCTAAGTGATAAATGCGTTCCTTATGTGAATGTCTCTACCGTCTCCAGTGCGCCAGTCTGGTTCACACGTAGGCTCTCTAATCTCCGTAACATTAAATCGAGATATTTTAAAAGATTTAAAAAAACTGGTTCGCGACTTGACTATGCAAATTATTGTGTAGCCAAATCTCAATTTTGCCTTTTAAATACTCAATGCTACAATAATTATATCGTTCGCTGTAAGGTTGAATTTTATAAGAACCCCAAAAGATTTTATAACTTTGTTAATTCCAAAAGACGCTCTAATTTACTACCTTCCATCTTCAGACTTAATGACCAGACTGCTAATTGTGATTCAGATATTGCAGATCTGTTTGCTAAATTCTTTCAGTCGACTTATTCTTCTACTGCTTCGGATCCCACCCTTATCCCTTCACAACTCCACATTTAAATTGTATGTTTTTTCCTAATATTACTGAAGACTGTATTATCTCTAGCTTGTCATCTATGACGTCTTCCTTCGTACCCGGGCCTGATAATATACCTAGTTGCATCCTTAAAATGTGTTCGATTTCCCTATCTAAGCCTTTATCTCGGTTATTCTTTATATCGAGTGAGACTCGTCGCTTCCCTGATATTTGGAAGGAGTCTTTTATTATTCCGCTTTTTAAAAAGGGTAACAAATCGGATATTTCTAACTACCGTGGCATTGCCAAACTTTCGGCAATACCTAAGCTGTTTGAGAAAATTATTATGTCTTCCCTTCAACACCTATCCAGATCCGCTATTTCTGCTTGTCAGCATGGCTTCATGAAAGGTCGTTCGTCGCTTACCAACCTTTTAGAATTGACTACCCTTGTACACCATGGCTTCCGTAAAAGTGTCAAACTGATGTTATTTATACTGACTTTAGTAAGGCTTTCGATACGGTTGATCATTCCTTGCTTCTCATGAAACTTAACATCATGGGTTTTTCCCCGAAACTATTGGCTTGGTTAAAGTCGTATCTTATTGGCAGAACCCAAAAGGTGTCTTTTCGTTCCTCGATATCTAAAACTGTTCGAGTTACGTCAGGTGTCCCCCAAGGCAGTCATCTGGGCCCACTGTTATTTACCTTGTTTATAAACGATTTGCCTTTGGCCTTGGCTCATTCACGCGTGCTCATGTTTGCGGATGACGTGAAGATTTGCTATTCATATAATGATCCTTCTTTCCAACAGTACTTGCAATCAGATCTCGATGCGTTCTGTGTTTGGTGTCACGTTAATAAATTACACCTTAATGCCTCTAAATGCTCTTTTATGACTTTCAGTCGTTTGTCGCCGTTCCTAGCTCAATACTCTATTAAGTCTGTTCTGTTAGATTGTGTACCATCATTTAAAGACTTAGGCGTTATGTTTGATCCAAAACTTTCTTTTATATTCATATATCTTCAATTGTTAATAGAGCATGCAGTCTTCTTGGCTTCATTAAACGTTGGGCCAAAGAATTTGATGATCCATATGTGACAAAGGTTTTATACACTTCGTTAGTTCGCCCTACTCTAGAATATTGCTCACCAGTGTGGAACCCTCAATATGATGTTCACCAGCGTAGTATTGAATCGGTACAGAAGCAATTCCTTAAGTTTGCGTTACGCGGTCTTAATTGGGACCCGAATCTTCGCCTACCTTCTTATTCTGACAGACTTCTTCTTATTAATCTTCCTTCACTTTACAACCGTAGGCTCGTATTTGGGATTCTCTTTCTACATAAAGTAGTCAACGGCGAAGTCAGTTCTACCAATTTACTAGATACGCTATATTTTTGTGTTCCCTCACGTCGGACCAGAAACTTTTTTCCTCTTCACCTTAGTAGATGTTTGACTAACTACTCTCTTCACGAACCTCTTCGTGTTCTTTGCCAATCTTTTAACAACCTTTCTCACCTTATTTCTCCTCATCTATCTGTCACTTCTCTTCGCGCTATACTTTTTAATTATCTACAGCGTAACCACTGAAAGTATTCTGGACTGGATATTTGATTGGCTGCAACTCATCCCTGACCACATTGGCTGTGAATCGGGGCATAGCTGGCACCTTGTTGCAAATAAAACACCTCCATCGGGTCGGGGATGTTGTGCATATAGCTAAGCTACCTTAATGAATTAATTACTATTTGTATTTTAGCTTAAGCTTTTTCGTCTACTGCTGACTTAGTTGACGTAAATAAATAAATAAATAAATAAATAAAATAAAATGGCGGTTTTAGAAAGGTCCAGCTCGTATATTCGTTATAGAAACGATGGCGGCTATACGACTCAAAATGGCGGCAGTATTACGGATCCAGCAGTTTGTATAGAATGGTTCCAGCAGCTCGTATAGCTGTTATAGAAACGATGGCTGCTAAACGACTCAAAATGGCGGCTATACGACTCAAAATGGCGGCAGTATTACGGATCCAGCAGCTTGTATGGCTATGATGTAAAGGATGGCGGCTATAAGACTCAAATTGGCGGTGGTAGAACGGTTCCAGCAGCTTCTATAGCTGGTTTGTAAAGGATGGCGGCTATAAGACTCAAAATGGCGGCTGTAGAATGGTCCCAGCAGCTTCTATAGCTGTTATGTAAAGGATGGCGACCATAAGACTCAAAATGGCAGTTGTATTATAACCATAATACATAATACATAATACATATGTAAAGGATAGCGGCTATAAGACTCAAAATGGCGGCCGTATTACGGTTCCAGCAGATTCTATAACTGTTCTATAAAAGATAGCGGCTATAACACCCAAAATGGAGGCAGTAGAACGGTTCCAGCAGCTTCTATAGCTGTTATGTAGAGGATGGCAGATATAAGACTCATATTGGCGGCTGTATTATGGTTCTAGGAGCTTGTATTGCTGTTATATAAATGATTGCGGCTATAAGACTCAAAATGACAGCAGTAGAACAGTTCCAGCAGCTCCTATAGCTGTGATGTAAAGAATGGCGGCAATAAGACTCAAAATGGCGGTTGTAGAATGGTTCCAGCAGCTCGTATATTTGTTATAGAAACGATGGCGGCTATAAGACTCAAATTGGCGGTGGTAAAACGGTTCCAGCAGCTTCTATAGCTGGTTTGTAAAGGATGGCGGCTATAAGACTCAAAATGGCGGATGTAGAATGGTCCCAGCAGCTTCTATAGCTGTTATGTAAAGGATGGCGGCCATAAGACTTAAAATGGCAGCTGTATTATAACCATAATACATAATACATATGTAAAGAATAGCGGCTATAGGACTCAAAATGGCGGCCATATTACGGTTCCAGCAGATTCTATAACTGTTCTGTAAAAGATAGCGGCTATAAGACTCAAAATGGCGGCAGTAGAACGGTTCCAGCAGCTTCTATAGCTGTTATGTAAAGGATTGCGGCTATAAGAATCAAATTGGCGGCTGTAGAATGGTCCCAGCAGCTTGTATAGCTGTTATGTAAAAGATGGCGGCTATAAGCAGCAGCTTCTATAGCTGTTATGTAAAGGATGGCGGCTATAACACTCAAAAGTGCGCCTGTAAAATGGTCCCAGCAGCTTCAATAGCTGTTATATAAAGGATGGCGGCTATAAGACTCAAAATGGCAGCAGTAAAACGGTTCCACCAGCTGTTATATAAAGGATAAAGGCTATATGTCACAATATATGTCGCTATGATGTAAAGAATGGCGGCTAAAATACTCAAAATGGCGGTTGCAGAATGGTTCCAGCAGCTCGTATATTTGATAAAGAAACGATGGCGGCTATACGACTCAAAATGGCGACAGTAGAACGGTTCCAGCAGCTTTTATAGCTGTTATGTAAAGGATGGCGGCAATAAGACTCAAGAAGGCGGTTGTAAAATGGTTCCAGCAGCTCGTATATTTGTTATAGAAACGATGGCGGCTATAAGACTCAAATTGGCGGTGGTAGAATGGTTCCAGCAGCTCGTATATTTGTTATAGAAACGATGGCAGCTATACGACTCAAAATGGCGACAGTAGAACGGTTCCAGCAGCTTCTATAGCTGTTATGTAAAGGATGGCGGCAATAAGACTCAAAATGGCGGTTGTAGAATGGTTCCAGCAGCTCGTATATTTGTTTTAGAAACGATGGCGGCTATACGACTCAAAATGGCGGCAGTATTACGGATCCAGCAGATTGTATAGAATGGTTCTAGCAGCTTGTATAGCTATTATATAAAGGTTGGCGGTGAAAAGAACGAAAATGGCGGCTGAATTATGGTTCCAGCAGCTTGTATAGCTGTTATAGAAAGAATGGCGGCTATAAGACTCAAAATGTCGCTTGTAGAATGGTTCCAGCAGCTTGAATAGCTGTTATATAAAGGATAAAGGCTAAAAGACTAAAAATGGCGGCTGTAGAATGGTCCCAGCAGCTTCTATAGCTGTTATATAAAGAATGGCGGCTATAAGATTCAAAATGGCAGCAGTAGAACGGTTCCACCAGCTTGCATAGCTGTTATATAAAGGATGGCGGCTATAAGACACAAAATGGTGGTTGTAGGATGGTTCCAGCAGCTTGTATAGCTGTAATATAAAGGATGGCACCAGCTTGTTAGGCTCTTACATAAAGGATGGTGGCTATAAGAACGAAAATGGCGGCTGAATTATGGTTCCAGCAGCTTGTATAGCGGTTATATAAACGATGCCGGCTATAAGAACGAAAATGGCGGCTGTATTATGGTTCCAGCAGCTTATCTAGCTGTTATGTAAAGGATGGCGAGAATGAGACTCAAAATGGCGGTTGTAGAATGGTTCCAGCAGCTCGTATATTTGTTATAGAAACGATGGCGGTTATACGACTCAAAATGGCGACAGTAGAATGGTTCTAGCAGCTCGTATATTTGTTATAGAAACGATGGCAGCTATACGACTCAAAATGGCGACAGTAGAACGGTTCCAGTAGCATCTATAGCTGTAATGTAAAGGATAGCGGCAATAAGACTCAAAATGGCGGTTGAAGAATGGTTCCAGCAGCTCGTATATTTGTTATAGAAACGAAGGCGGCTATACGACTCAAAGTGGCGACAGTAGAATGGTTCCAGCAGCTCGTATATTTGTTATAGAAACGATGGCAGCTATACGACTCAAAATGGCGGCAGTATTACGGATCCAGCAGTTTGTATAGCTATGATGTAAAGGATGGCGGCTATAAGACTTAAAAAGGCGGTTGTAGAATGGTTCCAGCAGCTCGTATATTTGTTATAGAAACGATGGCGGCTATACGACTCAAAATGGCGGCAGTATTACGGATCCAGCAGATTGTATAGAATGGTTTTAGCAGCTTGTATAGCTATTATATAAATGTTGGCGGTTAAGAGAACGAAAATGGCGGCTTTATTTTGATTCCAGCAACTTGTATAGATGTTATATAAAGGATGGCGGCTATAAGACACAAAATGGTGGTTGTAGAATGGTTCCAGCAGCTTGTATAGCTGTAATATAAATGATGGCACCAGCATGTTAGGCTCTAATATAAAGGATGGTGGCTATGAGAACGAAAATGGCGGCTGAATTATGGTTCCAGCAGCTTGTATAGCTGTTATAGAAAGAATGGCGGCTATAAGAATCAAAATGTCGCTTGTAGAATAGTTCCAGCAGCTCGTATAGCTGTTATAGAAACGATGGCGGCTATACGACTCAAAGTGGCGACAGTAGAATGGTTCCAGCAGCTCGTATATTTGTTATAGAAACGATGGCAGCTATACGACTCAAAATGGCGACAGTAGAACGGATCCAGCAGCTTCTATAGCCTTTATGTAAAGGATGGCGGCAATAAGACTCAAAATGGCGGTTGTAGAATGGTTCCAGCAGCTCGTATATTTGTTATAGAAACGATGGCGGCTATACGACTCAAAATGGCGGCAGTATTACGGATCCAGCAGATTGTATAGAATGGTTTTAGCAGCTTGTATAGCTATTATATAAATGTTGGCGGTTAAAAGAACGAAAATGGCGGCTTTATTTTGATTCCAGCAACTTGTATAGATGTTATATAAAGGATGGCGGCTATAAGACACAAAATGGTGGTTGTAGAATGGTTCCAGCAGCTTGTATAGCTGTAATATAAATGATGGCACCAGCATGTTAGGCTCTAATATAAAGGATGGTGGCTATAAGAACGAAAATGGCGGCTGAATTATGGTTCCAGCAGCTTGTATAGCTGTTATAGAAAGAATGGCGGCTATAAGAATCAAAATGTCGCTTGTAGAATAGTTCCAGCAGCTCGTATAGCTGTTATAGAAACGATGGCGGCTATACGACTCAAAATGGCGGTAGTAGAATGGTCAAAGCAGCTTGTATAGCTGTTATGTAAAGGATGGCGGCTATAAGACTCAAAAGGGCGGCTGTAGAATTGCCCCAGCAGCTTCCATAGCTGTTATGTAAAGGATGGCGGCCATAAGACTTAAAATGGCAGCTGTATTATAACCATAATACATAATACATATGTAAAGGATAGCGGCTATAGGACTCAAAATGGCGGCCATATTACGGTTCCAGCAGATTCTATAACTGTTCTGTAAAAGATAGCGGCTATAAGACTCAAAATGGCGGTTGAAGAATGGTTCCAGCAGCTCGTATATTTGTTATAGAAACGAAGGCGGCTATACGACTCAAAGTGGCGACAGTAGAATGGTTCCAGCAGCTCGTATATTTGTTATAGAAACGATGGCAGCTATACGACTCAAAATGGCGACAGTAGAACGTATCCAGCAGCTTCTATAGCCTTTATGTAAAGGATGGCGGCTATAAGACTTAAAAAGGCGGTTGTAGAATGGTTCCAGCAGCTCGTATATTTGTTATAGAAACGATGGCGGCTATACGACTCCAAATGGCGGCAGTATTACGGATCCAGAAGCTTGTATAGCTATGATGTAAAGGATGGCGGCCATAAGACTCAAAATGGCGGTTGTAGAATGTTTCCAGCAGCTCGTATATTTGTTATAGAAACGATGGCGGCTATACGACTCAAAATGGCGGCAGTATTACGGATCCAGCAGATTGTATAGAATGGTTCCAGCAGCTCGTATAGCTGTTATAGAAACGATGGCGGCTATACGACTCAAAATGGCGGATACGACTCAAAATGGCGGCAGTATTACGGATCCAGCAGCTTGTATAGCTATGATGTAAAGGATGGCGGCTATAAGACTCAAAATGGCGGTAGTAGAATGGTCAAAGCAGCTTGTATAGCTGTTATGTAAAGGATGGCGGCTATAAGACTCAAAAGGGCGGCTGTAGAATTGCCCCAGCTGCTTCCATAGCTGTTATGTAAAGGATGGCGGCCATAAGACTTAAAATGGCAGCTGTATTATAACCATAATACATAATACATATGTAAAGGATAGCGGCTATAGGACTCAAAATGGCGGCCATATTACGGTTCCAGCAGATTCTATAACTGTTCTGTAAAAGATAGCGGCTATAAGACTCAAAATGGCGGCAGTAGAACGGTTCCAGCAGCTTCCATAGCTGTTATGTAAAGGATGGCGGCTATAAGAATCAAATTGGCGGCTGTAGAATGGTCCCAGCAGCTTGTATAGCTGTTATGTAAAAGATGGCGGCTATAAGCAGCAGCTTCTATAGCTGTTATGTAAAGGATGGCGGCTATAACACTCAAAAGTACGGCTGTAAAATGGTCCCAGCAGCTTCAATAGCTGTTATATAAAGGATGGCGGCTATAAGACTCAAAATGGCAGCAGTAGAACGGTTCCACCAGCTGTTATATAAAGGATAAAGGCTATATGTCACAAAATGGCAGCTATAGAATGGTTCCAGCAGCTTCTACAGCTGTTATATAAAAGATGGCGGCTAAAAGAACAATTCCAGCAGCTTGTATAGCGATGCCGGCTATAAGAACGAAAATGGCAGCTGTAATTTGGTTCCAGCAGCTTTTATAGCTGTTATGTAAAGGATGGCGGCAATAAGACTCAAGAAGGCGGTTGTAGAATGGTTCCAGCAGCTCGTATATTTGTTATAGAAACGATGGCGGCTATACGACACAAAATGGCGACAGTAGAATGGTTATAGCAGCTCGTATATTTGTTATAGAAACGATGGCAGCTATACGACTCAAAATGGCGACAGTAGAACGGTTCCAGTAGCATCTATAGCTGTAATGTAAAGGATAGCGGCAATAAGACTCAAAATGGCGGTTGAAGAATGGTTCCAGCAGCTCGTATATTTGTTATAGAAACGAAGGCGGCTATACGACTCAAAGTGGCGACAGTAGAATGGTTCCAGCAGCTCGTATATTTGTTATAGAAACGATGGCAGCTATACGACTCAAAATGGCGATAGTAGAACGGTTCCAGCAGCTTCTATAGCTGTTATGTAAAGGATGGCGGCAATAAGACTCAAAATGGCGGTTGTATAATGGTTCCAGCAGCTCGTATATTTGTTATAGAAACGATGGCGGTAATACGACTCAAAATGGCGAGAGTAGAATGGTTCTACCAACTCGTATATTTGTTATAGAAACGATGGCAGCTACACGACTCAAAATGGCGACAGTAGAACGGATCCAGCAGCTTCTATAGCCTTTATGTAAAGGATGGCGGCAATAAGACTCAAAATGGCGGTTGTAGAATGGTTCCAGCAGCTCGTATATTTGTTATAGAAACGATGGCGGCTATACGACTCAAAATGGCGGCAGTATTACGGATCCAGCAGATTGTATAGAATGGTTTTAGCAGCTTGTATAGCTATTATATAAATGTTAGCGGTTAAAAGAACGAAAATGGCGGTTTATTTTGATTCCAGCAACTTGTATAGATGTTATATAAAGGATGGCGGCTATAAGACACAAAATGGTGGTTGTAGAATGGTTCCAGCAGCTTGTATAGCTGTAATATAAATGATGGCACCAGCATGTTAGGCTCTAATATAAAGGATGGTGGCTATAAGAACGAAAATGGCGGCTGAATTATGGTTCCAGCAGCTTGTATAGCTGTTATAGAAAGAATGGCGGCTATAAGAATCAAAATGTCGCTTGTAGAATAGTTCCAGCAGCTCGTATAGCTGTTATAGAAACGATGGCGGCTATACGACTCAAAATGGCGGCAGTATTACGGATCCAGCAGTTTGTATAGCTATGATGTAAAGGATGGCGGCTATAAGACTTAAAAAGGCGGTTGTAGAATGGTTCCAGCAGCTCGTATATTTGTTATAGAAACGATGGCGGCTATACGACTCCCAATGGCGGCAGTATTACGGATCCAGAAGCTTGTATAGCTATGATGTAAAGGATGGCGGCCATAAGACTCAAAATGGCGGTTGTAGAATGTTTCCAGCAGCTCGTATATTTGTTATAGAAACGATGGCGGCTATACGACTCAAAATGGCGGCAGTATTACGGATCCAGCAGATTGTATAGAATGGTTCCAGCAGCTCGTGTAGCTGTTATAGAAACGATGGCGGCTATACGACTCAAAATGGCGGATACGACTCAAAATGGCGGCAGTATTACGGATCCAGCAGCTTGTATAGCTATGATGTAAAGGATGGCGGCTATAAGACTCAAAATGGCGGTAGTAGAATGGTCAAAGCAGCTTGTATAGCTGTTATGTAAAGGATGGCGGCAATAAGACTCAAAAGGGCGGCTGTAGAATTGCCCCAGCAGCTTCCATAGCTGTTATGTAAAGGATGGCGGCCATAAGACTTAAAATGGCAGCTGTATTATAACCATAATACATAATACATATGTAAAGGATAGCGGCTATAGGAGTCAAAATGGCGGCCATATTACGGTTCCAGCAGATTCTATAACTGTTCTGTAAAAGATAGCGGCTATAAGACTCAAAATGGCGGCAGTAGAACGGTTCCAGCAGCTTCTATAGCTGTTATGTAAAGGATGGCGGCTATAAGAATCAAATTGGCGGCTGTAGAATGGTCCCAGCAGCTTGTATAGCTGTTATGTAAAAGATGGCGGCTATAAGCAGCAGCTTCTATAGCTGTTATGTAAAGGATGGCGGCTATAACACTCAAAAGTGCGGCTGTAAAATGGTCCCAGCAGCTTCAATAGCTGTTATATAAAGGATGGCGGCTATAAGACTCAAAATGGCAGCAGTAGAACGGTTCCACCAGCTGTTATATAAAGGATAAAGGCTATATGTCACAAAATGGCGGCTATAGAATGGTTCCAGCAGCTTCTACAGCTGTTATATAAAAGATGGCGGCTAAAAGAACAATTCCTGCAGCTTGTATAGCGATGCCGGCTATAAGAACGAAAATGGCAGCTGTAATTTGGTTCCAGCAGCTTGTGTAGCTGTTATAGAAAGAATGGCGGCTATAAGACCCAAAATGTCGCTTCTAGAATGGTTCCAGCAGCTCGTATAGCTGTTATAGAAACGATGGCGGCTATACGGCGGATCCAGCAGCTTGTATAGCTATGATGTAAAGAATGGCGGCTAAAAGACTCAAAATGGCGGTTGCAGAATGGTTCCAGCAGCTCGTATATTTGTTAAAGAAACGATGGCGGCTAAACGACTCAAAATGGCGACAGTAGAACGGTTCCAGCAGCTTTTATAGCTGTTATGTAAAGGATGGCGGCAATAAGACTCAAGAAGGCGGTTGTAGAATGGTTCCAGCAGCTCGTATATTTGTTATAGAAACGATGGCGGCTATACGACACAAAATGGCGACAGTAGAATGGTTATAGCAGCTCGTATATTTGTTATAGAAACGATGGCAGCTATACGACTCAAAATGGCGACAGTAGAACGGTTCCAGTAGCATCTATAGCTGTAATGCAAAGGATAGCGGCAATAAGACTCAAAATGGCGGTTGAAGAATGGTTCCAGCAGCTCGTATATTTGTTATACAAACGAAGGCGGCTATACGACTCAAAGTGGCGACAGTAGAATGGTTCCAGCAGCTCGTATATTTGTTATAGAAAGGATGGCAGCTATACGACTCAAAATGGCGATAGTAGAACGGTTCCAGCAGCATCTATAGCTGTTATGTAAAGGATGGCGGCAATAAGACTCAAAATGGCGGTTGTATAATGGTTCCAGCAGCTCGTATATTTGTTATAGAAACGATGGCGGTAATACGACTCAAAATGGCGACAATAGAATGGTTCTACCAACTCGTATATTTGTTATAGAAACGATGGCAGCTATACGACTCAAAATGGCGACAGTAGAACGGATCCAGCAGCTTCTATAGCCTTTATGTAAAGGATGGCGGCAATAAGACTCAAAATGGCGGTTGTAGAATGGTTCCAGCAGCTCGTATATTTGTTATAGAAACGATGGCGGCTATACGACTCAAAATGGCGGCAGTATTACGGATCCAGCAGATTGTATAGAATGGTTTTAGCAGCTTGTATAGCTATTATATAAATGTTGGCGGTTAAAAGAACGAAAATGGCGGCTTTATTTTGATTCCAGCAACTTGTATAGATGTTATATAAAGGATGGCGGCTATAAGACACAAAATGGTGGTTGTAGAATGGTTCCAGCAGCTTGTATAGCTGTAATATAAATGATGGCACCAGCATGTTAGGCTCTAATATAAAGGATGGTGGCTATAAGAACGAAAATGGCGGCTGAATTATGGTTCCAGCAGCTTGTATAGCTGTTATAGAAAGAATGGCGGCTATAAGAATCAAAATGTCGCTTGTAGAATAGTTCCAGCAGCTCGTATAGCTGTTATAGAAACGATGGCGGCTATACGACTCAAAATGGCGGCAGTATTACGGATCCTGCAGTTTGTATAGCTATGATGTAAAGGATGGCGGCTATAAGACTCAAAATGGCGGTAGTAGAATGGTCAAAGCAGCTTGTATAGCTGTTATGTAAAGGATGGCGGCTATAAGACTCAAAAGGGCGGCTGTAGAATTGCCCCAGCAGCTTCCATAGCTGTTATGTAAAGGATGGCGGCCATAAGACTTAAAATGGCAGCTGTATTATAACCATAATACATAATACATATGTAAAGGATAGCGGCTATAGGACTCAAAATGGCGGCCATATTACGGTTCCAGCAGTTTCTATAACTGTTCTGTAAAAGATAGCGGCTATAAGACTCAAAATGGCGGCAGTAGAACGGTTCCAGCAGCTTCTATAGCTGTTATGTAAAGGATGGCGGCTATAAGAATCAAATTGGCAGCTGTAAAATGGTCCCAGCAGCTTGTATAGCTGTTATGTAAAAGATGGCGGCTATAAGCAGCAGCTTCTATAGCTCTTATGTAAAGGATGGCGGCTATAACACTCAAAAGTGCGGCTGTAAAATGGTCCCAGCAGCTTCAATAGCTGTTATATAAAGGATGGCGGCTATAAGACTCAAAATGGCAGCAGTAGAACGGTTCCACCAGCTGTTATATAAAGGATAAAGGCTATATGTCACAAAATGGCGGCTATAGAATGGTTCCAGCAGCTTCTACAGCTGTTATATAAAAGATGGCGGCTAAAAGAACAATTCCAGCAGCTTGTATAGCGATGCCGGCTATAAGAACGAAAATGGCAGCTGTTATTTGGTTCCAGCAGCTTATGTAGCTGTTATAGAAAGAATGGCGGCAATAAGACTCAAGAAGGCGGTTGTAGAATGGTTCCAGCAGCTCGTATAGCTGTTATAGAAACGATGGCGGCTATACCGCGGATCCAGCAGCTTGTATAGCTATGATGTAAAGAATGGCGGCTAAAAGACTCAAAATGGCGGTTGCAGAATGGTTCCAGCAGCTCGTATATTTGTTAAAGAAACGATGGCGGCTAAACGACTCAAAATGGCGACAGTAGAACGGTTCCAGCAGCTTTTATAGCTGTTATGTAAAGGATGGCGGCAATAAGACTCAAGAAGGCGGTTGTAGAATGGTTCCAGCAGCTCGTATATTTGTTATAGAAACGATGGCGGCTATACGACACAAAATGGCGACAGTAGAATGGTTATAGCAGCTCGTATATTTGTTATATAAACGATGGCAGCTATACGACTCAAAATGGCGACAGTAGAACGGTTCCAGCAGCTTCTATAGCTGTTATGTAAAGGATGGCGGCTATAAGACACAAAATGGCGGTTGTAGGATGGTTCCAGCAGCTCGTATATTTGTTTTAGAAACGATGGCGGCTATACGACTCAAAATGGCGGCAGTATTACGGATCCAGCAGATTGTATAGAATGGTTCTAGCAGCTTGTATAGCTATTATATAAAGGTTGGCGGTGAAAAGAACGAAAATGGCGGCTGAATTATGGTTCCAGCAGCTTGTATAGCTGTTATAGAAAGAATGGCGGCTATAAGACTCAAAATGTCGCTTGTAGAATGTTTCCAGCAGCTTGAATAGCTGTTACATAAAGGATAAAGGCTATAAGACTAACGAGCTATGGAAGTTAACTTCGGCCTTGCCGAAGTTTATATACCCTTGCAGTTCTTTATTATATTTAATTCGATAAGAAAAGTGAAATTTCAAATCAATGAATATGCTCAAATATTTTTCAAACTACTGAATTCAAAACACATTTAATGATTATTTAACAATATATGATATAGTAGTCCGATCCGGATGATTTTCATACTTTATCTCACACAGGTAATAAAGAGTCTCCAAAAAAAATTTCAACCCGATATCTCTTAAGATGGCTGAGTAAAACGCATTTTCAAAACACATTTAATGATTATTTAACAATATATGATATAGTAGTCCGATCCCGATGATTTTCATACCTTATCTCACACAGGTAATAAAGAGTCTCCAAAAAAAATTTCAACCCGATATCTCTTAAGATGGCTGAGTAAAACGCATACTTCAAACTACTGAATTCAAAACACATTTAATGATTATTAAACAATATATGATATAGTAGTCCGATCCCGATGATTTTCATACTTTATCTCACACAGGTAATAAAGAGTCTCCAAAAAAAATTTCAACCCGATATCTCTTAAGATGGCTGAGTAAAACGCATACGCACAGACGGACGGACAGACGGACAGACGGACAGACGGACATGGCTATATCGACTCAGCTTCTTAAGCTGATCAAGAATATATATACTTTATAGGGTCGGAAACGTCTCCTTCTGTGCGTTACAAACATCTGATCAATTTTATAATACCCTCTGCAAGGGTATAAAAATGGCGGCTGTAGAATGGTCCCAGCAGCTTCTATAGCTGTTATATAGAATGGCGGCTATAAGATTCAAAATGGCAGCAGTAGAACGGTTCCACCAGCTTGTATAGCTGTTATGTAAAGGATGGCGGCTATAAGACACAAAATGGTGGTTGTAGAATGGTTCCAGCAGCTTGTATAGCTGTAATATAAAGGATGGCACCAGCTTGTTAGGCTCTTATATAAAGGATGGTGGCTATAAGAACGAAAATGGCGGCTGAATTATGGATCCAGCAGCTTGTATAGCTGTTATATAAACGATGCCGGCTATAAGAACGAAAATGGCGGCTGTATTATGGTTCCAGCAGCTTATCTAGCTGTTATGTAAAGGACGGCGACAATAAGACTCAAAATGGCGGTTGTAGAATGGTTCCAGCAGCTCGTATATTTGTTATAGAAACGATGGTGGTTATACGACTCAAAATGGCGACAGTAGAATGGTTCCAGCAGCTCGTATATTTGTTATAGAAACGATGGCAGCTATACGACTCAAAATGGCGGTTGTAGAATGGTTCCAGCAGCTTCTATAGCTGTTATGTAAAGGATGGCGGCAATAAGACTTAAAATGGCGGTTGTATAATGGTTCCAGCAGCTCGTATATTTGTTATAGAAACGATGGCGGTTATACGACTCAAAATGGCGGCAGTAGAATGGTTCCAGCAGCTCGTGTATTTGTTATAGAAACGATGGCAGCTATACGACTCAAAATGGCGACAGTAGAACGGTTCCAGCAGCTTCTATAGCCTTTATGTAAAGGATGGCAGCAATAAGACTCAAAATGGCGGTTGTAGAATGGTTCCAGCAGCTCGTATATTTGTTATAGAAACGATGGCGGCTATACGACTCAAAATGGCGGAAGTATTACGGATCCAGCAGATTGTATAGAATGGTTTTAGCAGCTTGTATAGCTATTATATAAAGGTTGGCGGTTAAAAGAACGAAAATGGCGGCTTTATTTTGCTTCCAGCAGCTTGTATAGATGTTATATAAAGGATGGCGGCTATAAGACACAAAATGGTGGTTGTAGAATGGTTCCAGCAGCTTGTATAGCTGTAATATACATGATGGCACCAGCTTGTTAGGCTCTAATATAAAGGATGGTGGCTATAAGAACGAAAATGGCCAGCAGCTTGTATAGCTGTTATAGAAAGAATGGCGGCTATAAGAATCAAAATGTCGCTTGTAGAATAGTTCCAGCAGCTCGTATAGCTGTTATAGAAACGATGGCGGCTATACGACTCAAAATGGCGGCAGTATTATATAGCTATTTGTATAGCTATGATGTAAAGGATGGCGGCTATAAGACTCAAAATGCGGTTGTAGAATGGTTCCAGCAGCTCGTATATTTGTTATAAAAACGATGGCGGCTATACGACTCCAAATGTCGGCAGTATTACGGATCCAGAAGCTTGTATAGCTATGATGTAAAGGATGGCGGCCATAAGACTCAAAATGGCGGTAGTAGAATGGTCATAGCTGTTATGTAAAGGATGGCGGCTATAAGACTCAAAAGGGCGGCTGTAGAATGGCCCCAGCAGCTTCTATAGCTGTTATAGAAACGATGGCGGCTATACGACTCAAAATGGCGGATACGACTCAAAATGGCGGCAGTATTACGGATCCAGCAGCTTGTATAGCTATGATGTAAAGGATGGCGGCTATAAGACTCAAAATGGCGGTAGTAGAATGGTCATAGCTGTTATGTAAAGGATGGCGGCTATAAGACTCAAAAGGGCGGCTGTAGAATGGCCCCAGCAGCTTCTATAGCTGTTATGTAAAGGATGGCGGCCATAAGACTTAAAATGGCAGCTGTATTATAACCATAATACATAATACATATGTAAAGGATAGCGGCTATAGGACTCAAAATGGCGGCCATATTACAGTTCCAGCAGATTCTATAACGGCAGTAGAACGGTTCTAGCAGCTTCTATAGCTGTTATGTAAAGGATGGCGGCTATAAGAATCCAATTGGCGGCTGTAGAATGGTCCCAGCAGCTTGTATAGCTGTTATGTAAAAGATGGCGGCTATAAGCAGCAGCTTCTATAGCTGTTATGTAAAGGATTGCGGCTATAACACTCAAAAGTGCGGCTGTAAAATGGTCCCAGCAGCTTCAATAGCTGTTATATAAAGGATAGCGGCTATAAGACTCAAAATGGCAGCAGTAGAACGGTTTCACCAGCTGTTATATAAAGGATATATGTTACAAATTGGCGGCTATAGAATGGTTCCAGCAGCTTCTACAGCTGTTATATAAAAGATGGCGGCTAAAAGAACGGTTCCAGCAGCTTGTATAGCTGTTATATAAACGATGCCGGCTATAAGAACGAAAATGGCGGCTGTAATTTGGTTCCAGCAGCTTGTATAGCTGTTATAGAAAGAATGGCGGCTATAAGACACAAAATGTCGCTTCTAGAATGGTTCCAGCAGCTCGTATAGCTGTTATAGAAACGATGGCGGCTATACGGCGGATCCAGCAGCTTGTATAGCTATGATGTAAAGAATGGCGGCTAAAAGACTCAAAATGGCGGTTGCAGAATGGTTCCAGCAGCTCGTATATTTGTTATAGAAACGATCGCGGCTATACGACTCAAAATGGCGACAGTAGAATGGTTCCAGCAGCTCGTATATTTGTTATAGAAACGATGGCAGCTATACGACTTAAAATGGCGACAGTAGAACGGTTCCAGCAGCTTCTATAGCTGTTATGTAAAGGATGGCGGCAATAAGACTCAAGATGGCGGTTGTAGAATGGTTCCAGCAGCTCGTATATTTGTTATAGAAACGATGGCGGCTATACGACTCAAAATGGCGACAGTAGAATGGTTCCAGCAGCTCGTATATTTGTTATAGAAACGATGGCAGCTATACGACTCAAAATGGCGACAGTAGAACGGTTCCAGCAGCTTCTATAGCTGTTATGTAAAGGATGGCGGCAATAAGACTCAAAATGGCGGTTGTAGAATGGTTACAGCAGCTCGTATATTTGTTTTAGAAACGATGGCGGCTATACGACTCAAAATGGCGGCAGTATTACGGATCAAGCAGATTGTATAGAATGGTTCTAGCAGCTTGTATAGCTATTATATAAAGGTTGGCGGTGAAAAGAACGAAAATGGCGGCTGAATTATGGTTCCAGCAGCTTGTATAGCTGTCATAGAAAGAATGGCGGCTATAAGACTCAAAATGTCGCTTGTAGAATGGTTCCAGCAGCTTGAATAGCTGTTACATAAAGGATAAAGGCTATAAGACTAAAAATGGCGGCTGTAGAATGGTCCCAGCAGCTTCTATAGCTGTTATATAAAGAATGGCGGCTATAAGATTCATAATGGCAGTAGAACGGTTCCACCAGCTTGTATAGCTGTTATATAAAGGATGGCGGCTATAAGACACAAAATGGTGGTTGTAGAATGGTTCCAGCAGCTTGTATAGCTGTAATATAAAGGATGGCACCAGCTTGTTAGGCTCTTATATAAAGGATGGTGGCTATAAGAACGAAAATGGCGGCTGAATTATGGATCCAGCAGCTTGTATAGCTGTTATATAAAAAAAGCCGGCTATAAGAACGAAAATGACGGCTGTATTAGAGCTGTTATATAAAGGATGGCGGCTATAAGACACAAAATGGTGGTTGTAGAATGGTTCCAGCAGCATGTATAGCTGTAATATAAAGGATGGCACCAGCTTGTTAGGCTCTTATATAAAGGATGGTGGCTATAAGAACGAAAATGGCGGCTGAATTATGGATCCAGCAGCTTGTATAGCTGTTATATAAACGATGCCGGCTATAAGAACGAAAATGGCGGCTGTATTATGGTTCCAGCAGCTTATCTAGCTGTTATGTAAAGTATTCTATAGCTGTTATATAAAGAATGGCGGCTATAAGATTCAAAATAGCAGCAGTAGAACGGTTCCACCAGCTTGTATAGCTGTTATATAAAGGATGGCGGCTATAAGACACAAAATGGTGGTTGTAGAATGGTTCCAGCAGCTTGTATAGCTGTAATATAAAGGATGGCACCAGCTTGTTAGGCTCTTATATAAAGGATGGTGGCTATAAGAACGAAAATGGCGGCTGAATTATGGATCCAGCAGCTTGTATAGCTGTTATATAAAAAAAGCCGGCTATAAGAACGAAAATGACGGCTGTATTAGAGCTGTTATATAAAGGATGGCGGCTATAAGACACAAAATGGTGGTTGTAGAATGGTTCCAGCAGCATGTATAGCTGTAATATAAAGGATGGCACCAGCTTGTTAGGCTCTTATATAAAGGATGGTGGCTATAAGAACGAAAATGGCGGCTGAATTATGGATCCAGCAGCTTGTATAGCTGTTATATAAACGATGGCTATAAGAACGAAAATGGCGGCTGTATTATGGTTCCAGCAGCATCAAGGTACGTAGAGGGCAGCGCAGGGATTGCATTGTCCGGATGTGGGTCCAGGTGTATATGTGTGTACGTTGGTTTCTCCTTTCCACTTGCCGTCGACCACACAAAATTTTTATATGGATTCCGCCATGTTTCCAGAATGGTTTTCTTACGATATGAATGTTTTGTTGGAAATCCAAATGAACAGAACAAACAAAATTTGTTTGACTTTGAAAAAAAGGCAAATGTACACGCAACGGGGGCAGCAACAACAATAACAACAACAATCTTGGCAACAGCAAGAATAACGTGTAGCCAACAGCTGTGGCTCAGAGTTGACATACGGTAATCGATTAATTTTCGAACGCAAAATTTGAAAAGACAACTGAATTTTGAAATACTTAAATTTTTTTGCATTTTTCGGCAATAGTTATTCACATTTTTACATTACATCCATGTGTACTGTTTAGTATATTTATATTTTTGTCAAATGAAACTTATTTTTCCGACCTTGGATTTTATTTTGCACATTTAATAGATTTTAGATAAATCAGATCAGATCATTCTTATTAATCTGAAATATTATTTGTGATATGAATAACTTTTTCAACTGCTGCAGATATTTGAAATAATACAAGCCGATAACAATGTATGTATATCGATAGTGAAGATGCACCTGACTGCAGCGACAACCCTAGAAATCTTTTTGCATTGCATTGTTTTCATTTTAGAAGCGTCGCAATAATTCACATTCACCTTCACCAGTTCGTAGATATAAACGCAAAACGACCACCTGGGAGTATACTTAAATTAAGAACTTTCTGTTCTAACCCTTTTTTGCCTTTGATAAGAACAATAATACAAAATTATTGGGGACTACCAAAAACATCAGCTGTGTAAGTGTATAAACATATATATTATACATATATATATATGTGTGTGTATAACTTCTGTGGCATTTTTATTTCATTGCGCAAATCACAAACAAAAAGGAAACAGCGTATCAAGTTAATTATTAAACGATTCGAACAAGAACTTTAAAATAAACTAATTTTTATTTGCACTATGCATTTGCAGAGACAGACTATCAAGTCAAACAAAGGAACGCTGACGCACTGCGTGTGAGTGACTGAAAAAGACAGACACCAAGACAGACAGAGAGTGAGAGGGAACGAGCGTGCAAAAGAGGCGAAATGGGACGCATCTTTCTGGAGCATTTGGGTGGCGTGAAGCTCTTCAATTTCGCTCAGTGCCAAACGAATCTAACAAATCGCAGCCAACTGATCAGTATACGGTTTACTGGAGCAACTGGTGAGTGTTGAATGATGACCCCTGCCACCCACCCTGTCTCAATGTTTGCTTATGCAATGCCAAACGAATCCCTACCAGGTCGTGCCTATCTGTTCAAGCGAGTGGTGAACCTGACCTTCAGCAATATACAGGAACGTGTAATGCTAACCGGTCGTCACATGGTCCGGGTCACGCATTCACCTAACTAAATGTAAAAATCGTGGATATCTTAACCCATTCAATTGTGGGGGCATTTATCCCTTCTTGTCTTAACGTTACTTAAAACGTAGTTTTTAAAGGCATTTTTTTTGTATGCTTTAATTAGCAACTAAGGGCAGGCAAAATGTCATGAGGCTGAAACTGCTTAAAAAACGCTAGAGGAAAGGGGAGCAAACAAATGAATATGATGAGATGAGGACGCTCTTGACTAGATCCAGTTCCCACTCCGATTTTGCTGGATGTTGGGCTGGTTGGATCAACAATTTGGTGTCGAAATCTCTTACATAGCAACAATAATAGTTCTAATAAGATTCAAAATGGCGGTTGTAGAATGGTTCCAGCAGCTCGTATATTTGTTATAGAAACGATGGCGGCTATACGACTCAAAATGGCGAAAGTAGAATGGTTCCAGCAGTATTACGGATCCAGGAGCTTGTATAGCTATGATATAAAAAATGACGGCTATAAGACTCAAAATGGCGGTTGTAGAATGGTTCCAGCAGCTTGTATAGCTGTTATAGAAACGATGGCGGCTATACGACTCAAAATGGCGGCTATGCGACTCAAAATGGCGACAGTAGAACGGTTCCAGCAGCTCGTATATTTGTTATAGAAACGATGGCGGCTATACGACTCAAAATGGCGACAGTAGAATTGTTCCAGCAGCTCGTATATTTGTTATAGAAACGATGGCAGCTATACGACTCAAAATGGCGACAGTAGAACGGTTCCAGTAGCTTCTATAGCTGTTATGTAAAGGATGGCGGCAATAAGACTCAAAATGGCGGTTGAAAAATGGTTCCAGCAGCTCGTATATTTGTTATAGAAATGATGGCGGCTATACGACTCAAAATGGCGACAGTAGAATGGTTCCAGCAGCTCGTATATTTGTTATAGAAACGATGGCAGCTATACGACTCAAAATGGCGACAGTAGAACGGTTCCAGCAGCTTCTATAGCTGTTATGTAAAGGATGGCGGCAATAAGACTCAAAATGGCGGTTGTAGAATGGTTTCAGCAGCTCGTATATTTGTTTTAGAAACGATGGCGGCTATACGACTCAAAATGGCGGCAGTATTACGGATCCAGCAGATTGTATAGAATGGTTCTAGCAGCTTGTATAGCTATTATATAAAGGTTGGCGGTGAAAAGAACGAAAATGGCGGCTGAATTATGGTTCCAGCAGCTTGTATAGCTGTTATAGAAAGAATGGCGGCTATAAGACTCAAAATGTCGCTTGTAGAATGGTTCCAGCAGCTTGAATAGCTGTTACATAAAGGATAAAGGCTATAAGACTAAAAATGGCGGCTGTAGAATGGTCCCAGCAGCTTCTATAGCTGTTATATAAAGAATGGCGGCTATAAGACTCAAAATGGCAACAGTAGAACGGTTCCACCAGCTTGTATAGCTGTTATATAAAGGATAAAGGCTATAAGACTAAAAATGGCGGCTGTAGAGTGGTCCCAGCAGCTTTTATTGCTGTTGTTTATGCCCAAACGGGCAACACAAGGGTTAAAGGAGGCGGAAGCTTTCTCTTCGCGCCGCTCTCCCGATGATGCCCGTTGCTCTCCCCACAAAAGAACTCCCCACATTTCGCTCCAAGCGGGGCTTGGTGCCCTGCTCTTAATTAAGCTAGTTTTAGTTGAATTATAAACCTGTGACTGAATAGACAAGTGAAAAGAAAATCTCTCTGCGCGTCTACATTTATTTGGAAATAAGAAAAGAGAAAAACGGGAAAAATTCATTTAGCTGCCCCAAACATCAAGGAAGTTTGACCCCCCTACGTAAACATTGGTCCTTCGAGCCGGATATCAAGATCCTCTCGAACCTCTTGCATCGGTGGAATTTCATACATATTTCAAGCTAAGTAATTTTTTCCAAATTATAGTTATATGAGTACATGTACATGCCTCCAGCATTCGTACCCATACTCACATACATATAATTGTTGCCTTGATTTTTCCTAATCAAAGTAAAATTACTTTCGCGCAAATTTTTCCTCCTCAAAGGAGAGAAAATTTTGGTCCCCAAATTTTCATACATATATATGTGTCCAGTACATAAAGCGCCATATTTGTTCGCCCACTTCAAGATTTTTTCTCGCACTTTGGCATATATAGGCCAAGTATATAAGGCGCCATATTTATTTGCCTATTTCCAATATATATTTTTTCGCAATTTCCAAAAAAAAAAATATTAACACATATGTATGTATGCACTGAAACAAACCTACGAAACTCAAAGTGATCTCCTACATACAAAATATATATGCAAGCAGAGTGTGTGAATGTGACAAAAAATTACAAAATTTATCCAGTGCTACATTAAATCCAAAAATAAAGGTTTTGTGCAGTGTTCCAGATGTCCCAGGTCGTATCATCGTGTTTTATATCTCACTTCCAAGGCGTTCCAAGCCGTTCCTAGGGTTTTTTGGCAGTGTTCCAAGTCATCCCAAACGTACCAGCTCGTTTTCTAGATTTTTAATCTATTTCAAGGCGTTTCAAAGCCGTTCTTTGAGTGGTTTTGTAGTGTTCCAGTTTGTCTTTTTGGCTAATTTTCAAGCAGTGCCAAACCAGCTCACCACTTTATAACCGCCATTCTCTGGGGTTATGAGCACGAGCCCGTCAAAAGACGAGAAAGCAGCTGAGAACATTGCGGTCCCGAGCAAATCCTCAATTGCTGCTCCAGGTCAGCGCCAGAGGAGTACAAGACCTACTACTCCTCCTTCCCGAGCATTTCAGACCCTCTCTAGTCCATTAGCTATTACGTCCGCACCATCAAGCACGACCTTTCAGCAAGCCACGTCAGAGCCACGACGAGCAAGCCAAAAAGAGGTCAAATCATTGGTACCACTTCCACAGATTTTGGTAACCGCCCCAAGAGTCACTCGGTCCGAAACCAAGAGGGTTTTAGCTGTTTCCACCATGGCTTTGAAGAAGTTTGTCTCCATTACCGATAAACTAATTCAGTTTGAAGTCGACACCCACGTCACTTCACTGTCCGAGGTCAGCGCATTTACGCTCCAAGTCCGTCGTGATCGAGTTCAAGCGTTGTGGGAGAAGCGCGAGCAGGAATTTGAGAAATGCGAGGCACTCCCAGATGGTAAAGACGATAACTCTGAATATTTAGCCATCCAAGATAAATATGACAAATGCTATCAAGTTTACGAGCGATGCACGGCTCGATTAAACGAGCTTATCCATGAAGCGTCTGCTGCTACTCCTCCGAACCGTCATGCGTCTACCTCTGCACCAGCAGAACGAGGCTGTCGATTGCCACCCATTGACACAGAGGTCTTTACGGGAGATTACTTAAAATGGCCCACGTTCCGTGACTTGTTTACAGCCATCTACATAAGCGATTCGCGAATTTCCCCCGTTGAAAAGCTGTACCATCTCCTAGCGAAAAAGAGGGGTGAAGCCAACCTCATCGTAGCAAAATTTCCGCTTACAAATGATGGTTTTGAAACGGCATGGAATGCACTCAAACAGCGTTTCGAAAATAAGCGACTTATCGTGAACAGCCAATTCCGAGCACTTCTTGACCTGCCTCAAATTTCCCATGAGTCCGGAAAAGCATTACAGGATCATCAGAATGCTCTGCAGGCATCCATTCGCGCTTTTGAGCACTGTGGCCTGCCAGTAACCACTTGGGGAGGCATGTTCGTATTTTTCTGTTCCATCAAATTGCCAAAGAATACCCTTTCACTATGGGAACAATCTCTGGGAGACAAGACTGCCATTCCAGAGTGGCAAATGATGGACGATTTCCTCACTGAGCGGTTCCGTACGCTCAAAGCAGTGGAAAATACAACTGCAATGGCTATTTCGGTTCCCACAGCGAAACCTCCGCGAAATCCGCTTCCAGCCACCCGAAAGGCTAATACATTTGAAGCCAAGGTGACCACCAAACCAAAATCCTGTGATCTCTGTATGAAGGAGAATCACCCGGTGCGTCGATGTCCCCCGCTTCCTTCAGATGACGGTGCCAGAGAGGGTGGCATACATAAAGAAAAAGTCCCTTTGTCTGAACTGGTTCGCAAGAGGACATCAAGTAAAAGATTGTCAAAGTCAGCACAATTGCTTCACGTGCAAGGGGCGTCACAATACGCTCTTGCACAAGGATGCCCGACTGGAGAATAGTGCAACGCCGGTCCCAGCTCAGCCCAGTTCTCACAATATTGTCCGGACTTACTTTACCTCTGAGGCAAGGTCCTCACGAGATAAGTTGCTAGGTACAGCCATCGTGGACTTTTGGCACAAGGGCACTACTTATTCTTCACGGGCGCTATTAGACCTGGCTTCGGAAGCCAATTTCATATCCGAAAGAATGTTCCGGCTCATGAAGCTACCATTCCAAACTGTCAGGGCTGAAGTGACAGGCATTAACGGAAAGGTCAATAGAACCTTGAAGGTCTGCCACATCAGCATTTGGTCATCGCATGGACCTCCAGTCCAGATAGAGATAGAAGCTTTTGTCGTGTACCAAGTTGCTGATGATTAGCCGTTATGTACGATAGCCCAAGCCACACTGGAAGGAATGCCCAACATTCCTCTAGCCGACCCCTACTTCAGATTAAAGGCAAAGATGGATCTACTTCATGGCATTGATGTCATACCAGCGGTGACTCTTTCCGGCATCCAGACCGAAGTGTGCGCATCTTTAATGACGCAAGAGACGATGTTCGACTGTGTCATTTCAGGCCCGTTGCAAGGGGTCCCCGTTAGTTCGTGTGCCGCGTTCACCACGAGGGTCGCTGTTAGTAGAGAGGAGGGACTTAAAACTCTTCTCACAAGGTTTTGGGAGTTGGAGGATCTACCGGGCAAACCGGTAGAAGATTCTGATTCTGTTTGCGAGGTTAATTTCCAGAAGACCACAAGAAGAGATGTTTCGGGAGATATACGGTCTCACTTCCGTTTCGAGATCCAACCAACATCAACCTTGGTCATTCCAGATCAGGGGCATTGGCTCAGTTCCTAAAAAACGAAAGCCGGCTCCTAAAAAATATTCCGGCAAAAACTGAGTATGACGCCTTCATCCAAGAATATTTGGACTTGGGCCACATGCGTCAGGGGCCATTTGACGGCAATAATAACAATTTTTATTTGCCACACCATGCGGTTTTCAAGCCCGACAGCACCACAACAAAGGTACGGGTGGTCTTTAACGCCTCTAGCAAGTCCACAAACGGAGTAAGTCTCAACGACATACTTTAGCCTGGTCCGTTACTTCCGAGTAGTTTTCAATGCCGACATCACAAAAATGTACCTCCAAATTATGGTCGATCCAATCCATACGCCATTTCAGAGGATCCTGTTCCGAAATAAAGAGAGGCAACTTGGTGATTACGAGCTGAATACCGTCACGTTTGGCATTAACTGTGCTCCGTTCTTAGCCATCCGAGTACTTCAGCAACTCGCAAGTGATGTACAATCCAAATTTCCTTTGGCTAGCGATATTATAAAGTCCTATATGTATGTCGATGATGTCCTGGCAGGGGCTCACAATGAAGCAACGGCAATCGCAATGGTCAATGAACTTCAAGACGCTCTTGGTTCAGCTGGCTTTCCTTTGCGCAAGTGGACATCGAATGTGAAGAGCGTGCTCAGTTGCATTCCAAA
Source organism: Drosophila paulistorum (assembly GCA_018152135.1). Classification (NCBI taxonomy): domain Eukaryota; kingdom Metazoa; phylum Arthropoda; class Insecta; order Diptera; family Drosophilidae; genus Drosophila; species Drosophila paulistorum. The sequence goes on from JAECXG010000159.1 coordinate 96,989, forward strand.
GAATGCTGATTTCCTCGATATCGAAGAGGCTAGCACAGCAAAAACACTTGGAATCCGATGGAAAGCGACTACGGGTGAGTTTTATTTTGTCATCTCACCCCAAGATGTCAAGTCAGCTTATACTAAGCGAGAAGTCCTCGGGCAGATCGCCAAGTTATTCGATCCCGCTGGCTGGCTGGCTCCCTTTGTGATTCAAGCCAAGGTGTTTATACAAGAGCTTTGGCTACAAGAGCTAGGGTGGGATGATCAATTGCCCAGTGAACTCCATCACAGGTGGCAGGATTTTACAAAGAGCTACTCCTTCCTTGACCAGATCCGAATTCCACGGTGGGTTCTCCATGGTCCAAATTCCGACATCCAATTCCACTGTTTTTGAGATGTCACTCAGCGCGAATACTTTCCGACGGAATATCGGTGTCTACAGCAGAAGAAATCTCTGCCCACGTCTAGCACCATTCTCAATCTGAATCCTTTCATTGACGCATCAGGTGTGATCCGAGCATGTGGTCGCATGCAACAAGCATCGGCCCTCAGTTACGATGAGCATAACCCCATTCTGTTGCCAGTAGTAAGTCCATTGTCCCGGCTGTTAGTGCTTTTCACGCATCAGATCTCTCTACATGGGGCAATCAACTGGTAGTCCGTCTCATCCGACAGAGATACTGGATTCCAAGACTGCGGAATCTAGTCAAATCGGTGGTCAATTCATGCAAGCTCTGTGTGATTTACAAACGAAGGCTGCAATCACAGCTAATGGGCACCTTTCCGGCCCAGCGAACTACTATCGCACGTCCTTTTACGATTTCGCAGGTCCTTTCGACGTCAAGAGTTTCACCGACCGCGCTTGCCGCATATCAAAGGGATATGTGTGTGTCTTTGTTTGCTTTTCCACCAAAGCCATTCACCTTGAGGCAACTTCGGATTTAAGTACCGAAGCATTTCTGGCCGCATTCGCTCGCTTTTATCGAGGCGAGGATGTCCCCAGCAAGTGCAGTCCGACAACGGAAAAAACTTCGTAGGTGCTCCAGAGTGCTTGAAAAAGATTATCTAAGGTCTACCCAGCAGAAAATCTTATGCCACTACAGCAATAGAATCTGTCCTGGCATTTCATCCCCCCCGGGGCATCACACATGGGAGGGTTGTGGGAGGCTGGAGTTAAGAGTTTTAAAACTCTGTTTTACAAGGCCACCTCCAACCAAAAGTATACTTTTGAAGAGTTTTCTACGCTGCTGGCTAACGTAGAGGCTTGTTTGAACTTTGACCCCAGGCCATTTTCTAGTGGGCGGTCCATTGCTATCCGTGACGGAACCTGAAATCAAGGATCAGGTACCGGCAGCTTCCTGATATCCATCAACCTAGATCCCGTTTCCATGGCTCCGAGACATCGTTCAGTACAGGCATCGAAAGAGTAGCGTAGATGTTCGCGAGGAACTGAGTCTTTCCGTTGCCGAGTCTGTCGCGGAATCCATCCTCTGAAGCGATGCCGTGGCTTCCTGTGGCTGATCGTGGAGAAGAGGATGAGGGCAGTGCTTGCGAATAAGTACTGCGTCAATTGCCTGGCCAACCAACATTCCGGAGGAAGCTGCTTGAGCGGTGATAAGTGCCGAATATGTGAGGAGGACCACACCACGCTGCTCCACTTCCACGAACAGCCACGTCGACGCACTCCAAGCTCCGTCGCAAGCCGAGTCACCCCCGGGGTCCTCCAGACGAAGCGTCGCACTAACGCCAGAGAAAGCGGTGGCAGCAGTGATCCGGTCCCCAATCAGTGAAGGATGGCGATTGGAGGCGATCCTGAAGGTGTTCGATGGCTTGTGCTGCCGCACTCCAAGCGCTCCGGTGGACCCGCAGATCTCCAAAAAGTTCGAGGGCATCGTCCTGGCGGATGATACTTTCTACCGACCGTCGTCAGTGTCTTTGGTTCTGGGCGGGAGTCTACCCGGGGTTGGCGGGCGGCCAATTGCGATGCGCCCAGTCTTTGGCTGGACCCTGTCCGGAGCGTGCCATTAGATTGCCTGGGTCTTGCACTCCTGCAAGGGGGGGAGCATGTTTATGCCCAAACGGGCAACACAAGGGTTAAAGGAGGCGAAAGCTTTCACCTCGCGCCGCTCTCCCGATGATGCCCATAGCTCTCTCCACAAAAGAACTCCCCACACTTTGCTCCAAGCGGGGCTTGGTGCCCTGCTCTTAATTAAGCTAGTTTTAGTTGAATTATATACCTGTGACTGAATAGACAAGTGAAAAGAAAATCTCTCTGCGCGTCTACATTTATTTGGAAGGAAGAAAAAAGAAAAAAGGGAAAAATTCATTTAGCAGCCCCAAACATCAAGGAAGTTCGACCCCCCTACACAAAACAGCTGTTATGTAAAGGATGGCGGCCATAAGGCTCAAAATGGCGGCAGTATTATGGTTCCAGCAGCTTGTATAGCTGTTATATCAAAAGATGGCGTCTTTGAGATTCAAAATGGGGGCAAAAGAACGGTTCCAGCAGCTTGTATAGCTATTACATAAAAGTTGGCGGTTATAAGAACGAAAATGGCGGCTTTATTTTGGTTCCAGCAACTTGTATAGATGTTATATAAAGGATGGCGGCTATAAGACTCAAAATGGTGGTTGTAGAATGGTTCTAGCAGCTTGTATAGCTGTTATATATAGGATGGCGGCTATAAGACTCAAAATGGCAGCAGAAGAACGGTTCCAGCAGCTTGTATAGCTGTTATATATAGAATGGCCGCTTTGAGACTCAAAATGGAGGCAGTAAAACGGTTCCAGCAGCTCGTATATTATAGAAACGATGCCGGCTATACGACTCAAAATGGCGGCAGTATTACGGATCCAGCAGATTGTATAGAATGGTTCTAGCAGTTTGTATAGCTATTATATAAAGGTTGGCGGGTAAAAGAACGAAAATGGTGGCTGTATTTTGGTTCCAGCAACTTGTATAGATGTTATATAAAGGATGGCGGCTATAAGACTCAAAATGGTGGTTGTAGAATGGTTCTAGCAGCTTGTATAGCTGTTATATATAGGATGGCGGCTATAAGACTCAAAATGGCAGCAGAAGAACGGTTCCAGCAGCTTGTATAGCTGTTATGTAAAGGATAAAGGCTATAAGACTAAAAATGGCGGCTGTAGAATGGTCCCAGCAGCTTCTATAGCTGTTATATATAGGATGGCGGGAATAAGACTCAAAATGGCAGCAGAAGAACGGTTCCAGCAGCTTGTATAGCTGTTATGTAAAGCATAAAGGCTATAAGAACGAAAATGGCGGCTGTAGAATGGTCCCAGCAACTTGTATAGCTGTTATATAAAGGATGGAGGCTATAAGACTCAAAATGGCAGAAGTAGAACGGTTCCACCAGCTGTTATATAAAGGATAAAGGCTATAAGACTTAAAATGTAGAATGGTTCCAGCAGCTTCTACAGCTGTTATTTAAAAGTTGGCGGCTAAAAGAACGGTTCCAGCAGCTTGTATAGCTGTTATATAAACGATGCCGGCTATAAGAACGAAAATGGCGGCTGTATTATGGTTCCAGCAGCTTGTATAGCTGTTATAGAAAGAATGGCGGCTATAAGACTCAAAATGTCGCTTGTAGAATGGATTCAGCAGCTCGTATAGCTGTTATAGAAACGATGGCGGCTATACGACTCAAAATGGCGGCTATAAGACTCAAAATGGAGGTTGTAGAATGGTTCCAGCAGCTTGTATAACTGTTATACAAATAATGGCTGCTTTGAGACTCAAAATGGCGGCAGTAAAACGATTCCAGCAGCTCGCATATTTGTTATAGAAACGATGGCGGCTTTGAGACTCAAAATGGCCGCAGTATTACGGATCCAGCAGATTGTATAGAATGGTTCTAGCAGCTTGTATAGCTTTTATATAAAGGTTGGCGCGTAAAAGAACGAAAATGGCGGTTTTATTTTGGTTCCAGCAACTTATATAGCTGTAATATAAAGGATGGCACCAGCTTGTTAGGCTCTTATATAAAGGATGGTAGCTATATGAACTAAAATGGCGGCTGAATTATGGTTCCAGCAGCTTGTATATCTTTTATAGAAGGTCTATAAAGAATGGCGGCTTTGAGACTCAAAATGGCGGCAGTAAAACGGTTCCAGTAGCTCGTATATTTGTTATAGAAACATTGGCGGTTACACGACTCAAAATAGCGGCAGTATTACGGATCCAGCAGATTGTATAGAATTGTCTAGCAGCTTGTATAGCTATTATATAAAGGTTGGCGGTTAAAAGAACAAAAATGGCGGCTTTATTTTGGTTCCAGCAGCTTGTATAGCTGTTATAGAAAGCATGGCGGCTATAAGACACAAAATGGCAGCAGTAGAAAGGTTCCACCAGCTTGTATAGCTGTTATATAAAGGATAAGGGCTATAAGACTAAAAATGGCGGCGGAGCATTCACTCCCAGCAGCTTTTATAGCTGTTATGTAAAGGATGGCGGCTATAAGACTCAAAATGGCGGCTGTATTATGGTTCCAGCAGCTTGTATAGCTGTTATATAAATGATGGCGCCTATAAGACACAAACTGTCGGCATTAGAACGGTTCCAGCAGCTTGTATAGCTGTTTTATAAAGAATAACGGCTATAAGACTCAAAATAACGGTTCCATCAACTTCTATAGCTGTTATGTAAAGGATGGCGGCTATAAGACTCAAAATGGCGACAGTAGAATGGTTCCAGCAGCTTCTATAGCTGTTATGTGAAGGATGTCGGCTATAAGACTCAAAATGGCGGCTGTAGAATGGTTCCAGCAGATTCTATAGCTGTTATCTTAAGGATGGCGGCCATGAGACTCAAAATGGCGGCAGTAGAACGGTTCCACCAGCTTGTATAGCTGTTATGTAAAGGATAAAGGCTACAAGACTAAAAATGGCGGCTGTAGAATGGTCCCAGCAACTTGTATAGCTGTTGTATAAAGGATGGAGGGTATAAGACTCAAAATTGCAGCAGTAGAACGGTTCCACCAGCTGTTATATAAAGGATAAAGGCTATAAGACTAAAAATGGCGGCTGTAGAAATGCTCCCAGCCGCTTTTATAGCTGTTATGTAAAGGATGGGGGCCATAAGACTGAAAATGGCGGCTTTATTTTGGTTCCACCAACTTGTATAGATGTTATATAAATGATGGCGGCTATAAGACACAAAATGGTGGTTGTAGAATGGTTCCAGCAGCTTGTATAGCTGTAATATAAAGGATGGCATCAGCTTGTTAGGATCTTATATAAAGGATGGTGGCTATAAGATCGAAAATGGCGGATGGATTATGTTTCCAGCAGCTTGTATATCTTTTATATAAAGGATGGCGGCTATAAGACTCAAAATGGCGGCAGAAGAACGGTTCCAGCAGCTTGAATAGCTGTTATATAAAGGATAAAGGCTATAAGACTAAAAATGGCGGCTGTAAGAGTCAAAATGGAGGCCCGATTATGGTTCCATCAATTTGTATAGCTGTTATGTAAGGGATGGCGGCTATAAGACTCAAAATGGCTGCAGTATTGCGCCATCTGCTTCGATAGCTGTTATGTAAAAAATAGCGGCCATAAGACTCAAAATGGCGTCCGTATTAACGGTTGCAGCAGCTTATATAGCTGTTATATAAAATATGGCGCAAAATGGAGGCTGTTATATGGTTCCAGCAGCTTGTATAGCTGTTAAATAAAGGATGGCGGCTTTAAGATTCAAAATGGCGGAAGTAGAACGGCAGCATGTAAACCCGTTATATAAAAGATGGCGGCTATAAAACTCAAAATGGCGGCTCCTTCCTTGACCAGATCCGAATTCCACGGTGGGTTCTCCATGATCCAAATTCCGACATCCAATTCCACTGTTTTTGAGATGTCACTCAGCGCGAATACTTTCCGACGGAATATCGGTGTCTACAGCAGAAGAAATCTCTGCCCACGTCTAGCACCATTCTCAATCTGAATCCTTTCATTGACGCATCAGGTGTGATCCGAGCATGTGGTCGCATGCAACAAGCATCGGCCCTCAGTTACGATGAGCATAACCCCATTCTGTTGCCAGTAGTAAGTCCATTGTCCCGGCTGTTAGTGCTTTTCACGCATCAGATCTCTCTACATGGGGCAATCAACTGGTAGTCCGTCTCATACGACAGAGATACTGGATTCCAAGACTGCGGAATCTAGTCAAATCGGTGGTCAATTCATGCAAGCTCTGTGTGATTTACAAACGAAGGCTGCAATCACAGCTAATGGGCACCTTTCCGGCCCAGCGAACTACTATCGCACGTCCTTTTACGATTTCGCAGGTCCTTTCGACGTCAAGAGTTTCACCGACCGCGCTTGCCGCATATCAAAGGGATATGTGTGTGTCTTTGTTTGCTTTTCCACCAAAGCCATTCACCTTGAGGCAACTTCGGCTTTAAGTACCGAAGCATTTCTGGCCGCATTCGCTCGCTTTTATCGAGGCGAGGGTGTCCCCAGCAAGTGCAGTCCGACATCGAAAAAACTTCGTAGGTGCTCCAGAGTGCTTGAAAAAGATTTCCTAAGGTCTACCCAGCAGAAAATCTTATGCCACTACAGCAATAGAATCTGTCCTGGCATTTCATCCCCCCCGGGGCACCACACATGGGAGGGTTGTGGGAGGCTGGAGTTAAGAGTTTTAAAACTCTGTTTTACAAGGCCACCTCCAACCAAAAGTATACTTTTGAAGAGTTTTCTACGCTGCTGGCTAACGTAGAGGCTTGTTTGAACTTTGACCCCAGGCCATTTTCTAGTGGGCGGTCCATTGCTATCCGTGACGGAACCTGAAATCAAGGATCAGGTACCGGCAGCTTCCTGATATCCATCAACCTAGATCCCGTTTCCATGGCTCCGAGACATCGTTCCATACAGGCATCGAAAGAGTAGCGCAGATGTTCGCGAGGAACTGAGTCTTTCCGTTGCCGAGTCTGTCGCGGAATCCATCCTCTGAAGCGATGCCGTGGCTTCCTGTGGCTGATCGTGGAGAAGAGGATGAGGGCAGTGCTTGCGAATAAGTACTGCGTCAATTGCCTGGCCAACCAACATTCCGGAGGAAGCTGCTTGAGCGGTGATAAGTGCCGAATATGTGAGGAGGACCACACCACGCTGCTCCACTTCCACGAACAGCCACGTCGACGCACTCCAAGCTCCGTCGCAAGCCGAGTCACCCCCGGGGTCCTCCAGACGAAGCGTCGCACTAACGCCAGAGAAAGCGGTGGCAGCAGTGATCCGGTCCCCAATCAGTGAAGGATGGCGATTGGAGGCGATCCTGAAGGTGTTCGATGGCTTGTGCTGCCGCACTCCAAGCGCTCCGGTGGACCCGCAGATCTCCAAAAAGTTCGAGGGCATCGTCCTGGCGGATGATACTTTCTACCGACCGTCGTCAGTGTCTTTGGTCCTGGGCGGGAGTCTACCCGGGGTGGCGGGCGGCCAATTGCGATGCGCACAGTCTTTGGCTGGACCCTGTCCGGAGCGTGCCATTAGATTGCCTGGGTCTTGCACTCCTGCAAGGGGGGGAGCATGTTTATGCCCAAACGGGCAACACAAGGGTTAAAGGAGGCGAAAGCTTTCACCTCGCGCCGCTCTCCCGATGATGCCCATAGCTCTCTCCACAAAAGAACTCCCCACATTTCGCTCCAAGCGGGGCTTGGTGCCCTGCTCTTAATTAAGCTAGTTTTAGTTGAATTATATACCTGTGACTGAATAGGCAAGTGAAAAGAAAATCTCTCTGCGCGTCTACATTTATTTGGAAGGAAGAAAAAAGAAAAAAGGGAAAAATTCATTTAGCTGCCCCAAACATCAAGGAAGTTCGACCCCCCTACACAAAACAGCTGTTATGTAAAGGATGGCGGCCATAAGGCTCAAAACGGCGGCAGTATTATGGTTCCAGCAGCTTGTATAGCTGTTATATCAAAAGATGGCGTCTTTGAGATTCAAAATGGGGGCAAAAGAACGGTTCCAGAAGCTTGTATAGCTATTACATAAAAGTTGGCGGTTATAAGAACGAAAATGGCGGCTTTATTTTGGTTCCAGCAACATGTATAGATGTTATATAAAGGATGGCGGCTATAAGACTCAAAATGGTGGTTGTAGAATGGTTCTAGCAGCTTGTATAGCTGTTATATATAGGATGGCGGCTATAAGACTCAAAATGGCAGCAGAAGAACGGTTCCAGCAGCTTGTATAGCTGTTATATAAAGAATGGCCGCTTTGAGACTCAAAATGGAGGCAGTAAAACGGTTCCAGCAGCTCGTATATTATAGAAACGATGCCGGCTATACGACTCAAAATGGCGGCAGTATTACGGATCCAGCAGATTGTATAGAATGGTTCTAGCAGTTTGTATAGCTATTATATAAAGGTTGGCGGGTAAAAGAACGAAAATGGTGGCTTTATTTTGGTTCCAGCAACTTGTATAGATGTTATATAAAGGATGGCGGCTATAAGACTCAAAATGGTGGTTGTAGAATGGTTCTAGCAGCTTGTATAGCTGTTATATATAGGATGGCGGCTATAAGACTCAAAATGGCAGCAGAAGAACGGTTCCAGCAGCTTGTATAGCTGTTATGTAAAGGATAAAGGCTATAAGACTAAAAATGGCGGCTGTAGAATGGTCCCAGCAGCTTCTATAGCTGTTATATATAGGATGGCGGGAATAAGACTCAAAATGGCAGCAGAAGAACGGTTCCAGCAGCTTGTATAGCTGTTATGTAAAGCATAAAGGCTATAAGAACGAAAATGGCGGCTGTAGAATGGTCCCAGCAACTTGTATAGCTGTTATATAAAGGATGGAGGCTATAAGACTCAAAATGGCAGAAGTAGAACGGTTCCACCAGCTGTTATATAAAGGATAAAGGCTATAAGACTAAAAATGTAGAATGGTTCCAGCAGCTTCTACAGCTGTTATTTAAAAGTTGGCGGCTAAAAGAACGGTTCCAGCAGCTTGTATAGCTGTTATATAAACGATGCCGGCTATAAGAACGAAAATGGCGGCTGTATTATGGTTCCAGCAGCTTGTATAGCTGTTATAGAAAGAATGGCGGCTATAAGACTCAAAATGTCGCTTGTAGAATGGATTCAGCAGCTCGTATAGCTGTTATAGAAACGATGGCGGCTATACGACTCAAAATGGCGGCTATAAGACTCAAAATGGAGGTTGTAGAATGGTTCCAGCAGCTTGTATAACTGTTATACAAATAATGGCTGCTTTGAGACTCAAAATGGCGGCAGTAAAACGATTCCAGCAGCTCGCATATTTGTTATAGAAACGATGGCGGCTTTGAGACTCAAAATGGCCGCAGTATTACGGATCCAGCAGATTGTATAGAATGGTTCTAGCAGCTTGTATAGCTTTTATATAAAGGTTGGCGCGTAAAAGAACGAAAATGGCGGTTTTATTTTGGTTCCAGCAACTTATATAGCTGTAATATAAAGGATGGCACCAGCTTGTTAGGCTCTTATATAAAGGATGGTGGCTATATGAACTAAAATGGCGGCTGAATTATGGTTCCAGCAGCTTGTATATCTTTTATATAAGGTCTATAAAGAATGGCGGCTTTGAGACTCAAAATGGCGGCAGTAAAACGGTTCCAGTAGCTCGTATATTTGTTATAGAAACATTGGCGGTTACACGACTCAAAATAGCGGCAGTATTACGGATCCAGCAGATTGTATAGAATTGTCTAGCAGCTTGTATAGCTATTATATAAAGGTTGGCGGTTAAAAGAACAAAAATGGCGGCTTTATTTTGGTTCCAGCAGCTTGTATAGCTGTTATAGAAAGCATGGCGGCTATAAGACACAAAATGGCAGCAGTAGAAAGGTTCCACCAGCTTGTATAGCTGTTATATAAAGGATAAGGGCTATAAGACTAAAAATGGCGGCGGAGCATTCGCTCCCAGCAGCTTTTATAGCTGTTATGTAAAGGATGGCGGCTATAAGACTCAAAATGGCGGCTGTATTATGGTTCCAGCAGCTTGTATAGCTGTTATATAAATGATGGCGCCTATAAGACACAAACTGGCGGCATTAGAACGGTTCCAGCAGCTTGTATAGCTGTTTTATAAAGAATAACGGCTATAAGACTCAAAATAACGGTTCCATCAACTTCTATAGCTGTTATGTAAAGGATGGCGGCTATAAGACTCAAAATGGCGACAGTAGAATGGTTCCAGCAGCTTCTATAGCTGTTATGTGAAGGATGTCGGCTATAAGACTCAAAATGGCGGCTGTAGAATGGTTCCAGCAGATTCTATAGCTGTTATCTTAAGGATGGCGGCCATGAGACTCAAAATGGCGGCAGTAGAACGGTTCCACCAGCTTGTATAGCTGTTATGTAAAGGATAAAGGCTACAAGACTAAAAATGGCGGCTGTAGAATGGTCCCAGCAACTTGTATAGCTGTTGTATAAAGGATGGAGGGTATAAGACTCAAAATTGCAGCAGTAGAACGGTTCCACCAGCTGTTATATAAAGGATAAAGGCTATAAGACTAAAAATGGCGGCTGTAGAAATGCTCCCAGCAGCTTTTATAGCTGTTATGTAAAGGATGGGGGCCATAAGACTGAAAATGGCGGCTTTATTTTGGTTCCACCAACTTGTATAGATGTTATATAAATGATGGCGGCTATAAGACACAAAATGGTGGTTGTAGAATGGTTCCAGCAGCTTGTATAGCTGTAATATAAAGGATGGCATCAGCTTGTTAGGATCTTATATAAAGGATGGTGGCTATAAGATCGAAAATGGCGGATGGATTATGTTTCCAGCAGCTTGTATATCTTTTATATAAAGGATGGCGGCTATAAGACTCAAAATGGCGGCAGAAGAACGGTTCCAGCAGCTTGAATAGCTGTTATATAAAGGATAAAGGCTATAAGACTAAAAATGGCGGCTGTAAGAGTCAAAATGGAGGCCCGATTATGGTTCCATCAATTTGTATAGCTGTTATGTAAGGGATGGCGGCTATAAGACTCAAAATGGCTGCAGTATTGCGCCATCTGCTTCGATAGCTGTTATGTAAAAAATAGCGGCCATAAGACTCAAAATGGCGTCCGTATTAACGATTGCAGCAGCTTATATAGCTGTTATATAAAATATGGCGCAAAATGGAGGCTGTTATATGGTTCCAGCAGCTTGTATAGCTGTTAAATAAAGGATGGCGGCTTTAAGATTCAAAATGGCGGAAGTAGAACGGCAGCATGTAAACCCGTTATATAAAAGATGGCGGCTATAAAACTCAAAATGGCGGCTCCTTCCTTGACCAGATCCGAATTCCACGGTGGGTTCTCCATGATCCAAATTCCGACATCCAATTCCACTGTTTTTGAGATGTCACTCAGCGCGAATACTTTCCGACGGAATATCGGTGTCTACAGCAGAAGAAATCTCTGCCCACGTCTAGCACCATTCTCAATCTGAATCCTTTCATTGACGCATCAGGTGTGATCCGAGCATGTGGTCGCATGCAACAAGCATCGGCCCTCAGTTACGATGAGCATAACCCCATTCTGTTGCCAGTAGTAAGTCCATTGTCCCGGCTGTTAGTGCTTTTCACGCATCAGATCTCTCTACATGGGGCAATCAACTGGTAGTCCGTCTCATACGAAAGAGATACTGGATTCCAAGACTGCGGAATCTAGTCAAATCGGTGGTCAATTCATGCAAGCTCTGTGTGATTTACAAACGAAGGCTGCAATCACAGCTAATGGGCACCTTTCCGGCCCAGCGAACTACTATCGCACGTCCTTTTACGATTTCGCAGGTCCTTTCGACGTCAAGAGTTTCACCGACCGCGCTTGCCGCATATCAAAGGGATATGTGTGTGTCTTTGTTTGCTTTTCCACCAAAGCCATTCACCTTGAGGCAACTTCGGCTTTAAGTACCGAAGCATTTCTGGCCGCATTCGCTCGCTTTTATCGAGGCGAGGGTGTCCCCAGCAAGTGCAGTCCGACAACGAAAAAACTTCGTAGGTGCTCCAGAGTGCTTGAAAAAGATTTCCTAAGGTCTACCCAGCAGAAAATCTTATGCCACTACAGCAATAGAATCTGTCCTGGCATTTCATCCCCCCCGGGGCACCACACATGGGAGGGTTGTGGGAGGCTGGAGTTAAGAGTTTTAAAACTCTGTTTTACAAGGCCACCTCCAACCAAAAGTATACTTTTGAAGAGTTTTCTACGCTGCTGGCTAACGTAGAGGCTTGTTTGAACTTTGACCCCAGGCCATTTTCTAGTGGGCGGTCCATTGCTATCCGTGACGGAACCTGAAATCAAGGATCAGGTACCGGCAGCTTCCGGATATCCATCAACCTAGATCCCGTTTCCATGGCTCCGAGACATCGTTCCATACAGGCATCGAAAGAGTAGCGCAGATGTTCGCGAGGAACTGAGTCTTTCCGTTGCCGAGTCTGTCGCGGAATCCATCCTCTGAAGCGATGCCGTGGCTTCCTGTGGCTGATCGTGGAGAAGAGGATGAGGGCAGTGCTTGCGAATAAGTACTGCGTCAATTGCCTGGCCAACCAACATTCCGGAGGAAGCTGCTTGAGCGGTGATAAGTGCCGAATATGTGAGGAGGACCACACCACGCTGCTCCACTTCCACGAACAGCCACGTCGACGCACTCCAAGCTCCGTCGCAAGCCGAGTCACCCCCGGGGTCCTCCAGACGAAGCGTCGCACTAACGCCAGAGAAAGCGGTGGCAGCAGTGATCCGGTCCCCAATCAGTGAAGGATGGCGATTGGAGGCGATCCTGAAGGTGTTCGATGGCTTGTGCTGCCGCACTCCAAGCGCTCCGGTGGACCCGCAGATCTCCAAAAAGTTCGAGGGCATCGTCCTGGCAGATGATACTTTCTACCGACCGTCGTCAGTGTCTTTGGTCCTGGGCGGGAGTCTACCCGGGGTGGCGGGCGGCCAATTGCGATGCGCACAGTCTTTGGCTGGACCCTGTCCGAGCGTGCCATTAGATTGCCTGGGTCTTGCACTCCTGCAAGGGGGGGCATGTTTATGCCCAAACGGGCAACACAAGGGTTAAAGGAGGCGAAAGCTTTCACCTCGCGCCGCTCTCCCGATGATGCCCATAGCTCTCTCCACAAAAGAACTCCCCACACTTCGCTCCAAGCGGGGCTTGGTGCCCTGCTCTTAATTAAGCTAGTTTTAGTTGAATTATATACCTGTGACTGAATAGGCAAGTGAAAAGAAAATCTCTCTGCGCGTCTACATTTATTTGGAAGGAAGAAAAAAAAGAAAAAGGGAAAAATTCATTTAGCTGCCCCAAACATCAAGGAAGTTCGACCCCCTACACACAAAACAGCTGTTATGTAAAGGATGGCGGCCATAAGGCTCAAAACGGCGGCAGTATTATGGTTCCAGCAGCTTGTATAGCTGTTATATCAAAAAATGGCGTCTTTGAGATTCAAAATGGGGGCAAAAGAACGGTTCCAGAAGCTTGTATAGCTATTACATAAAAGTTGGCGGTTATAAGAACGAAAATGGCGGCTTTATTTTGGTTCCAGCAACATGTATAGATGTTATATAAAGGATGGCGGCTATAAGACTAAAAATGGCGGCTGTAGAATGGTCCCAGCAGCTTCTATAGCTGTTATATAAAGAATGGCGGCTATAAGACTCAAAATGGCAGCAGTAGAACGGTTCCACCAGCTTGTATAGCTGTTATATAAAGGATAAAGGCTATAAGACTAAAAATGGCGGCTGTAGAGTGGTCCCAGCAGCTTTTATTGCTGTTGTTTATGCCCAAACGGGCAACACAAGGGTTAAAGGAGGCGGAAGCTTTCTCTTCGCGCCGCTCTCCCGATGATGCCCGTTGCTCTCCCCACAAAAGAACTCCCCACATTTCGCTCCAAGCGGGGCTTGGTGCCCTGCTCTTAATTAAGCTAGTTTTAGTTGAATTATAAACCTGTGACTGAATAGACAAGTGAAAAGAAAATCTCTCTGCGCGTCTACATTTATTTGGAAATAAGAAAAGAGAAAAAAGGGAAAAATTCATTTAGCTGCCCCAAACATCAAGGAAGTTTGACCCCCCTACGTAAACATTGGTCCTTCGAGCCGGATATCAAGATCCTCTCGAACCTCTTGCATCGGTGGAATTTCATACATATTTCAAGCTAAGTAATTTTTTCCAAATTATAGTTATATGAGTACATGTACATGCCTCCAGCATCCGTACCCATACTCACATACATATAATTGTTGCCTTGATTTTTCCTAATCAAAGTAAAATTACTTTCGCGCAAATTTTTCCTCCTCAAAGGAGAGAAAATTTTGGTCCCCAAATTTTCATACATATATATGTGTCCAGTACATAAAGCGCCATATTTGTTCGCCCACTTCAAGATTTTTTCTCGCACTTTGGCATATATAGGCCAAGTATATAAGGCGCCATATTTATTTGCCTATTTCCAATATATATTTTTTCGCAATTCCCAAAAAAAAAAATATTAACACATATGTATGTATGCACTGAAACAAACCTACGAAACTCAAAGTGATCTCCTACATACAAAATATATATGCAAGCAGAGTGTGTGAATGTGACAAAAAATTACAAAATTTATCCAGTGCTACATTAAATCCAAAAATAAAGGTTTTGTGCAGTGTTCCAGATGTCCCAGGTCGTATCATCGTGTTTTATATCTCACTTCCAAGGCGTTCCAAGCCGTTCCTAGGGTTTTTTGGCAGTGTTCCAAGTCATCCCAAACGTACCAGCTCGTTTTCTAGATTTTTAATCTATTTCAAGGCGTTTCAAAGCCGTTCTTTGAGTGGTTTTGTAGTGTTCCAGTTTGTCTTTTGGCTAATTTTCAAGCAGTGCCAAACCAGCTCACCACTTTATAACCGCCATTCTCTGGGGTTATGAGCACGAGCCCGTCAAAAGACGAGAAAGCAGCTGAGAACATTGCGGTCCCGAGCAAATCCTCAATTGCTGCTCCAGGTCAGCGCCAGAGGAGTACAAGACCTACTACTCCTCCTTCCCGAGCATTTCAGACCCTCTCTAGTCCATTAGCTATTACGTCCGCACCATCAAGCACGACCTTTCAGCAAGCCACGTCAGAGCCACGACGAGCAAGCCAAAAAGAGGTCAAATCATTGGTACCACTTCCACAGATTTTGGTAACCGCCCCAAGAGTCACTCGGTCCGAAACCAAGAGGGTTTTAGCTGTTTCCACCATGGCTTTGAAGAAGTTTGTCTCCATTACCGATAAACTAATTCAGTTTGAAGTCGACACCCACGTCACTTCACTGTCCGAGGTCAGCGCATTTACGCTCCAAGTCCGTCGTGATCGAGTTCAAGCGTTGTGGGAGAAGCTCGAGCAGGAATTTGAGAAATGCGAGGCACTCCCAGATGGTAAAGACGATAACTCTGAATATTTAGCCATCCAAGATAAATATGACAAATGCTATCAAGTTTACGAGCGATGCACGGCTCGATTAAACGAGCTTATCCATGAAGCGTCTGCTGCTACTCCTCCGAACCGTCATGCGTCTACCTCTGCACCAGCAGAACGAGGCTGTCGATTGCCACCCATTGACACTGGGAGATTACTTAAAATGGCCCACGTTCCGTGACTTGTTTACAGCCATCTACATAAGCGATTCGCGAATTTCCCCCGTTGAAAAGCTGTACCATCTCCTAGCGAAAAAGAGGGGTGAAGCCAACCTCATCGTAGCAAAATTTCCGCTTACAAATGATGGTTTTGAAACGGCATGGAATGCACTCAAACAGCGTTTCGAAAATAAGCGACTTATCGTGAACAGCCAATTCCGAGCACTTCTTGACCTGCCTCAAATTTCCCATGAGTCCGGAAAAGCATTACAGGATCATCAGAATGCTCTGCAGGCATCCATTCGCGCTTTTGAGCACTGTGGCCTGCCAGTAACCACTTGGGGAGGCATGTTCGTATTTTTCTGTTCCATCAAATTGCCAAAGAATACCCTTTCACTATGGGAACAATCTCTGGGAGACAAGACTGCCATTCCAGAGTGGCAAATGATGGACGATTTCCTCACTGAGCGGTTCCGTACGCTCGAAGCAGTGGAAAATACAACTGCAATGGCTATTTCGGTTCCCACAGCGAAACCTCCGCGAAATCCGCTTCCAGCCACCCGAAAGGCTAATACATTTGAAGCCAAGGTGACCACCAAACCAAAATCCTGTGATCTCTGTATGAAGGAGAATCACCCGGTGCGTCGATGTCCCCGCTTCCTTCAGATGACGGTGCCAGAGAGGGTGGCATACATAAAGAAAAAGTCCCTTTGTCTGAACTGGTTCGCAAGAGGACATCAAGTAAAAGATTGTCAAAGTCAGCACAATTGCTTCACGTGCAAGGGGCGTCACAATACGCTCTTGCACAAGGATGCCCGACTGGAGAATAGTGCAACGCCGGTCCCAGCTCAGCCCAGTTCTCACAATATTGTCCGGACTTACTTTACCTCTGAGGCAAGGTCCTCACGAGATAAGTTGCTAGGTACAGCCATCGTGGACTTTTGGCACAAGGGCACTACTTATTCTTCACGGGCGCTATTAGACCTGGCTTCGGAAGCCAATTTCATATCCGAAAGAATGTTCCGGCTCATGAAGCTACCATTCCAAACTGTCAGGGCTGAAGTGACAGGCATTAACGGAAAGGTCAATAGAACCTTGAAGGTCTGCCACATCAGCATTTGGTCATCGCATGGACCTCCAGTCCAGATAGAGATAGAAGCTTTTGTCGTGTACCAAGTTGCTGATGATTAGCCGTTATGTACGATAGCCCAAGCCACACTGGAAGGAATGCCCAACATTCCTCTAGCCGACCCCTACTTCAGATTAAAGGCAAAGATGGATCTACTTCATGGCATTGATGTCATACCAGCGGTGACTCTTTCCGGCATCCAGACCGAAGTGTGCGCATCTTTAATGACGCAAGAGACGATGTTCGGCTGTGTCATTTCAGGCCCGTTGCAAGGGGTCCCCGTTAGTTCGTGTGCCGCGTTCACCACGAGGGTCGCTGTTAGTAGAGAGGAGGGACTTAAAACTCTTCTCACAAGGTTTTGGGAGTTGGAGGATCTACCGGGCAAACCGGTAGAAGATTCTGATTCTGTTTGCGAGGTTAATTTCCAGAAGACCACAAGAAGAGATGTTTCGGGGAGATATACGGTCTCACTTCCGTTTCGAGATCCAACCAACATCAACCTTGGTCATTCCAGATCAGGGGCATTGGCTCAGTTCCTAAAAAACGAAAGCCGGCTCCTAAAAAATATTCCGGCAAAAACTGAGTATGACGCCTTCATCCAAGAATATTTGGACTTGGGCCACATGCGTCAGGGGCCATTTGACGGCAATAATAACAATTTTTATTTGCCACACCATGCGGTTTTCAAGCCCGACAACACCACAACAAAGGTACGGGTGGTCTTTAACGCCTCTAGCAAGTCCACAAACGGAGTAAGTCTCAACGACATACTTTAGCCTGGTCCGTTACTTCCGAGTAGTTTTCAATGCCGACATCACAAAAATGTACCTCCAAATTATGGTCGATCCAATCCATACGCCATTTCAGAGGATCCTGTTCCGAAATAAAGAGAGGCAACTTGGTGATTACGAGCTGAATACCGTCACGTTTGGCATTAACTGTGCTCCGTTCTTAGCCATCCGAGTACTTCAGCAACTCGCAAGTGATGTACAATCCAAATTTCCTTTGGCTAGCGATATTATAAAGTCCTATATGTATGTCGATGATGTCCTGGCAGGGGCTCACAATGAAGCAACGGCAATCGCAATGGTCAATGAACTTCAAGACGCTCTTGGTTCAGCTGGCTTTCCTTTGCGCAAGTGGACATCGAATGTGAAGAGCGTGCTCAGTTGCATTCCAAAGAATGCTGATTTCCTCGATATCGAAGAGGCTAGCACAGCAAAAACACTTGGAATCCGATGGAAAGCGACTACGGGTGAGTTTTATTTTGTCATCTCACCCCAAGATGTAAAGTCAGCTTATACTAAGCGAGAAGTCCTCGGGCAGATCGCCAAGTTATTCGATCCCGCTGGCTGGCTGGCTCCCTTTGTGATTCAAGCCAAGGTGTTTATGCAAGAGCTTTGGCTACAAGAGCTAGGGTGGGATGATCAATTGCCCAGTGAACTCCATCACAGGTGGCAGGATTTTACAAAGAGCTACTCCTTCCTTGACCAGATCCGAATTCCACGGTGGGTTCTCCATGGTCCAAATTCCGACATCCAATTCCACTGTTTTTGAGATGTCACTCAGCGCGAATACTTTCCGACGGAATATCGGTGTCTACAGCAGAAGAAATCTCTGCCCACGTCTAGCACCATTCTCAATCTGAATCCTTTCATTGACGCATCAGGTGTGATCCGAGCATGTGGTCGCATGCAACAAGCATCGGCCCTCAGTTACGATGAGCATAACCCCATTCTGTTGCCAGTAGTAAGTCCATTGTCCCGGCTGTTAGTGCTTTTCACGCATCAGATCTCTCTACATGGGGCAATCAACTGGTAGTCCGTCTCATCCGACAGAGATACTGGATTCCAAGACTGCGGAATCTAGTCAAATCGGTGGTCAATTCATGCAAGCTCTGTGTGATTTACAAACGAAGGCTGCAATCACAGCTAATGGGCACCTTTCCGGCCCAGCGAACTACTATCGCACGTCCTTTTACGATTTCGCAGGTCCTTTCGACGTCAAGAGTTTCACCGACCGCGCTTGCTGCATATCAAAGGGATATGTGTGTGTCTTTGTTTGCTTTTCCACCAAAGCCATTCACCTTGAGGCAACTTCGGATTTAAGTACCGAAGCATTTCTGGCCGCATTCGCTCGCTTTTATCGAGGCGAGGATGTCCCCAGCAAGTGCAGTCCGACAACGGAAAAAAACTTCGTAGGTGCTCCAGAGTGCTTGAAAAGATTTCCTAAGGTCTACCCAGCAGAAAATCTTATGCCACTACAGCAATAGAATCTGTCCTGGCATTTCATCCCCCGGGGCATCATCACATGGGAGGGTTGTGGGAGGCTGGAGTTAAGAGTTTTAAAACTCTGTTTTACAAGGCCACCTCCAACCAAAAGTATACTTTTGAAGAGTTTTCTACGCTGCTGGCTAACGTAGAGGCTTGTTTGAACTTTGACCCCAGGCCATTTTCTAGTGGGCGGTCCATTGCTATCCGTGACGGAACCTGAAATCAAGGATCAGGTACCGGCAGCTTCCTGATATCCATCAACCTAGATCCCGTTTCCATGGCTCCGAGACATCGTTCAGTACAGGCATCGAAAGAGTAGCGTAGATGTTCGCGAGGAACTGAGTCTTTCCGTTGCCGAGTCTGTCGCGGAATCCATCCTCTGAAGCGATGCCGTGGCTTCCTGTGGCTGATCGTGGAGAAGAGGATGAGGGCAGTGCTTGCGAATAAGTACTGCGTCAATTGCCTGGCCAACCAACATTCCGGAGGAAGCTGCTTGAGCGGTGATAAGTGCCGAATATGTGAGGAGGACCACACCACGCTGCTCCACTTCCACGAACAGCCACGTCGACGCACTCCAAGCTCCGTCGCAAGCCGAGTCACCCCCGGGGTCCTCCAGACGAAGCGTCGCACTAACGCCAGAGAAAGCGGTGGCAGCAGTGATCCGGTCCCCAATCAGTGAAGGATGGCGATTGGAGGCGATCCTGAAGGTGTTCGATGGCTTGTGCTGCCGCACTCCAAGCGCTCCGGTGGACCCGCAGATCTCCAAAAAGTTCGAGGGCATCGTCCTGGCGGATGATACTTTCTACCGACCGTCGTCAGTGTCTTTGGTCCTGGGCGGGAGTCTACCCGGGGTTGGCGGGCGGCCAATTGCGATGCGCACAGTCTTTGGCTGGACCCTGTCCGGAGCGTGCCATTAGATTGCCTGGGTCTTGCACTCCTGCAAGGGGGGGAGCATGTTTATGCGCAAACGGGCAACACAAGGGTTAAAGGAGGCGAAAGCTTTCACCTCGCGCCGCTCTCCCGATGATGTCCATAGCTTTCTCCACAAAAGAACTCCCCACACTTTGCTCCAAGCGGGGCTTGGTGCCCTGCTCTTAATTAAGCTAGTTTTAGTTGAATTATATAACTGTGACTGAATAGACAAGTGAAAAGAAAATCTCTCTGCGCGTCTACATTTATTTGGAAGGAAGAAAAAAGAAAAAAGGGAAAAATTCATTTAGCAGCCCCAAACATCAAGGAAGTTCGACCCCCCTACACAAAACAGCTGTTATGTAAAGGATGGCGGCCATAAGGCTCAAAATGGCGGCAGTATTATGGTTCCAGCAGCTTGTATAGCTGTTATATCAAAAGATGGCGTCTTTGAGATTCAAAATGGGGGCAAAAGAACGGTTCCAGCAGCTTGTATAGCTATTACATAAAAGTTGGCGGTTATAAGAACGAAAATGGCGGCTTTATTTTGGTTCCAGCAACTTGTATAGATGTTATATAAAGGATGGCGGCTATAAGACTCAAAATGGTGGTTGTAGAATGGTTCTAGCAGCTTGTATAGCTGTTATATATAGGATGGCGGCTATAAGACTCAAAATGGCAGCAGAAGAACGGTTCCAGCAGCTTGTATAGCTGTTATATAAAGAATGGCCGCTTTGAGACTCAAAATGGAGGCAGTAAAACGGTTCCAGCAGCTCGTATATTATAGAAACGATGCCGGCTATACGACTCAAAATGGCGGCAGTATTATGGATCCAGCAGATTGTATAGAATGGTTCTAGCAGTTTGTATAGCTATTATATAAAGGTTGGCGGGTAAAAGAACGAAAATGGTGGCTTTATTTTGGTTCCAGCAACTTGTATAGATGTTATATAAAGGATGGCGGCTATAAGACTCAAAATGGTGGTTGTAGAATGGTTCTAGCAGCTTGTATAGCTGTTATATATAGGATGGCGGCTATAAGACTCAAAATGGCAGCAGAAGAACGGTTCCAGCAGCTTGTATAGCTGTTATGTAAAGGATAAAGGCTATAAGACTAAAAATGGCGGCTGTAGAATGGTCCCAGCAGCTTCTATAGCTGTTATATATAGGATGGCGGGAATAAGACTCAAAATGGCAGCAGAAGAACGGTTCCAGCAGCTTGTATAGCTGTTATGTAAAGCATAAAGGCTATAAGAACGAAAATGGCGGCTGTAGAATGGTCCCAGCAACTTGTATAGCTGTTATATAAAGGATGGAGGCTATAAGACTCAAAATGGCAGAAGTAGAACGGTTCCACCAGCTGTTATATAAAGGATAAAGGCTATAAGACTAAAAATGTAGAATGGTTCCAGCAGCTTCTACAGCTGTTATTTAAAAGTTGGCGGCTAAAAGAACGGTTCCAGCAGCTTGTATAGCTGTTATGTAAACGATGCCGGCTATAAGAACGAAAATGGCGGCTGTATTATGGTTCCAGCAGCTTGTATAGCTGTTATAGAAAGAATGGCGGCTATAAGACTCAAAATGTCGCTTGTAGAATGGATTCAGCAGCTCGTATAGCTGTTATAGAAACGATGGCGGCTATACGACTCAAAATGGCGGCTATAAGACTCAAAATGGAGGTTGTAGAATGGTTCCAGCAGCTTGTATAACTGTTATACAAATAATGGCTGCTTTGAGACTCAAAATGGCGGCAGTAAAACGATTCCAGCAGCTCGCATATTTGTTATAGAAACGATGGCGGCTTTGAGACTCAAAATGGCCGCAGTATTACGGATCCAGCAGATTGTATAGAATGGTTCTAGCAGCTTGTATAGCTTTTATATAAAGGTTGGCGCGTAAAAGAACGAAAATGGCGGTTTTATTTTGGTTCCAGCAACTTATATAGCTGTAATATAAAGGATGGCACCAGCTTGTTAGGCTCTTATATAAAGGATGGTGGCTATATGAACTAAAATGGCGGCTGAATTATGGTTCCAGTAGCTTGTATATCTTTTATATAAGGTCTATAAAGAATGGCGGCTTTGAGACTCAAAATGGCGGCAGTAAAACGGTTCCAGTAGCTCGTATATTTGTTATAGAAACATTGGCGGTTACACGACTCAAAATAGCGGCAGTATTACGGATCCAGCAGATTGTATAGAATTATCTAGCAGCTTGTATAGCTATTATATAAAGGTTGGCGGTTAAAAGAACAAAAATGGCGGCTTTATTTTGGTTCCAGCAGCTTGTATAGCTGTTATAGAAAGCATGGCGGCTATAAGACACAAAATGGCAGCAGTAGAAAGGTTCCACCAGCTTGTATAGCTGTTATATAAAGGATAAGGGCTATAAGACTAAAAATGGCGGCGGAGCATTCGCTCCCAGCAGCTTTTATAGCTGTTATGTAAAGGATGGCGGCTATAAGACTCAAAATGGCGGCTGTATTATGGTTCCAGCAGCTTGTATAGCTGTTTTATAAAGAATAACGGCTATAAGACTCAAAATAACGGTTCCATCAACTTCTATAGCTGTTATGTAAAGGATGGCGGCTATAAGACTCAAAATGGCGACAGTAGAATGGTTCCAGCAGCTTCTATGGCTGTTATGTGAAGGATGTCGGCTATAAGACTCAAAATGGCGGCTGTAGAATGGTTCCAGCAGATTCTATAGCTGTTATCTTAAGGATGGCGGCCATGAGACTCAAAATGGCGGCAGTAGAACGGTTCCACCAGCTTGTATAGCTGTTATGTAAAGGATAAAGGCTACAAGACTAAAAATGGCGGCTGTAGAATGGTCCCAGCAACTTGTATAGCTGTTGTATAAAGGATGGAGGGTATAAGACTCAAAATTGCAGCAGTAGAACGGTTCCACCAGCTGTTATATAAAGGATAAAGGCTATAAGACTAAAAATGGCGGCTGTAAGAGTCAAAATGGAGGCCCGATTATGGTTCCATCAATTTGTATAGCTGTTATGTAAGGGATGGCGGCTATAAGACTCAAAATGGCTGCAGTATTGCGCCATCTGCTTCGATAGCTGTTATGTAAAAAATAGCGGCCATAAGACTCAAAATGGCGTCCGTATTAACGGTTGCAGCAGCTTATATAGCTGTTATATAAAATATGGCGCAAAATGGAGGCTGTTATATGGTTCCAGCAGCTTGTATAGCTGTTAAATAAAGGATGGCGGCTTTAAGATTCAAAATGGCGGAAGTAGAACGGCAGCATGTAAACCCGTTATATAAAAGATGGCGGCTATAAAACTCAAAATGGCGGCTCCTTCCTTGACCAGATCCGAATTCCACGGTGGGTTCTCCATGATCCAAATTCCGACATCCAATTCCACTGTTTTTGAGATGTCACTCAGCGCGAATACTTTCCGACGGAATATCGGTGTCTACAGCAGAAGAAATCTCTGCCCACGTCTAGCACCATTCTCAATCTGAATCCTTTCATTGACGCATCAGGTGTGATCCGAGCATGTGGTCGCATGCAACAAGCATCGGCCCTCAGTTACGATGAGCATAACCCCATTCTGTTGCCAGTAGTAAGTCCATTGTCCCGGCTGTTAGTGCTTTTCACGCATCAGATCTCTCTACATGGGGCAATCAACTGGTAGTCCGTCTCATACGACAGAGATACTGGATTCCAAGACTGCGGAATCTAGTCAAATCGGTGGTCAATTCATGCAAGCTCTGTGTGATTTACAAACGAAGGCTGCAATCACAGCTAATGGGCACCTTTCCGGCCCAGCGAACTACTATCGCACGTCCTTTTACGATTTCGCAGGTCCTTTCGACGTCAAGAGTTTCACCGACCGCGCTTGCCGCATATCAAAGGGATATGTGTGTGTCTTTGTTTGCTTTTCCACCAAAGCCATTCACCTTGAGGCAACTTCGGCTTTAAGTACCGAAGCATTTCTGGCCGCATTCGCTCGCTTTTATCGAGGCGAGGGTGTCCCCAGCAAGTGCAGTCCGACAACGAAAAAACTTCGTAGGTGCTCCAGAGTGCTTGAAAAAGATTTCCTAAGGTCTACCCAGCAGAAAATCTTATGCCACTACAGCAATAGAATCTGTCCTGGCATTTCATCCCCCCCGGGGCACCACACATGGGAGGGTTGTGGGAGGCTGGAGTTAAGAGTTTTAAAACTCTGTTTTACAAGGCCACCTCCAACCAAAAGTATACTTTTGAAGAGTTTTCTACGCTGCTGGCTAAGGTAGAGGCTTGTTTGAACTTTGACCCCAGGCCATTTTCTAGTGGGCGGTCCATTGCTATCCGTGACGGAACCTGAAATCAAGGATCAGGTACCGGCAGCTTCCTGATATCCATCAACCTAGATCCCGTTTCCATGGCTCCGAGACATCGTTCCATACAGGCATCGAAAGAGTAGCGCAGATGTTCGCGAGGAACTGAGTCTTTCCGTTGCCGAGTCTGTCGCGGAATCCATCCTCTGAAGCGATGCCGTGGCTTCCTGTGGCTGATCGTGGAGAAGAGGATGAGGGCAGTGCTTGCGAATAAGTACTGCGTCAATTGCCTGGCCAACCAACATTCCGGAGGAAGCTGCTTGAGCGGTGATAAGTGCCGAATATGTGAGGAGGACCACACCACGCTGCTCCACTTCCACGAACAGCCACGTCGACGCACCCAAGCTCCGTCGCAAGCCGAGTCACCCCCGGGGTCCTCCAGACGAAGCGTCGCACTAACGCCAGAGAAAGCGGTGGCAGCAGTGATCCGGTCCCCAATCAGTGAAGGATGGCGATTGGAGGCGATCCTGAAGGTGTTCGATGGCTTGTGCTGCCGCACTCCAAGCGCTCCGGTGGACCCGCAGATCTCCAAAAAGTTCGAGGGCATCGTCCTGGCGGATGATACTTTCTACCGACCGTCGTCAGTGTCTTTGGTCCTGGGCGGGAGTCTACCGGGGTGGCGGGCGGCCAATTGCGATGCGCACAGTCTTTGGCTGGACCCTGTCCGGAGCGTGCCATTAGATTGCCTGGGTCTTGCACTCCTGCAAGGGGGGGAGCATGTTTATGCCCAAACGGGCAACACAAGGGTTAAAGGAGGCGAAAGCTTTCACCTCGCGCCGCTCTCCCGATGATGCCCATAGCTCTCTCCACAAAAGAACTCCCCACACTTCGCTCCAAGCGGGGCTTGGTGCCCTGCTCTTAATTAAGCTAGTTTTAGTTGAATTATATACCTGTGACTGAATAGGCAAGTGAAAAGAAAACTCTCTGCGCGTCTACATTTATTTGGAAGGAAGAAAAAAAGAAAAAGGGAAAATTCATTTAGCTGCCCCAAACATCAAGGAAGTTCGACCCCCCTACACAAAACAGCTGTTATGTAAAGGATGGCGGCCATAAGGCTCAAAACGGCGGCAGTATTATGGTTCCAGCAGCTTGTATAGCTGTTATATCAAAAGATGGCGTCTTTGAGATTCAAAATGGGGGCAAAAGAACGGTTCCAGAAGCTTGTATAGCTATTACATAAAAGTTGGCGGTTATAAGAACGAAAATGGCGGCTTTATTTTGGTTCCAGCAACATGTATAGATGTTATATAAAGGATGGCGGCTATAAGACTCAAAATGGTGGTTGTAGAATGGTTCTAGCAGCTTGTATAGCTGTTATATATAGGATGGCGGCTATAAGACTCAAAATGGCAGCAGAAGAACGGTTCCAGCAGCTTGTATAGCTGTTATATAAAGAATGGCCGCTTTGAGACTCAAAATGGAGGCAGTAAAACGGTTCCAGCAGCTCGTATATTATAGAAACGATGCCGGCTATACGACTCAAAATGGCGGCAGTATTACGGATCCAGCAGATTGTATAGAATGGTTCTAGCAGTTTGTATAGCTATTATGTAAAGGTTGACGGGTAAAAGAACGAAAATGGTGGCTTTATTTTGTTTCCAGCAACTTGTATAGATGTTATATAATGGATGGCGGCTATAAGACTCAAAATGGTGGTTGTAGAATGGTTCTAGCAGCTTGTATAGCTGTTATATATAGGATGGCGGCTATAAGACTCAAAATGGCAGCAGAAGAACGGTTCCAGCAGCTTGTATAGCTGTTATGTAAAGGATAAGATATAAGACTAAAAATGGCGGCTGTAGAATGGTCCCAGGAGCTTCTATAGCTGTTATATATAGGATGGCGGGAATAAGACTCAAAATGGCAGCAGAAGAACGGTTCCAGCAGCTTGTATAGCTGTTATGTAAAGGATAAAGGCTATAAGAACGAAAATGGCGGCTGTAGAATGGTCCCAGCAACTTGTATAGCTGTTATATAAAGGATGGAGGCTATAAGACTCAAAATGGCAGAAGTAGAACGGTTCCACCAGCTGTTATATAAAGGATAAAGGCTATAAGACTAAAAATGTAGAATGGTTCCAGCAGCTTCTACAGCTGTTATTTAAAAGTTGGCGGCTAAAAGAACGGTTCCAGCAGCTTGTATAGCTGTTATATAAACGATGCCAGCTATAAGAACGAAAATGGCGGCTGTATTATGGTTCCAGCAGCTTGTATAGCTGTTATAGAAAGAATGGCGGCTATAAGACTCAAAATGTCGCTTGTAGAATGGATACAGCAGCTCGTATAGCTGTTATAGAAACGATGGCGGCTATACGACTCAAAATGGCGGCTATAAGACTCAAAATGGAGGTTGTAGAATGGTTCCAGCAGCTTGTATAACTGTTATACAAATAATGGCTGCTTTGAGACTCAAAATGGCGGCAGTAAAACGATTCCAGCAGCTCGCATATTTGTTATAGAAACGATGGCGGCTTTGACACTCAAAATGGCCGCAGTATTACGGATCCAGCAGATTGTATAGAATGGTTCTAGCAGCTTCTATAGCTTTTATATAAAGGTTGGCGCGTAAAAGAACGAAAATGGCGGTTTTATTTTGGTTCCAGCAACTTATATAGCTGTAATATAAAGGATGGCACCAGCTTGTTAGGCTCTTATATAAAGGATGGTGGCTATATGAACGAAAATGGCGGCTGAATTATGGTTCCAGCAGCTTGTATATCTTTTATATAAAGGATGGCGGCTATAAGACTCAAAATGGCGGCAGAAGAACGGTTCCAGCAGCTTGAATAGCTGTTATATAAAGGATAAAGGCTATAAGAATCAAAAGGGCGGTTGTAGAATGGTCCCAGCAGCTTGTATAGCAGGTCTATAAAGAATGGCGGCTTTGAGACTCAAAATGGCGGCAGTAAAACGGTTCCAGTAGCTCGTATATTTGTTATAGAAACATTGGCGGTTATACGACTCAAAATAGCGGCAGTATTACGGATCCAGCAGATTGTATAGAATTGTCTAGCAGCTTGTATAGCTATTATATAAAGGTTGGCGGTTAAAAGAACAAAAATGGCGGCTTTTATTTGGTTCCAGCAACTTGTATAGATGTTATATAAAGCATGGCGGCTATAAGACACAAAATGGCGGCTGTAGAATGGTCCCAGCAGCTATATAGGTTCCACCAGCTTGTATAGCTGTTATATAAAGGATAAGGGCTATAAGACTAAAAATGGCGGCGGAGGATTCGCTCCCAGCAGCTTTTATAGCTGTAATGTAAAGGATGGCGGCCATAAGACTCAAAATGGCGGCTGTATTATGGTTCCAGCAGCTTGTATAGCTGTTATATAAATGATGGCGCCTATAAGACACAAACTGGCGGCATTAGAACGGTTCCAGCAGCTTGTATAGCTGTTTTATAAAGAATAACGGCTATAAGACTCAAAATAATGGTTCCATCAACTTCTATAGCTGTTATGTAAAGGATGGCGGCTATAAGACTCAAAATGGCGACAGTAGAATGGTTCCAGCAGCTTCTATAGCTGTTATGTGAAGGATGTCGGCTATAAGACTCAAAAGGGCGGCTGTAGAATGGTTCCAGCAGATTCTATAGCTGTTATCTTAAGGGCGGCAGTAGAACGGTTCCACCAGCTTGTATAGCTGTTATGTAAAGGATAAAGGCTATAAGACTAAAAATGGCGGCTGTAGAATGGTCCCAGCAACTTGTATAGCTGTTATATAAAGGATGGAGGCTATAAGACTCAAAATTGCAGCAGTAGAACGGTTCCACCAGCTGTTATATAAAGGATAAAGGCTATAAGACTAAAAATGGCGGCTGTAGAAATGCTCCCAGCAGCTTTTATAGCTGTTATGTAAAGGATGGGGGCCATAAGACTCAAAATGGCGGCTTTATTTTGGTTCCACCAACTTGTATAGATGTTATATAAATGATGGCGGCTATAAGACACAAAATGGTGGTTGTAGAATGGTTCCAGCAGCTTGTATAGCTGTAATATAAAGGATGGCATCAGCTTGTTAGGATCTTATATAAAGGATGGTGGCTATAAGATCGAAAATGGCGGATGGATTATGTTTCCAGCAGCTTGTATATCTTTTATATAAAGGATGGCGGCTATAAGTCTCAAAATGGCGGCAGAAGAACGGTTCCAGCAGCTTGAATAGCTGTTATATAAAGGATAAAGGCTATAAGACTAAAAATGGCGGCTGTAAGAATCAAAATGGAGGCCCGATTATGGTTCCATCAATTTGTATAGCTGTTATGTAAGGGATGGCGGCTATAAGACTCAAAATGGCTGCAGTATTGCGCCAGCTGCTTCGATAGCTGTTATGTAAAAAATAGCGGCCATAAGACTCAAAATGGCGTCCGTATTAACGGTTGCAGCAGCTTTTATAGCTGTTATATAAAATATGGCGCAAAATGGAGGCTGTATTATGGTTCCAGCAGCTTGTATAGCTGTTAAATAAAGGATGGCGGCTTTAAGATTCAAAATGGCGGAAGTAGAACGGTTCTAGCAGCATGTAAACCCGTTATATAAAAGATGGCGGCTATAAAACTCAAAATGGCGGCTGTTGAATAGTTCCAGCAGTTTGTATAGCTGTCATATAAAACGGTTATAGCAACTTGCTGTTATATAAAGGATGGCGGCTATAAGAACGAAAATGGCGTCTGTATTATGATTCCAGCAGCTTCTATAGCTGTTATGTAGAGGATGGCGGCTATAAGACTAAAAATGGCGTCCGTATTAACAGCTTGTATAGTTGTTATATAAAGCATGGCGGCTATAAGAAGCAAAATGGCTGCAGAATTACGGTTCATCAGATTCTATAGATGTAAAGAATGGAAGCTATAAGACTCAAAACGGCGTCAGTATAACAAATCCAGCAGCTTCTATAGCTGTTATGTAGATATGTTAGGCAGATATAAGACTCAAAATGACGGTTCCAGTTGCTTGTATAGCTGTTATATAAAGGATAGCTATAAGACTCAATATGGCGGCTGTAAAAAGGTTCTAGCAACTTGTCTAGCTGATATATAAAAGATAGCGGCTTTAAGACTCAAAATGGCGGCAGTAGAACGGTTCCAGCAGCTTCTATAGCTGTTATATAAAGGATAGCGGCTATAAGACTCAAAATGGCGGCTGTACAAAGGTTCTAGCATCTTGTATAGCTGTTATATAAAGGATAGCGGCTATAAGACTCAAAATGACGGCCGTATTACGGTTCCAGCAGAGTCTGTAACCGTTATGTAAAAAATAGCGGCTATAAGACTAAATATGGCGGCAGTAGAACGGTTCCACAGATTGTATAGCTGTTATATAAAGGATAGCGGCTATAAGACTCAAAATGGCGGCTGTAGAAAGGTTCCAGCAGCTTGTATAGCTGTTATATAAAGGATAAAGGCTATAAGAATCAAAATGGCGGCTGTAGAATGGTTCCAGCAGCTTCTTCATCTGTTATATAAAAGATGGCGGCTATACCACTCAAAATGGCGGCAAAAGAACGGTTCCAGCAGCTTGTATAGCTGTTATATAAAGGATGGCGGCTATAAGAACGAAAATGGCGTCTGTTTTAAGGTTCCAGCAGCATGTATAGCTGTTATATAAAGCATGGCGACTATAAGAAGCAAAATGGCGGCATTATTACGGTTCCAGCAGATTCTATAGCTGTTATGTAGAGGATGGAGGCTACAAGACTCAAAATGGCAGCAGTAGAACGGTTCCAGCAGCTCCTATGGCTGTTATGTAAAAGATGGCGGCTATAAGACTCAAAATGGCGGCTGTAGAAAAGTTCTAGCAGCTTGAATAGCTGTTATATAAAGGATGTCGGCTATAAAACTCAAAATGGCGGCTGTTGAATGGTTCCAGCAGCTTCTACTGCTGTTATATAAAAGATGGCTATAAGACTTAATACGGCAGCAAAAGAACGGTTCCAGCAACTTGCTGTTATATAAAAAACTTTCACTCGTTGCAGACGACGGACGTGTTTTTTTTTGCGCTTATCAAATTTTATTTGTTTCTCGTGATTAATAACTTTTCTTTAACTTTTAAACTCATTATCGGTTTAATTTTAACATTCGAATTGCATTTTCATTCCGTGATTTCTTTCTGTCACTTTTGTGTTTTTTGTTTCAATATATGTACATAAATTTAACTTACAACAATTACTTGCATTAGCGGTGTTGTTGTTGTGCTAATCTCTTTTGTTTTTGTGTCTTTACCGTTGTAACTAACTATCGCGCTCTTGCGTACAAATTGTTGTTGCATGTGTTCAATTTGACGCGCTCTCCCGCTCTTTCCTATTCTTGTTTGATTTGCGCTCTCGTCTTTTGCCTTTGCCTTTGTAATTTCTTTTCTTCTGTTGTGAAGGCTTAGTCTGCACATTAACCATTGTGTCAGAACTGGTCAGTATATTCTTATACACAGATTTTTAACCTTTAGAATTTTTATTTTTTTGTATTTCCTTTTTTAATTAAATTAATTAATTTTTGATAAAATGGTTGTCTGCTCAAAAAATAATTGCATAGTTGCCACTAATGCGTTTGACTTCCATGATTATATTCTTTGTTGGCTGTGTGACAATGCGGTTCACGTTAAGTGTGCAGGTTACACAGGCAGAATCAAGGAGTCTATTGCTAAAGGCGGTGGCTTAAAATATGGATGTGATGCTTGCCGGGAGGTCGAGAATGAGATGCGCTCTTTCATGAGGCGGACTAGAAATAGTTTTGACACTTTAAGGGCAGGTTTTAATAAACTCCAAGCGGAGTTTACTGCGGTGGAGAGTCAGTTCAGGAGTTTACGTAAAAGGACCAGTCCTTGGGGTGTTTCAGTATCTGTAGATCCGCCAGCGTCTCTTATCGTCCCTGACCGGTCTCATGCACCGTCTACTCCTAATGTACAGCAGTTGATATCGTTTAAGAGCCCGGTTGTGAATGCTATTAGTAAGGAATTACCGGTATCACCTGGGAATGATCTCTTTAAAACGATGCCTATTGTTTAAGAATAAACATCGTGTTCATCTGAACTGGCTTGACCAAATCAGATGCACTAAAGAAAATACAATACAACTGTACCTTTGTACCAAACAACTAACCTAGCATATGACTAGAAATACAATCTGCCACACGCGGTGTAAGAAAAACACTTGTAATTCTAAACTAACCCAAAAGATCACAACGACAGGATGTCAAGTGGCCGACGATGTGCCCAAAATAATAATTTTTCAACCCCCGAATACGTGGGTGTGAGTCTTAAATAAGATCTTCTAAGAACAATTGTTACCTACTAGAGCCTAAGATAATCCTATATAAACTCCGTACTTTTGTAAATAAAATCAGTTCATATTTTGAATTCAACGAATGAAGATTGGGTTTTTTAGTTGTGGTTCTAAATCCCTATTCATTTTGGTCCTTCGAGCCGGATTCATTTTGGTCCTTCGAGAAAAAGGAACTCTGTAGTTGTTGGCTAACGGCTGCGCCTTGCGGAGCCCCAATCTGCTCGCTTTGTATGATGCGGCCTTCGGATGATTTCCACCGAGGCGGCCTTGAGGCACTTTCGATTTGGCAGGAATAAAATTATCAGGGTAGCTTCAAGTTGCTTTATTTTCTTAACCTAAAACTAAGTAGTACAATTTTCGGTGGGCAAAATGCAACCACATCGAACGAGATTAATTTCAAGAGTAAAATTCAAGTACAGCAGACCACGCTGTCTTTTACAAAATTCAAAGTTCTGGAAATTTCCATAGAAGAAGTAAGCAAGAAAAGAATTAAAGTAACGGAACTCCAAGTTTGTCTCTTCAAAGTAATTTGCGCTGTTCTTGGTCTCTCTCTCTCTCTTCGGTCGTTTTCTCTCTTCAGCAAAGAGTGTATTGATTCAGTTGTAGCCCAAACATTCTCCCCCCTTTGATGATGACGATCCTTATCATCAAATTCACGTCCGGAAGACTCCTGCGAAAAGAATAAACTGAAACGAGAAAGTAACAATTTAACGCTTAGGTGTAGGGTTGGTGTCATTCTCCATCCAATTCTCCTGAATAGGCAATGGACAGAGTTTGGCTACCGGTCGTTTCCTGAGCCCATTGACTGTCTTCAAAGTCACCACTCTCACTAGTCCATCGGGTCCTGCATGTGTCTCCATAACCCGACCTAGAGGCCATTGATGAGAGGGGAATCGCTCGTCCCTGATGAGCACTATGCATCCAACTGTTAGATTTTCCTTGGTCTGCAGCCATTTTGGTCTCCTTTGTAATCGTGAAAAATATTCCGAATTCCATCTTCTCCAAAACTGTTGTGCATAATATTGACAATTTTTCCATCGATCAATCAGAGTAACCTTAGCCAATTCCGGAGCAGGAGGTGCTAAAGGCGCTTCACCGATCAGAAAGTGACCGGGTGTTAATACCATTAAATCGTCGGGATCATTTGATAGGGGACATAAAGGTCTTGAATTTAAACAAGACTCAATTTGCGCCAACGTAGTTGCCATTTCCTCAAATGTTAAAACTTGTTCTCCGAGAGTTCTCTTCAGATGATACTTCATGGACTTCACTCCAGCCTCCCACAATCCACCAAAGTGTGGAGCTGATGGTGGGTTGAAATGCCAGGTGATTCCCTTTCTCAACAATGTTGGTGCAATATGTTTCGTAATGTACGAACAATATGCCAGTTTGTCCATTTGCAATTTTTTGTTGGCTCCAATAAAATTAGTACCGCAGTCACTATAAACGTCTGTGCATAGGCCACGTCTGCCAATGAAACGGTTAAATGCTCCTATAAACGCATCTGAGGTCAGATCTCCAACTGGTTCCAAATGAATGGCCTTCGTCACTAGACATACGAACACAGCAATGTATCCCTTCTGGGATATACGTCCTCTTCCTTTGCAGGGCGAAATATTTACTGGTCCAGCGTAATCCACTCCAACGGATGAGAATGCCCTAGAAGGGGGTACCCGTACTGCTGGTAACATTCCCATTTTCTGACCTGCAAATTGAGGCTTCATCTTAAAACATGTGATACATTTATGAATTTTAAAACGAACTGCATTGCGTCCATTAACAATCCAGAATTTCTTCCTTATAAAATTCAGCGTTAGTGAGGTTCCACCATGCAAGGTGCAAATATGACTGTAAGATATGACCAGATCTGTGAAAGGATGTTTATACGGTAGTATATAAGGATATTTTTCATTTATGGGCAACAGGGAATCTCGAAGCCTGCCTCCGAGACGTAAAACACGTTCGTTCGAATCATAATACGGATTAAGAGACAGTAGTATGCTGTCCTTTGCTATTTCCCTTCCTTCCGATAGCGCCTTCCATTCAGAGTTAAAACAATCCTTCTGCACCATCCTAATCAATTCACGTAGGCCCTCTTCTAATTCCACAATTGAGAGTCCTAATCCTCTTCGTTCTGCCACAGATGTACGACAATTAGATACGAAACGTTTTATATATGATATAATCCATACGAGTCGTGTATACGATGAATACTTGCTGATAATTGCTACACTTGGCATTTCTTTTACTGCTATGTTATGACAGGTCACCTTTCTGACTTCAGTGTCAACAACCGACAGCGAATCCTGATCAATAGCATTACAAGGCCATTCGATGTCCGATCCTTGTAACCATGATGGCCCATGCCACCATAATTCACACGATGCCAACTTGGTTGCACTCATGCCACGGCTTAGATAATCTGCAGGGTTATCTTTCGATGCGACGTGTCTCCATTGCCTTTCGTCTGAGATTTCCAGGATTTTGTTTATTCGATTGGACACAAATACTTTCCAGTTGGCAGCTCCACCACGGATCCAACTGATGGTTATCATAGAATCTGACCAAAAAATAGGGTTCGAATAATTAATGTTAATTCTTAGATTCTCCCTTAGATACTTATAGATTTTGGCTGCTTCAAGCGCAGCACATAACTCTGCCCTAGGTATGGTTAGTTGTTGTTTAGTTGGCGATACTTTCCCTTTTGACAATAACAACTCTGTGTGATACTTATCCTCTCCAATTGGGAAGCGTAAGTAGGCTGCAGCTCCATATGCCCGTGACGACGCATCGCAAAACAGGTGCAGTTCAGCCACACCACCCGGTAGCCCCCATGTAACATGCCGTCGTATTCGTATAGTTACTATGTTTGGTAACTCCTTCACGAATTTCTCCCATTCTCTCTTAATAGTGTCCGGTAGTGTGCTATCCCAGCCAATTTTCTCCTTCCATAGATGCTGCATGAGAATTTTGGCAGTAATAATTATCGGACTAAGCCATCCCATGGGATCAAACAGTCGTGCAATTGCTGATAGTATTTTCCTCTTTGTAGGTGAGGTCGTTGGTGGAACGACATTCAAAGCAAAACGGAACTCATCTTCCTTAGGACTCCAGTAGAGACCTAAAGTGCGAATAGTATCATTACCTTCTACGTGTAACAATCCGCTTGATTCTCGATGCTCAACTGGTATGTTCTCTAATAGCTTTGGGCAATTACTCGCCCACTTCCTTAGTTCAAATGTACCACTACGAAGCATTCCAATCACTTGGTTCTTGACATCCTCCGTCTCTGCAATACTTTCGCCACCAGACAGTATGTCATCTACATACATTTGATGATTCACAACATTCACCGCCAGTGGATACTTCTCGCTTTCATCCATAGCTAATTGTTTCATAACTCTCATGGCTAAATAAGGGGCGGAGCTAATTCCAAACATTACCGTTGTGCAGGCATATTCAGCCACATGATCACTAGTGTCCGGATTCCATAGAATACGTTGGTACTGCGCGTCGTCGGGTGGAACATTAATACATCTGTACATTTTTTCAACATCCGCCATAAATACCCATTTTAGCCCTCGCCAATTGAGAATGATTCCTTGAAGATGTACGTGCAATTTTGGACCAATTGCTAGAATCTCATTAAGTGATTTCCCATTACTCGTCTTGCTCGATCCATCGAAGACAACTCGTACCTTCGTAGTTGATGACGATTCCTTTATGACTGGGTGATGCGGTAGGTAACAATGATCGACTCCCCCCAATGCAGGATTGCTCATCGTACGTTCCATTTGACCCAGCTCCAGATACTCATTTATCGTGCCAACATAAGCGTTCTTCAAACTCGCATCGCTCCGCAACCGTCTGTCCAAAGAATGTAATCGTTTTAACGCGCCCTTATATGATTCTCCAATTACCATTGATTTGTCCAAGTAAGTAAGAAAAGGAAGACGAACAACATATTTCCCAGACGGCATTCGGCTATGTGTCTTAACGAAGAAATCTTCGCACCAGTTATCCTCTACTGAAAGCCCACGTGGCTCTTCGTCGAATTGTTCTAGCTCCCAGAACTTACATAACAATTGTTCAAGTATCTCATCAGCTTCCTTCTTACGGACAGTTATGGTGTAGGACGATCTGCTACCAGCTTCTTGATTCGTCTTCCCTGATACAATGTATCCCAAATGCGTATTTTGCGCCAGAGGCATACCACGTATTCCTCGATGCACTTCTCCTAACATCAGCTCATCGTAGATATCATTTCCCAGCAAAATATCAACTCCTTGTGGACTGAAGAAGTTCGGATCGGCCAACGGTAAGTCCTTCAGATGAGTCCACTCTTCAAATGGCAGTCGTTTGATTGGCATGCGCTTACTCACTATAGGTATTACTGACGCGAGCAGCTTGTATTTCGCATGTGGGTTGTAGATTGATCCTATGACAAGCTCCACCTGTGCTCTCGCATCTGTAATTTTAGTATCTGCTAATCCAGTAATCGTGATGTGAGCCCGTTTGCGCCGTAAACGTAGCTGCTGAGCTGCATTCTCTGAAATGAACGAAACTTGTGAACCTTGATCCAAAAACGCTCTAAATTGTAACGGATAGCCTTCTATCGACTCTACCCACACCGTTGCTGTTGGTAATAAAACCTCGTCTTTATGCCTTACCGCAATTTCTGTTGTACACTTTCCATTTAAAGCATTCGCAGATGCTGTTGGGATAACTCCCTTCTTTAGTGTGCCAAGTGATCTCTCGCCTCCTGACTTGTCTACATGAAGTAGTGTATGATGCCGTCCTTGACATTTTTCACAATTTACCGCACTGTCACATGCATCTATTCGGTGATTTGGTCTAAGGCATCTAAAACACAGTCGATGCCTCACCACACATGCCTTTCGTTCCGATAGCCTCATCTCCTGGAATATCTTGCATACTCCGATAAGGTGTCCATCCCCTTGACAGACAATGCATAGGTCTGTCTCTCGAGTAACAAATGAAGTCTTTGTGTAGTTCTGGTTAACTCGTAACCCATGTACACCTGGTCTTGCATTCCGATGTCTATCCCGTGATAGAATTCCCTCGATATTACCTGCTGACGCCGTAATCATTGTTCTGTACTGTGTTTCAAGATACTGACTGAGCTCCTCAAAGCTCGGCAGATTCTGTGTTGAAGATATTGACCGCTCCCAATCCACTCTTAATTGATTCGGTAATCTTTTCATCATGTAGTACACTAAAATTTCAGACTGTTGTCGCACATTCACACCAGTCTTCTCCAATGAATTCACACATGAGCGGGAAGTTTGCACAAATCTTCTCAAACTTTCCGCATCTCCATATTTAATTGGTAACTGCTGGTCGAACACATCCATGTAATGTAAAAACAACACTCGCTTGTTATCATACAAATTCATCAACATTCTCCAAGCCACTTCATAGTTCGCCGCTATTAGCGTTAGATGTTCAATATCCTTAGCTGCGTCTCCAACCAATGAATCCTTCAAATAATGAAAACGATGTAAGTCCGTCAGCTTCTCACAGTGGTGTACTCTTGTTAAAAACACCTCCTTAAACGCCGGCCACTCAATGAATTTCCCGCTGAAGGTAGGCAGTTTAACTGTTGGAAGTTTCACTTCCTCCAAAATTGATCCCATTTGTTCATGCACCGTCTGATGCAAACAAGACTCATCAAATGCAGTCGACGCCGGGATTCTCCGATCCTTATGTCTCTGCAACTCATTTCGAATCTCAGCTACTCCCATGATGTAGGTTTCTTCGAAACAGTCTCTGATGTCTTTGTCAAAATATCGACCCTTTATCTCCACATTATCTCGTTCTTGCACCAGTTGGTGATGATTGCGCTGAAAATCTGCGTGAAGGTGGGCCAGCGAGTCCAATCTGGCTTCCAGATGACTCTCGGTATGTACCGATTCCTCCGATTTATACCGCGCCAATGACTTCTCCAGCGAAGTAAGTAATGTGATTTGCTCCGTAGTCAACGGTAACAGTTTTTCAGCCATAATGAACACCTACCCAAACACATCAACGTTAAATTGTACTCACCCAAATCAGTCTATTCACTGGTAATTACACTCCAAATCCAATCGCCAAGATCGATCCTCCCGGGTTTCGGCACCAAAAATATGTTGGCTAACGGCTGCGCCTTGCGGAGCCCCAATCTGCTCGCTTTGTATGATGCGGCCTTCGGATGATTTCCACCGAGGCGGCGTTGAGGCACTTGCGATTTGGCAGGAATAAAATTATCAGGGTAGTTTCAAGTTGCTTTATTTTCTTAACCTAAAA
Organism: Drosophila paulistorum; assembly: GCA_018152135.1. Taxonomy (NCBI): domain Eukaryota; kingdom Metazoa; phylum Arthropoda; class Insecta; order Diptera; family Drosophilidae; genus Drosophila; species Drosophila paulistorum. Next base: position 134,779 of record JAECXG010000159.1, read on the forward strand.
CTAAGTAGTACAATTTTCGGTGGGCAAAATGCAACCACATCGAACGAGATTAATTTCAAGAGTAAAATTCAAGTACAGCAGACCACGCTGTCTTTTACAAAATTCAAAGTTCTGGAAATTTCCATAGAAGAAGTAAGCAAGAAAAGAATTAAAGTAACGGAACTCCAAGTTTGTCTCTTCAAAGTAATTTGCGCTGTTCTTGGTCTCTCTCTCTCTCTTCGGTCGTTTTCTCTCTTCAGCAAAGAGTGTATTGATTCAGTTGTAGCCCAAACAGTAGTTTTCCCCCACCAGTGGTAAGAGACTCAGAGGGTAAATCAGCGCCTGTAAGTCTGAATTCTTATGCAAGTGTAAATGCTTAGATCAGCTAAAGGTAGCAAAAATAAAATAACTCTTGTTTTCCCCCACCAGTGGTAAGAGACAGAGTATAATATAAAAGGCAAAATTTTGCTTAATAAATAAAAAGTGCGTGCGTCCGATTTTAAAGTCAGTTTGGCTAGTGGAGCAACTGTAGTAATTTCGGCGGCGGGAGTTTTTGTGTGTGGCGTATTCGAAGCCCTAATATCGAAAGAAAAAAAAAATAATTTACTAGTGTGCATACACACTATATACAGTTGCAAGTCGGCAACTAGAAATAGCAGCAGAGCAACAAGATAGTTGCAAAGAAGAGGCGACTGGAGGCGAGGCAAATGTAAAACGGCGAACTACCAGCAAACTATCGGCAAACCATACCCATTGGCAGACAAGCAGTAGCAGACTATCGGCAAAACCTACTTGGCAAACTCTACTTGGCGGACAACGGTGGCGAACGGTGTCAACAGGATCATCAGATAAGATATAAATTAAGATAGTTATAAGTACATCTATCTATTTATACCATACACCCATAGGGTGAAATGGTATATTAAAGTCGCCAAAATGTATGTAACAGGCAGAAGGAAGCTTTTCCGACCCCATAAAGTATATATATTCTTGATCAGTATCAACAGCCTAGTCGATATAGCCATGTCCGTCTGTCCGTCCGTATGAACGCCTAGATCTCAGAGACTATAAGAGATAGAGCCACCAAATTTGGTATGTAGGCTCATGTAGTATGGAGTGATCGAGTTTATTTCAAAATTTTGCCACGCCCCTTTCCGCCCCCGCAATTCAAAAAAAACGTTTATCTCAAAAACTATTGTAGCTAGAGACACCGTCTTTGGTATGTATATTTGCTTAGTAAATGCGCACATTTTGTATGTATAAAGATTTTGCCACGCCCCTTTCCGCCCCCAAAATTTGAAAAACTCGATTATCTCCCGTAATTTTTTACCTTGTGTAATCAAATTTGGCACACTTGAATTTGATACTAATACCCAGCAAAATACCAAATTTGATCAAAATCGGACAAAAAATAGCCAAGTTATGGATATAAACGTTTTTCCATAAGGCCGGAGTTGGTCGTTGGCGGGTGGGGGCGCTAGGGTGCTCAGATGCATGAGTCAGTCAGATACTAAGATATGCTTGTAAAAAGCATGTGAACAGAATTTTTTTCAAATAGGCAAAATGCATTTGTTATTACAAATTTGAAATATTTTTGTTGGTGTATGGTATACCTAAGTCGGCGAGACGACTTACTTACTTCATTATACCATACACCCATAGGGTGAAATGGTATATTAAAGTCGCCAAAATGTATGTAACAGGCAGAAGGAAGCTTTTCCGACCCCATAAAGTATATATATTCTTGATCAGTATCAACAGCTGAGTCGATCTAGCCATGTCCGTCTGTCCGTCCGTCCGTCCGTCTGTCCGTCCGTATGAACGCCTAGTTCTCGGAGACTGTAAGAGATAGAGCCACCAAATTTGAAATGTAGGCTCGTGTGGTATGTAGAGTGATCGAGTTTGTTTCAAATTTTTGCCACGCCCCTTTCCGCCCCCGCAATTCAAAAAAAACGTTTATCTCAAAAACTATTGCAGCTAGAGACACCATATTTGGTATGTATATTTGCTTTGTAAATGCGCTCATTTTGTAATTATAAAGATTTTGCCACGCCCCTTTCCGCCCCCGCAATTCAAAAAAAACGTTTATCTCAAAAACTATTGCAGCTAGAGACACCATATTTGGTATGTATATTTGCTTAGTAAATACGCTCATTTTGTAATTATAAAGATTTTGCCACGCCCCTTTCCGCCCCCGAAATTTGAAAAACTCGATTATCTCCCGTAATTTTTCACCTTGTGGAATCAAATTTGGCACACTTGAATTTGATACTAATACCCAGCAAAATACCAAATTTGATCAAAATCGGACAAAAAATAGCCAAGTTATGGATATAAACGTTTTTCCATAAGGCCGGAGTTGGTCGTTGGCGGGTGGGGGCGCTAGGGTGCTCAGATGCATGAGTCAGTCAGATACTAAGATATGCTTGTAAAAAGCATGTGAACAGAATTTTTTTCAAATAGGCAAAATGCATTTGTTATTACAAATTTGAAATATTTGTTTTGTTGGTGTATGGTATACCTAAGTCGGCGAGACGACTTACTTACTTCATTATACCATACACCCATAGGGTGAAATGGTATATTAAAGTCGCCAAAATGTATGTAACAGGCAGAAGGAAGCTTTTCCGACCCCATAAAGTATATATATTCTTGATCAGTATCAACAGCTGAGTCGATCTAGCCATGTCCGTCTGTCCGTCCGTCCGTCCGTCTGTCCGTCTGTCCGTCCGTATGAACGCCTAGTTCTCGGAGACTATAAGAGATAGAGCCACCAAATTTGAAATGTAGGCTCGTGTGGTATGTAGAGTGATCGAGTTTGTTTCAAATTTTTGCCACGCCCCTTTCCGCCCCCGCAATTCAAAAAAAACGTTTATCTCAAAAACTATTGCAGCTAGAGACACCATATTTGGTATGTATATTTGCTTTGTAAATGCGCTCATTTTGTAATTATAAAGATTTTGCCACGCCCCTTTCCGCCCCCGCAATTCAAAAAAAACGTTTATCTCAAAAACTATTGCAGCTAGAGACACCATATTTGGTATGTATATTTGCTTAGTAAATACGCTCATTTTGTAATTATAAAGATTTTGCCACGCCCCTTTCCGCCCCCGAAATTTGAAAAACTCGATTATCTCCCGTAATTTTTCACCTTGTGGAATCAAATTTGGCACACTTGAATTTGATACTAATACCCAGCAAAATACCAAATTTGATCAAAATCGGATAAAAAATAGCCAAGTTATGCATATAAACGTTTTTCCATAAGGCCGGAGTTGGCCGTTGGCGGGTGGGGCGCTAGGGTGCTCATATGCATGAGTGAGCGAGATACTAAGATATGCTTGTAAAAAGCATGTGAACAGAACTTTATTAAAATAGGCAAATGCTGTTATTATTTTGTTATTTGTTATTACTAATTTGAAATATTTGTTTTACTGGTGTATGGTATACCTAAGTCGGCGAGACGACTTACTTACTTCATTATACCATACACCCATAGGGTGAAATGGTATATTAAAGTCGCCAAAATGTATGTAACAGGCAGAAGGAAGCTTTTCCGACCCCATAAAGTATATATATTCTTGATCAGTATCAACAGCCGAGTCGATCTAGCCATGTCCGTCTGTCCGTCCGTCTGTCCGTCCGTCCGTCTGTCCGTCTGTCCGTCCGTATGAACGCCTAGTTCTCGGAGACTATAAGAGATAGAGCCACCAAATTTGAAATGTAGGCTCGTGTGGTATGTAGAGTGATCGAGTTTGTTTCAAATTTTTGCCACGCCCCTTTCCGCCCCCGCAATTCAAAAAAAACGTTTATCTCAAAAACTATTGCAGCTAGAGACACCATATTTGGTATGTATATTTGCTTAGTAAATACTCTCATTTTGTAATTATAAAGATTTTGCCACGCCCCTTTCCGCCCCCGAAATTTGAAAAACTCGATTATCTCTCGTAATTTTTCACCTTGTGGAATCAAATTTTGCACACTTGAAATTGATACTAATATCCATCAAAATACTAAATTTGATCAAAATCGGACAAAAAATAGCCAAGTTATGCATAAAACCGTTTTTCCATAAGGCCGGAGTTGGCCGTTGCTGGGCGTTAGGGTGCTCAAATGCATGAGTGAGCGAGATACTAAGATATGCTTTATTTTAAAATAGGCAAATGCATTTGTTATTACAAATTTGAAATATTTGTTTTACTGGTGTATGGTATACCTAAGTCGGCGAGACGACTTACTTACTTCATTTTATTATATACTTATATCGATATCCTAATATACGCATAAGACAAAAATGTTTCCTACCAAAACTGAAAAATTGTTAGGGGAGCAACACGAGTTGCACAAAAGGTTAAAAAAATTAGAAGAGTTAGATGCTAGTAAGTTAACTAGCAAGATTCTTAATGAGGTAACTGAGATTCAGAAGCAATGGATTAGTTACCATAGCCAAATGCTACAGAGTGGAGTAAACGAACACTACTATTTCACAGATGGAAAGTATGAGGAAGGTTTAGATATGGCAGCCAGAATTTTAGCCAAAGGAGAGTCAAGCAGGCAGGGCACTGTCGATTCGGAAAACAGTGAAGCAACGATGTTTGAAAAGTTGGATGATAGCAAAGGAGAGTCGCGCGGGAATGCGACCTCCAGTAATACAGACGCTAATGATAACCAGGAGATATTTTTGGGTAGAGCCCGACAATTCCAGGAATATTTGGATAGGGTAACCAAAGATTTACGTACTATAGATAATTCAACAGGCAATGAGACATGCATAATATATATTAATAAGATCAATTATTTATGGGAGAAAGTACAGGCGTGCCAGGGTTTGACAAAAAATGCCAAATTTAATAATGCTATGGATGATTTAGAATTCGATGTCCGAATTCAGTATCAGCATTAGAAATGAAACTAAACAACAAGGAAAGTAAGATTGAGAATGTAACCGTGAGAAGCGAACTACCAGTGTTGCCAAAAACTCAGGTACCCACATTTTCTGGAGAGTCTCGAGAATGGGACCTGTTTGTGGAATTATTTGCGGAACTTATTGAAAAAGAGAGGATTTAAGTCTTGCTCTTAAGTTTAATTATTTAAAATCCGCTTTAAAGGGGGAAGCGAGGAGCATGGTAGCTCATCTATTGTCAGGTTCAGCTGATAACTATAGTGCCGCTTGGGAACTGTTAACCAAGCGGTATGAAAATAATCGGAGGGTATTTTCCGAACAATTAAGTCGGATCGTTGATTTACCGATGATCAACAATGAAACCGCAAAAAGCGTAAAAGGAGTGATTGACATAATTAATGAGTCAATACACTTAATTAAAATTAAAGCAAATTTGTCCGATGAAGTTGACGTAATAGTCGCTCAACTCATACTTCTGAAATTTGACAGGGAGACTCTACAGTTATATGAGAGTCAAATTAGAAAAACAAAGCAGATACAATTGCTATCTGATGTCATGGAATACTTGGAGCAAAGATATTGCGCGCTAAGTGCCATGAGCAAAGAGGAGAATAAACGGCTACAAACTGTTTTAAATTATGCGGAAGTCGAAGATAAATGTCCGATTTGCAAAATTGCCGGGCACAAAGCATATAAATGCTATAAGTTTAAAGGTTTGGCACCTATTGAACGATATGAGACAGCCAAAAAAGTGCAGCTTTGCATAAGATGCTTGAACCATTCAAGCAATAAGGTGTGCACTAATGAAATGGTCTGTTCATTGTGTAGTAAGGAACACCATACTTTACTTCATTTTGACGAAGAACAGGAGAAAGTAAATACTTGTGTAACCGCACAACCAACACTGTTGGCCACAGCTGTAATACAAGTCAAAAATGTAAATGGAGGATATAAGACTCTAAGAGCCCTTATTGATTGTGGTTCACAGAGCACCATTTTGTCTGAAGAGGCCGCTCAAATATTAAAACTACCTAAAATTAAACAGTATACAGAAATAAGTGGCGTGTCCTCAATAAAATCTAATAAATCAAAATATAAGGTAAAAATAGATGTAAAGACGAGAAATCCTTGGAAAGGACATCTAAAGGTTGAGGCAATTGTGTTGCCAAAGTTAATGAAAGCTCTTCCATTAAAAATTGCAAACGTGGATATGTCAAAATGGCAAACTTACGTGCTAGCTGATCCTAGCTTCAATAAACCTGGTAGGGTTGATATAATAATGGGGGTAAACGTATATACCCAAATCTTAAAAAGGGGAATTACAAAGATTGATGGCCAAAATACTCAATTTGGTTGGATCGTCTCGGGATGGACCAAATCAAATCAGAATAAATCTGTAGTGGCAACAACAATAGGTTTTGAACAACGTTGGGAGAGGAAAGGTAAATTTCAACGTAAAAACGACACAATCGCAAAGAAATGCAACAGCAAAACTCAAAAAAAAAATTTATGGCCCCCGGCAGGACCTCACATTGGAGGTAAAGTGAAAATTGGGGAACAAAAAGTATATATCCCTGAGCCAATACAAAATGAGAACATTCAGAAAGCAATGGGTCAATTAGATAATGATTATCTAAAAAATAATATCAAAAAAGATTCCGGTAACAAATTGTCCGAAACTATAGTACCAAAAAGGCAGATATGGCAAAATATTTATAAAAAGACAACATTTAATGATAGCCAGAATAACCACTCAAGTTTTAGCAGTCAGCGATATTTAAAAATGGTGGAGCGAAGATCACATTGCTACAATTCAAAAAGGAAAGATAGTTTTTTTTAAACTAATGATAGTTTAATAATAATTTGTATAAGACAACTAACTATAAAAATAAAGTCCAAAACGCCGCATTTGGTGGCCCTTTGCAGAATGTTGAAGAATAAACATCGTGTTCATCTGAACTGGCTTCACCAAATCAGATGCACTAAAGAAAATACAATACAACTGTACCTTTGTACCAAACAACTAACCTAGCATATGACTAGAAATACAATCTGCCACACGCGGTGTAAGAAAAACACTTGTAATTCTAAACTAACCCAAAAGATCACAACGACAGGATGTCAAGTGGCCGAAGATGTGCCCAAAATAATAATTTTTCAACCCCCGAATACGTGGGTGTGAGTCTAAAATAAGATCTTCTAAGAACAATTGTTACCTACTAGAGCCTAAGATAATCCTATATAAACTCCGTACTTTTGTAAATAAAATCAGTTCATATTTTGAATTCAACGAATGAAGATTGGGTTTTTTAGTTGTGGTTCTAAATCCCTATTCACCTATTGTAGTGTCCGATGTGTCCGGGCAATTACCCATTCCAATAGAAATTGCCGATAGTTCTAAAAGTATCGAGGGCCCCGTAAACAAGTTGACTGCTGCAGTGGGTGACTCGTCCAACGTTACTGCTACGGCTGACGCTTCGGGACCGCGGCCTCTCGTTGGCATACCACCAATAAAACATATATTTGTTTCTAGGCTAGACCCTGTTGTCACATCTAATGATGTAATAGCCTATATTCGGAAGAAAGTTAACGTCTCGAATATTGCGGTGGAGAAGTTTAAATTTTCTTATTCTCGGGACATTTCGTCCTTTAAAATTAGTGTTTCTGCCAATATCTTCGAGACTATGTGTCGCGATGATTTTTGGCCGAAACATATAATAGTTAAGGAATATACTGTAAGAAAGAAAAATCGGCAACCTATTCGCTTGCCAACAACAACAACTAATACTATTCCTGCCACATCAGCATCTGCTGGAGTGTCAAAAAACTAGCTTCGTCCCTTAACCTGGGTTACCAGAACGTTAGAGGACTGAAATCCAAACTTCCTAATCTCTATGTAGATAGTCTTTCTTTTGAGCATAGCATTCTAGCTTTTACAGAGACGTGGCTAAAACCTTATATAGCTGATGCATCGGTGTTTTCCACAAACTTTTCCATATTCAGACGTGACCGGATTTCTCGCATAAGTGGTGGCGTTCTGATAGCTGTTGATGCTGCTTTATCATCTGAAATGATTCAATTTTCTAGTACCCAGGAGATTGAGTTTGTCGGTGTTAAAGTAAATTTTAAATCTTTTAATGCATTCATTACTTGTTCCTATATTCCACCATTGTCAGACATGGTGGTATATTTAAATCTTTTAGAGGCAATTCAGTTTGTCTCCTCTTTAGTTTCTAGTCAAGACATGCTCAAGTTGTAGGTGATTTTAATTTATTTGCTTTAGCATGGTCACTAACAGATGAATCTACCATGTTGCTGCCCTCTGTGTCACATGACTTTATTAATTTTAACATTCGAATTGCATTTTCATTCCGTGATTTCTTTCTGTCACTTTTGTGCTTTTTGTTTCAATATATGTACATAAATTTAACTTACAACAATTACTTGCATTAGCGGTGTTGTTGTTTCGCTAATCTCTTTTGCTTTTGTGTCTTTACCGTTGTAACTAACTATCGCGCTCTTGCGTACAAATTGTTGTTGCATGTGTTCAATTTGACGCGCTCTCCCGCTCTTTCCTATTCTTGTTTGATTTGCGCTCTCGTCTTTTGCCTTTGCCTTTGTAATTTCTTTTCTTCTGTTGTGAAGGCTTAGTCTGCACATTAACCATTGTGTCAGAACTGGTCAGTATATTCTTATACACAGATTTTTAACCTTTAGAATTTTTATTTTTTTGTATTTCCTTTTTTAATTAAATTAATTAATTTTTGATAAAATGGTTGTCTGCTCAAAAAATAATTGCATAGTTGCCACTAATGCGTTTGACTCCCATGATTATATTCTTTGTTGGCTGTGTGACAATGCGGTTCACGTTAAGTGTGCAGGTTACACAGGCAGAATCAAGGAGTCTATTGCTAAAGGCGGTGGCTTAAAATATGGATGTGATGCTTGCCGGGAGGTCGAGAATGAGATGCGCTCTTTCATGAGGCGGACTAGAGATAGTTTTGACACTTTAAGGGCAGATTTTAATAAACTCCAAGCGGAGTTTACTGCGGTGGAGAGTCAGTTCAGGAGTTTATCGCTTATGAATTAGTCTCCGAAACGTAAAAGGACCAGTCCTTGGGGTGTTTCAGTATCTGTAGATCCGCCAGCGTCTCTTATCGTTCCCGACCGGTCTCATGCACCGTCTACTCCTAATGTACAGCAGTTGATATCGTTTAAGAGCCCGGTTGTGAATGCTATTAGTAAGGAATTACCGGTATCACCTGGGAATGATCTCTTTAAAACGATGCCTATTGTTTAAGCATAAACATCGTGTTCATCTGAACTGGCTTCACCAAATCAGATGCACTAAAGAAAATACAATACAACTGTACCTTTGTACCAAACAACTAACCTAGCATATGACTAGAAATACAATCTGCCACACGCGGTGTAAGAAAAACACTTGTAATTCTAAACTAACCCAACGAATGAAGATTGGGTTTTTTAGTTGTGGTTCTAAATCCCTATTCATTTTGGTCCTTCGAGCCGGATTCATTTTGGTCCTTCGAGAAAAAGGAACTCTGTAGTTTTCCCCCACCAGTGGTAAGAGACTCAGAGGGTAAATCAGCGCCTGTAAGTCTGAATTCTTATGCAAGAGTAAATGCTAAGATCAGCTAAAGGGGAGCCATTGCTCTCAGCGATTGCTGATGCAGTTGATGTTGCTGTTGCCCCAACTGTTGTTGTTGCTGGTGCTGTTGTTGACCCAGTTGCGGTGGTTGCTGTTGATATTGCTGTTGTTGCTGATGCAGATCGGGTGAGCCAAAAATAAAATAACTCTTGTTTTCCCCCACCAGTGGTAAGAGACAGAGTATAATATAAAAGGCAAAATTTTGCTTAATAAATAAAAAGTGCGTGCGTCCGATTTTAAAGTCAGTTTGGCTAGTGGAGCAACTGTAGTAATTTCGGCGGCGGGAGTTTTTGTGTGTGGCGTATTCGAAGCCCTAATATCGAAAGTAAAAAAAAAAAATAATTTACTAGTGTGCATACACACTATATACAGTTGCAAGTCGGCAACTAGAAATAGCAGCAGAGCAACAAGATAGTTGCAAAGAAGAGGCGACTGGAGGCGAGGCAAATGTAAAACGGCGAACTACCAGCAAACTATCGGCAAACCATACCCATTGGCAGACAAGCAGTAGCAGACTATCGGCAAAACCTACTTGGCAAACTCTACTTGGCCGACAACGGTGGCGAACGGTGTCAACAGGATCATCAGATAAGATATAAATTAAGATAGTTATAAGTACATCTATCTATTTATACCATACACCCATAGGGTGAAATGGTATATTAAAGTCGCCAAAATGTATGTAACAGGCAGAAGGAAGCTTTTCCGACCCCATGAAGTATATATATTCTTGATCAGTATCAACAGCCTAGTCGATATAGCCATGTCCGTCTGTCCGTCCGTATGAACGCCTAGATCTCAGAGACTATAAGAGATAGAGCCACCAAATTTGGTATGAAGGCTCATGTAGTATGTTGAGTGATCGAGTTTATTTCAAAATTTTGCCACGCCCCTTTCCGCCCCCGCAATTCAAAAAAAACGTTTATCTTAAAAACTATTGCAGCTAGAGACACCATATTTGGTATGTATATTTGCTTAGTAAATGCGCACATTTTGTAAGTATAAAGATTTTGCCATGCCCCTTTCCGCCCCCAAAATTTGAAAAACATTTTGTAATTATAAAGATTTTGCCACGCCCCTTTCCGCCCCCGCAATTCAAAAAAAACGTTTATCTCAAAAACTATTGTAGCTAGAGACACCGTCTTTGGTATGTATATTTGCTTAGTAAATGCGCACATTTTGTATGTATAAAGATTTTGCCACGCCCCTTTCCGCCCCCAAAATTTGAAAAACTCGATTATCTCCCGTAATTTTTTACCTTGTGTAATCAAATTTGGCACACTTGAATTTGATACTAATACCCAGCAAAATACCAAATTTGATCAAAATCGGACAAAAAATAGCCAAGTTATGCATATAAACGTTTTTCCATAAGGCCGGAGTTGGTCGTTGGCGGGTGGGGGCGCTAGGGTGCTCAGATGCATGAGTCAGTCAGATACTAAGATATGCTTGTAAAAAGCATGTGAACAGAATTTTTTTCAAATAGGCAAAATGCATTTGTTATTACAAATTTGAAATATTTGTTTTGTTGGTGTATGGTATACCTAAGTCGGCGAGACGACTTACTTACTTCATTTTATTATATACTTATATCGATATCCTAATATACGCATAAGACAAAAATGTTTCCTACCAAAACTGAAAAATTGTTAGGGAAGCAACACGAGTTGCACAAAAGGTTAAAAAAATTAGAAGAGTTAGATGCTAGTAAGTTAACTAGCAAGATTCTTAATGAGGTAACTGAGATTCAGAAGCAATGGATTAGTTACCATAGCCAAATGCTACAGAGTGGAGTAAACGAACACTACTATTTCACAGATGGAAAGTATGAGGAAGGTTTAGATATGGCAGCCAGAATTTTAGCCAAAGGAGAGTCAAGCAGGCAGGGCACTGTCGATTCGGAAAACAGTGAAGCAACGATGTTTGAAAAGTTGGATGATAGCAAAGGAGAGTCGCGCGGGAATGCGACCTCCAGTAATACAGACGCTAATGATAACCAGGAGATATTTTTGGGTAGAGCCCGACAACTCCAGGAATATTTGGATAGGGTAACCAAAGATTTACGTACTATAGATAATTCAACAGGCAATGAGACATGCATAATATATATTAATAAGATCAATTATTTATGGGAGAAAGTACAGGCGTGCCAGGGTTTGACAAAAAATGCCAAATTTAATAATGCTATGGATGATTTAGAATTCGATGTCCGGAATTCAGTATCAGCATTAGAAATGAAACTAAACAACAAGGAAAGTAAGATTGAGAATGTAACCGTGAGAAGCGAACTACCAGTGTTGCCAAAAACTCAGGTACCCACATTTTCTGGAGAGTCTCGAGAATGGGACCTGTTTGTGGAATTATTTGCGGAACTTATTGAAAAAAGAGAGGATTTAAGTCTTGCTCTTAAGTTTAATTATTTAAAATTCGCTTTAAAGGGGGAAGCGAGGAGCATGGTAGCTCATCTATTGTCAGGTTCAGCTGATAACTATAGTGCCGCTTTGGAACTGTTAACCAAGCGGTATGAAAATAATCGGAGGGTATTTTCCGAACAATTAAGTCGGATCGTTGATTTACCGATGATCAACAATGAATCCGCAAAAAGCGTAAAAGGAGTGATTGACATAACTAATGAGTCAATACACTTAATTAAAATTAAAGCAAATTTGTCCGATGAAGTTGACGTAATAGTCGCTCAACTCATACTTCGGAAATTTGACAGGGAGACTCTACAGTTATATGAGAGTCAAATTAGAAAAACAAAGCAGATACAATTGCTATCTGATGTCATGGAATACTTGGAGCAAAGATATTGCGCGCTAAGTGCCATGAGCAAAGAGGAGAATAAACGGCTACAAACTGTTTTAAATTATGCGGAAGTCGACGATAAATGTCCGATTTGCAAAATTGCCGGGCACAAAGCATATAAATGCTATAAGTTTAAAGGTTTGGCACCTATTGAACGATATGAGACAGCCAAAAAAGTGCAGCTTTGCATAAGATGCTTGAACCATTCAAGCAATAAGGTGTGCACTAATGAAATGGTCTGTTCATTGTGTAGTAAGGAACACCATACTTTACTTCATTTTGACGAAGAACAGGAGAAAGTAAATACTTGTGTAACCGCACAACCAACACTGTTGGCCACAGCTGTAATACAAGTCAAAAATGTAAATGGAGGATATAAGACTCTAAGAGCCCTTATTGATTGTGGTTCACAGAGCACCATTTTGTCTGAAGAGGCCGCTCAAATATTAAAACTACCTAAAATTAAACAGTATACAGAAATAAGTGGCGTGTCCTCAATAAAATCTAATAAATCAAAATATAAGGTAAAAATAGATGTAAAGACGAGAAATCCTTGGAAAGGACATCTAAAGGTTGAGGCAATTGTGTTGCCAAAGTTAATGAAAGCTCTTCCATTAAAAATTGCAAACGTGGATATGTCAAAATGGCAAACTTACGTGCTAGCTGATCCTAGCTTCAATAAACCTGGTAGGGTTGATATAATAATGGGGGTAAACGTATATACCCAAATCTTAAAAAGGGGAATTACAAAGATTGATGGCCTGCTAGGCCAAAATACTCAATTTGGTTGGATCGTCTCGGGATGGACCAAATCAAATCAGAATAAATCTGTAGTGGCAACAACAATAGATGTCACAGGTTTTGAACAACGTTGGGAGAGGAAAGGTAAATTTCAAAGTAAAAACGACACAATCGCAAAGAAATGCAACAGCAAAACTCAAAAAAAAAAATTTATGGCCCCCGGCAGGACCTCACATTGGAGGTAAAGTGAAAATTGGGGAACAAAAAGTATATATCCCTGAGCCAATACAAAATGAGAACATTCAGAAAGCAATGGGTCAATTAGATAATGATTATCTAAAAAATAATATCAAAAAAGATTCCGGTAACAAATTGTCCGAAACTATAGTACCAAAAAGGCAGATATGGCAAAATATTTATAAAAAGACAACATTTAATGATAGCCAGAATAATATAGCCAGTTTAAGAATAAACATCGTGTTCATCTGAACTGGCTTCACCAAATCAGATGCACTAAAGAAAATACAATACAACTGTCCCTTTGTACCAAACAACTAACCTAGCATATGACTAGAAATACAATCTGCCACACGCGGTGTAAGAAAAACACTTGTAATTCTAAACTAACCCAAAAGATCACAACGACAGGATGTCAAGTGGCCGAAGATGTGCCCAAAATAATAATTTTTCAACCCCCGAATACGTGGGTGTGAGTCTAAAATAAGATCTTCTAAGAACAATTGTTACCTACTAGAGCCTAAGATAATCCTATATAAACTCCGTACTTTTGTAAATAAAATCAGTTCATATTTTGAATTCAACGAATGAAGATTGGGTTTTTTAGTTGTGGTTCTAAATCCCTATTCACCTATTGTAGTGTCCGATGTGTCCGGGCAATTACCCATTCCAATAGAAATTGCCGATAGTTCTAAAAGTATCGAGGGCCCCGTAAACAAGTTGACTGCTGCAGTGGGTGACTCGTCCAACGTTACTGCTACGGCTGACGCTTCGGGACCGCGGCTTCTCGTTGGCATACCACCAATGAAACATATATTTGTTTCTAGGCTAGACCCTGTTGTCACATCTGATGATGTAATAGCCTATATTCGGAAGAAAGTTAACGTCTCGAATATTGCGGTGGAGAAGTTTAAATTTTCTTATTCTCGGGACATTTCGTCCTTTAAAATTAGTGTTTCTGCCAATATCTTCGAGACTATGTGTCGCGATGATTTTTGGCCGAAACATATAATAGTTAAGGAATATACTGTAAGAAAGAAAAATCGGCAACCTATTCGCTTGCCAACAACAACAACTAATACTATTCCTGCCACATCAGCATCTGCTGGTGTGTCAAAAAACTAGCTTCGTCCCTTAACCTGGGTTACCAGAACGTTAGAGGACTGAAATCCAAACTTCCTAATCTCTATGTAGATAGTCTTTCTTTTGAGCATAACATTCTAGCTTTTACAGAGACGTGGCTAAAACCTGATATAGCTGATGCATCGGTGTTTTGCACAAACTTTTCCATATTCAGACGTGACCGGACAATGCTATAAGAATTATCTTCAGCGGTGTAAGCTTCAGTTTTCTTTTGACCCTAAATAATTTTATAATTTTGTCAATTGTAAACGTAAGACCTTTTTGTCGTTTCAAAATAAAAAAGCGAGCACTGATCAGGCAGTTGCCGATATGTTTGCGAGTTTTTTCAAAACAACTTATTCCTCAACGGAATATCGAGCAAGTCCATATCCTTATCATTTAGAAAAGGCTAGTTGCATTTTCAGTCCAGTGTTTGATGAAAGTTCTAAACTTAGCAAACTTACTTTTTAATTCTTCTGTTTCAGATTCCATTCCTGTGACTTCTGGTGTACCTCAAGGTAGTCATCTTGGCCCTCTGCTTTTCACACTGTTCATTAATGATCTTCCATCAGTCATTGTTCTTTCGCGTGTGCTTATGTATGCTGACGATGTCAAGCTTTGTCTTACTTATAAATATATAGATTCATTTAGTCGGCTAGAAGCTGATCCTAAAAACTTTCAATCCTTTCAAGTCGCACCAGATTCGACTTGAATCCGTTTAAAAGCAGTTCTTGCTATTTGCTCTTCGTGGCTTAAGCTGGGATCGCAATGTCAATTTGCCTTCGTATTCTAGTAGACTTCTCTTGATTAACCTTCCTTCCCTAACTAACCGAAGAATTATGCTTGGTGTTATTTTTATGCACAAGCTCCTAATTGGTGATATCGACTCGCCTGAGTTATTAGCTCAGGTAAATCTGTCGGTACCATGTAAACGGAGTAGACATCTTTTGATTCCTTTATCCCTAAGTCGTTGTTCTTCTAACTATGCCCTGCATGAACCTTTTAGGGTCCTCTGCTCTGATTACAACCTTCTATTCCCTGTAATCGGTTCAGAGTTTTCTATTAACATGATTAAAACTTCTATCCTATCCCATTTAGTTAAAAGATAGCTATAGTATTATTTAGTTATTTGTTAGTCTGTTTTTTCTATTGTGTATTTGTCCACGCGATTCGTGCCGTGCGTTATACGGCTGCACCCCTCGGTCGGTCGGGTGGGAGGTGGGCAGTCATCTGCTTGGGCTCGCGCGTAACAGGCTTTGTCCTGTTGTCGTAGGGGCCACTTGAACGTACTGCGCATAGTATCGTCAACGTCCGCTAATAAAGGATGGCGGCTATAAGAACGAAAATGGCGTCTGCATTATGGTTCCAGCAACTTGTATTGCTGTTACTTAAAGTTCTACTGCCGCCAGTTCTACTGTCTCAAGCGGCCATCCTTTATATAACAGCTATACAAGCTGCTGGAACCGTTCTATAGCCGCCATTTTGAGACTTATAGCCGCCATCCTTTATATAACAGCTATACAAGCTACTCGACCAATAATACAGCCGCCATATTGGGTCTTGCAGCCGCCATCCTTTATATAATAGTTATACAAGCTGCTGGAACCATAATACAGCCGCCATTTTGAGTCTTATAGCCGCCATCCTTTAAATAACAGCTATACAAGCTGCTGGAATCATAATACAGCTGCCATTTTGAGTCTTAGAGCCGACATCCTATATATAACAGCTATACCAGCTGCTGAAACTATTCCACAGCCGGAATTTTCAGCCTCTTATCCGCCATCCTTTATATAACAGCTATACAAGCTACTCGACCAATATAACAGCCGCCATATTGGGTCTTGCAGCCGCCATCCCTTATATAATAGTTATACAAGCTGCTGGAACCATAATACAGCCGCCATTTTGAGTCTTATAGCCGCCATCCTTTAAATAACAGCTATACAAGCTGCTGGAACCATAATACAGCTGCCATTTTGAGCCTTATAGCCGACATCCTTTATATAACAGTTATAAAAACTGCTAAAACTATTCCACAGCCGGAATTTTCAGTCTTTTAGCCGCCATCCTTTATATAACAGCTATACAAGCTGCTGGAACCGATCTACTGCCGGCAATTTGAGTCTTATAGCTGACATCCTTTATATAACAGCTATACAAGCTGCTGGAACCATAATACAGCTGCCATTTTGAGTCTTATAGCCGACATCCTTTATATAACAGCTATACAAGCTGCCGGAACCTTCTACTGCCGCCATTTTGAGTCTTAGAGCCGACATCCTATATATAACAGCTATACCAGCTGCTGAAACTATTCCACAGCCGGAATTTTCAGCCTCTTATCCGCCATTCTTTATATAACAGCTATACAAGCTACTCGACCAATATAACAGCCGCCATATTGGGTCTTGCAGCCGCCATCCCTTATATAATAGTTAAACAAGCTGCTGGAACCATAATACAGCCGCCATTTTGAGTCTTATAGCCGCCATCCTTTAAATAACAGCTATACAAACTGCTGGAACCATAATACAGCTGCCATTTTGAGCCTTATAGCCGACATCCTTTATATAACAGCTATACAAGCTGCCGGAACCTTCTACTGCCGCCATTTTGAGTCTTAGAGCCGACATCCTATATATAACAGCTATACAAGCTGCTGAAACTATTCCACAGACGGAATTTTCAGCCTTTCAGCCGCCATCCTTTATATAACAGCTATACAAGCTACTCGACCAATAATACAGCCGCCATATTGGGTCTTGCAGCCGCCAACCTTTATATAATAGTTATACAAGCTGCTGGAACCATAATACAGCCGCCATTTTGAGTCTTATAGCCGCCATCCTTTAAATAACAGCTATACAAGCTGCTGGAATCATAATACAGCTGCCATTTTGAGTCTTGTAGCCGACATCCTTTAAATAACAGCTATAGAAGCTGCCGTAACCGTTCTACTGCCGCCATTTTGAGTCTTAGAGCCGACATCCTATATATAACAGTTATAGAAACTGCTAAAACTATTCCACAGCCGGAATTTTCAGTCTTTTAGCCGCCATCCTTTATATAAGAGCTATAGAAGCTGCTGGAACCGTTCTACTGCCGGCATTTTGAGTCTTATAGACCCCATCCTTTAAAAAACAGCTATAGAAGCTGCTGGATCCGTTCCACTGGAGTAATTTGGAGTCTCATAGCAGCGATCCTTTATACAATAGATATACAAGCTGATGGAACCATAATACAGCCGCCATTTCGAGTCGTATAGCCGCCATCCTTTATATAATAGCACTAACCATAAAATACATAGTTGCGTCAAACTCAAGATTTTTTGATTACAAACGCTACCCTGAGCGTGGAACCCCAGAGAACTTCGGCAAAAGCCGAACGTTCGTCTGATAACCCAGAGAACTTCGTCAAAAACCCGAACAGCGTAGAACCCCAGATAGCGGCCGCAGCGAGAGCGAAAAACGTTCGCTCATAGTAGTATCGCTACACATCGACAATAATTCAGTCTGCCACAGATCGCAGAACGATGTCTGTGTCGCTGTGTTCCCGTTTTGCATATGTATGCGTAGGCTGACGTAAGCAAGCTAAGATGTGACCGTCGCTTTTTCAGTCGATGGCTCGCAGACTTTTTGAGTTTTCGACGAGCCAGCGACAATGGGAAAATGAGATGCGTGCTTAACTATAGAGCTCGACGGCAGTTTTCTAATTGTCGACGTGTTTCATATACATATGTATGTATGTACACATATTGTTTTATATATTTATACCCTTGCAGAGGGTATTATAAAATTGGTCAGATGTTTGTAACGCACAGAAGGAGACGTTTCCGACCACATAAAGTATATATATTCTTGATCAGCATGAGAAGCTGAGTCGATATAGCCATGTCCGTCTGTCCGTCCGTCCGTCCGTCCGTCCGTCCGTCCGTCTGTGCAAATCAACTTCACGCTGGCATCTTAAGAGCTATCGGAATGAAATTTCATATTTGAGCTACTTTTAGCCGCGAGATAATAGAGTATGAAAATTGTCAGGATCGGACTACTATATCATATAGCTCTAGAACAAAAATTTTTGCAAAAATTGGAGTATCCCCATGAAATTTACCAATATAATAGAATTTGATATAAAATCTCAGATCCCAAAATTTGAGTTTGATCGGATAAATAGAACACAAGTTACAGTCAATACAAATCGGTTCTACGTCATCAGCAAATCAAACAGAGCACATGCATACACACACACAGACGCAGCGCTACACGTAAGTATGTATGTGTATGCGTTTGTGCTTTGCTTAAAAATTCTAGTAAAAAGAGAAGTAATTTGAATGTTTTGTTTGTGTGTTGATGAATTGAGTTGCAAGGAAAGAAATTTCAAAATGTAAAAAAATTATTGCCAAGGACTGCAAGGGTATATAAACTTCGGCATTGCCGAAGTTAGCTTCTTTGATATTTTTTTGATACATTTTTATTTACTTTTTTTTTATTATATTTACTTTTTTAATTATATTTACTTTTTGAAATTATATGTCTTTTATTTGTATACTTAATAATATGTATATATTTAACTAAATTTATATTTAATATGCTATAAACAATTTTAATAATAAGAACATGGCAACAATAAACAAGCAATTGACGAGTGCTATCTCTTTTGTTTTGGTCTTAGTCGTGCCCCCTCTTCGTATTTTTGGCGCGCTTTCTCTAATTGTTTTGATCTACCAGATTTTCTCCTCCTGCTTGCACTATTCTTGACCGCGCTCTTTTCATTCCTTTTTTATTCTGCAAGTGATTTGTGTGTCAAGTGTAGTTTGTGAGTAAGTGTATTTAAGAAAAACCAGAGGGCCGGGGTTTGTATACCCTTGCAACTGTTAATTTGAAAGCAATCGCATTAAAAGTAACGAAGTTATTGACAAAAGTCACTGTTTTCGACCGATCGTTCCTATGGGAGGTATATGAAATAGTCACCCAATCTTGACCAAATTTGGCACAGTCGTTTATAGCTACAATAAACTTACTATATTAAATTTAACGACAATAGCTTAAAAAGTAACGAAGTTATTGAGAAAGTCACTGTTCGTGACTTTGCCGTTTGTATGGGAGCACCCGATCTTGATCAAATTTGGCACAATTATTAATAAAAACACAAAACTGACCAATACCAACTTTTATGACAATTGCTATAAAATTAATGAAGTTAATGAGAAAGTCACTGTTCGTGACTTTTACGTTTGTTGGGAGCTATAGATATAGCGGTGCGATCCGGCTGAATCCGAGATATACAACGCCTGCAGTATATACAAGCCTACGTGCAAAATTTCAGCTCTGTAGCTCTTATGGTCTCGGAGGAGTTCGCGTTGATCCAGACGGACGGACGGACGGACATGGCTATTTGAACTCGTCTCGTCGTGCTGATCAAGAATATATATACTTTATATGGTCTGAGATGCTTCGTTCTATGCGTTGCACACTTCTGACCAAAATTAATATACCCTTTTTGCAAGGGTATAAAAAGGTAAGTAAAAATGAGCAAGTGATCGTAGGTTAGTGTGTTATTAAGTCGTGCCTGAGAAATCACAGTGATGGCTCAGAGCACTTTCCCATACGGCTTTTTAAGTTTCCTAAAAACGAGGCTGTCCGTCGCCAGTGGGTTTTTTGAAAAAAAAATTTGTCCGCGTAAATAGATGATATATCGACTCTTCGCTTATTTGAAGAAACCAACATAAATTTGAATATCTCGGAGAGAGTTAATAATTATGATGTGTATGATTTTTGCACAGAAGAAGATTCTGAAATTTTAAATTTTCCAAATGCTGCAACCCAGGTTGACAGCATGGATATTGTTGAAAGCCCAGTTATTAATGGAAATAAGAATAGAGGCAGCTCTATTGAGACACAAATTGAATTTTGTGCAAATTGCCTTAAAAAAGAGCAAAATGCGGCTATAAGACTACAAAAAGTCTATTGTTATGTAAAAGATAGCGGCTATAAGACTCAAAATGGCGGCAGTAGAACGGTTCCAGCAGCTTCTATAGCTATTATGTAAAGGATGGCGGCTATAAGAATTAAAAGGGCGGCTGTAGAATGGTCCCAGCAGATTCTATAGCTGTTATGTAAAGGATGGCGGCCATAAGACTCAAAATGGCGGCTGCATTATGGTTCCAGCAGCTTCTATAGCTGTTATATAAAGGATGGCGGCTATAAGACTCAAAATGGCAGCAGTAAAACGGTTTCACCAGCTTGTATAGCTGTTGTATAAAGGATAAAGTCTACAAGACTAAAAATGGCGGCTGTAGAATGGTTCCAGCAGCTTCTGAAGCTGTTATATAAAAGATGGCGGCTAAAAGAACGGTTCCAGCAGCTTGTATAGCTGTTATATAAAGGATACCGGCTATAAGAACGAAAATGGTGGCTGTATTATGGTTTCACCAGCTCGTATAGCTGTTATAGAAACGATGGCGGCTATAAGACTCTAAATGGCGGCTATACGACTCTAAATGGCGGCAGTATTACGGATCCAATAGCTTGTATAGCTAAGATGTAAGGGACGCCGGCTTTGAGACTCAAATGGCGGCATTAGAACGGTTCCAGCAACTCGTATATTTGTTATAGAAACAATGGCGGCTATACGACTCAAAATGGCGGCAGTATTACGGATCCAGCAGATTGTAAAGCTATGATGTAAAGGATGGCGGCTATAAGACTCAAAATGGCGGTTGTAGAATGGTTCCAGCATCTTGTATAGCTGTTATATAAAAGATGGCGGCTATAAGACTTAAAATGGCAGCAAAGGAACGGTTATAGCAACTTGCTGTTATATAAAGGATGGCGGCTATAAGAACGAAAATGGAGTCTGTATTATGGTTCCAGCAGCTTGTATAGCTGTTATATAAAGCATAGCGGCTATAAGAAGCAAAATGGCGGCAGTATTACGGTTCCAGTAGATTCTATAGATGTTATGTAAAGGATAGCAACTATAAGACTCAAAATGGCGGCTGTTGAATGGTTGCAGCAGCTTCTACTGCTGTTATATTAAAGATGGCGGCTATAAGCCTCAAAATGGCGGCCGTGTTATGGTTCCAGCAGTTTGCATAGCTGTTATATAAAGGATTGCGGCTATAAGACTCTAACTAGCAGCAGTAGAACGGTTCCAGCAGCTCCTATGGCTGTTATGTGAAGGTTTGCGGCTATAAGACTCAAAATAGCAGCAGTGGAACGGTTCCAGCAGCACCTTTGGCTGTTATGTAAAGGATGGCGGCTACAAGAATCAAAATGGCGGCTGTAGAAAGGTTCTAGCAGCTTCTATAGCTGTTATATAATAGATGGCGGCTATAAGACTTAATACAGAGGCAAAAGAACGGTTCCAGCAACTTGCTGTTATATAAAGGATGGCGGCTATAAGAACGAAAATGGCGTCTGCATTATGGTTCCAGCAGAATGGCAGCTGTTGAATGGTTCCAGCAGCTTCTACTGCTGTTATATAACTGTGATGTAGAGGATGGCAGATATAAGACTCAAAATGGCAGCAGTAGAACGGTTCCGGCAGCTTGTTTAGCTGTTATATATAGGGTAGCGGCTATAAGACTCAAAATGGCGGCTGTAGAATGGTTCCAGCAGCTTCTACAGCTGTTATATAAAAGATGGCGGCTAAAAGAACGGTTCCAGCAGCTTGTATAGCTGTTGTATAAAGGATGCCGGCTATAAGAACGAAAATGGTGGCTGTATTATCGTTTCACCATCTCGTATAGCTGTTATAGAAACGATTGCGGCTTTACGACTCAAAATTGCAGCTATACGACTCAAAATGGCGGCAGTATTACGGATCCAATAGCTTGTATAGCAGCTTCTAAGATGGAAAGGATGGCGGCTTTGAGACTCAAAATGGCGGCATTAGAACGGTTCCAGCAGCTCGTATATTTGTTATAGAAACGATGGCGGCTATACGACTCAAAATGGCGGCTGTAGAAAGGTTCTAGCAGCTTCTGTTGTTATATAAAGGATAGCGGCTATAAGACTCAAAATGGCGGTCGTATTACGGTTCCAGCAGATTCTGTAATGTCGGCTATAAAACTCAAAATGGCGGCTGTTGAATGGTTCCAGCAGCTTCTATAGCTGTTATGTAAAGGACGGCGGCCATAAGACTCAAAATGGCGGCTGTAATATGGTTCCAGCAGCTTGAATAGCTGTTATATAAAGGATGGCGGATATAAGACTTAAAATGGCAGCAAAGGAACGGTTATAGCAACTTGCTGTTATATAACGGATGGCGGCTATAAGAACGAAAATGGCGTCTGTATTATGGTTCCAGCAGCTTGTATAGCTGTTATATAAATTATGGCGGCTATAAGAAGCAAAATGGCGGCCGTATTACGGTTCCAGCAGATTCTATAACTGTTATGTAAAAGATAGCTTCTATAAGACTCAAAATGCGGCAATATAACAATTTCAGCAGCTTCTATAGCTGTTATGTAGAGGATGGCGGCTATAAGGCTCAAAATGGCAGCAGTAGAACGGTTCCAGCAGCTCCTATGGCTGTTATGTAAAGAATGGCGTCTATAAGACTCAAAATGGCGGCTGTAGAAAGGTTCTAGCAGCTTGTATAGCTGTTATATAAAGGATAGCGGCTATAAGACTCAAAATGGCGGACGTATTATGGTTCCAGCAGCTTGTATAGCTGTTATATAAAGGATTGCGGCTATAACACTCAAAATAGCAGCAGTAGAACGGTTCCAGCAGCTCCTGTGGCTGTTATGTAAAAGATGGCGGCTATAAGACTCAAAATGCCGGCTGTAGAAAGGTTCTAGCAGCTTCTGTTGTTATATAAAGGATAGCGGCTATAAGACTCAAAATGGCGGCCGTATTACGGTTCCAGCAGATTCTGTAACCGTTATGTAAAGGATGTCGGCTATAAAACTCAAAATGGCGGCTGTTGAATGGTTCCAGTAGCTTCTACTGCTGTTATATAAAAGATGGCGGCTATAAGACTTAATACAGAGGCAAAAGAACGGTTCCAGCAACTTGCTGTTATATAAAGGATGGCGGCTATAAGAACGAAAATGGCGTCTGCATTATGGTTCCAGCAGCTTGTATAGCTGTTATTTAAAGCATGGCGGCTATAAGACTCAAAATGGCGGCCGTATTACGGTTCCAGCAGAGTCTATAACTGTTATGTAAAAGATAGCGGCTATAAGACTCAAAATGGCGGCAGTAGAACTGTTCCAGCAGCTTCTATAGCTATTATGTAAATGATGGCGGCTATAAGAATCAAAAGGGCGGCTGTAGAATGGTCCCAGCAGCTTCTATAGCTGTTATATAAAGGATGGCGGCTATAAATCTCAAAATGGCAGCTGTTGAATGGTTCCAGCAGCTTCTACTGCTGTTATATAACTGTGATGTAGAGGATGGCAGATATAAGACTCAAAATGGCAGCAGTAGAACGGTTCCGTCAGCTTGTTTAGCTGTTATATATAGGGTAGCGGCTATAAGACTCAAAATGGCGGCTGTAGAATGGTTCCAGCAGCTTCTACAGCTGTTATATAAAAGATGGCGGCTAAAAGAACGGTTCCAGCAGCTTGTATAGCTGTTGTATAAATAATGCCGGCTATAGGAACGAAAATGGTGGCTGTATTATCGTTTCACCATCTCGTATAGCTGTTATAGAAACGATTGCGGCTATACGACTCAAAATTGCAGCTATACGACTCAAAATGGCGGCAGTATTACGGATCCAATAGCTTGTATAGCAGCTTCTAAGATGGAAAGGATGGCGGCTTTGAGACTCAAAATGGCGGCATTAGAACGGTTCCAGCAGCTCGTATATTTGTTATAGAAACGATGGCGGCTATACGACTCAAAATGGCGGCTGTAGAAAGGTTCTAGCAGCTTCTGTTGTTATATAAAGGATAGCGGCTATAAGACTCAAAATGGCGGTCGTATTACGGTTCCAGCAGATTCTGTAATGTCGGCTATAAAACTCAAAATGGCGGCTGTTGAATGGTTCCAGCAGCTTCTACTGTTGTTATATAATAGATGGCGGCTATAAGACTTAATACAGAGGCAAAAGAACGGTTCCAGCAAGTTGCTGTTATATAAAGGATGGCGGCTATAAGAACAAAAATGGCGTCTGCATTATGGCTCCAGCAGCTTGTACAGCTGTTATTTAAAGCATGGCGGCTATAAGACTCAAAATTGCGGCCGTATTACGGTTCCAGCAGAGTCTATAACTGTTATGTAAAAGATAGCGGCTATAAGACTCAAAATGGCGGCAGTAGAACGGTTCCAGCAGCTTCTACAGCTATTATTTAAAGTATGGCGGCTATAAGAATCAAAAGGGCGGCTGTAGAATGGTCCCAGCAGCTTCTATAGCTGTTATGTAAAGGACGGCGGCCATAAGACTCAAAATGGCGGCTGTAATATGGTTCCAGCAGCTTGAATAGCTGTTATATAAAGGATGGCGGATATAAGACTTAAAATGGCAGCAAAGGAACGGTTATAGCAACTTGCTGTTATATAACGGATGGCGGCTATAAGAACGAAAATGGCGTCTGTATTATGGTTCCAGCAGCTTGTATAGCTGTTATATAAATTATGGCGGCTATAAGAAGCAAAATGGCGGCCGTATTACGGTTCCAGCAGATTCTATAACTGTTATGTAAAAGATAGCTTCTATAAGACTCAAAATGCGGCAATATAACAATTCCAGCAGCTTCTATAGCTGTTATGTAGAGGATGGCGGCTATAAGGCTCAAAATGGCAGCAGTAGAACGGTTCCAGCAGCTCCTATGGCTGTTATGTAAAGAATGGCGTCTATAAGACTCAAAATGGCGGCTGTAGAAAGGTTCTAGCAGCTTGTATAGCTGTTATATAAAGGATAGCGGCTATAAGACTCAAAATGACGGCCGTATTATGGTTCCAGCAGCTTGTATAGCTGTTATATAAAGGATTGCGGCTATAAGACTCAAAATAGCAGCAGTAGAAGGGTTCCAGCAGCTCCTGTGGCTGTTATGTAAAAGATGGCGGCTATAAGACTCAAAATGCCGGCTGTAGAAAGGTTCTAGCAGCTTCTGTTGTTATATAAAGGATAGCGGCTATAAGAATCAAAATGGCGGCCGTATTACGGTTCCAGCAGATTCTGTAACCTTTATGTAAAGGATGTCGGCTATAAAACTCAAAATGGCGGCTGTTGAATGGTTCCAGTAGCTTCTACTGCTGTTATATAAAAGATGGCGGCTATAAGACTTAATACAGAGGCAAAAGAACGGTTCCAGCAACTTGCTGTTATATAAAGGATGGCGGCTATAAGAACGAAAATGGCGTCTGCATTATGGTTCCAGCAGATTGTATAGCTGTTATTTAAAGCATGGCGGCTATAAGACTCAAAATGGCGGCCGTATTACGGTTCCAGCAGAGTCTATAACTGTTATGTAAAAGATAGCGGCTATAAGACTCAAAATGGCGGCAGTAGAACGGTTCCAGCAGCTTCTATAGCTATTATGTAAATGATGGCGGCTATAAGAATCAAAAGGGCGGCTGTAGAATGGTCCCAGCAGCTTCTATAGCTGTTATATAAAGGATGGCGGCTATAAGACTCAAAATGGCGGCTGTATTATGGTTCCAGCAGTTTGTACAGCTGTTATATAAAAGATTGCGGCTAAAAGAACGGTTCCAGCAGCTTGTATAGCTGTTATATAAAGGATGCCGGCTATAAGAACGAAAATGGTGGCTGTATTATGGTTTCACCATCTCGTATAGCTGTTATAGAAACAGCTATATGGCGGCAAAACGACTCAAAATGGCAGCTATACGACTCAAAATGGACGCAGTATTACGGATCCAATAGCTTGTATAGCAGCTTCTAAGATGTAAAGGATGGCGGCTTTAAGACTTAAAATGGCGGCATTAGAACGGTTCCAGCAGCTCGCATATTTGTTATAGAAACGATGGCGGCTATACGACTCAAAATGGCGGCAGTATTACGGATCCAGCAGATTGTAAAGCTATGATGTAAAGGATGGCGGCTATAAGCGTAAAATATCTGAAAGCAGATGCTATACCGACTCTTCGCTTATTTGAAGAAACCAACATAAATTTGAATATCTCGGAGAGAGTTAATAATTATGATGTGTATGATTTTTGCACAAAAGAAGATTTTGAAATTTTAAATTTTCCAAATGCTGCAACCCAGGTTTACAGCATGGATATTGTTGAAAGCCCAATTATTAATGGAAATAAGAATAATGGCAGCTCTATTGAGACACAAATTGAATTTTGTGCGAATTGCCTTAAAAAAGAGCAAAATGCGGCTATAAGACTCAAAATAGCGGCCGTGTTATGGTTCCAGCAGAGTGTATAACTGTTATGTAAAAGATAGCGGCTATAAGACTCAAAATGGCGGCAGTAGAACGGTTCCAGCAGCTTCTATAGCTATTATGTAAATGATGGCGGCTATAAGAATCAAAAGGGCGGCTGAAGAATAATCCCAGCAGCTTCTATAGCTGTTATGTAAAGGATGGCGGCCATAAGATTCAAAATGGCGGCTGTATTATGGTTCCAGCAGCTTCCATAGCTGTTATATAAAGGATGGCGGCTATAAGACTCAAAATGGCAGCAGTAGAACGGTTCCACCAGCTCCTGTGGCTGTTATGTAAAGGATGGCGGCTATAAGACTCAAAATGCCGGCTGTAGAAAGGTTCTAGCAGCTTCTGTTGTTATATAAAGGATAGCGGCTGTAAGACTCAAAATGGCGGCCGTATTACGGTTCCAGCAGATTCTGTAACCGTTATGTAAAGGATGTAGGCTATAAAACTCAAAATGGCGCCTGTTGAATGGTTCCAGCAGCTTCTACTGCTGTTATATAAAAGATGGCGGCTATAAGACTTAATACAGAGGCAAAAGAACGGTTCCAGCAACTTGCTGTTATATAAAGGATGGCGGTTATAAGAACGAAAATGGCGTCTGCATTATGGTTCCAGCAGCTTGTATAGCTGTTATTTAAAGCATGGCGGCTATAAGACTCAAAATGGCGGCCGTATTACGGTTCCAGCAGAGTCTATAACTGTTATGTAAAAGATAGCGGCTATAAGACTCAAAATGGCGGCAGTAGAACGGTTCCAGCAGCTTCTATAGCTATTATGTAAATGATGGCGGCTATAAGAATCAAAAGGGCGGCTGTAGAATGGTCCCAGCAGCTTCTATAGCTGTTATATAAAGGATGGCGGCTATAAGACTCAAAATGGCGGCTGTATTATGGTTTCAGCAGCTTGTGCAGCTGTTATATAAAAGATTGCGGCTAAAAGAACGGTTCCAGCAGCTTGTATAGCTGTTATATAAAGGATGCCGGCTATAAGAACGAAAATGGTGGCTGTATTATGGTTTCACCATCTCGTATAGCTGTTATAGAAACAGCTATATGGCGGCTAAACGACTCAAAATGGCAGCTATACGACTCAAAATAGAGGCAGTATTACGGATCCAATAGCTTGTATAGCAGCTTCTAAGATGTAAAGGATGGCGGCTTTGAGACTTAAAATGGCGGCATTAGAACGGTTCCAGCAGCTCGCATATTCGTTACAGAAACGATGGCGGCTATACGACTCAAAATGGCGGCAGTATTACGGATCCAGCAGATTGTAAAGCTATGATGTAAAGGATGGCGGCTATAAGCGTAAAATATCTGAAAGCAGATGCTATACCGACTCTTCGCTTATTTGAAGAAACCAACATAAATTTGAATATCTCGGAGAGAGTTAATAATTATGATGTGTATGATTTTTGCACAGAAGAAGATTTTGAAATTTTAAATTTTCCAAATGCTGCAACCCAGGTTGACAGCATGGATATTGTTTTCAACAATATTGGGCTTTCGCCCAATTATTAATGGAAATAAGAATAAAGGCAGCTCTATTGAGACACAAATTGAATTTTGTGCAAATTGCCTTAAAAAGGAGCAAAATGCGGCTATAAGACTCAAAATGGCGGCCGTGTTACGGTTCCAGCAGAGTGTATAACTGTTATGTAAAAGATAGCTTCTATAAGACTCAAAATGCGGCAATATAACAATTCCAGCAGCTTCTATAGCTGTTATGTAGAGGATGGCGGCCATAAGGCTCAAAATGGCAGCAGTAGAACGGTTCCAGCAGCTCCTATGGCTGTTATGTAAAGAATGGCGGCTATAAGACTCAAAATGGAGGCTGTAGAAAGGTTCTAGCAGCTTATATAGCTGTTATATAAACGATAGCGGCTATAAGACTCAAAATGGCTGCCGTATTATGGTTCCAGCAGCTTGTATAGCTGTTATATAAAGGATTGCGGCTATAAGACTCAAAATAGCAGCAGTAGAATGGTTTCAGCAGCTCCTGTGGCTGATATGTAAAGGATGGCGGCTATAAGACTCAAAATGGCGGCTGTAGAAAGGTTCTAGCAGCTTCTTTTGTTATATAAAGGATAGCGGCTATAAGACTCAAAATGGCAGCCGTATTACGGTTCCAGCAAATTTTGTAACCGTTATGTAAAGGATGTCGGCTATGAAACTCAAAATGGCGGCTGTTGAATGGTGCCAGCAGCTTCTACTGCTGTTATATAAAGGATGCCGGCTATAAGAACGAAAATGGTGGCTGTATTTCACCAGCTCGTATAGCTGTTATAGAAACGATGGCGGCTATACGACTCTAAATGACGGCTGTTGAATGGTTCCAGCAGCTTGTATAGCTGTTATATAAAAGATGCCGGCTATAAGACTTAAAATGGCAGCGAAGGAACGGTTATAGCAACTTGCTGTTATGTAAAGGATGGCGGCTATAAGAACGAAAATGGCGTCTGCATTATGGTTCCAGCAGCATGTATAGCTGTTATTTAAAGCTTGGCGTCTATAAGATGCAAAATGGGGGCCGTATTACGGTTTCAGTAGAGTCTATAACTGTTATGTAAAAGATAGCGGCTAAAAGACTCAAAATGTCGGCAGTAGAACGGTTCTAGCAGCTTCTATAGCTATTATGTAAAGGATGGCGGCTATAAGAATCAAAAGGGCGGCTGTAGAATGGTCCCAGCAGCTTCTATAGCTATTATGTAAAGGACATCGGCTATAAGACACAAAATGGCGGCTGTATTATGGTTCCAGCAGCTTGTATAGCTGTTATATAAAGGATGCCGACTATAAGAACGAAAATGGTGGCTGTATTATGGTTTCACCATCTCGTATAGCTGTTATAGAAACGATGGCGGCTATACGACTTAAAGGGGCGGCATTAGAACGGTTTCAGCAGCTCGTATATTTGTTATAGAAACGATGGCGGCTATACGACTCAAAATGGCGGCAGTATTACGGATCCAGCAGATTGTAAAGCTATGATGTAAAGGATGGCGGCTATAAGACTCAAAATGGCGGTTGTAGAATGGTTCCAGCAGCCTTGGCGAAGAATATCTCCGGTGTAGTTTTGGAGGCGTTTAGGTGCGATTTAAGATCCTTGAAGACAGGACATCCCCTGTAGTTGGCTGTGTAGTTCCCTCCACAGTTTCTGCATAGTCTTAGTGCGACGTTGTTTCTGTCCTTGGTGCAAATGCCATCTTTATGATGTTCGCCGCAGCCAACACACACTGACCTAAGATTGCAATTGTTAGAGGTGTGGTTGTATTCCTGGCTGTTTTTACACTGAGGTGGTTGGTATCTCTTATGGGGCTCCTCTACGGTGATTCTTCTGTGCAATAAGAGCTGAAGCTTGTAGATTGGATGCACTTCATTTGGCTTCGACCGCTTTGCATCTGGTTGGAGCGGCTATAAGATTTAAAATGGCGGCTGAAGAATGGTTCCAGCAGCTTCTATAGCTGTTATGTAAAGGATGGCGGCCATAAGACTCAAAATGGCGGCTGTATTATGGTTCCAGCAGCTTGTATAGCTGTTATGTAAAGGATGGCGGCTATAAGACTCAAAATGGCGGCAGTAGAACAGTTCCAGCAGCTCGTATATTTGTTATAGAAACGATGGCGGCTATACGACTCAAAATGGCGGCAGTATTACGGATCCAGCAGATTGTAAAGCTATGATGTAAAGGATGGCGGCTATAAGACTCAAAATGGCGGTTGTAGAATGGGTCCAGCAGGTTGTAGCAGGCATGTTAGATGATCTAACAGCCTTGGCGAAGAATACCTCCTGTGTAGTTTTGGAGGCGTTGAATGCCATCTTTATGATGTTCGCCGCAGCCAACACACACTGACCTAAGATTGCAATTGTTAGAGGTATGGTTGTATTCCTGGCAGTTTTTACACTGAGGTGGTTGGTATCTCTTATGGGGCTCCTCTACGGTGATTCTTCTGTGCAATAAGAGCTGAAGGTTGTAGATTGGATGCACTTCATTTGGCTTCGACCGCTTTGCATCTGGTTGGAGCTCGATTTTAAAGAGCGGCAGTGCGACTTTATTCCTGTTGATGATGTTGACAATGGACTTAACCGCAAACCCTTTTTCGGCCAATGCGTCTGCTATTTCTTGAGGTGGGACCGATGGCTCGATCCCCTTTAACACAACCTGGAGCCCTTTACTGATTTTTAGTTGGTAGTTTATGTTAGCATTACGGAGGTACTTTTCGATGATGCGGAAATTGTCCTCAGTTTGGGTTTGACATTTAATTTCTTTTATGTTACCCCTGTTGAGAGGGGTTACAACAAAGGTTTTTGCCCCTATTGTTTCTACTAGCTTCGAAATCAGCACGATGCAGTTGGCTCCACGGATGTATAGAGGGGGTGGTCTAGCCGATTTAACTTTATCCACAGCGCCGGCTTGATCGTCTTGCTGATCGGCAAGAATTTTAAAACGATTTCCGCTTAGAAGTGCTACTCGTTCATTTGTTTTGGTTATTTTCGGCGTATTGCCACTTTTTTTCTTTGCGGGCTTAGCTTCCGCTTAGTTATTTTAATATATCTATCCATTCCGGTTTGGACAGAAGGCGTTCGGTTTCTTGTCGTGGCTGACTCTGGGCGACTTGTCGATGACGGCTTGAGGCAGGTCAATACTTCTGCAGACGTTGCAGTAGTTGCTGTCAACGAGCTGACAATGCTGGTCGGTGCAATCGGTGACCCAGTTATCGATATTGATGGAGAAGCACACTGCTCTCTCCACTATAAATTGCTGTTGTGGCTTTCTGTTGCTGAGTGGCTATATAAAGGATGGTGGCAATAAGATCGAAAACGGCGGCTGTATTATTGTTCCAGCAGCTTGTATATCTTTTATATAAAGGATGGAGGCTATAAGACTCAAAATGGCAGCAGTAGAACAGTTCCACCAGCTTGTATAGCTGTTATATAAAGGATAAAGGCTATAAGTCTAAAAATGGAGGCTGTAGAATGGTCCCAGCAGCTTGTACTGCTGTTATATAAAAGATGGCGGCTTTGAGAGTCAAAATGGTGGCAAAAGAACGGTTCCAGCAGCTTGTATAGCTGTTATATATAGGATAAGGGCTATACGACTAAAAATGGCGGCTGTTGAATGGTCTCAGCAGCTTCTATAGCTGTTATATAAAGGATGGCGGCTATAAGACTCAAAATGGCAGCAGTAGAACGGTTCCACCAGCTTGTATAGCTGTTATATAAAGGATAAAGGCTATAAGACTAAAAATGGCGGCTGTAGCATGGTCCCAGCAGCTTCTATAGCTGTTATGTAAAGGATGGTGGCCATAAGACTCAAAATGGCGGCTGTATTATGGTTCCAGCAGCTTGTATAGCTATTATATAAAGGTTGGCGGTTATAAGAACGAAAATGGCGGCTTTATTTTGGTTCCAGCAACTTGTATAGATATTATATGAAGGATGGCGGCTATAAGACATAAAATGGTGGTTGTGGAATGGTTCCAGCAGCTTGTATAGCTGTTATATAAAGGATGGCACCAGCCTGTTAGGCTCTTATATAAAGGATGGTGGCTATAAGAACGAAAACGGCGGCTGAATTATGGTTCCAGCAACTTGTATATCTTTTATATAAAGGATGGCGGCTATAAGACTCAAAATGGCGGCAGAAGAACGGTTCCAGCAGTTTGAATAGCTGTTCTATATAGGATAAAGGCTAAAGGACTAAAAATGGCGGCTGTAGAATGGTCCCAGCAGCTTCTATAGCTGTTATATAAAGGATGGCGGCTATAAGACTCAAAATGGCAGCAGTAGAACGGTTTCACCAGCTTGTATAGCTGTTATATAAAGGATAAAGGCTATAAGACTAAAAATGGCGGCTGTAGAATAGTCCCAGCAGCTTCTATAGCTGTTATGTAAAGGATGGTGGCCATAAGACTCAAAATGGCGGCTGTATTATGGTTCCAGCAGCTTGTACAGCTGTTATATAAAAGATGGTGGCTGTGAAAGTCAAAATGGTTACAAAAGAACGGTTCCAGCAGCTTCTATAGCTATCATATGAAGGTTGGTGTTTATAAGAACGAAAATGGCGGCTTTATTTTGGTTCCAGCAACTTGTGTAGATGTTGTATGAAGGATGACGACTATAAGACACAAAATTGTGGTTGTAGAATGGTTCCAGCAGCTTGTATAGCTGTAATATAAGGGATGGCAACAGCTTATTAGGCTCTTATATAAAGGATGGTGGCTATAAGACTAAAAATGGCGGCTGTAGAATGGTCCCAGCAGCTTCTATAGCTGTTATGTAAAGGATGGTGGCCATAAGACTCAAAATGGCGGCTTTATTATGGTTCCAGCAGCTTGTACAGCTGTTATATAAAAGATCGCGTCTTTGAGAGTCAAAATGGTGGCAAAAGAACGGTTCCAGCAGCTTGTATAGCTATTATATAAAGGTTGGCGGTTATAAGAACGAAAATGGCGGCTTTATTTTGGTTCGAGCAACTTGTATAGATGTTATATGAAGGATGGCGGCTATAAGACACAAAATGGTGGTTGTAGAATGGTTCCAGTAGCTTGTATAGCTGTAATATAAAGGATCGCACCAGTTTGTTAGGCTCTTATATAAAGGATGGTGGCTATAAGAACGAAAATGGCGGCTGTATTATGGTTCCAGCAGCTTGTATAGCTGTTATATAAAGGATAAAGGCTATAAGACTAAAATTGGCGGCTGTAGAATGGTCCCAGCAGCTTAAATAGCTGTTATGTAAAGGATGGCGGCCATAAGACTCAAAATGGCGGCTGTGTTATGGTTCCAGCAGCTTGTATCGCTGTTATATAAAAGATGTCGGCTTTGAGAGTCAAAATGGAGGCAAAAGATCGGTTCCAGCAGCTTGTATAGCTGCTATGTAAAGGATGGCGGCTATAAGACTCAAATTGGCGGCTGTAGAATGGTCCCAGCAGCTTGTTTAGCTGTTATGTAAAGGATAGCGGCTATAAGACTCAAAATGGCGGCAGTATAATGGTTCCAGCAGCTTCTATAGCTGTACTCTAAAGTGCGGCTGTAGAATGGTCCCAGCAGCTTGTACTGCTGTTATATAAAAGATGGCGGCTTTGAGAGTCAAAATGGTGGCAAAAGAACGGTTCCAGCAGCTTGTATAGCTGTTATATATAGGATAAAGGCTATACGACTAAAAATGGCGGCTGTAGAATGGTCTCAGCAGCTTCTATAGCTGTTATGTAAAGGATGGCGGCTATAAGACTCAAAATGGCAGCAGTAGAACGGTTCCACCAGCTTGTATAGCTGTTATATAAAGGATAAAGGCTATAAGACTAAAAATGGCGGCTGTAGCATGGTCCCAGCAGCTTCTATAGCTGTTATGTAACGGATGGTGGCCATAAGACTCAAAATGGCGGCTGTATTATGGTTCCAGCAGCTTGTATAGCTATTATATAAAGGTTGGCGGTTATAAGAACGAAAATGGCGGCTTTATTTTGGTTCCAGCAACTTGTATAGATATTATATGAAGGATGGCGGCTATAAGACATAAAATGGTGGTTGTGGAATGGTTCCAGCAGCTTGTATAGCTGTAATATAAAGGATGGCACCAGCTTGTTAGGCTCTTATATAAAGGATGGTGGCTATAAGAACGAAAACGGCGGCTGTAGAATGGTCCCAGCAGCTTCTATAGCTGTTATATAAAGGATGGCGGCTATAAGACTCAAAATGGCAGCAGTAGAACGGTTTCACCAGCTTGTATAGCTGTTATATAAAGGATAGAGGCTAAAAGACTAAAAATGGCGGCTGTAGAATAGTCCCAGCAGCTTCTATAGCTGTTATGTAAAGGATGGTGGCCATAAGACTCAAAATGGCGGCTGTATTATGGTTCCAGCAGCTTGTACAGCTGTTATATAAAAGATGGTGCCTGTGAAAGTCAAAATGGTTACAAAAGAACGGTTCCAGCAGCTTGTATAGCTATCATATAAAGGTTGGTGTTTATAAGAACGAAAATGGCGGCTTTATTTTGGTTCCAGCAACTTGTGTAGATGTTGTATGAAGGATGACGACTATAAGACACAAAATTGTGGTTGTAGAATGGTTCCAGCAGCTTGTATAGCTGTAATATAAGGGATGGCAACAGCTTATTAGGCTCTTATATAAAGGATGGTCCCAGCAGCTTCTATAGCTGTTATGTAAAGGATGGTGGCCATAAGACTCAAAATGGCGGCTTTATTATGGTTCCAGCAGCTTGTACAGCTGTTATATAAAAGATCGCGTCTTTGAGAGTCAAAATGGTGGCAAAAGAACGGTTCCAGCAGCTTGTATAGCTATTATATAAAGGTTGGCGGTTATAAGAACGAAAATGGCGGCTTTATTTTGGTTCCAGCAACTTGTATAGATGTTATATGAAGGATGGCGGCTATAAGACACAAAATGGTGGTTGTAGAATGGTTCCAGTAGCTTGTATAGCTGTAATATAAAGGATCGCACCAGTTTGTTAGGCTCTTATATAAAGGATGGTGGCCATAAGAACGAAAATGGCGGCTGTATTATGGTTCCAGCAGCTTGTATAGCTGTTATGTAAAGGATGGCGGCCATAAGACTCAAAATGGCGGCTGTGTTATGGTTCCAGCAGCTTGTATCGCTGTTATATAAAAGATGTCGGCTTTGAGAGTCAAAATGGAGGCAAAAGATCGGTTCCAGCAGCTTGTATAGCTCCTATGTAAAGGATGGCGGCTATAAGACTCAAATTGGCGGCTGTAGAATGGTCCCAGCAGCTTGTATAGCTGTTATGTAAAGGATAGCGGCTATAAGACTCAAAATGGCGGCAGTATAATGGTTCCAGCAGCTTCTATAGCTGTACTCTAAAGTGCGGCTGTAGAATGGTCCCAGCAGCTTCTATAGCTGCTATGTAAAGGATGGCGGCAATAAGACTCAAATTGGCAACTGTATTATAACCATAATACATAACACATATGTAAAGGATAGCGGCTATAAGACTCAAAATGGCGGCCGTATTACGGTTCCAGCAGATTCTATGACTGTTATGTAATATATAGCGGCTATAAGACTCAAAATGGCTGCTGTAGAATGGTCCCAGCAGCTTGTATAACTGTTATGTAAAGGATAGCGGCTATAAGACTCAAAATGGCGGCAGTATAATGGTTCCAGCAGCTTCTATAGCTGTACTCTAAAATGCGTCTGTAGAATGTTCCCAGCAGCTTCTATAGCTGCTATGTAAAGGATGGGGGCAATAAGACTCAAATTGGCAACTGTATTATAACCATAATACATAATACATATGTAAAGGATAGCGGCTATAAGACTCAAAATGGCGGCCGTATTACGGTTCCAGCAGATTCTATGACTGTTATGTAAAATATAGCGGCTATAAGACTCAAAATGGCGGTAGTAGAACGGTTCCAGCAGCTTCTATAGCTGTTATGTAAAGGACGGCGGCTATAAGACTCAAAATGGCAGATGTAGAATGGTCCCAGCAGCTTCTATAGCTGTTATGTAAAGGATGGCGGCTATAAAACTCAAAAGGGCGGCTGTAGAATGGTCCCAGCAGCTTCTATAGCTGTTATGTAAAGGATGGTGGCCATAAGACTCAAAATGGCGGCTTTTTTATGGTTCCAGCAGCTTGTACAGCTGTTATATAAAAGATCGCGTCTTTGAGTGTCAAAATGGTGGCAAAAGAACGGTTCCAGCAGCTTGTGTAGCTATTATATAAATGTTGGCGGTTATAAGAACGAAAATGGCGGCTTTATTTAGGTTCCAGCAACTTGTATAGATGTTATGTGAAGGATGGCGGCTATAAGACACAAAATGGTGGTTGTAGAATGGTTCCAGTAGCTTGTATAGCTGTAATATAAAGGATCGCACCAGTTTGTTAGGCTCTTATATAAAGGATGGTGGCTATAAGAACGAAAATGGCGGCTGTATTATGGTTCCATCAGCTTGTATAATTGCTATATAAAGGATAAAGGCTATAAGACTAAAAATGGCGGCTGTAGTATGGTCCCAGCAGCTTCTATAGCTGTTACATAAAGGATAAAGGCTATAAGACTAAAAAGACCCAGCAGCTTCTATAGCTGTTATATAAAGGATAAAGGCTATAAGACTAAAAATGGCGGCTGTAGAATGGTCCCAGCAGCTTGTACAGCTGTTATATAAAAGATGGCGGCTTTGAGAGTCAAAATGGTGGCAAAAGAACGGTTCCAGCAGCTTGTATAGCTATTATATAAAGGTTGGCGGTTATAAGAACGAAAATGGCGGCTTTATTTTGGTTCCAGCAGCTTATATAGCTGTTATGTAAAGGATGGCGGCTATAAGACTCAAAATGGCAGCTGTGTTATGGTTCCAGCAGCTTGTATCGCTGTTATATAAAAGATGTCGGCTTTAAGAGTCAAAATGGAGGCAAAAGATCGGTTCTAGCAGCTTCTATAGCTGTTATGTAAAGGATAAAGGCTATAAGACTAAAAATGGCGGCTGTAGAATGGTCCCAGCAGCTTCTATAGCTGTTATATAAAGGATAAAGGCTATAAGACTAATGAAGTAAGTAAGTCGTCTCGCCGACTTAGGTATACCATACACCAGTAAAGCAAATATTTTAAATTTATTAAACAAATGCATTTTCACATGGTTTTTATTACAAGCATATCTTAGAATCTCCCTCACTCAAGTATACGAACACCCTAGCGCCCCCACCAGCCAACGGCCAACTACGGCCTTATGGAAAAACGTTTATATGCATAACTTGGCTATTTTTTGTCCGATATTGATCAAATTTGGTAGTTTGCTGGGTATTAGTATCAAATTCAAGTGTGCTAAATTTGATTACAAAAGGTAGAAAATTACGTGAGATAATCGAGTTTTCACAAATTACGGGGGCGGAAAGGGGCGTGGCAAAATCGTTGCATATACAGTATATGCGCATTTATTAAGCAAATACACATACCAAATTTGGTGTCTCTAGCTATTATAGTCTTTAAGAAAATCAAATTTGTTTAAATTTCGTGGGCGGAGGGGGCGTGGCAAATTTTTTTGCAACAAATTTGTGCGCGCCTTCTAAAGGATTAATCATACCAAATTTGATGTCTTTAGCTATTATAGTCTTTAAGAAAATCAAATTTGTTTAAATTCCGTGGGCGGAGGGGGGCGTGGCAAAAATTTGAAATAAACTTGACCACCGTAGGTTATACACGAGTCTACGTACCAAATTTGATGACTCTAGCTCTTATAGTCTCTGAGATCTACGTGTTCATACGGACAGACGGACGGACGGACGGACGGACGGACGGACGGACGGACGGACGGACGGACGGACGGACGGACGGACGGACGGACGGACGGACATGTCTATATCGACTCGGCTGTTGATCCCGATCAAGAATATATATACTTTATGGGGTCGGAAAAGCTTCCTTCTGCCTGTTACATACATTTTGGCGACTTTAATATACCATTTCACCCTATGGGTGTATGGTATAAAAATGGCGGCTGTAGAATGGTCCCAGCAGCTTGTGCAGCTGTTATATAAAAGATGGCGGCTTTGAGAGTCAAAATGGTGGCAAAAGAACGGTTCCAGCAGCTTGTATAGCTATTATATAAAGGTTGGCGGTTATAAGAACGAAAATGGCGGCTTTATTTTGGTTCCAGCAGCTTAAATAGCTGTTATGTAAAGGATGGCGGCCATAAGACTCAAAATGGCGGCTGTGTTATGGTTCCAGCAGCTTGTATCGCTGTTATATAAAAGATGTCGGCTTTAAGAGTCAAAATGGAGGCAAAAGATCGGTTCCAGCAGATTCTATAGCTGTTATGTAAAGGATAAAGGCTATAAGACTAAAAATGGCGGCTGTAGAATGGTCCCAGCAGCTTCTATAGCTGTTATATAAAGGATAAAGGCTATAAGACTAAAAATGGCGGCTGTAGAATGGTCCCAGCAGCTTGTACAGCTGTTATATAAAAGATGGCGGCTTTGAGAGTCAAAATGGTGGCAAAAGAACGGTTCCAGCAGCTTGTATAGCTATTAGATAAAGGTTGGCGGTTATAAGAACGAAAATGGCGGCTTTATTTTGGTTCCAGCAACTTGTATAGAGGTTATATGAAGGATGACGGCTATAAGACACAAAATGGAGGTTGTAGAATGGTTCCAATAGCTTGTATAGCTGTATTATAAAGGATGACACCAGCTTGTTAGGCTCTTACATAAAGGATGGTGGCTATAAGAACGAAAATGGCGGCTGAATTATGGTTCCAGCAACTTGTATATTTTTTATATACAGGATGGCGGCTATAAGATTCAAAATGGCGGCAAAAGAACGGTTCCAGCAGTTTGAATAGCTGTTATATAAAGGATGGCGGCTATAAGACTCAAAATGGCGGCAGAAGAACGGTTCCAGCAGTTTGAATAGCTGTTATATAAAGGATAAAGGCTATAAGACTCAAAATGGCGGCAGTATAATGGTTCCAGCAGCTTCTATAGCTGTTATGTAAAGGATGGCGGCTATAAGACTCTTAAGTGCGGCTGTAAAATGGTCCCAGCAGCTTCTATAGCTGTTATGTAAAGGATGGCGGCAATAAGACTCAAATTGGCAACTGTATTATAACCATAATACATACATATGTAAAGGATAGCGGCTATAAGACACAAAATGGCGGCCGCATTACGGTTCCAGCAGATTCTATGACTGTTATTTAAAATATAGCGGCTATAAGACTCAAAATGGCGGTAGTAGAACGGTTCCAGCAGCTTTTATAGCTGTTATGTAAAGGACGGCGGCTATAAGACTCAAAATGGCGGATGTAGAATGGTCCCAGCAGCTTCTATAGCTGTTATTAAGTGTTATGTGCGCATTAAGTTCTTTTAATAAATCCGTTTTAGTTAAATGAAACGCAACTGTTCTGTTCGAGCAGTCATCCAGAATGTCTGTATATGTGGTAAAACAATTCACGAAATACTGTAACCATACGTCCCAATCAGTTTTATCTACTGAAATATATGAACGAATGTACTCGTTGAATGTCCTATGACTTCTTTCAACGGTACCTAATGTCTGGTGGTGGTGTGCTGTAGATGTTATGTTATCTATTTTTAGATATCTGCACAAGTCAGTTATAATGGAATTTGTGTATTCTGTTCCCATGTCCGTAATGAACGTCTTCATTGGACCGTACTTCAGAATAAAAGATTCGAATATGGCTTTTGCGACAGTTGTTGCACTTTTATTTGCAATAGGAATTGCTACTAAATACTTTGTCAAATCACATATTAAAGTGATTGCGTATTCATTCCCATTTTCCGAACGTGGTAGTGGACCAATTGTGTCTACTATCACCCTGTCGAAAGCATATTGTGGAGTTTCTGTAATTACCATAGGTGATCTCGTGTGTTTCGTCGTTTTCGACGTCAGGCATTTCGGACATTTATTAATGTACTCTTTTACATGTTTTGTCATGTTTTTCCAATAATATTGTCTTTTTATTTTTGTTATCGTTTTATTTATGCCTGTGTGACCTCCTTGAATTGGATCGTCATGAAATGTAGACAATATAGCTTCTTTTTCTTTTTCATTGTATATTTGAGTCACCGGGTTGAGTAGCGCTACTCTTAATGATTTTAAATTCTTGTTGCCCATATGTTTGAAAGTATCTATCGAAATTGATTCAAAGATCTTTTCGCTCGGTGCCACTTTTAGTTGGCTGATATTATATACACCGGCTTGCCATTCAAGCCTTTGGAAAAACTGACCTAAGTCTAGAATTACATTGGAGTATAAATCGCTAACATTTATTCTCGCTATAACTTTTTTCTTATGTTTCAATAAACATTTCGAATCTGTCATTCGC
The DNA here is from genome assembly GCA_018152135.1 of Drosophila paulistorum. Classification (NCBI taxonomy): domain Eukaryota; kingdom Metazoa; phylum Arthropoda; class Insecta; order Diptera; family Drosophilidae; genus Drosophila; species Drosophila paulistorum. The sequence continues at coordinate 175,422 of JAECXG010000159.1, forward strand.
AAGGTCACTACTTTTCGTACCTCGTCATTTGTTATGACTTCGTATACGTTGGGCTTAGAAGCTTTTTCAAGACTTTGCCTTGGCAATTGTTCTTGTTTGTTTTCTGCGCAGAAATTTTGTTGTCTACTTTGGTGCCTGGTAGTGACTTTCAGGACTTTTTTATTCATATCAATTAAATCAGTTATTGTAATTCTGGACAGAGCGTCTGCCACGAAATTATCTTTTCCTCTCAGATATTCCATTGTAAAATCGTATTCTTCTAATTCGAGTCGCATGCGAGTTAATTTTGAACTTGGGTTTATCATCGAGAATAAATATGTTAAGGGGCGATGATCAGTTTTTACTGTGAAATGTTTGCCATATATATATGGTCTGAAATGTGTAATTGCCCAATGTATTGCTGCTAGCTCTTGTTCAGTTGTACTTTTATTGCTTTCACCTTTAGTGAATGCTCTTGATGCATATGCAACTGGGAGTTGGAGTCCATTATACTTTTGAGTTAAAACTGCTCCACATGCGTGCTTGCTTGCATCTGTGATTATACAAAATTCTTTGATAAAATCTGGGTACTGTAACAAGGTTGGTTTAACAAGTTGTGTTTTTAAATACTGGAATGCCTTTTCACATTCCGCTGTCCATTCGAATGCGACATTCTTTTTGCATAATCTTGTTATATGCCGTGAGTATTCGGCGAAGTTTTTTATGAAACGTCTATAATAATTGCAAAATGCAACGAAACTTCTAGCAATGTCTGCGTCCGTAGGGACTGGATAGTTATTAATAACATCGAATTTTGTATCATCTGGTAAGATTCCTTTGTCGGTGCATCTGTGACCTAAAAATGTCACCTCATGCATGAAAAATGAACATTTTTCTGGATGTAATTTCAAATTGTGTTTTCTACAAAGTGTAAAAACATCTGTTAGGTTTTTTAAGCATGTGTTGTTCAGAACAACCAATAACGATCAAATCATCCATATAAAGGAATGCTTGTGAAGGCTCTAAACCCGAGAATGCTATTGTCATCATTCTCTGAAATGAATTAGGTGCTGTTTTTAAACCAAATGGTAGTCTCGTGAAGCGATATGAACCATTGTTTGTTGAAAAAGACGATATGTTCCTTGAGCTTTCCTCAAGTTGAATTTGGTGGAAACCTGACATTAAGTCAAGGCATGAAAAATATTTAGCTCTACCCAGTTGATCAAGAATATCGTCAATTCTGGGGAGTGGAAATTTATCTGATAGCAGTTTTTTGTTTATTTGGCGATAGTCAATTACTAATCGCCATTTTTTCTCTTTAGAGTCCGGAAGAGATTTCTTTGGGACCAATAAGAGTCGGCTATTGTAAGGTGAAATCGATGGTTCAACAATATTTTGTTCAATTAACTTTCCTACTTGTTTTTTAATTTCATCGGTTTGGCTATGCGGACATCGATAGTTTTTTACATATACTGGCTCTTCGTCCTTAAGTCTCAATTTTTGTTTATAAAAGTTGTTGGTTGTGATTGGTTCGGTTTCAAGTCCGAACACATCACTATACTCGGTGCATATTTCCATAAGTTGCTTTTTGAACATGATTGGAAAATTTTTCTTTAGTTTACTAATAACAGACTCTGTTCTATTGTCATTTGAAGTTTGAACCACATCGTATTTTGAGAGCGGTTCGAATTTTATTTTATTAATGCCTACTAGTTGGCATTTATCTGTCGTATTTAAAAATCGGACAAAAGTATTTTTGGTTTGGGCAATAGTGTTTGCAATATAAACACCATGCTTGATTTCTTGATTTGGGATGAAAATGCTTTCTTCTTCTGAAGACAAATCTATTTTGCGTATCACTTGGGATCTCGCTGGCAGAAGTGTTGAATTATTACCAGAACTAAATGTTATCGGTACATTAATGGGATACGTTAGGTTTGGAGGTCTGATTATAAACCAATCCTCTGAATTATTATAATCTAATTGGCAATTAAAAGTCTTTATAAAATCTAGTCCTATTATTCCATCGCAAGGGATTGCAAAATCTGAATGTAGTAAATGAAATTTATATGGAATGATGTATTTCCCTGTTTGTAATTCAATTGAGGCTAGTCCTTTGGAGTTAATTACTCCTTCACCTATGCCTCGAATGTCTATGATTTTATTGAATTGTATGTCATGAAAGACATCGGAATTTTCTTTTATAATTGAAATATCTGCACATGTATCAATTAGGAATGTAATGATTTTATTTGTTTGAACATTTGTAAATGATACAAAATTATTGAGACTTAAGTTTACAGTATATATTTTACTTTTTAATTTCGAGTATCTGGAGGTGTCTGCGAGTTTCCCGAAGCATCTTGGGCTACTCGGACATTATTGTTTTCGGTATTGCTATTGTATCTGTTTTGGCTGTTACCTCGGTAGTAATTATTTCTGCCTCGGCCATTACCTCGACCACCTCTATTGTTGTTTTTGTTATTGTAATTGTTATAGTTGGAGTTGTAGTTTCCGCGGCCATTGCCTCTACCTCTTTGGTAATGGTTACTACCTCCTCTATTATTGCGGCCTCGTTGAAATAATACTGTATTTGCACTTCCAGTCATTTCCGTGCTGCAATGGATATATTTACCCATTACATCATTGAAAGTTACAAAGTTTCCAGCTTCTAATATTACTTTGAGTTTTTCGTGCTCGCAATTTTTAATCATTGCAGAAACAGACTCGCTTGTAGAGAATTTTTCCGCATTGATTGGGTCTAATCCGTTATCAATCTGCCTCCAGTTGCTTCCGCAAATTATCCATTTCGGCTGCATACTGGGAAGCAGTTTTGCCTTTTTGTTTTATGTTCATTAGTTTCGCCTTTAAAACGTCAGGAGATTCTCCTTTTACATTTTCTTTGAGCTTATTTATTATCCCTGCAATAGTGGTTTCATTTTCTACTTTATAGAGGATTGTGCCGGTTATTTTTGATTTTATAACCTCAACTTCTATATCCTCTTGGTCTCCCTTAGTTCTTTCCACAATGCGTAATGCAGTTAGGAATCTGTTTAATAATAACTTTTTACCATCAAATTCAGGAACTGAAGTGGAAACCTGTCTAACATATTGCCTGTCTAATTCCTCTTGGTTAGCCATTGTACTTTCTTCAAGTGTTTCGATGTCACTATCGATATCACTTTCAGTATCAATAATTGGTTTGGACTTGTCCAAATCTGCTAATTGGCTTTTGTCAAATTCAGCTGGCTGACTTCGATCTTCTGGAATTATTATTACAATATTTCGTCTAGTACTAATATTGTTCAATCTTATTTTCAATGATTTTATCAGTTTTTCACACTGATGCCTATGCTCTTTTGCTAATTTCTCATTAGCTTTGTTTACTATTGATAATATGTTATTATACTGTGTTATCAGTATTTGAGCATGGTTAATCAAAGTTTCAGGTCTTATGACTTTATCTGAGTTAATACATTTAAAAGATTTTTCAAATTTATCTTTATGATCATTAATCTTTCGTGCTATCGTACTCCACTCCATATTTTGTCTACAACATTCAGCGGTGCAATCGTACCAAAATTATTGTTGTAGAACCAAGTATGTCACGGTTTTCTTCTACTGTTTTTACCATTACATATGGTAATGTACTCATTACTATGCCCTTTTCTATTTTGTTGTTACATATTATTAATGGGCTTGCTGCACAATTAAAAGTATCTATATTTTCGTCTTCGAAATCACCAATTTTTATAAATTCGTAATATTTACTCAATATTATCAAAGAATTTATTCTAAAGTTGGGTTCTCTATTATACACTTTTCTACTATGTCTATCGTCTTAAACAACATCTAGGTTATCTGCCCTACTGGAATATTTTTTCTTAAGGCACTTATTGTGCATCTTATATAGTTTTGTTAAAACGTTTGTTAATAAAAGAATAACAATTATTACAAGCATTAAGGTTATGATTTTCAAATCAACCGAGACAGTTTCGACATTATTTATGACATTCACGGTTGAATCCGCTACTTTAGATTCATGATCTAACATATTGTCAACTTTTTCTATGTTACTGTCTTTTGGAATCGCATTAGGGTGCATTTAGAGAAAAAAATACTAACTCAAGAATATATATATATATATTTTTTTTTTAATTTTTTTTTTTTTTTTTAATTTTTCATTTAAAGTTTTGTTTTTTTTTTTTAAATTATTTTTCTTGAAACTATTTTTCTAACGCTGCTGAGTTTTATTCTCAGCGCTAGAGACATGGAAAAATTATTGTTGTGTTAGTTACACACGATTGGCTGACATTTTTTATTTAAACAATTAATTGTCCAATCGTGTGTTTTTAGTAGAAAGCCTAACAGTGGTTAGTAGGCGCAACCTGCACTTTCGTGCCTCAGTTTGCTTATTAGAGTTTAAATCTATGGCAAGTTAGGGCTTGCGCATTACTGCGGCCCGCTTGCGTTTCTGCGCTCTTTGGCGCAGTTCAATTTTGATGTCCTCAATACGCTCTATGCAGCGTTGTCGGTCTTCTTCGTTGGTGCTGGCCTTTAGCAAATCCTGCTGCAGTCTTTTCTGGGTGAGCAGGCGTCTCACCTCACCGCCTCGTTTCCTCTTCTTGGGGATTCTCGTCTGCTGCCGGGCTCTGTACTCCTCTATTGTTAGTGGCCGTGGTCCATCGAATGGATTTGCCTGCAAAGCCTCTTGCAACGTCGGCAAATCCCTTTGTTCGTTAGGAACAGCGGTCTTGAAGGAGGGTTCCGTGGACATCAGTATCCTGTTGTTGATTTCTTTGGTTTCATATTAATGTTTCATATTATATATTTTTTTTTAATCCATTATTGTTTTTAAATTCCAATTAATTTCTTTTTTTTTTGTAAATAATTGGAGAAACGTATGTGTTTGTTATGGGAGTGCACCTTGGAGCAGCACTCAAGAGTTGATAGTAGAAAAATCACATAAATTCCAGTATCTAGATTAATCTTTCTTTTTGTTTTGTTTCATTTTTGTTCATAGCGCGCACAGTGGTTCGCAATCAATTGAAAATACATTTCACAATTTGCACAAATTATTTTCGTGTTTTTTAGTTTATGTTGAAATGTTAATTAATTTATTTCTTTTTTTTCACATGTCACGGTCGCCATGTTATGTGCGCATTAAGTTCTTTTAATAAATCCGTTTTAGTTAAATGAAACGCAACTGTTCTGTTCGAGCAGTCATCCAGAATGTCTGGACAGTTTATTCATATTTTAGTTTTAGCCTATACATCTTATATGTATTGAATACATTCTGCCGCTTAGGGCGCTGGCAGAGAGAGAGAGTGTGTTGCAGTATATATGTTTGTACGTATTAGCATATATGTACAGAGGGTACATAGTCAAAAGTGCTTACGCTAACGATCCCACGCTCAGCGGCCAGTCCGCATAAGTGGCGGATCATATTATTATTATGAATGGGTGCATAAACATAGCAACAAAGTGTTGGTATGTTACTCTTACTTTAATGTTGAGCATATGACCACTTGTTATATTGTATACTCTACAATACTGTGGGCACATGCTCATTTGGCATACAACATACAACAAAAGGATGGCGGCCATAAGACTCAAAATGGCAGCTGTATTATAACCATAATACATATGTAAAGGATAGCGGCTAGAAGACTCAAAATGGCGGCCGTATAAGGGTTCCAGCAGATTTTATGACTGTTATGTAAAATATAGCGGCTGTAAGACTCAAAATAGCGGTAGTAGAACGGTTCCAGCAGCTTCTATAGCTGTTATGTAAAGGACAAAGGCTATAAGACTAAAAATGGCGGCTGTAGAATGGTCCCAGCAGCTTCTAAAGCTGTTATATAAAGGATAAAGGCTATAAGACTAAAAATGGCGGCTGTAGAATGGTCCCAGCAGCTTGTACAGCTTTTATATAAAAGATGGCGGCTTTAAGAGTCAAAATGGTGGCAAAAGAACGGCTCCAGCAGCTTCTATATCTATTATATAAAGGTTGGCGGTTATAAGAACGAAAATGGCGGCTTTATTTTGGTTCCAGCAACTTGTATAGATGTTATATGAAGGATGACGGCTATAAGACACAAAATAGAGGTTGTAGAATGGTTCCAGCAGCTTGTATAGCTGTTATATAAAGGATCAAGGCTATAAGACTAAAAATGGCGGCTGTAGAATGGTCCCAGCAGCTTGAATAGCTGTTATGTAAAGGATGGCGGCCATAAGACTCAAAATGGCGGCAGAGGAACGGTTCCAGCAGTTTGAATATTTGTTATATAAAGGATAAAGGCTATAAGACTAAAAATGGCGGCTGTAGAATGGTCCCAGCAGCATCTATAGCTGTTATATAAACGATGGCGGCTATAAGACTCAAAATGGCAGCAGTAGAACGGTTTTACCAGCTTGTATAGCTGATATATAAAGGATAAAGGCTATAAGACTAAAAATGGCGGCTGTAGAATGGTCCCAGCAGCTTCTATAGCTGTTATGTAAAGGATGGTGGCCATAAGACTCCATAAGACTTAAAGATAAGATTTAAAATGGCAGCTGAAGAATGGTTCCAGCAGCTTCTATAGCTATTATGAAAAGGATGGCGGCCATAAGACTCAAAATGGCGGCTGTATTATGGTTCCAGCAGCTTGTATAGCTGTTATGTAAAGGATGGCGGCTATAAGACTCAAAATGGTGGCAGTAGAAAGGTTCCAGCAGCTCGTATATTTGTTATAGAAACGATGGCGCCTATACGACTCAAAATGGCGGCAGTATTACGGATCCAGCAGATTGTAAAGCTATGCTGTAAAGGATGGCGGCTAGAAGACTCAAAATGGCGGTTGTAGAATGGTTCCAGCAGGTTGTAGCAGGCATGTTAGATGGTCTAACAGCCTTGGCGAAGAATTCCTCCGGTGTAGTTTTGGAGGCGTTGAATGCCATCTTTGTGATGTTCGCCGCAGCCAACACACACTGACCTAAGATTGCAATTGTTAGAGGTGTGGTTGTATTTCTGGCAGTTTTTACACTGAGGTGGTTGGTATCTCTTATGGGGCTCCTCTACGGTGATTCTTCTGTGCAATAAGAGCTGAAGGTTGTAGATTGGATGCACTTCATTTGGCTTCGACCGCTTTGCATCTGGTTGGAGCTATATTTTAAAGAGCGGCTGTGCGACTTTATTCCTGTTGATGATGTTGACAACGGACTTAACCGCTAACCCTTTTTCGGCCAATGCGTCTGCTATTTCTTGAGGTGGGACCGATGGCTCGATCCCCTTTAACCCAACCTGGAACCCTTTACTGCTTTTTAGTTGGTAGGTACTTTTCGATGATGCGGAAATTGTCCTCAGTTTGGGTTTGACATTTAATTTCTTTTATGTTACCCCTGTTGAGAGGGGTTACAACAAAGTTATTTGCCTAACAGTAGGTTTCTACTAGCTTCGAAATCAACACGATGCAGTTGGCTCCACGGATGTATAGAGGGGTGGTCTAGCCGATTTAACTTTATCCACAGCGCCGGCTTGATCGTCTTGCTGATCGGCAAGAATTTTAAAACGATTTCCGCTTAGAAGTGCTACTCGTTCATTTGTTTTGGTTATTTTCGGCGTATTGCCACTTATTTTCTTTGCGGGCTTAGCTTCCGCTTAGTTATTTTAATATATCTATCCATTCCGGTTTGGACAGAAGGCGTTCGGTTTCTTGTCGTGGCTGACTCTGGGCGACTTGTCGATGACGGCTTGAGTCAGGTCAATACTTCTGCAGACGTTGCAGTAGTTGCTGTCAACGAGCTGACGGTGCTGGTCGGTGCAATCGGTGACCCAGTTATCGATATTGATGGAGAAGCACACTGCTCTCTCCAAGGTAAATTGCTGTTGTGGCTTTCTGTTGCTGAGTGGCTATATAAAGGATGGTGGCAATAAGATCGAAAACGGCGGCTGTATTATTGTTCCAGCAGCTTGTATATCTTTTATATAAAGGATGGGGGCTATAAGACTCAAAATGGCAGCAGAAGAACAGTTCCACAAGCTTGTATAGCTGTTATATAAAGGATAAAGGCTATAAGTCTAAAAATGGCGGCTGTAGAATGGTCCCAGCAGCTTCTATAGCTGTGAATAGGGATTTAGAACCACAACTAAAAAACCCAATCTTCATTCGTTGAATTCAAAATATGAACTGATTTTATTTACAAAAGTACGGAGTTTATATAGGAATTATCTTAGACTCTAGTAGGTAACAATTGTTCTTAGAAGATCTTATTTTAGACTCACACCCACGTATTCGGGGGTTGAAAAATTATTATTTTGGGCACATCGTCGGCCACTTGACATCCTGTCGTTGTGATCTTTTGGGTTAGTTTAGAATTACAAGTGTTTTTCCCACACCGCGTGTGGCAGATTGTATTTCTAGTCATATGCTAGGTTAGTTGTTTGGCACAAAGGTACAGTTGTATTGTATTTTCTTTAGTGCATCTGATTTGGTGAAGCCAGTTCAGATGAACACGATGCTTATTCTTAAACATTCTGCAAAGGGCCACCAAATGCGGCGTTTTGGACTTTATTTTTATAGTTAGTTGTCTTATACAAATTATTATTAAACTATCATTAGTAAGATAATTATTGTTAAAGAAGCATGACCAGTTACATGATGGACGTTGAACCTAGTCAATCTGATGTTCCTTTGCCATTGTCACTGACTTCCTATTCTTACCAATTCTTTTTATAATATTTGGCATATTACCTAATGATTTCTGTTTCGGGATATCTACCCATTCCTGATGTGTATTACTGTGCTGACTTCTAGCCTTTTTATAAGCTGGAGAATTTAAAAAAGAAGTATCTTTCCTTTTTGAATTGTACCAATGTGATCTTCGCTCCACCATTTTTAAATATCGCTGACTGCTAAAACTTGAGTGGTTATTATGGCTATCATTAAATGTTATCCTTTTATAAATATTTTGCCATATCTGCCTTTTTGGTACTATAGTTTCGGACACTTTGTTACCGGAATCTTTTTTGATATTATTTTTTAGATAATCATTATCTAATTGACCCATTGTTTTCTGAATGTTCTCATTTTGTATTGGCTCAGGGATATATACTTTTTGTTCCCCAATTTTCACTTTACCTCCAATGTGAGGTCCTGCCGGGGGCCATAAATTTTTTTTTTGAGTTTTGCTGTTGCATTTCTTTGGGATTGTGTCGTTTTTACTTTGAAATTTACCTTTCCTCTCCCAACGTTGTTCAAAACCTGTGACATCTATTGTTGTTGCCACTACAGATTTATTCTGATTTTGTTTGGTGGATCGTCTCGGGATCCAACCAAATTGAGTATTTTGGCCTAGCAGACCATCAATCTTTGTAATTCCCCTTTTTAAGATTTGGGTATATACGTTTACCCCCATTATTATATCAACCCTACCAGGTTTATTGAAGCTAGGATCAGCTAGCACGTAAGTTTGCCATTTTGACATATCCACGTTTGCAATTTTTAATAAAAGAGCTTTCATTAACTTTGGCAACACAATTGCCTCAACCTTTAGATGTCCTTTCCAAGGATTTCTCGTCTTTACATCTATTTTTACCTTATATTTTGATTTATTAGATTTTATTGAGGACACGCCACTTAATTCTGTATACTGTTTAATTTTAGGTAGTTTTAATATTTGAGCGGCCTCTTCAGACAAAATGGTGCTCTGTGAACCACAATCAATAAGGGCTCTTAGAGTCTTATATCCTCCATTTACATTTTTGACTTGTATTACAGCTGTGGCCAACAGTGTTGGTTGTGCGGTTACACAAGTATTTACTCTCTCCTGTTCTTCGTCAAAATGAAGTAAGGTATGGTGTTCCTTACTGCACAATGAACAGACCATTTCATTAGTGCACACCTTATTGCTTGAATGGTTCAAGCATCTTATGCAAAGCTGCACTTTTTTGGCTGTCTCATATCGTTCAATAGGTGCCAAACCTTTAAACTTATAGCATTTATATGCTTTGTGCCCGTCAATTTTGCAAATCGGACATTTATCTTCGACTTCCGCATAATTTAAAACAGTTTGTAGACGTTTTTTCTCCTCTTTGCTCATGGCACTTAGCGAGCAATATCTTTGCTCCAAGTATTCCATGACATCAGATAGAATTTGAATTTGCCTTGTTTTTCTAATTTGACTCCCATATAACTGTAGAGCCTCCCTGTCAAATTTCCGAAGTATGAGTTGAGCGACTATTCGTCAACTTCATCGGACAAATTTGCTTTAATTTTAATAAACTGTATTGACTCATTAATTATGTCAATCACTCCTTTTACGCTTTTTGCGGATTCAATGTTGATCATCGGTAAATCAACGATCCGACTTAATTGTTCGGAAAATACCCTCCGATTATTTTCATACCACTTGGTTAACAGTTCCCAAGCGGAACTATAGTTATCAGCTGAACCTGACAATAGATGAACTACCATGCTCCTCGCTTCCCCCTTTAAAGCGGATTTTAAATAATTAAACTTAAGAGCAAGACTTAAATCCTCTCTTTTTTCAATAAGTTCCGCAAATAATTCCACAAACAGGTCCCATTCTCTAGGTTCTCCAGAGAATGTGGGTACCTGTATTTTCGGCAACACCGGTAGTTCGCCTCTCACTGTTACATTCTCAATCTTACTTTCCTTATTGTTCATTTTCATTTCTAGCATTGACAATGAATTTTGGACGTCGAATTCCAAATCCTCCATAGTATTCTTAAATTTTGCATCACTTGTTTTTTCGCATGCCCGTACCTTCTCCCATAAATAATTTATTTTATTAATATACATTATCCATGTCCCATTGCCTGTAGATTTCAACTCTACTACCTCCAAATATTCCTGAAGCTGTCGAACTCTATCCATTAATATCTCCTGATTACCATTACCGTTTTCATGACTGTAGGTCGCATTCCCGCGCGACTCTCCTTTGCTATCATCAACCATTTCTGACATATCTGCTTCTGCTTCGACTAACACTGACTTACTAGTGCCTGGTTTTTCTGACTCTCCTGTAGCTATTATTTTGGCAACTATCTTTAAAACTTCTTCATGTACTTTATCTCTGTAGTACTGATGATCGAAAACCCCCTGCTGGAGCAATTTCTCATGGTTAGGCATCCATCGGCTACTAATCACTTTTACTTCCTCAATCTCCTTGTTAGTAATGTTTCTGGGATTTAGTGCTTCCAACTGTCTTAACCTGGTATGCAACTCTACCTGCTTCTCTAACAATTTCGCAGTCTTATTAGTGAACATTTTAACTTGTGCGAATATTAGGATATCGATATAAATATATAATAATAAAAATAGATAGATGTACTTATAACTATCTTAATTTATATCTTATCTGATGATCCTGTTGACACCGTTCGCCACTGTTGTCCGCCAAGTAGAGTTTGCTAAGTAGGTTTTGCCGATATTCTGCTGCTGCTTGTCTGCCAATGGGTCGGATTTGCCGTTTCTTTATATTTGCCTCGCCTCCAGTCGCCTCTTCTTTGCAACTATCTTGTTTCTCTGCTGCTATTTCTAGTTGCCGACTTGCAACTGTATTATATACAGTGTATATAGTGTGTATGTACACTAGTAAATTCTTTTTTTTTTACTTTCGATATTAGGGCTTCGAATACGCCACACACAAAAACTCCCGCCGCCGAAATTACTACAGTTGCTCCACTAGCCAAACGGACTTTAAAATCGGACGCACGCACTTTTTATTTATTAAGCAAAATTTTGCCTTTTATATTATACTCTGTCTCTTACCACTGGTGGGAGAAAACAAGAGTTAATTTATTTTGCTACCTATAGCTGATCTTAGCATTTACACTTGCATAGTTTATATAGGAATTATCTTAGGCTCTAGTAGTTAACAATTGTTCTTAGAAGATCTTATTTTAGACTCACACCCACGTATTCGGGGGTTGAAAAATTATTATTTTGGGCACATCGTCGGCCACTTGACATCCTGTCGTTGTGATCTTTTGGGTTAGTTTAGAATTACAAGTGTTTTTCCCACACCGCGTGTGGCAGATTGTATTTCTAGTCATATGCTAGGTTAGTTGTTTGGCACAAAGGTACAGTTGTATTGTATTTTCTTTAGTGCATCTGATTTGGTGAAGCCAGTTCAGATGAACACGATGTTTATTCTTAAACAAGCTGTTATATAAAGGATAAAGGCTATAAGACTAAAAATGGCGGCTGTAGAATGGTCCCAGCAGCTTGTACAGTTGTTATATAAAAGACGGCGGCATTGAGAGTCAAAATGGTGTCAAAAGAACGGTTCCAGCAGCTTGTATAGCTGTTATATAAAGGATGGCACCAGCTTGTTAGGCTCTTTTATATAAAGGATGGCGGCTATAAGACTCAAAATGGCGGCAGAAGAATGGTTCCAGCAGTTTGAATAGCTGTTATATATAGGATAAAGGCTATAAGACTATAAATAGCGGCTGTAGAATGGTCCCAGCAGCTTCTATAGCTGTTTTATAAATGATGGCGGCTATAAGACTCAAAAAGGCAGCAGTAGAACGGTTCCACCAGCTTGTATAGCTGTTATATAAAGGATAAAGGCTATAAGACTAAAAATGGCGGCTGTAGAATGGTCCCAGCAGCTTCTATAGCTGTTATGTAAAGGATGGTGGCCATAAGACACAAAATGGCGGCTGTATTATGGTTCCAGCAGCTTGGACAACTGTTATATAAAAGATGGCGGCTTTGAGAGTCAAAATGGTGGCAAAAGAACGGTTCCAGCAGCTTGTATACCTATTATATAAAGGTTGGTGGTTATAAGAACGAAAATGGCGGCTTTATTTTGGTTCCAGCAACTTGTATAGATGTTATATGAAGGATGGCGGCTTTAAGACACAAAATGGTGGTTGTATAATGGTTCCAGCAGCTTGTATAGCTGTTATATAAAAGATGGTGTCTATAAGACTTAAAATGGCGGCTGTGAAATGGTCCAAGCAGCTTGTATAGCTGTTATATAAAAGATGGTGTCTATAAGAGTCAAAATGGAGGCCCGATTATGGTTCCATCAATTTGTATAGCTGTTATTAAAGGATGGCGGCTGTAAGACTCAAAATGGCTGCAGTAGAACGATTCCAGCAGCTTGTATAGCTGTTATATAAAGGATGGTGGTTATAAGAAGCAAAATGGCGGCTGTAGAAAGGTTCTAGCAGCTTGTATAACTCTTATGTAATAGATAGCGAATATAAGACTCAAAATGGCGGCAGTAGAACGGTTCCTGTAGCTTCTATAGCTGTTATGTAAAGGATGGCGGCTATAAGACTCAAATTGGCGGCTGTAGAATGGTCCAGCAGCTTGTATAGCTGTTATGTAAAGGATGGCGGCTATGACTCAAAATGGCGGCACTATAATGGTCCCAGCAGCTTCTATAGCTGTTATGTAAAGGATGGCGCCTATAAGACTCAAAAGTGCGGCTGTAAAATGGTCCCAGCAGCTTCAATAGCTGTTATATAAAGGATGGCGGCTATAAGACTCAAAATGGCAGCAGCAGAACGGGTCCATCAGCTGTTATATAAAGGATAAAGGCTATAAGACTAAAAATGGCGGCTGTAAAATGGTTCCAGCAGCTTGTACAGCTGTTATATAAACGATGCCGGCTATAAGAACGAAAATGGTGGCCGTATTATGGTTCCAGCAGCTTGTATAGCTGTTATAGAAAGAATGGCGGCTATAAGACTCAAAATGTCGCTTGTAGAATGGTTCCAGGAGCTCATATAGCTGTTATAGAAACGATGGACTCAAAATGGCGGCAGTATTACGGATCCAGCAGATTGTATAGCTATGATGTAAAGGATGGCGGCTATTAGACTCAAAATGGCGGTTGTAGAATTGTTCCAGCAGCTTGTATAACTGTTATGTAAAGAATGGCACCAGCTTGTTAGGCTCTTATATAAAGGATGATGGCTATAAGAACAAAAATGGCGGCTGTATTATGGTTCCAGCAGCTTGTATGGCTATTATATAAAAGTTGCCGGTTATAAGAACGAAAATGGCGGCTTTATTTTGGTTCCAGCAACTTGGTGGCAATGGTGGTCTTAGAATGGTTCCAACAGCTTGTATAGCTGTAATATAAAGGATGGAACCAGCTTGTTAGGCTCTTATATAAAGGATGGTGGCTGTTATGTAAAGGATGGCGGATATTAGACTCAAAATGGCGGCTGTATTATGGTACCAGCAGTTTGTATAGCTGTTATAGAAAGAATGGCGGCTATTAGAGTCAAAATTGCGACAGTAGAACAGTTCCAGCAGCTCGTATATTGGTTATAGAAACGATGGCGGCTATACGACTCAAAATGGCTACAGTAGAACGGTTCCAGCAGCTTCTATAGCTATTGTGTAAAGGATGGCGGCAATAAGACTCAAAATGGCGGCTGTAGAATGGTCCCAGCAGCTTCTATAGCTGGTATCTTAAGTATGGGATATAAAGGTTGGCGGTTAAAAGAACGAAAATGGCGGCTTTATTTTGGATCCAGCAACTTCTATAGATGTTATATAATGGATGGCGGCTATAAGACACAAAATGGTGGTTGTAGAATGCTTCCAGCAGCTTGTATAGCTGTAATATAAAGGATGGCACCAGCTTGTTAGGCTCTTATATAAGGGATCGTGGCTAATAGAACGAAAATGGCGGTTGAATTATGGTTCCAGCAGCTTGTATATCTTTTATATAAAGGATGGCGGCTATAAGAGTCAATATGGCGGCGGAGGAACGGTTCCAGCAGTTTGAATAGCTGTTATATAAAGACTAAAAATGGCGGCTGAAGAATGGTCCCAGCAACATCTATAGCTGCTCAAAATGGCAGCAGTAGAACTTTTCCACCAGCTTGTATAGCTGTCATATAAATGATAAAGGCTATTAGACTAAAAATGGCGGCTATATTATGGTTCCAGAAGCTTGTATGGCTATTATATAAAAGTTGGCGGTTGGCAGATTGTATAGCTGTTATGTAAAAGATGGCGGCTATAAGACGCAAAATGGCGACAGTAGAACGGTTCCAGCAGCTTCTATAGCTGTTATGTAAAGGATGGCGGCTATAAGACTCAAAATGGTGGCTGCAGAATGGTTCCAGCAGCTTCTAAAGCTGTTATCTTATGGATGGCGGCCATAAGACTCAAAATGGCGGCTGTGAAATTGTCCCAGCAGCTTGTATAGCTGTTATATAAAGGATGATGGCTATAAGAGTCAAAATGGAGGCCCGATTATGGTTCCATCAACTTGTATATCTGTTATGTAAAAGATGGCGGCTATAAGACTCAAAATGGCTTCAGTATTACGGTTCCAGCAGCTTCGATAGCTGTTATGTAAAGGATGGCGGCTATAAGACTCAAAATGGCGGCTGTGAAATGGTCCCAGCAGCTTGAATAGCTGTTATATACAGGATGGTGGCTATAAGAGTCAAATGGAAGCCCGATTATGGTTCCATCAACCTGTATAGCTGTTATGTAAAGGATGGCGGCTATAAGACTTAAAATGGCTGCAGTATTACGGTTCCAGCAGCTTCGATAGCTGTTATGTAAAAAATGGCGGCCATACGACTCAAAATGGCGGCTGTATTATGGTTCCAGCAGCTTTTATAGCTGTTATGTAAAGGATGGCGGCCATAAGACTCAAAATGGCGGCTGTCTTATGGTTCCAGCAGATTGTATAGCTGTTATGTAAAGGATGGCAGCTATAAGACTCAAAATAGCGACAGTAGAACGGTTCCAGCAGCTTCTATAGCTGTAATGTAAAGGATGGCGGCTATGAGACTCAAAATTGTGGCTATAGAATGGTCCCAGCAGCTTCTATAGCTGTTATCTTAAGGATGGCGGCCATAAGACTCAAAATGGCGGCTGTCTTATGGTTCCAGCAGCTTGTCTGGCTGTTATGTAAAAGATGGCGGCTATAAGACTCAAAGTGGCGGCAGTATAACGGTTACATCAGCTTCTATAGCTGTAATGTAAAGGATAGCGGCTTTAAGACTCAAAATTGCGGCTGTAGAATGGTCCCAGCAGCTTCTATAGCTGTTATCTTAAGGATGGCGGCCATAAGACTCAAAATGGCGGCTGTATTATGGTTCCAGCAGTTTGTATAGCTGTTATGTAAAGGATGACGGCTATAAGACTCTAAATGGCGACAGTAGAACGGTTCCAGCAGCTTCTATAGCTATAACGTAAAAGATGGCGGCCATAAGACTCAAAATGGCGGCTGTATTATGGTTCCAGCAGCTTTTATAGCTGTTATATAAAGGATAACGGCTATAAGACTCAAAATGGCGGCTGTAGAATGGTTCCAGCAGCTTCTACAGCTGTTATATATGAGATGGCGGCTATAAGACTCAAAATAGCGACAAAAGAACGGTTCCAGCAGCTTCGATAGCTGTTATGTAAAAAATGGCGGCAATAAGACTCAAAATGGCGGCTGTATTATGGTTCCAGCAGCTTGTATAGCTGTTATGTAAAGGATGGCGTCTATAAGACTGAAAATGCTATAGCTGTTATGTAAAGAATGGCGGCCATAAGAATCAAAATGGCGCCTGTATTATGGTTCCAGCAGCTTGTATAGCTGTTATATAAAGGATAACGCCTATAAGACTCAAAATGGCGGCTGTAGAATGGTTCCAGCAGCTTCTACAGCTGTTATATAAAAGATGGCGGCTATAAGACTCAAAATAGCGACAAAAGAACGGTTTCAGCAGCTTCGATAGCTGTTATGTAAAAAATGGCGGCCGTAAGTCTCAAAATGGCGACTGTATTATGGTTCCAGCAGCTTGTATAGCTGTTATATATGCTATAAGACTCAAAATGTCGCTTGTAGAATGGTTCCAGCAGCTCGTATATCTATTATAGAAACGATGGCGGCTATACGACTCAAAATGGCGACAGTAGAACGGTTCCAGCAGCTCGTGTAGCTGTTATATAAAGGATAAAGGCAATAAGACTAAAAATGGCGGCTGTATTATGGTTCCAGCAGCTTGTACAGCTGTTATATAAAAGATGGCGGCTTTGAGAGTCAAAATGGTGGCAAAAGAACGGTTCCAGCAGCTTGTATACCTATTATATAAAGGTTGGTGGTTATAAGAACGAAAATGGCGGCTTTATTTTGGTTCCAGCAACTTGTATAGATGTTATATGAAGGATGGCGGCTATAAGACACAAAATGGTGGTTGTATAATGGTTCCAGCAGCTTGTATAGCTGTAATATAAGGGATGGCACCAGCTTGTTAGGCTCTTATATAAAGGATGGTGGCTATAGGACTAAAAATGGCGGCTGTAGAATGGTCCCAGCAGCTTCTATAGCTGTTATGTAAAGGATGGTGGCCATAAGACTCAAAAGTGCGGCTGTAAAATGGTCCCAGCAGCTTGAATAGCTGTTATGTAAAGGATAGCGGCCATAAGACTCAAAATGGCGGCTGTATTATGGTTCCAGCAGCTTGTATAGCTGTTATATAAAAGATGGCGGCTTTGAGAGTCAAAATGGCTGCAAAAGAACGATTCCAGCAGCTTGTATAGCTATAATATAAAGGTTGGCGGTTATAAGAACGAAAATGGCGGTTTTATTTGGTTCCAGCAACTTGTGTAGATGTTATATGAAGGATGGCGGCTATAAGTCGCAAAATGGCGGCAGAAGAACGGTTCCAGCAGCTTGTATAGCTGTTATATAAAGCATGGCGGCTATAAGACTTAAAATGGCGGCTGTGAAATGGTCCCAGCAGCTTGTATAGCTGTTATATAAAAGATGGTGTCTATAAGAGTCAAAATGGAGGCCCGATTATGGTTCCATCAATTTGTATAGCTGTTAGAACGATTCCAGCAGCTTGTATAGCTGTTCCTGTAGCTGCTATAGCTGTTATGTAAAGGATGGCGGCTATAAGACTCAAATTGGCGGCTGTAGAATGGTCCCAGCAGCTTGTATAGCTGTTATGTAAAGGATGGCGGCTATGACTCAAAATGGCGGCACTATAATGGTCCCAGCAGCTTCTATAGCTGTTATGTAAAGAATGGCGCCTATAAGACTCAAAAGTGCGGCTGTAAAATGGTCCCAGCAGCTTCAATAGCTGTTATATAAAGGATGGCGGCTATAAGACTCAAAATGGCAGCAGCAGAACGGGTTCACCAGCTGTTATATAAAGGATAAAGGCTATAAGACTAAAAATGGCGGCTGTAGAATGGTTCCAGCAGCTTCTACAGTGTTATATAAAAGATGGCGGCTATAAGAACGAAAATGGCGGCTGTATTATGGTTCCAGCAGCTTGTATAGCTGTTATAGAAAGAATGGCGGCTATACAACTATACGACGGCTATAGGACTCAAAATGGCGGCAGTATTACGGATCTTTTTAATAACAGCTTCTACAGTTGTTATTAAAAAGATGGCGGCTAAAAGAACGGTTCCAGGAGCTTGTATAGCTGTTATATAAAGGATAACGGCTATAAGACTCAAAATGGCGGCTGTAGAATGGTTCCAGCAGCTTCTACAGCTGTTGTATAAAAGATGGCGGCTATAAGACTCAAAATAGCGACAAAAGAACGGTTTCAGCAGCTTCGATAGCTGTTATGTAAAAAATGGCGGCCGTAAGTCTCAAAATGGCGACTGTATTATGGTTCCAGCAGCTTGTATAGCTGTTATGTAAAGAATGGCGGCTATAAGACTCAAAATAGCGACAAAAGAACGGTTTCAGCAGCTTGGATAGCTGTTATGTAAAAAATGGCGGCCGTAAGTCTCAAAATGATGGCGGCTATACGACTCAAAATAGCGACAGTATAACGGTTCCAGCAGCTCGTGTAGCTGTTATATAAAAGATATAGGCTATAAGACTAAAAATGGCGGCTGTATTATGGTTCCAGCAGCTTGTACAGCTGTTATATAAAAGATGGCGGCTTTGAGAGTCAAAATGGTGGCAAAAGAACGGTTCCAGCAGCTTGTATACCTATTATATAATGGTTGGTGGTTATAAGAACGAAAATGGCGGCTTTATTTTGGTTCCAGCAACTTGTATAGATGTTATATGAAGGATGGCGGCTTTAAGACACAAAATGGTGGTTGTATAATGGTTCCAGCAGCTTGTATAGCTGTAATATAAGGGATGGCACCAGCTTGTTAGGCTCTTATATAAAGGATGGTGGCTATAGGACTAAAAATGGCGGCTGTAGAATGGTCCCAGCAGCTTCTATAGCTGTTATGTAAAGGATGGTGGCCATAAGACTCAAAAATGCGGCTGTAAAATGGTCCCAGCAGCTTGAATAGCTGTTATGTAAAGGATAGCGGCCAAAAGACTCAAAATGGCGGCTGTATTATGGTTCCAGCAGCTTGTATAGCTGTTATATAAAAGATGGCGGCTTTGAGAGTCAAAATGGCTGCAAAAGAACGATTCCAGCAGCTTGTATAGCTATAATATAAAGGTTGGCGGTTATAAGAACGAAAATGGCGGTTTTATTTGGTTCCAGCAACTTGTGTAGATGTTATATGAAGGATGGCGGCTATAAGTCGCAAAATGGCGGCAGATAGTACAGCTGTTATGTAAAGGATGGCGGCTATAAGACACGAAATGGCGACAGTAGAACGGTTCCAGCAGCTTCTATAGCTGTTATGTAAAGGATAGCGGCTATAAGTCCCAAAATTGCGGCTGTAGAATGGTTCCAGCAGCTTCTATAGCTGTTATCTTAAGGATCGCGGCCATAAGACTCAAAATGGCGGCTGTGAAATGGTCCCAGCAGCTTGTATAGCTGTTATATAAAGGATGGTGGCTATAAGAGTCAAAATGGAGGCCCGATTCTGGTTCCATCAACTTGTATATCTGTTATGTAAAAGATGGCGGCTATAAGACTCAAAATGGAGGCTGTAGAATGGTCTATAAGACTCAAAATGGCAGCAGTAGAACGGTTCCACCAGCTGTTATATAAAGGATAAAGACTATAAGACTAAAAATGGAGGCTGAAAAATGGTTCCAGCAGCTTCTGCAGCTGTTATATAAAAGATGGCGGCTAAAAGAACGGTTCCAGCAGTTTGTATAGCTGTTATATAAACGATGCCGGTTATCAGAACGAAAATGGCGGCTGTATTAAGGTTCCAGCAGCTTGTATAACTGTTATAGAAAAAATGGCGGCTATAAGAATCAAAATGTCGCTTGTAAAATGGTTCCAGGAGCTCGTATAGCTGTTATAGAAACGATGGCGGCTATACGTCTCAAAATGGCGGCAGTATTACGGATCCAGCAGCTTCTATAGCTATGTTGTAAAGGATGGCGGCTATAAGACTCAAAATGGCGGTTGTAGAATGGTTCCAGCAGCTTTTATAGCTGTTATATAAAGAATGGCGGCTTTGAGACTCAAAATGGCGGCAATAGAACGGTTCTAGCAGCTCGTTTATTTGTAATAGAAACGATGGCAGTAATACGGATCCAGCAGATTGTATAGAATGGTTCTAGCAGCTTGTATAGCTATTATATAAAGGTTGGCGGTTAAAAGAACGAAAATGACGGCTTTATTTTGGTTCCAGCAACTTGTATAGATGTTATATAAAGGATGGCGGCTATAAGACACAAAATGGTGATTGTAGAAAGGTTCCAGCAGCTTGAATAACTGCAATATAAAGGATGGCACCAGCTTGTTAGGCTCTAATATAAAGGATGGTGGCTATAAGAACGAAAATGGCGGCTGAATTATGGTTCCAGCAGCTTGTATACCTTTTATATAAAGGATGGCGGCTACAGGACTCAAAATGGCGGCAGAAGAACGGTTCCAGCAGCTTGAATAGCTATTATATAAAGGATAAAGGCTATAAGACTAAAAATGGCGGCTGAAGAATGGCCCCAGCAGCTTTTGTAGCTGTTATGTAAAGGATGGCGGCCATAAGACTCAAAATGGCGGCTGTATTATGGTTCCATCAGATTGTATAGCTGTGATGTAAACGGTAGCGGCTATAAAACTCAAAATGGCGACAATAGAACGGTTCCAGCAGTTTCCATAGCTGTTATGTAAAGGATGGCGGCTATAAGACTCAAAATGGTGGCTGCAGAATGGTTCCAGCAGCTTCTATAGCTGTTATCTTAAGGATGGCGGCCATAAGACTCAAAATGGCGGCTGTGAAATTGTTTCAGCAGCTTGTATAGCTGTTATATAAAGGATGGTGGCTATAAGAGTCAAAATGGAGGCCCGATTATGGTTCCATCAACTTGTATAGCTGATATGTAAAAGATGGCGGCTATAAGACTCAAAATGGCTTCAGTATTACGGATCCAGCAGCTTCGATAGCTGTTATGTAAAGGATGGCGGCTATAAGACTCAAAATGGAGGCTGTAGAATGGTCTATAAGACTCAAAATGGCAGCAGTAGAACGGTTCCACCAGCTGTTATATAAAGGATAAAGACTATAAAACTAAAAATGGAGGCTGAAAAATGGTTCCAGCAGCTTCTGCAGCTGTTATATAAAAGATGGCGGCAGAAGAACGGTTCCAGCAGCTTGTATAGCTGTTATATACAGCATGGCGGCTATAAGATTTAAAATGGCGGCTGTGAAATGGTCCCAGCAGCTTGTATAGCTGTTATATAAAAGATGGTGTCTATAAGAGTCAAAATGGAGGCCCGATTATGGTTCCATCAATTTGTATAGCTGTTATTAAAGGATGGCGGCTACAAGACTCAAAATGGCTGCAGTAGAACGATTCCAGCAGCTTGTATAGCTGTTATATAAAGGATGGCGGTTATAAGAAGCAAAATGGCGGCTGTAGAACGGTTCCTGTAGCTTCTATAGCTGTTATGTAAAGGATGGCGGCTATAAGACTCAAATTGGCGGCTGTAGAATGGTCCCAGCAGCTTGTATAGCTGTTATGTAACGGATGGCGGCTATGACTCAAAATGGCGGCACTATAATGGTCCCAGCAGCTTCTATAGCTGTTATGTAAAGGATGGCGGCTATAAGACTCAAAAGTGCGGCTGTAAAATGGTCCCAGCAGCTTCAATAGCTGTTATATAAAGGATGGCGGCTATAAGACTCAAAATGGCAGCAGCAGAACGGGTTCACCAGCTGTTATATAAAGGATAAAGGCTATAAGACTAAAAATGGCGGCTGTAGAATGGTTCCAGCAGCTTCTACAGTGTTATATAAAAGATGGCGGCTATAAGAACGAAAATGGCGGCTGTATTATGGTTCCAGCAGCTTGTATAGCTGTTATAGAAAGAATGGCGGCTAGAAGACTCAAAATGTCGCTTGTAGAATGGTTCCATGGCGGCTATACGACTATACGACGGCTATACGACTCAAAATGGCGGCAGTATTACGGATCCAGCAGATTGTATAGCTATGATGTAAAGGATGGCGGCTATTAGACTCAAAATGGCGGTTGTAGAATTGTTCCAGCAGCTTGTATAGCTGTAATATAAAGGATGGAACCAGCTTGTTAGGCTCTTATATAAAGGATGGTGGCTGTTATGTAAAGGATGGCGGATATTAGACTCAAAATGGCGGCTGTATTATGGTACCAGCAGCTTGTATAGCTGTTATAGAAAGAATGGCGGCTATTAGAGTCAAAATTGCGACAGTAGAACGGTTCCAGCAGCTCGTATATTTGTTATAGAAACGATGGCGGCTATACGACTCAAAATTCTATAGCTATTGTGTAAAGGATGGCGGCAATAAGACTCAAAATGGCGGCTGTAGAATGGTCCCAGCAGCTTCTATAGCTGGTATCTTAAGGATGGGATATAAAGGTTGGCGGTTAAAAGAACGAAAATGGCGGCTTTATTTTGGAACCAGCAACTTCTATAGATGTTATATAAAGGATGGCGGCTATAAGACACAAAATGGTGGTTGTAGAATGCTTCCAGCAGCTTGTATAGCTGTAATATAAAGGATGGCACCAGCTTGTTAGGCTCTTATATGAGGGATCGTGGCTAATAGAACGAAAATGGCGGCTGAATTATGGTTCCAGCAGCTTGTATATCTTTCATATAAAGGATGGCGGCTATAAGAGTCAATATGGCGGCAGAAGAACGGTTCCAGCAGTTTGAATAGCTGTTATATAAAGGATTAAGGCTATAAGACTAAAAATGGCGGCTGAAGAATGGTCCCAGCAGCATCTATAGCTGCTCAAAATGGCAGCAGTAGAACTTTTCCACCAGCTTGTATAGCTGTCATATAAATGATAAAGGCTATAAGACTAAAAATGGAGGCTGAAAAATGGTTCCAGCAGCTTCTGCAGCTGTTATATAAAAGATGGCGGCTAAAAGAACGGTTCCAGCAGTTTGTATAGCTGTTATATAAACGATGCCGGTTATCTGAACGAAAATGGCGGCTGTATTAAGGTTCCAGCAGCTTGTATAACTGTTATAGAAAAAATGGCGGCTATAAGAATCAAAATGTCGCTTGTAAAATGGTTCCAGGAGCTCGTATAGCTGTTATAGAAACGATGGCGGCTATACGTCTCAAAATGGCGGCAGTATTACGGATCCAGCAGCTTCTATAGCTATGTTGTAAAGGATGGCGGCTATAAGACTCAAAATGGCGGTTGTAGAATGGTTCCAGCAGCTTTTATAGCTGTTATATAAAGAATGGCGGCTTTGAGACTCAAAATGGCGGCAATAGAACGGTTCTAGCAGCTCGTTTATTTGTAATAGAAACGATGGCAGTAATACGGATCCAGCAGATTGTATAGAATGGTTCTAGCAGCTTGTATAGCTATTATATAAAGGTTGGCGGTTAAAAGAACGAAAATGACGGCTTTATTTTGGTTCCAGCAACTTGTATAGATGTTATATAAAGGATGGCGGCTATAAGACACAAAATGGTGATTGTAGAAAGGTTCCAGCAGCTTGAATAACTGCAATATAAAGGATGGCACCAGCTTGTTAGGCTCTAATATAAAGGATGGTGGCTATAAGAACGAAAATGGCGGCTGAATTATGGTTCCAGCAGCTTGTATACCTTTTATATAAAGGATGGCGGCTACAGGACTCAAAATGGCGGCAGAAGAACGGTTCCAGCAGCTTGAATAGCTATTATATAAAGGATAAAGGCTATAAGACTAAAAATGGCGGCTGAAGAATGGCCCCAGCAGCTTTTGTAGCTGTTATGTAAAGGATGGCGGCCATAAGACTCAAAATGGCGGCTGTATTATGGTTCCATCAGATTGTATAGCTGTGATGTAAACGGTAGCGGCTATAAAACTCAAAATGGCGACAATAGAACGGTTCCAGCAGTTTCCATAGCTGTTATGTAAAGGATGGCGGCTATAAGACTCAAAATGGTGGCTGCAGAATGGTTCCAGCAGCTTCTATAGCTGTTATCTTAAGGATGGCGGCAATAAGTGTCAAAATGGCGGCTGTCTTATGGTTCCAGCAGATTGTATAGCTGTTATGTAAAGGATGGCAGCTATAAGACTCAAAATAGCGACAGAAGAACGGTTCCAGCAGCTTCTATAGCTGTAATGTAAAGGATGGCGGCTATAAGACTCAAAATTGCTGCTGTAGAATGGTCCCAGCAGCATCTATAGCTGTTATCTTAAGGATGGCGGCCATAAGACTCAAAATGGCGGCTGTATTATGGTTCCAGCATCTTGTGTGGCTGTTATGTAAAAGATGGCGGCTATAAGACTCAAAATGGCGGCAGTATAACGGTTACATCAGCTTCTATAGCTGTAATGTAAAGGATGGCGGCTTTAAGACTCAAAAGGGCGGCTGTAGAATGGTCCCAGCAGCTTCTATAGCTGTTATGTAAAGAATGGCGGCCATAAGAGTCAAAATGGCGGCTGTATTATGGTTCCAGCAGCTTCTATAGCTGTTATATAAAGGATAACGGCTATAAGACTCAAAATGGCGGCTGTAGAATGGTTCCAGCAGCTTCTACAGCTGTTATATAAAAGATGGCGGCTATAAGACTCAAAATAGCGACAAAAGAACGGTTCCAGCAGCTTCGATAGCTGTTATGTAAAAAATGGCGGCCATAAGACTCAAAATGGCGGCTGTATTATGGTTCCAGCAGCTTGTATAGCTGTTATGTAAAGGATGGCGTCTATAAGACTGAAAATGGCGGCAGTAGAACGGTTCCAGCAGCTTGTATAGCTGTTATATAAAGGATAAAGGCTATAAGACTCAAAATGGCGGCTGTAGAATGGTTCCAGCAGCTTCTACAGCAGCTGGTATAGCTGTTATATAAAAGTTGGCAGCTATACGAACAAAAATGGCGGCTGTATTATGGTTCCAGCAGCTTGTATAGCTGTTATGTAAAGAATGGCGTCTATAAGACTGAAAAGGGCGGCTGTAGAATGGTCCCAGCAGCTTCTATAGCTGTTATCTTAAGGATGGTGGCTATAAGAGTCGAAATGGAGGCCCGATTATGGTTCCATCAACTTGTATAGCTGTTATGGAAAGGATGGCGGCTATAAGACTCAAAATGGCTGCAGTATTACGGTTCCAGCAGCTTCGATAGCTGTTATGTAAAAAATGACGGCCATACGACTCAAAATGGCGGCTGTATTATGGTTCCAGCAGCTTTTATAGCTGTTATGTAAAGGATGGCGGCCATAAGACTCAAAATGGCGGCTGTCTTCTGGTTCCAGCAGATTGTATAGCTGTTATGTAAAGGATGGCAGCTATAAGACCCAAAATAGCGACAGTAGGACGGTTCCAGCAGCTTCTATAGCTGTAATGTAAAGGATGGCGGCTATAAGACTCAAAATTGCGGCTGTAGAATAGGGATGGCGGCCATAAGACTCAAAATGGCGGCTGTATTATGGTTCCAGCAGCTTGTCTGGCTGTTATGTAAAAAATGGCGGCTATAAGACTCAAAATGGCAGCAGTATAACGGTTACATCAGCTTCTATAGCTGTAATGTAAAGGATGGCGGCTTTAAGACTCAAAAGGGCGGCTGTAGAATGGTCCCAGCAGCTTCTATAGCTGTTATATAAAGGATAACGGCTATAAGACTCAAAATGGCGGCTGTAGAATGGTTCCAGCAGCTTCTACAGCTGTTATATAAAAGATGGCGGCTATAAGACTCAAAATAGCGACAAAAGAACGGTTCCAGCAGCTTCGATAGCTGTTATGTAAAAAATGGCGGCCATAATACTCAAAATGGCGGCTGTATTATGGTTCCAGCAGCTTGTATAGCTGTTATTTAAAGAATGGCGGCTATAAGACTGAAAATGGCGGCAGTAGAACGGTTCCAGCAGCTTGTATAGCTGTTATATAAAGGATAACGGCTATAAGACTCAAAATGGCGGCTGTAGAATGGTTCCAGCAGCTTCTACAGCAGCTGGTATAGCTGTTATATAAAAGTTGGCAGCTATACGAACGAAAATGGCGGCTGTATTATGGTTGCAGCAGCTTGCATAGCTGTTATGTAAAGGATGGAGGCTATAAGACTCAAAATGGTTCCAGCAGCTTGTATAGCTGTTATATAAAGGATTTAGAACGGTTCCACCAGCTTGTATAGCTGTTATGTAAATGATAAAGGCTATAAGACTAAAAATGGCGGCTGTAGAATGGTTTCAGCAGCTTCTACAGTTGTTATAAAAAAGATGGCGGCTAAAAGAACGGTTCCAGGAGCTTGTATAGATGTTATATAAAGGATGGCGGCTATAAGAACGAAAATGGCGGCTGTAATATGGTTCCAGCAGCTTGTATAATGTTATAGAATCAATGGCGGCTATAAGACTCAAAATGTCGCTTGTAGAATGGTTCCAGCAGCTCGTATAGCTATTATAGAAACGATGGCGGCTATACGACTCAAAATGGCGACAGTAGAAAGGTTCCAGCAGCTCGTGTAGCTGTTATAGAAACGATGGCGGCTGTACGACTCAAAATGACAGCAGTATTACGCATCCAGCAGCTTGTATAGCTATGATGTAAAGGATGGCGGCTATAAGACTCAAAATGGCGCTTGCAGAATGGTTCCAGAAGCTTGTAGACGAAAAATGGCGGCAGTAGAACGATTCAAGCAGCTTGTATAGCTGTTATATAAAGCATGGCGGCTATAAGAGTAAAAATGGAGCCTGTATTATGGTTCCATCAACTTGTAAAGCTGTTATGTAACGGTTCCAGCAACTTGTACAGCTGTTATATAAAGCATGGCGGCTATAAGAGTAAAAATGGAGCCTGTATTATGGGTCCATCAACTTGTATAGCTGTTATGTAAAGGATGCCGGCTATAAGACTTAAAATGGCGGTAGAGGGACGGTTCCAGCAGATTGTATAGCTGTTATATAAAAGATGGCGGCTATAAAGCTCAAAATGGCGGCTGTAAAATGGTCTCAGCAACTTGTATACCTGTTATATAAAGGATGGTGGCTATGAGTCAAAATGGATGCCCGATTATGGTTCCATCAACTTGAAGAACGGTTTCAGAAGCGTGATTAGCTGTTATATAAAGGATAACGGCTATAAGACTCAAAATGGCGGCTATACGAACGAAAATGGCGGCTGTAGAATGGTACCAGCAGATTCTATAGCTGTTATCTTAAGGATGGCGGCCATAAGACTCAAAATGGCGGCTGTATTATGGTTCCAGCAACTTGTCTGGCTGTTATGTAAAAGATGGCGGCTATAAGACTCAAAATGGCGGCAGTATAACGGTTACATCAGCTTTTATAGCTGTAATGTAAAGGATGGCGGCTTTAAGACTCAAAAGGGCGGCTGTAGAATGGTCCCAGCAGTTTCTATTGCTGTTATGTAAAGAATGACGGCCATAAGACTCAAAATGGCGGCTGTATTATGGTTCCAGCAGCTTGTATAGCTGTTATATAAAGGATGTAGAACGGTTCCACCAGCTTGTATAGCTGTTATGTAAAGGATAAAGGCTATAAGACTAAAAATGGTAGTAGAATGGTTCCATTAGCTTCTACAGCTGTTATTAAAAAGATGGCGGCTAAAATAACGGTTCCAGCAGCTTGTATAGCTGTTATATAAAGGATGGCGGCTATAAGAACGAAAATGGCGGCTGTAATATGGTTCCAGCAGCTTGTATAGCTGTTATAGAATCAATGGCGGCTATAAGACTCAAAATGTCGCTTGTAGAATGGTTCCAGCAGCTCGTTTAGCTGTTATAGAAACGATGGCGGCTACACGACTCAAAATGGCGGCAGTATTACAGATCCAGCAGTTTCTATAGCTATGATGAAAAGGATGGCTACTATAAGACTCAAAATGGCGACTGTAGAATGGTTCCAGCAGCTTCTATTGCTGTTATGTAAAGGATGGCGGCTATAAGACTCAAAATGGCGGCCGTAGTATGGTCCCAGCAGATTCTATAGCTGTTATCTTAAGGATGGCGGCCATAAGACTCAAAATGGCGGCTGTATTATGGTTCCAGCAGCTTGTATAGCTGTTATGTAAAAGATGGCGGCTATAAGATTCAAAATGGAGGCCCGAATGGTTCCATCAACTTGTATAGCTGTTATGTAAAGGATTGCGGCTATAAGACTCAAAATGGCGACCGTAGTATGGTCCCAGCAGATTCTATAGCTGTTATCTTAAGGATGGCGGCCATAAGACTCAAAATGGCGGCTGTGAAATGGTCCCAGCAGCTTGTATAGCTGTTATATAAAGGATGGTGGCTATAAGAGTCAAAATGGAGGCCCGATTATGGTTCCATCAACTTGTATAGCTGTTATGTAAAAGATGGCGGCTATAAGACTCAAAATGGCTGCAGTATTACGGTTCCAGCAGCTTCGATAGCTATATGTAAAATATGGCGGCCATAAGACTCAAAATGGCGGCTGTATTATGGTTCCAGCAGCTGTTATGTAAAAGATGGCAGCTATAAGACTTGTATAGCTGTTATGTAAAGGATTGCGGCTATAAGACTCAAAATAGCGGTCCAATGGTCCCAGCAACTTGTATAGCTGTTATATAAAAGATGGCGGCTATAAGACTCAAAATGGCGGCTGTAGAACGGTTCCAGCAGCTTGTATAGTTGTTATATAAAGGATGGTGGCTATAAGAGTCAAAATGGAGGCCCGATTATGGTTCCATCAACTTGTATAGCTGTTATGAAAAAGATGGCGGCTATAAGACTCAAAATGGCTGCAGTATTACGGTTCCAGCAGCTTGTATAGCTGTTATATAAAGCATGGCGGCTATAAGAGTAAAAATGGAGCCTGTATAAGAGTAAAAATGGAGCCTGTATTATGGGTCCATCAACTTGTAAAGCTGTTATGTAACGGTTCCAGCAGCTTGTACAGCTGTTATATAAAGCATGGCGGCTATAAGAGTAAAAATGGAGCCTGTATTATGGGTCCATCAACTTGTATAGCTGTTATGTAAAGGATGCCGGCTATAAGACTTAAAATGGCGGTAGAAGAACGGTTCCAGCAGATTGTATAGCTGTTATATAAAAGATGGCGGCTATAAAGCTCAAAATGGCGGCTGTAAAATGGTCTCAGCACCTTGTATACCTGTCATATAAAGGATGGTGGCTATAAGAGTCAAAATGGAGGCCCGATTATGGTTCCATCAACTTGTATAGCCCGATTATGGTTCCATCAACTTGAAGAACGGTTTCAGAAGCGTGATTAGCTGTTATATAAAGGATGGCGGCTATAAAGCTCAAAATGGCGGCTGTAAAATTGTCCCAGCAGCTTGTATATCTGTTATATAAAGCATGGCGGCTATAAGAGTAAAAATGGAGACTGTATTATGGTTCCATCAACTTGTATAGCTGTTATGTAAAGGATGCCGGCTATAAGACTTAAAATGGCGGCAAAAGAACAGTTCCAGCAGCTTGTATAACTGTTATATTAAAGATGGCGGCTATAAAGCTCAAAATGGCGACTGTAAAATGGTCCCAGCAGCTTGTAAGTCTGTTATAAAAAGGATAGCGGATATAAGACTCAAAATGGCGGCAGTACAACTGTTCCACCAGCTTGTATAGCTGTTATATAATGGATGGCGGCTATAAGACTCAAAATGTCACTTGCAGAATGGTTCCAGCAGCTGGTTTAGTTGCTATACAAACGATGGCGGCTATAAGACTTAAAATAGCGGCAAAAGAACGGATCCAGCAGCTTGTATACAACGAAAATGGCTGCTGTATTATGGTTCCAGCAAGCTTGTATAGCTGTTATAGAAATGATGGCGGCTTTACGACTCAAAATGGCGGCAGTATTACGGTTTCAGCAGATTGTATAGCTGTTTTATAGGAGATAACGGCTATAAAACTCAAAATGGCGGCAGTATTATGGATCCAGCAGCTTGTATAGCTATGATGTAAAGTATGGCGGCTATAAGACTCAAAATGGCGGTTGTAGAATGGTGCCAACAGCTTGTATAGCTGTATTATAAAGAATGGCGGGTATAAGACTCAAAATGTCACTTGTAGAATCGTTCCAGCAGCTGGTTTAGTTGTTATAGAAACGATGGCGGCTATACGACTCGCCATTTTGAGTCTCAAAGCCGCCATCCTTCATATAACAGCTATACAAGATGCTGGAATCATTCTAAAGCCTCCAATTTGAGTCTTTTAGTCTATAGCCGCTATCCTTTATATAAGAGCCATACATAATGCTGGAACCATTCTACTGTCGCCATTTTGTGTCTTATAGCCGCTATCCTTTAAGAGAGATATACAAAATGCTGGAACCATTCTACAGCCGCCATTTTGAGTCTTATAACCGCCATGTTTATGGAAAAATTCTACAGCCGCCATTTTGAGTCTTATAGCGGCCATTTCGATTCTTATAGCCGCTTCTTTTGAATTTTCTAGCCGCCATCCTTTATTTTACAGCCATACAAGCTACTAGAACCATTCTACAGCTGGAACAATTCTACAGCCGCCATTTTGAGTCTTATAGGCGCCATCCTTTATATAACAGTTATACAAGCTGCTGGAACCACTTTAGAGCCGCCATTTTGAGTCTTACAGCCGCTATCCTGTATAGAATAGTTATACAAAATGCTGGAACCATTCTACAGCCGCCATTTTGAGTTTTTAGCCGCCATCCTTTATATAACAGCTATACAAGATGCTGGAACAATTCTACAGCCGCCATTTTGAGACTTATAGCCGCCATCCTTTATATAACAGCTATACAAGTTGCTGGATCCATTCTACATTTTGAGTCTTACAGCCGCCATCCTTTATATAGCAGCCATACAAGATGCGGGAACTATTCTACAGCCGCCATTTTGAGTCTTATAGCCGCCATCCTTTATATAACAGCCATACAAAATGCTGGAACCATTCTACAGCTGCCATTTTGAGTCTTATAGACGCCATCCTTTATATAATTGCTATACAATCTGCTGGAACCATTCTACAGCCGCCATTTTGAGTTTTATAGCCGCCATCCTTTATTTAACAGCTATAAAAGCTGCTTGAATCGTTCTACTGCCGCCATTTTTCGTCTCAAAGCAGCCATTCTTTACATAACAGCTAGACAAGCTGCTGGAACCATTCTACAGCTGTCATCCTTTATATAACAGCTGAGTCTTATTGCCGCCGTCCTTTATATAACAGCCATTCAAGCTGTTGGAAACAATCTAGAGCCGCCACTTTAAGTCTTTTAGGCGCCATCTTTTATATAACAGCTCTACCAGCTGCTGGAACCATTCGACAGCCGCCATTTTGAGTCATAGCTGCCATCCTTTATATAGCAGCCATACGAGCTGCTGGAACCATTCTAAAGTTGCTATTCTTTATGTAACAGCTATACAAAATGCTGGAACTATTCTATTGCAGCCATTTTAAGTCGAATAGCTGCCATCTTTTATCTAACAGCTATTCAAGCTGATGGAACCATTTTACAGTTTGTCTTTTAGCCGCCATCCTTTATATAACAGCTATAAAAGCCGCCGGAACCATTTTACAGCCGCCATTTCGAGTCTCATAGCCGCCATCCTTTATATAAAAGCTATGCAAGCATAAGCTATGGAAGCATTCTACAGCCGGCGCAAATAAATAAATACTTGATACTTGCAATATCGATACTTAAGTTCCGATATTTTTATGAGTACGATGCTTTTATTTTGATGTGAGTAGTATCGATGTGAGATGATCGATACTTTACCTTCGATATCGTGTCCCTAAGTATACGTTTCCAGTTCAGTTTTGG
This sequence comes from Drosophila paulistorum, assembly GCA_018152135.1. Lineage (NCBI taxonomy): Eukaryota > Metazoa > Arthropoda > Insecta > Diptera > Drosophilidae > Drosophila > Drosophila paulistorum. Next base: position 207,459 of record JAECXG010000159.1, read on the forward strand.
CAAGGTCTACCGTCTTGCGGCTGCTTACAAGGACAGCATCTGTTTTATAGTCCGCTAGTTTTGCTGCGCCCATGGACAGCACCGTTTTCTCCTCAGCCTCGCGTAAATGTTTTGCCTCGACCACCAGCGCTATATCGTCAGCAAATCCTACGATGTTGCATTCTGGGGGCAGATGTATGCGCAGTATGCCATCAGCGGGCCAAGTACTGAGCCCTGTGGTACGCCTCCCGTGATTATATGAGAACGTATGCCATTTCGTGTATAGTAATTTAATAATAATTGTCTCCAGCCTGTGCGATGGCGATTTCCAGCCTTGTGCTGATAATTTTTTCCAGCATTTTTGCCGCAGCGTCAAGCATGCAGAGCGGTCTGTAGCCAGAAGGATCTTCAAGCGGCTTGTTCGGCTTCGGAATAAGCACCAGGTTCTGCTTTTTCCAAATATCGGGAAACGTGCGCTGTTCAAGGCATTTGGAAAATACATCCACAAATTTTTCCGGCTGCAAGCGGGCAGCTAGCTTAATAGCTTTGTTAGGAATTGCATCGGAGCCAGAGGCTTTGTAGTCTTGCAGGTGCCTTGCTGCCAATAGCACCTCCTCATATGCTCCATATGTTGTTCTAACGGCGCTGCTGGCTTTATCGCCTTAAGCTTCTTCATGGCTACCTTGTATGCCATACCCCAAATGTCAGTTTCAGCCTCGTTGCACAGGTCCAAAAAGCACTTTCGCTTGCTGTCCTTAATTAGCGTGTTGAGTAATCGGCATACTCTTGCTGATGAAATTTCCAGGCAGGCTGATGAAATTTCCTTGTCCTCGGGCTCTCTGGTAACATCGCCTCGCCCGCAGGCATCTATCCCTGGCATCAGCAACTCCATCATTGCACCAGTATACAGCCCTTTTGTGCCTGCTACGGCTCCTGCGTACGGCCATGCTGCTGTCACATGCTGCAGTGATAGACGCCATTAGTTTTTTAAATAGATCATTAGCATCTCCTGTCATGGTTGGAAAGCATAATGTCGATGCAAATGTTTCCGGATTAAGCGTGTCCACCCTGTACATTTTTGATAGTGTACTTCATCTATTTTTGCCCGCACAAAACAGTTGTTTCGTTGCACAGACTGGATGAGTAGTGGGGTTTTGCCACAGGTCAAAATTGCAGCTTTGCCAGTTGTATTCGCTGCCCAAAGGCTGCTAGCCTTTACCCTGTATGGATCACTAAGGATAGCGACATCTACATCCAATTCCCTCACCGTTTGCGCGAGCAAGTTTTGCGCAGCTGCACAATGATTAAGATTCATATGTGGCTGCTCTCTGTTTAATTTGGCATTTAAACAGGCCAACGACGAAGTCCTTTATCCTTAGGTGTATTGCCGCACTGTTCTGTGGCAAGCAAGCAGTGGCCATCTGGGTTTCGTTGTATGTGGGTCTCAACGCCTTCACCATTATTTGGCTCGACCCGGCGCCAGTTGCCCTGGTAATAGCAGCAATAAAATCTGCATTTGTTACCAGGCAGTCCAGTTTGCGAAGTTCGAGATGTGTCACATCAGTGACTGTACGAATTTTGGCGGTTGTTCCCTGCTCAGTTCTTCTTGTAGCTTGTTGCCTCCATCCACGGTTTTTAGCTCTAACAGAAGGTCGCCCCTCTGAGTCTTTCTGGCCCTTGCAACGCTATCTTTCACGCAGCTTAGCCGCCCGTCTTCGCGCCTGGTGACAATCCTGAGCATTTCCGCGTAATTATTATGGCATCGGGCCTGCCTCTGCGCATAGTTGGCTTTCGCTTTGCGCCAACCATTTGCCATTCTGGGCCAGAGCAATCCTTTCCTGCAGATTCTTGCACTGGTGCTATCGCAGTCTCTGTGATATGATTTCTCGATGTGTTTGGCCGAGATGCGCCACCCCTTACTTTGGATGCATACGTCTGCCCGCTGCTACGTTACTTTTTTGGCGATCATCCTTCTTCTTGAAGGTATTCTCTTGGCAGAGGAGGTTGCCAAGATCATCTAGCTCCGGTATGCCCGATTTTACAGAGCCCTGCAACGGTCGACCAGCCGGCGATGACACTAGTGACCGCGTCATTCTGTTGGTTCACTAGATGCACCGTCCCAGCGTGCTTGATCCATAGGCGCTGCAACTTTGTCCATTTATTCAGGCTTTGATAGTAACCCGGTTTGGATTTAAAATGTAACGGCCAAGCAAGAAAGACACTTGAGCGCCACCTGGCGGATGCAGACCTGGGCGCCGCCCAATGGCTTCCAGAGTTATGCAACACTGGTCGCACAGCTGATCAGTGGCGCTTTATGGGGCATTTCTATTGTTTTTATTCGCTGCAACAAGTGGTAATGTGTCCAGAACAGAGAGGGCACTGGATAATAGAGAGGATTTCTACGCACCAATAAAATGATGGAGGTAGTGGTGGGCAGACAAAAAGGAGCCAAGTCCATTTTTTATTACATTTTTTACATTATATAACATATATACATCACAAAATTGAAGGCAACAAAGATACATAATAGGGGGATTTCTGCGGGACGTCCCATGGGGAATTGCTTCGCAGAACCCTTGAACCCATTAGGTATGGGCATTTCGCTCACGCTCTGCTTTTCTTAGGCTGTTTCCCACAAAGCCTGCGGTTTTCCGCAGTCAGCACAGTGCCAACCGTTTCCTCCAAAAGCCGCCGTTGACTGGTAAGTCGTCTACATGCGAAAAGGACATGCTCCGCGTATTCACACCAATCATACGCCACACGTCGAGCAGTACGGCTCAGCCTCGTGCCCGAATCTATGCAGGTAGGACCTGAAGAACGTGTCCTGTGAGGAACTGGGTCAGATGGAAGGACACTTGTCCATGCTACCTTTCCATCCAAGGCCTGATCTTGGGGATAAGGGTGTAGGTCCACCTCACCTTGATAGACGAATTCTACCGCTGTTGCTAAGTGGCAAAGCTCTTCGACCTTGCGTCGCTGCTAGCTGTCCGTTCTTGAATGCCTCGCTTTGTTGCGTCCGCGATGTTCCTGGCGTAGTCCGCATGCAGATGATGGGAATCATGCCTGCAACGACCAGTGCAGCATCTTCCGAGACCGTCCTAAAACCGCTGCAGAACCTTCACCCGCAGATTTGTGCCGCTTACAAAATGACTGATTTCAGCACGCTCATTAGCAAAAGTCTCCGCTCCTGTTTTAGACCTCTCGTGTTCAACATTATCCTTAATAACGCCTAGCCTGTGCTCGCTGCTCTCCGTTGAACGTTCTCTAGTGTCTAGCCATACACCCAGAGGGGCCCCTTTGAGGTGATTGTGGAACCATCTACATACACTGAGGCATGTTCAACTGTCTTTCTACTGCTTATTAGAACCGCCTCCGTTTTTCGGCTGCCAGGGCTAGGCCAACTGACTGTAGCCACCGTAAAATAGTGGCTATACCTAACGAGGCCGCTTATTCTGCCTTTTCCAACTCCTTGGCAACAACCACAATAGCCACGTCATCAGCATAACCAATGGATTAACAACGTGGCGGGAGTGAAAGACGGAGCACTCCGTCGTACATCAGGTTCCAGAGAAGCGGTCCCAGCAGCCCATTCCGACTCTTGGGGCCATCCGAGGTGTCGTATCTCAGGGTCCTCTGCCTGAAGAAGCTCCAAACGATGGCCAGAAGGTACGGAGGGACGCCGAGATCATGGATGGCGCTCAGAATGCAACTCCAATCCGCAGTATTGAAGCCGTTCTTTACGTCAAGCGTGACGACCAGGCAGTACTGCTTGGAGCCTCCTTTCCATGTTGTACCCTCGATGGCGCTGCTGGCGCTGTAATCGGCGTGGTAGAGTGTCCAGTCCGAGTCCTTGCGCTTCTTTGCTCGTTGGTATTTTTTCCTCAGGTCTCCGATTTGTGGTGGCTTCTAAAGGGTCTGGATTGAGCCATACTTGCCGTGCTGGCGGCTGCCATTATGCTGCAGACTTCGTTTGCCATTTCTTGGGCCGCGGCTGTTGTGAGGCTTTGCCGGAACAGCATTGCAGAGAACGCCTGGGGGTCAAGCGAGTCTTCTCGAAAGGGCATGTCAGCAAGGAGGGGCTGCGATGTGTATTGCTGTCTGTCCGGTGCACGTCCTATAGTGACACATATCTGCTCATGATCGCTCGCCGTGTAACAATTATCCAGCTTCCAGGCTGACGTCGTCCCCTACCGGCCCGATGGAACATATTTTGGGCGCCTTGGTTCAACAGTTCGACGTCCAGGGAGGCAAAAGCGTCAAGAAGAGCGCGGCCGCCCGCGTTTGTGGAGGAGCTTCCCCATTCCCATTCCTGTGCCCATGCCTTGAAATCTTCCGCGATTATGGTGGGTCTGTGCGTCCTTGCGTCGGACGTCAGTTCGTCTAACGCCTTGCCGAAGTCTGTGAGGCACAGACTGGGCGGCAGATAGCAGCTGTACAGCCATATCCCATTGACCAGTGCCTGCGAAAAGGTTCGCTGATTACAGCCGCATCGGATCTGGTCTCTCGCACCCTCTGCTTGAGTAGCTCGTGGGCTGCCTCGCAGTGGTCTAGGTTTAGCTGGGTAAAGCTAAACATTTCGTGTTCGTCGAGACGACTCCGTGGAACGGCCTGCGTTTTTGAGGGGCACCGATGACTACCTGCTACGTGTTTACGCTCGGTTATCCCTCTTGACACGCATATGCAGCAGTCGGAGACTGCCTGAACAATTTCCTCCTTGGTGGTTTCGCCATCCAAGTCCAGAAACTCTAATCTGGTCAGATTCGATAGCGCCCTTGCCTCGACTTGGCCTTCAAGCGCGGTTCCTATGTCATCCTTCAGCTGGATTACATTTTCTGCTCCTGTTGCGTTTAGCTCCAGTAGGAGGTCAGCTTTGGCGGTACGCCATACTGAGCGAACGCTTTCGCCCACTGCCTGCAGCTTGGTATCCTGACTTCTTGTCAACAGCTTTAGCATGTCGCTATATGACATCTCGTTTTTTGGTTGTACCAAAATAGCGGCAGGACGTTTTTTTAGAAGCCACCGTTTCGGGTGCCCCGCCGTCACGGTCTGCCATGCAGGCGCTGGTGGCGTTGGCTGTGACACTCTCTTGAGTCTCGACCAACACGAATCTCACGGCCGGCGATTCTCCTGTGGCAAAAAAGTTTCCGAAGTGTTGGCGACTTGCTCTCTGGCGGGGCAACTTATTGTGTTGCAGATTTTCCGTTTGTTGGCCTCTGCTGACGAAGGATTTCAGCGGTGCTTTAGTGCACTTGGGGCATGCCACTACTAATTCAGGGTCGCTGTTCTTACACAGAACGAGGCTAACTATCTGCTGCAAATCCGCCAATCTGTCTATTTTCTCTCTAATCGCGTTCGTAATGGCATGCTTGCCTCCTTCCTTCTCTGGCTTGATTCGCTCGGCTATCTCCTCTAGTAGAATTGCCATTTCTGCCAAGCATAAGGTATGCTTGCCACTCCTAACTCTTTGCAACTTGGATTTCTTTCTTTGGCGTTTTTTTTTTTTAATTCATTTATTAACATATAAAAGAGATCACCAAAATACAACCAAACTGACAACAGAAATCGAGGATCATGGATACATAAAAAATGCCCCCCGACGGTACGTCCCATTGGGAATTGCTTCACCAGGGTTATGGCAACTTCGATGCTGAACCGCTCCAGTCTCCTAAGTTTGCGCATGATGTAGGCGCTCACCGCCACCCAGTTATTCTTGCTTTCCAGCATGCTGGGTACTAAGCTTGCCTCCGATAGGGATTGGCTGATCGCCCGCTCGACCCGCTGTCTATGCACACCGAAGCGTCTGCAACTGAATACGACGTGGTGGACGTCCTCAATTACTCCTTCAGGACACGCAGGACACGTTGGAAAGCGGTCGTGGCCAAACCTATTTAGGTATTGGCGGAAGCAACCGTGTCCGCTCAGCACCTGCGTGACGTAGAAGCTCACCTGCACGTTCTTTCTACCGACCCAAGCTTCAATATTGGGGATGAGACGATGCGTCCATCTGCCATTTAGTGCAGCGTCCCATCGGTCCTGCCATATCCTCAAAGTGAGCGACACTGTATTTGCCGTTGACTCTACATCCTTCAGTTCCATGCCCGACACTACGACAGCGACATCGTCCGCTGACTAGCTGACACCTATTTGGCATGTCTAGTTCAAGGAGGCCATCGTACATGATGTTCCACAGAAGGGAACCCAGAACAGAGCCCTGAGGCACTCCTGCAGACACCTGCCGTTGAACGGATCCAGTCGACGCAGCGTACACCAGCTTTCTCCCCGAAAAGAAGCTCCATATCACCTCGAACAGGTACGATGGAATTCCGAAGCTTCTGGCAGCATCAAGAATGCAGCCCCAATCCGCCGTGTTGAAGGCATTCTTCACATACAGGGTGATCGCCAGGCAGTATTCCTTCGCACCTCTTTTCCATCGAGAGCCCTTAATAGCATCGACCTCTGTACTCACAACTCTGCTGACCGCGTCTATTGTGGACCTTGCCTTGCGAAATCCAAACTGATTGGCTGACAGGCCGCCCCCTTCATTGATCGCCTCGGTTGGGGATGGAATCCGGGCCCGGGGCTTCACTTCATCGGTGGTGACTGAGACGTGGTAGCGGGCAGTAACATGTTCAACGCGCCTACAATTTTAGGAGTCCGCACGCTGGGGGAAGAGATCGCAGACAATACGTTCCAACTCGCTGGCTTCAGTAGGAGAAGAGAATCTGTTGGCGTAGACTTGCTTGACCACGATCTTGTACACCTTGCCCCAAGGGTCCTGATCGGCCATGTCGCAGAGACTGAGGTACACTTCCCGCTTCGCTTTATATATAGCCTTCTTCAACTCCTTCCTACATACGCTATAGGCTACCATGCGGCAATGTCTCCAATCCTCGTTTCCTTGCTCTCTGGTAACTCCGCCTAGAGGCTAGGCACTTTCTACGTATACCAGAAAACCGGTTGCTGATGTTTCTTAAAAGGTCTCCTTACAGGCATGCTCGCGTTGCACGATGCAGCCAGCAGCTGGTCTGCCATCCGCTGGGCTGTGCTCTGGGTCCACTCGTGTGCTGCAAATGCATCAGTAAAGGCTCTTACGTCCAGAGTGTCGCTCTTGTATACGCTGCTTTGGGGCAGTGCCACTCGACGGGGTTGGGTAACGCATAGGGAGAATAATATCGCCTCATGTTCGCTGCCCGTGTAGATTTCACCAACGCTTCATGATAACGCCCTAAATAGCCGGCCGTTGAGGAAGGTGAGATCGATAACGGACCCGCCGCTTGCTCTGCTGATGGTTGACCCTCTGTTCAGAAGGACTACGTCCAGCGATGCAAAGGCATCCAGAAGCGAGCGTCCTCTCGTATTGGTAACCGCGCTCCCCCAATCAAGGGCCCATGCGTTGAAGTCTTCTGCAATAACGAGGGGACTGCGAGAACGCGCGTCGTTGACTATCTCGTCGAGCGCTCTACAAAAATTATCATGGCTCACGCTGGGGGGCAGGTAGCAGCTATTATACCCATTTTCCGTCTACCTGTGCGCGTACAAAGTGCTCTCCTGCCATAGGGTGTCGCAATTGGATCGGAGAGGCGCTGCATGACCAGTGCAGCCTTACCGGAGGTACTGGCCACCCAAATGCCTTGGGACTTTTTTCTGAAGGGCTCACTTATGATCGCGAGCTCCGCTTTGACTTCACGCATGTTTTGCGCAAGTAGTTCGTGTGCTGCCTCGCAGTGATTAAGATTCAGCTGAAGGAATCTACTGCCGCACGGGCTCTATTGCTTACGCCTGCCGCCTCGCATAGACAGCAATTAAGTGCGTTACTGCACTCCTTCGCCTTGTGATCCTTGCCATCGCATCTCAGGATGCGATCCAGTGATCGGGGTCGCAATTGTTGCACAGAATGTTGCTAACTGCCCGCTGTACTTCTCTCAGTCTGTCTTCTTTGTCTCGTTCGTAATGGCTCGCTTGCCTCCCTCCTTTTCTGGCTTGATTCGTTCGGATATTTCATCCAGTAATGCTCCCATTTCTGCCACCTCGCTCTTGCCCCTAACTTGTTTTTTTTTTTTTTTTGACAGTACTGGTAAAGTAAATTAAGATACTCTGACATGGAGAAAGAATACTTCAACTCTAATTGAACTAATTAGCTATTGGAAAGGATTCGACAAATCTGGGGAAACAAAGGAACCAATTTCGTATTTCTCTGTATATTTCGATGATGAAATTTTGGATAAAATCTGCTCAGAAACAAACGCATATGCCTTACAAAGTAATGGAGTCGAACTCAGTGTCATTGAAATGAAACGTTTTATAGGCATTTTGCTCTATTTGGGAGTGGTTAAAATATCTGTTTGGCGCATGGCTTGGTAATCAAAATTTAGTCAGACGTTGCCGATTCGATGAGTGGAATCAGATTTGAAAAAATTAAAGCAAAGTTTCATCTGAATGACAACCTAAAAGAACTCCCAAAAGGTTCAGATGACTACAACAAGTTATATAAAGTACGACCTCTGCTTTCAAAAATAAAAGCAGTTTGCAACAAATTGGAGCAAGAGGAGTATCAAAGCATTGACGAACAAATGATTTCATTTAAAGGTCAACATAGCTTGAAACAATATCTTCCTAAAAAACCACACAAGTGGGGCTTTAAAATGTTTTCACGAGCTGGAGTATGTGGTCTTATACATGATTTCTGGTGAAGGAACCTGTGACTCTTTTGGGCTTGGAATATCATCAGATATAGTTCTTCATTTGACATCAAATGTGCCCCAAGATCAAAACTTTAAACTCTTCTTTGATAACTGGTTCATTTCCGTAAGTCTTATGATTGCTTTAAAAGAAAAAGGTATCCTCGCAGCCGGAACGATTCGCCCTAACCGCCTTAAGAATTGTGTGCTTTAGACTGAAAAGGAACTTGCGAAAGCAGGTCGAGGATCCTATGATTTGAAAGTAGAAACCTCGCTAAAATTAATTACTTGCCGCTGGTATGACAACAAAAGTGTCCAATTAATTTCAAATTATATTGGCGACCAACCTGTCACAGAATGCACAAGCTGGCGCCGGAAGGAGAGAAAAAATGTACAAGTGCCTCGTCCTGCTATTGTAGAATGCTACAATAAGCATATGGGCGTGGTTGATCTTTTAGACATGTTATTAGATAAATGCGCATTATATTTTGGTGTATAAATATGGCGGTGGTAAATAGTTGGCTTCTGTATCGTAGAGATTTGAACTGCACCAAAGATAACACCCGTTCATGCCTTTAATACAATTTCAACTTGATATTGCAAATGAACTTCTTCGATCTTGTATGCAAATTCAATCTCGAAAAAGGGGTCGTCCAGCACAACTTGTGCTCAATATTGACTTGCGCGATTCATCTCCAGCACAATCTTCCCCCGCTTTATCAATTTTATCCACTCCAATATCTAAATGAAGTTATGTTATAGAAAAACCTAAGGACATAAGATATGACAAAATCGTACATTGGATTCAATGGGGTTCAAAAGGCAGGTGCAGACTGTGCAAAACAGGATACCCTCGTTCAAAGTGTTCCAAGTGTGAAGTTCACCTTTGCTCAAATCCTAAAAAGAATTGTTTTGTGTCATACCACACATAAGTTTAAGTAATAAATATATAATATTATAGCAGAAGACCAAAGAGTCTCAGAAAAATGTCTTAAGTTTAAACGTATTAAAATATTAAGAATAAAAAAGTGAAATAAATAAAATATTAATTTATCAATTACTTATACGTATTATTTTAAACATCTACTACTCAGGACCAACATTTCGGTGAGGACGAACCAGGATACGTAGGACTAGAATATGAATTTTGGTCAATATTTGTGGCCATGTCAATCGTAATATGCAATGAAATATTTTTTTAGTCTATTTTAGTAATATGAAATGAAATATTTTTTTAGTCTACCCATTGTAATTCAGGGTTAATATATATTTCTTGAATCTACTCTTAAATTAGAGCCTAACAACAAGTTTGAGATATTTTTCTTAATCTAGTATTTAAGATATATCCAGGGGATATTGCAGGCGGCCCTAATCACTTATTATTGTGTTGGTCTGCCATTTCTTTTAAGACGAGTTCTATTATTAGTTTGCGTAAGGGAATTGGCAAGAACATTAGGGTGTACCTATTTTAGATTTTACGCTAGGTATATTTAGATCATTTTGAATGTTGTCGTTCCGTATGTACCACGGAGCCCCAGTGATTGATCATAAAATCTTCGACTGCGCCCTTTGTATAATGTCGTGTTGCTGGTACTTGCATTTCCCCATAGTACGGCACCGTAAGTCCAGATGGGTTTCAGTACGGAGTTGTATAGGAGGACTTTATACTCCAGACGTAGAGGTGACCGAGCATTGATGATCCATTGTAAGCTACTCGCTTTCAGTTTAAGCTGTGACTTTTTTGCCTCGATGTGCTTGCGCCAAGTTAGTCTTCTGTCTAGGTGGATGCCAAGGTAAGTGACATCCACGGCTTGAGGAATTGGTACGTTGTTTAGCATTAGAGCTGGTCAGTTTCTTCTGTTAAGCGTAAATTTAACATGTTTGCATTTCTGCTCGTTGACCCGGATACGCCAGGTTGCTAGCCATTCCTCTACCAACTTGAGGTGTTCCTCTAATTTTGCAGAGGCTTGTATTGGGCATTTGGATCTGCTGAGGATTGCCGTGTCATCGGCAGAAGTGGACTTTGTAAGTCCTAAACTCTTTGGTAAGTCTGCAGTGTACAGCAGATAGAGCAATGGTCCGAGTACACTGCCTTGCGGTACACCAGCTTCGATTTCAAAGTCAGCCGAGACGGAGCCATTACATCTTACAGCGAATTTCCTATTGTAAAGGTAAGATTCCATGAGTTTGTGGGTGTACTGTGGGAGTTTCTGCCGGATTTTGAACATTAGACCCTCCAGCCAGACTCTGTCGAAAGCCTGGGCAACGTCGAGAAAGACAACCGTACAGTATTCTTTTAGTTCGAATGCTGTTCTTATTTCGGATGTTATACGATTGACTTGTTCAATTGTCCCATGTTTTTCGCGGAAGCCGAACTGGTGAGAAGGGATTGTGTTCTCCGATGCCAGAAATGAGTTTAGACGAATCTGCAGGACCTTTTCAAAAAGCTTCGAAAGACATGGCAGCAAACTAATTGGCCTATAGGATGATGGTTGGGTTTTGTCCTTTCCCACTTTAGGAATCATGATGATAGTGGACCTTTTCCATGCTCTTGCGAAGTAGCCAATTCTTATTATAGCGTTGAACATTTTGCAGATGTATTGTATGGCGATGGTAGGGAGTTCTAGGATCATTTTCGGTGTGATTAGGTCATGGCCAGGGGCTTTGTTCGGCTTTATGTGGTTTTTAATAACTGCAGTGATCTCATCCGATTGGAGTTCCGAGTACTCACTATCCGCTAATGTGCTCGAAGGGGGAAGTACAAATGAGTTTGATGTTGGATTTGGCTGGAAAACCATTTTAAGATGTGTGGCAAATACGGATGCCCTCTCTTCGTCGCTGCGGGCCCATCCACCTGTTGGGCCCCTTATTGGTGAAACTGTCTCTGTAGGAGCGCTTAAAGTTGGGTGGGCTTTCCACAGAGGATGTTTAGTGCTGGATGGACTGAGCTTTTCTATGTATTTCCTTTGAGCCCAGATTTCCTCTTGTCTTAACTCCTTGGAGAGGTTGCGGCTGGCATGCCTTAGGCGATGTTTTGCTGCTGGTGATCGAGTAATCTGCCATTCTCTTCTTAGACGTCGTTTTTCCGTTACTAATTGTTCTATCCGCCGGTTCGTAGGCCTGACAGAAGGTTTAGCGTAAGTAGAGGCATGTGGAGTAGATACTCTTGCTGCAGCTCCCAGCATCGACTCAAGTGCAGAGACGCACATGTCAATGTCCTCTGCAGCATCCAGTTTCGGCGAACAGTCAATGTGGGCACTCATGTACATTTTAAATTTAAGCCAATTTGTTTTGTTGTTTGTAAGCATATATGGGCGATCAAGTACTTGAGGTCTTGTTAACAGTGTGAATAGCACTGGAGAGTGATCGGAGGTTAAATCTAGCAGTGTTTCCGCAGTGATCCGATTACGCGGAATCCTCTTAGTTACTGCGAAATCAATCAAGTCAGGTATTTTCTGTGGATCTGTGGGCCAATAAGTAGGCATACCCGGTGAGACGCAATCCATCTTATTGAGTGGGTTGACTATTGTATTGTACAACTGCTTGCCTTTAGGATTTACCAGGCGAGATCCCCAGTGCGTATGTTTGGCGTTATAGTCCCCTGCTGCAATGAAGCGTTCTCCGAGTGTGTTAAAGAAACCGGTGAATTCCTTTTCAGAGATTGAGAAGCGTGGTGGGCAGTACAGGGCAACCAACGTAGTGTTGCCGCAGCTGGTTTGGACGGTTATAGCAGTTGTTTGTAGGTGCTGTGTTTCGAATCTGTTGAGGAACGAGTGTTTTATACGGTTTTTGATTAGGCTACCAGTCCCGCCATGAGCTTTTTCGTCTGGATGGTTGGTTGCGTAGAAGGTATATTTTGGTATTTCAAAATTATTTTTTCATGTTAAATGTGTTTCCGATATCAGCATGACGTCGATTTCACTTGAGTCTAGGAATAGTTGCAGTTAATTTTTGTGCTTGGAGACGCCGTTAGCATTCCAAAGACATAGATGTAGGGAATGGATAAGCAGGTTTTGATTCCGCATCAGTTCCTGCATACAGTTTTGCATGAACGTCATAAAAGCGGTCATGTTTTGATTAAGTAAACCACTTGGAGTTTGCTGGCCAAGTTCTGGTGCGCTAGGTTGCGGATTCTGTAGATGGTGGAGTGACGGGGTCTCTTTCGCGGGCTCCGTCTGTCCAGTTCGGAGTACACTAGCGAAGGATACACTAGGATTGGTTGTAGCAGGCATGTTAGATGATATAACAGCCTTGGCGAAGAATACCTCCGGTGTTGTTTTGGAGGCGTTGAAGGTGATTTTTTATTATTGCAATTGCGGTGTTTTTTATTTTTTACACTAAAATTTGCGGATTGCATTAAAAAAACGTCTGCACGAGGCAGCGGTTGAATTGTCTTTTGAGTTAACTTGTTGCAAAACTTAGATTTTTTTGGTTGCACCGCACTGCCTGCTGGTGGAATCAGCGAGTCTTTACGCAGTCTTTTTGGCGTTTCGTCGGGCACACCAAACACCTCCTCTACTCACGAATGAACATATTGTCTATCTCTTGACGGGCTACCCTCGCAAACAGATTCGGACCATCTGACCGGCAGTGCGGCGAGCGCCAATGAGTGACGCCGCCCACTTGTTGGCCGCCATCGAGCCAGCCGATCTCATTGCTTGCAACAAGGTATTTCCCCATGGGACGGCTCCACACACTTGGCAATTTCGGTCTGTGACGGACGAAAGTGCCAACCACTGGTTCCGATAAACCCAAATTAATTGCTAGAAATTTTCTGACAATTAATTACTGTGAAAAAATGAAATTGAAAATTTTTCCACAGTGCATACTTGAACGTGGTACTTTCGCCTCCAAGGCTGAGTGATCGAGTTACAAGCTTTAAAACTTTGCTTAAAAGCTGTCAAGCTTTCGACGCAATCCGCGGGGTTGGCAGGTATCAATATCGGGGCTTTTAAGACCGGGTTGGCCGTCCACCCTCCACTGTACTTTTAAGAGCGTACACGTTCCGCAAACTAGTTAAAAAAAACCGGTTTTTGATGGAACGACGAAACCAGCGTCGTTCCTCTAGGCGTGTGTATATATGTTTTTTATATTCATTTTTTTTATTTACAACAAAATTTCATTTACTTCACGTATATACATAGTTAGTTATTGGCGGTCTGACTCAAACAAGCTACTGCGGGACTACCGCGAGGTATTGCTTCGCAGCAACTGGCTTAAACTTAACCTTTTAAACTAATCCTCCCTTCTCAGCCTCTCTAGTCGCCGTTGTTCGACCATAACGGCTGCCACAAACTCGCACACTGCCGCCCATGCGCGACCGTTTTCTAACATCAGAGGCACCAGGTTCTCAATGGTGATGCGCGTGCCGATCCTGGATTCCAATTCGCGTCTCTGTGCTTCATAGCGAGGGCAGTGGAAAGCTGTGTGCCTTGCGTCCTCGACAATGCCGGCCCCGCACAACGTGCATTCGTCGGATGCCTCGTGCCGGAAACGCTTTAGATAAGCTCTGAAGCAGCCATGGCCGCTCAGAATTTGCGTCAGGTAAAACGTGACTTCTGCCTATCCACTGTTGTAGGTCTGGGATAAGGCAGTAAGTCCAACGGCCCTTCATCGATTGCGTCCATTGTTGCTGCCATCGAGCCACATGTTCGCCTCGTATTTCTTGCCGTATGCTGGCTAAGTTAACAACAGCCTTCTCTCTTGTTTGGGGCCTCTTGTATTGAGCGTGATCCTTGCCAGCGCACGTGCAGAGCTCAGTGCCTTCTGGCACGTATATTCCAAGTGCTCACGGAAGCAGAGTCGTGTATCCAGCATTACCCCTAGATATTTGATGGCCCTCTTAGATGTGATAGTTTTGCCACCAACTTCTATAGAGGCGGTCTCGACTTTCTTCCTGCTGCTAATTAAAACGGCTTCAGTCTTGTGGGCTGCCAAGTGTGCCCGGATCAAAATTGAGTCTGAGGACTCCGTCGTACATGAAATTCCACAGGAGGGGGCCCAGGACTGAACCCTGTGGTACTCCAGCAGAGAAGCTATATTCCTCCGAGCCGTCTACTGTCGAGTATCGGAGGCGCCTATTTGTGAAGTAGCTGTCCACTATGTGCAGCAGATTCCCCTGGACGCCGAAAGAAGCCAGACTGCCCATTATACGACTCCATTCAGCCGAGTCGAATGCGTTTCTGATGTCGAGAGTCACCACCATGCAGTATTGTTTGGTTCCCCCTTTCCATCGGTTACCAGATATGGCGTCTCTGGCTGTGTCCACAACTGTGCTTATCGCGTCTATCGTTGATCTTGCCTTCCTAAAACCGTATTGGTTAGGAGAAAGTCCACCTCCTTGCTCAATAGCCTTGTTGAGCCTACGAGCTAAAGCTCTGTTCGGGATGCCGCCGGGGCCAGGAGCTTTCTTATTATTTAGTTTGTTGACGATTTCCAACAGTTCTGTTTTCGTGCACGCTGTTATTTCTATATCACTGCTTCGAGTTGCCAGTGGTGGCTGGACCTGTTTTTGTGGGAAAAGTGAGCTGACGATTTGATTCAGGCTCGCTGCATCAGATGGTATTGATGTTTTCCCGACATCAACGCGTTTAACCACGGTCTGGTAAGCCTCTCCCCAGGGATCGTGCTCGGCAGAATCGCACAGACGCAGGAAGCATTCTCTTTTGCTAGTTCTTATAGCATGCTTTAGATCCAGCCGTTTGCTATGGTATTCAATTCTTAGAGATTCAAAACTTTCTATACCTCTTGAACGCTGAAACTGTCGCCGCGCACGGAAACACGCTCGTCTGGCTGCCGCTATATTGTCGCACCACCAATGTACAGCCGCATAGGGGCGTTTAAAAAGTTTTCGACGTGTCATGCTAGCGTTGCAGACTGTCTCAATGCTATGCATAATACTGCACTGTTTTCTGCACTGTTTTCACTTGTGTTGAACAGCAGGTGTCCACAGAAATCAGGAATGCTCAAAGTATCCACTCTGAACGCTCCTTCGCTTACAGTAGTATGTTGAGAAGGTGTACTACGGCCAATGGAGAACAATATTACCTTATGATCGCTTGCGGAGTAAATATCGCATACTTTCCAATTGGAAAATCGCACCAGTGGATCGCTTACAAACGTCAAGTCTATTATTGATCCCATACCTGCTCTGTTGAAGGTTTTCTTGGACCCTGTGTTGAGTAACGAAACGTTGAGAGTCGTCAGAGCCTCAAGCAGCAAACGGCCTCTTCTATCTGTATGACTACTGCCCCATTCCATGGCCCATGCATTAAAATCGCCGCCAATTATAACTGGGCTGCGGCCCCTAGCATCGTCCACTAGTTCGTCAATGATCTCTCCAAATCTAGCGATGGATAAGCTGGGGGGTAGGTTGCAGCTATATACCCAGTAGCTACCGCAGATCTGCGCTCTGATGAAGCCATCGTATGGTCGCACATTAACCAGAGGTGCTTGGAGTGCACTGCAGGTCCAAATAGAAGCCTTGGTTGACGAGTCTGAGACCCAGCCTCCAGTACTTTCCCTTCTGTATGGTTCGCTGAGAATTGCAATATCTGCTGATAATTCACGGATTGTTTGGTTCAAGTTCAGCTGTATCACTTTTATTTTAGGCGTCATCTTAATTTTTTCCGGTCCGCCTCAACTGAGGGCATAGCCGACTACCAGCTCTGTGGCCTATTTTGGCCCTGTCTACGCCTGCTTCAACACAAAGGAAGCAAGTTTCTGACCCATCGCACATTGCCGCCTTATGGCCTGGCTGTCCACATTTAAGGCAGCAGTTCGACCTATCGGCTTGGCTGCTGCATTTGGCTGCTAAATGGCCAAAGCCCAGGCATCGATAGCATCGAGTTGGTAGCTCTTCCAGTTCCTTGATACTGCAGAGATTCCAGCCTACTTCCAGTTTGCCCAGTAGCAGTATTTTTTGCATTACCACATCAGGGGCTGTGATGATCGCCACCTGAGTATTGCGTTTATATTCCGGTCGCATACTCTTCACCGTACACGTCGATGCATCAATATTCGCGTGTTTAACTAAAGCTTGAATAATATGGCAAGGCTCAGCTATGTCATCCAGATTCCGAATAATTGCGGACTTAAATTTCCTGAGAACTTTGACCCCAGCTGAGTCGCCTAGAACTTGGGAAATTTCGTCCATCAGGCCTCGGGAATCGCTTTGGGCGTTGCCTAATTCCAGCAGAAGCCCATCTTTGGCAGTACGCTTGACTCTGCTTACATGGCTGCGAACATGGTCCAGCTTCTCATCCGCTCGCCGGGTAACCAATGCCAGAACATCGCTATAGCTGACTCCAGAGCTCGGCTCAATCAGCAGAGCGTCTGGTTTTGCCCTTCGGGGCTTGGCCTTTACGCGGGTCTTACGTTTTGGGCCTACTTCTTGCCAGCCTTGGCTAGACTCGCTATTGCTGGTCCGGATTGAGATTTGACCTTCATCTTCCCTCTGATCACTTTTTTGCACCGAAGGGGCTGGCAACATCCGATGCCTCTGTTGCCGCTGCAATTGTGGTATACTTTTCGAATTCTTCGAGCTTTTTTGGCCCGACTGAGAGGTGTTATTCGAAGTCGAAGTTGACCCGGCGTTTCCTATTGTAGCACTTGATGGGGGCTTCATGCATTCACAAGTACAGTGGCAACTCCTGGTTGGAAGTACCTCCGATACCGTTGCACTTTCTGCATCCGTTTGCTGCTCTCTACTTGCTCGTGTGTATATATGTGTCTCTCTATGTGTGTGTGTGTTTTTTTTTTTTAGAGCGAAGCTCTCTTAGGCGCGTTGGGGTAGGAAATTTTTTTTAAAAAACGTCAGATCTGCAGCGCGTCAGTCGAACACGTTCCGCACCTCTGCGTGTAAGCCGAACGGCTGCCGAAGTCCTCACACAAAAAAATCAAAAGCATGAGGGTGGATTTAGTTTCTCTCAGCATTTCGAGAGAGAACACACATGAAAAAATTAATCGCTGCTTTGTTTTTCTATCTTTTTCTTGCATCAGATTATCGGCTGCGTTCGTTTTCTTGATTTGATATAGAATTTGATGAATTTTCATTTTTTGCAGTGTAAAGCAACATACGCACACAAGCAAGTGCACACATACAACTACACTTACCTGGACACACTACCCTGGAATAGTCTATCTAAATCAGGGCCCGGCACAAAGAGAGCACTAAAAAGATGTAGTTGTATGTGTGCGCTTGCTTGTGTGCGTAAGTTGCTTGACACTGCGCAAATTGCATGTGACGAAAGCACGAAAAATGTAAAATGCGATGGAAAACCAATAATTTTGAATTCATATATTTTTTTAAACTCAACTATTTCATTAACTTCTATATTATTTGGATAACTTTTTATCCGAAGGAGATCTTCTAAATGGCTATCAGTTAGACTGTTTCGAATAGAATTTTTTATTAATTTCATTGTGGAAAATGTTGTTTCACAAATATATGTTGTGGTAAACATAGATTCAGATTCAGATTCTGCTTCTATGGGGTTATTAAAAACTGCAATGAGCTAATTGATTTGTTTAAAATCAGAAAATTTTTCCGCTATTTCAGAGGAAAGGGTGCCTCTGCGTACTCCTGAATTCGGGATGGGTTGGGGTACAATGCAACAATTTCTGCAGTTCGCTGAAGGCTGGACAGGTCATTGTTTTTCATTTGAATTTGAAGACCATTAGTTTTGCGACTAAATTTATTGATTGCTGCAATTAAATCGGACGGAAGTTTGTTGCGGCCTTGAAGCTGAAGATTTAATTGATTAATGAAAAGGACTATGTCAGTTAGAAACGCCAAGTCTAAAATAAATAATGGATTTTTTAGAGAAGCTAACAAATCTTTATCTTTTTCTAAATTTTCGCTTTCTAAGAAAGAAATAACTTCATTACGAAGACTGTATAGTCTGTCTAAACTTTGGCCTCGGCTCAGCCACCTAACATCAGTAAAAAGGCAAAGATCCTCGTACTCAGCGCCGAATTCTGAGAGAAAGGATTTAAACTTTTTATGGGTTAGCGAATTATGATCACCTTTAATGCGATTAATAATTTTAATTGCTACACCCATTGCATCCACAACTTCAAAAATGTTTGCAAACAATGCTTGCTGATGGATGAAACAATGGAAAAATGGTTTTTCTCCTATTTTTCTATTGACATGGAAAAGAAATCCTTCATTCTTTCCTTTCATGGTGGCGAACACTTGTGGAGTATACTTTTGGAGTATACTGAGGAAGGTTCTCGTCTACTTGGAAAAAATTTTCATGAACTCCCACTGATTTTGGCTGGAGACTTCAATGTCAATTTTGCAGATGAAAAGTCTGCGCCGCTGAAAACTTTTCTTATCGAAGAATTAAATTTAACAATGAGCAGTAATCCTGCAGAATCTACAACAAGATATAACACAACCATAGATGCTGTTTTTTCAAGTTTTCTAACCCACATCCAATCACAAACATACATTTCATATTTCAGTTACCATAAACCAATCATTTCCGTGATAGAGTATGGAAACAATTAGGTTCAACGAAAATATTCGGGAAAATATTTAAACGAGCCAAATTTAAACGAAGATAAATAAATATTGCTTTCTAATACTGCGGTGAGCTGAAATATATATTTTATCAGAATTATCAGAAAAATACCATTGCTTTCATTTGTTGTTCATGTTCATTCATTTCTGCTATTGTATATGACTGTAGATCATCGTTTACTCGACGAATTCCTAGAGAGCTTCGCTCTACCCGCCTGCCACACGTTGGAGTTAGCGACCAACATCCCGGCGAGGTTATACTGCGTCACCGTCTCGCCCATGACCCTCTCCAGCTGGTGTCTTTCCTCGTCGAATCTTGGGCAGTGTTGCAGCACATGACTCGCATCTTCTATGATGCCAGCGCCGCACCATGAGCATTCGTCGGAGACATCGTGGTGAAACCTCTTCAGATAACTCCTGAAGCACCCGTGGACGCTCATGAGCTGGCACCCATTGTGTGATGTCCGGTATTAGTGCTCGAACTTCCCTTGGGTGAGGAGTCCCACCTCTCTTGCCATATACGCATGGAGTGCTGCCATGCCGTGTGCCGCACCAGTCCTCTTGGTTGGGTCATTCTGCTGCCACTTGGTTGCCTTGATGCTGCGAGCGTGGCCGACGTAATTGCCGCACATTCATCGATGGGCATCATTCCAGCTATCACTAGAGCGGCGTCATCGGAATGGTGCGGAAACCGCTACACACTCTAATCGCACTCAGACGATGAGTCGACTCGAGCTACATAGCTCCTAACCTCCACACCTTTAATCCACGAAGGAACTGCGTTCATGGCATTCAATTTTACGACGCTCGACAGTAGAAGGCGCCGTCCTTGCTTCGGGCCACGCGTATTCAGCAATATAGCTGCCTTGTTACTACAATATTCTATGTGCTACTTGAAGGACAATCTAGTGTGAAGCATGACACCTAGTTATTTAATGGCACACTTGGATACCACGGGGGAGTCACCTACTCTGATGCATGCGGTTCCGGTAGCTAATGAGCACCGCATCGGTCTTTTGCGCTGCCAATATAAGCCCCGCGGCCGATAGCCAGTGGCCAATTTTGTCTATCGCCACGCTACAATCCTCTTCGGCTCACCGTCTCGATGACTTCTGCAATCGAGCAGTCTTCCACATGTAGGTGTGTCCCAAAGGAGACACATGCGGTAACTGGGGAGCATCGGGAAATAGGCTGCTGACGATGGAGCGTACAGTGGCCGTGTCTGATGGGGATGACTGCCTGTTTCCGTGCACTCGTTTGACCACCGTCTGGTAGGCTTTGCCCCAAGGGTCATGTTCTGCCGAATCACAAAGCTCGAGGAAACATTCTCGCTTGCTGTCCCGGATCGAGACCGAGTGCCTCGAAGTTGGGCGAATGTCTTGCCCGCTGATACGGCAGTCTCGCTCGAAGACAAGCCCTTCAGCGATTGCCTCGTTCCACCAGCAGACTGGGGTGTGTGGCGAGAATGACCCACGCTGGGCCATGCTGGCAACACACGCTTCCTCGAGTCTCGACACGATCAGGTTCGCAGCCTCTTTTGCATTTGAGTTGGGGCACACGGTGAGTCCTTCCAGGCTTTCGGCGACCAAAAACAGGTTAAGAGTATCCAGCTTGAAGGATTTCCGAAGCGGTAACGTTCGCACTGGCGGTATGCCACGCCTACGCTCCAATCAGTGGAAGCAGCAATACAGTCGCTGTGCCGGCCCTTCTCAAGGTATGTTGTGTGCCGACGTTAAGCAGAGATATGCTTCATTTAGCAAAACATTCAAGAAGAAGACGGCCACGAGCGTCAGTACTGGTGCTGCCCCACCCGGTGACCCAGGCGTTGAAATCCCCACCGATGATGAGACCTAGGCGTCCTCTTGCGTCGTTCGAGATCCTGTCTATGATACTTCCGAAACACTCCAATGACAGGCTGGGTGCAAGGTAGCAACTGTACACCCTGTTTATGCCAATCCGCGCTCTGACAAAGCCTTCCTCAGATAGAACGCCCTGCATGACTAGCTCATTACTACCGCAGCACCAGATTGCTGCTTTGCCACACGCTGCCTTGGCCCTTGGTCCTGAGCCGGTATGCAGTGGTTCAGGTTCAACTCAAGAACTTCAAATGGGGTTGAATCATTTGGCGTCCTTCTGCGTCCTCTGGGCACCACTGGACGGCTACCCGCTAGGTGGTTTAAGGGACTCAGGCCCTTCTCGTCACATAAAAAGCACTTGACGGCGGCCGAGCAGTCTGCAGACTTGTGACCAGGATTGTCACACCTGAAGCAGCAATTTGACCTATCTGTGTCGCTCGGGCAGTTTGCGGCGGTGTGGCCAACACATAGGCAACGAAAACAGCGCGCAGGTTGCGCTTCTAGTTCCTTTATTCGGTAACTATCCCATTCAATACGAACTCGGGGGCACAAACCACGGCTGACATCGTATTCCGGAAGCTAGACCGGAAGCTCTTTACTCTGATCGCCGTCGCATCGGCCTTGGCTTGGTCAGCCAGCTTGGCCACTAATTCCTGAGGCGTCGCTTTCTCGTCTATGCCGTGAATGGCTACAGCCTTCTGGCGGGTTAGAGCTTTCATACCTGTCTCCTCGCCAAGGATTTGGCTGATCGCCTCCTTAAGGGACTGGGTAATGTCCGCCGTGCATTTCCGGAGTTACTGAAGAAGCCCATCATTAGCGGTGCGTCGAACTCGTATTACGTGCTGTTTCAAACATTAAATTTTATAAATCTGTTAGCTAGACGAACTTATTTGACATACACTATTTCTACGGCGAATTGACCATGAGCTTTTTTTTGGAACCGAGCTTACACGATCCACTTCCATAGCAAAGCTCATAGCCTAAGAATGAGATTGAATAGTGTGGGGGAGTCTAGAATGGTCTCAGCAAGAGTGCGGTCGTGCGAATAAGAGGAGGGAGAAAGCGAAAGAAAAAATCGCAAGTGCAACATTACCCTCGCGGACATTACCTAAGTCCACGCCTCTTTCTTAAGTTCCAACTATAATGAAGAAACATCAATAAAATTAATTCGCCACTGCCAGCGCGGTCTTGCCATCATTAAATGCAAGCGCGTACCGTACCCATGGTGTTAGCCACTATAAGGCCAGAGCGACCAGTGCCAGACGACGACTCCATCCATGGTTTCAAGTCGAACTTTTGGGACTGCGTCCAAATAAATGTCGACCCAGTTCTTGACCTGACCAGAGGAGAGCTTTAAATCAAATTCATGCCTATAAATCTACCCACACGTTTTTTGTACGTTACTCTTCACCAAATTAGTTAGGAATTAAATATATTTGAAATTTAAAGTTGAATGTTTTTGCCGGCTCGAGGTCAGATGTTGTGGGAATAAAAACAAAAATAAAAAACACAGTTTGTTCTTAATTTCGTTCCGATATATTTCGACCACTCATCGGTGGTCGTCTTCAGGGCAACTATAAATAACATTGAATTGTGATTGACATAATATTAATTTAACAACAAGAAAACACCTACTTAGTTTTACACGTCCGCACACTGTGACGTGGAGCTACACACTGATTTGTCCCTAATAAATGCCTGTATAAATGCGCGCAGTTGTCCGTATCTACCTTATAATTAAGTCTTATATTTGTCGGGGTATTTATTATGTGCAGCATCTCCAAAGTGTAATGTTGTTGTAATATTGTTCTTGGTCTATTATGTTTACTTCGTCAAAATTTGGGGAATGTCCACTGGCGGCACAGTGGGCCATAAGTGCCGTTTTTGGTGCATTGGAGTGTTGACGAAGTTTATAGTCAGATCTATGTTGCGATAGTCTTGTTTTTAGCTTCGATTTTGTTGTCCCTATATATATTTTATCACAGTTTTCTTCATTAGTCCCATTGCACGGTATTTTATATACTACGTTGCTCTTGTCCATTGTATCAATCCTACTTTTTGTTCTGTTAAAAATACTCCGTAGTGTGTTATTGGGTTTATGTGCTATCTGTATTTGTTCGATGTCATAGCAATCTGAGTTTGCTAATCTTTCCGATAGTTGTGGGACATATGTGACGGACATAAAGCGTTTTGTCGGAACATCCTTGTTGTTTTTCTTATTGCGAGATTTTAGTAATGTCCTTATGGTGTGGTTTGGAAAGTCATTATCCTTTAAAATTCGTCGTATTTCTTCCTTCGTTTCTTCATGAAAAATTGGGTCCGATATATTAAGCATCCGTTGTATACAACCTCTTGCTGTATTCATTGTCATCGACTTCGGATGTTTGGAGTTAAAGTTAATTATTCGTCCTGATGCTGTTGGTTTATTGTACCATTTTAATTGTATTTCATTTCCTCTTCTGTGTATTGATGCGTCCAGATATGTTAATTTGTTGTCATTTTCTAATTCTATTGTAAACTTTATGTTCCTGTCAAATGAATTTAGGTTGTCAAGTGTGTTTTGGATCTCAAAATTATGGCAAAAAGGTCATCTACATATTTCGTCATAACTCTAGGTGGTCGCTGTAGTGTTTTCATCATTTTGTCTAAGAGTTCTTCCATAATTATGTCAGCTATTATCGGTGTCGCTGGTGAGCCCATAGGCATTCCTTTTAGTTGTGTGTATATCTTGTCTCTGTATCTGAAATATCTGTTCTCTTGTATACAAAAACGTACTATTTCCATAAATGTTAATTTTGGAATGTTAGTGTGCGCTTTTATTTTAATCCACTTTTCTCTAATGGTGTCAAGTGCCAATTCTATTGGAATACTTGGAAAAAGTGAGACTACGTCAAATGAAATTAATCTTTCATCGTCGCAAATGTATGTGTCATTAATCCTTGTCTTAAATTCTGAGGCGTTCTTTACGTTATATGTTGAGTCTGCCGTTATATTTTTTAATATGTTGACTATATATTTGCATAGTCCGTATGATGGAGAACCAATCGATGAACAGATTGGTCTCAATGGCGTACCTTCTTTGTGAATTTTAGGTAATCCATATATTCTTGGTGGAATTGATGTGGTTGTTATAAGCTTATTTCTTTCGGTCCGTGAAATAAGTTCATGTTTGTATAGTTTTTCTACCAATTCGTTGTTTTTGGTCTGTAGTCTAGTGGTTGGGTCCTTCCTTAAGGTTCTATATGTATTTAAATCGTTAAGTATACTATCCATTTTTTTGTCATACTCAGTCTTATCCATTGCAACAGTCTTATTTCCTTTATCTGAAGTTAAAATTAATATGTCATCATTCTGTCTAAGAAATTTCCTTGTTTGTTCCGCTGTGTCAAGTATTGCACGATCAGCTGCGTCTTCTTTGTTAGATGTTTTGTGGTCTTTTATTAATAAAGAGAATTTCGTGCGTGCTTCCTCTTGTTTTTCTTTGTCTTTAAGAGTCTGTACTAGCTCCTCTCCGTCTACTATATATTTAAACCAGTAACGCTTTTACGTCATTCGGGAATTCTATATTCGTCTTATTTACAAACCAATCGTTTGTGTTGTTGTTGTTGTTGTTCAAGAGAACGCTGTTCCGTTGTTTTCGTAGTCTCTCATGTTTGGATTCATGATGTCTCTTCAAAGTTGTTGTTAGTTTTTCGGCTATTGTGTTCTCACTCTTCATAAATGCTTTGAAATCATTTTCGTCCAGCTGTTCTTGTAACTTTTTTGTTGCTTTTTCCTTCTCTTTGTTTTGTCTGGCTAGTATGTTATGTTTATGTTTTATTAATAAGCTTAATATCTTTGTGTGAAAATTATGCGTATGTCTTTCTAATATTTTGTTAATGTCCGAATGTGTGTCAGTATCTTTTGTGAAAATCATCTTGTATTTTGAGTTATTGCTGATAAATTTTGGGACTAATTTTGATTTCCTACATTTTAAGAGAAACTTTATGCTAGACTTAAGTTTTACTAATTTTTTCGTTGTTGATTGATACTTGTTAATCACCGTCTTATATTTGTTATAGTTGGACTTAATTTCTGCATAAGCCATGGTGTTGGAATATGTTTTCGGCGTGCCTTCCGTTCAAGTTATATGTTGATTTTTGCGACCTTTTTGTTGTTTAAAGTTGAATGTTTTTGCCGGCTCGAGGTCAGATGTTGTGGGAATAAAAACAAAAATAAAAAACACAGTTTGTTCTTAATTTCGTTCCGATATATTTCGACCACTCATCGGTGGTCGTCTTCAGGGCAACTATAAATAACATTGAATTGTGATTGACATAATATTAATTTAACAACAAGAAAACACCTACTTAGTTTTACACGTCCGCACACTGTGACGTGGAGCTACACACTGATTTGTCCCTAATAAATGCCTGTATAAATGCGCGCAGTTGTCCGTATCTACCTTATAATTAAGTCTTATATTTGTCGGGGTATTTATTATGTGCAGCATCTCCAAAGTGTAATGTTGTTGTAATGTTGTTCTTGGTCTATTATGTTTACTTCGTCAAAATTTGGGGAATGTCCACTGGCGGCACAGTGGGCCATAAGTGCCGTTTTTGGTGCATTGGAGTGTTGACGAAGTTTATAGTCAGATCTATGTTGCGATAGTCTTGTTTTTAGCTTCGATTTTGTTGTCCCTATATATAATTTATCACAGTTTTCTTCATTAGTCCCATTGCACGGTATTTTATATACTACGTTGCTCTTGTCCATTGTATCAATCCTACTTTTTGTTCTGTTAAAAATACTCCGTAGTGTGTTATTGGGTTTATGTGCTATCTGTATTTGTTCGATGTCATAGCAATCTGAGTTTGCTAATCTTTCCGATAGTTGTGGGACATATGTGACGGACATAAAGCGTTTTGTCGGAACATCCTTGTTGTTTTTCTTATTGCGAGATTTTAGTAATGTCCTTATGGTGTGGTTTGGAAAGTCATTATCCTTTAAAATTCGTCGTATTTCTTCCTTCGTTTCTTCATGAAAAATTGGGTCCGATATATTAAGCATCCGTTGTATACAACCTCTTGCTGTATTCATTATCATCGACTTCGGATGTTTGGAGTTAAAGTTAATTATTCGTCCTGATGCTGTTGGTTTTTTGTACCATTTTAATTTTATTTCATTTCCTCTTCTGTGTATTGATGCGTCCAGATATGTTAATTTGTTGTCATTTTCTAATTCTATTGTAAACTTTATGTTCCTGTCAAATGAATTTAGGTTGTCAAGTGTGTTTTGGATCTCAAAATTATGGCAAAAAGGTCATCTACATATTTCGTCATAACTCTAGGTGGTCGCTGTAGTGTTTTCATCATTTTGTCTAAGAGTTCTTCCATAATTATGTCAGCTATTATCGGTGACGCTGGTGAGCCCATAGGCATTCCTTTTAGTTGTGTGTATATCTTGTCTCTGTATCTGAAATATCTGTTCTCTTGTATACAAAAACGTACTATTTCCATAAATGTTAATTTTGGAATGTTAGTGTGCGCTTTTATTTTAATCCACTTTTCTCTAATGGTGTCAAGTGCCAATTCTATTGGAATACTTGGAAAAAGTGAGACTACAAATGAAATTAATCTTTCATCGTCGCAAATGTATGTTTCATTAATCCTTGTCTTAAATTCTGAGGCGTTCTTTACGTTATACGTTAAGTCTGCCGTTACATTTTTTAATATGTTAACTATATATTTGCATAGTCCGTATGATAGAGAACCAATTGATGAACAGATTGGTCTCAATGGCGTACCTTCTTTGTGAATTTTAGGTAATCCATATATTCTTGGTGGAATTGATGTGGTTGTTATAAGCTTATTTCTTTCGGTCCGTGAAATAAGTTCATGTTTGTATAGTTTTTCTACCAATTCGTTGTTTTTGGTCTGTAGTCTAGTGGTTGGGTCCTTCCTTAAGGTTCTATATGTATTTAAATCGTTAAGTATACTATCCATTTTTTTGTCATACTCAGTCTTATCCATTGCAACAGTCTTATTTCCTTTATCTGAAGTTAAAATTAATATGTCATCATTCTGTCTAAGAAATTTCCTTGTTTGTTCCACTGTGTCAAGTATTGCACGATCAGCTGCGTCTTCTTTGTTAGATGTTTTGTGGTCTTTTATTAATAAAGAGAATTTCGTGCGTGCTTCCTCTTGTTTTTCTTTGTCTTTAAGAGTCTGTACTAGCTCCTCTCCGTCTACTATATATTTAAAGAGAGGGAATTTTCTCTTCTGTACTGGGATTGCGAACTTATATTTGAAATTATTATTAATACTATTATTACATAAGTAAGATATGAAACCCGATGTTCTCTTCTTATCTTAAAATCATATGCCGTTTTGTTCTTTGAATTTAATATATGTATGAAATAATGAATTGCTAAGCTAGTTATTTTGGGGCACCCGACTTAATAGATTTAACAGCAAACCTATGGGTAATACCGAGATCCGAAGGTGTTACAAGGTTGGTTGGGTATAGATAAGGCCATGACATCTACGTCTTTGGAATATCTCTGCAATAAGATCCCTATTTAGGTGTAGTCCTTTATTCCTTATCTCTGTCTTCGTTTTATCTAAGTATCGCATGTTTTGGGAGATCACAAGAACCACCCAATTTTCCCTGAGCTCAGCCGAGCCACTTGTTAGAAAGACAGAGAGTGCACTCCGACACCCGCGTGTTCGTTACATAATAAATGGCGCCTAACGTGGGGCCCGAAGAGGCAAGGTTTTTTTTTGCAATATGATGGTAATATATATCACTTTGGAGAGGCCAGCCAATGAGTATCAGATTATAAATGGACCAAGTGAAATTTTATACCTTTTCAATAATGTTTTCTTAATTTTTGAACAAATCATTTTAAATAAGTACAACAGACAAAGTACGGAAAATATGTAGCTTAGAAATATGGGTCTGAATACAGTTCGGATACCTACCAGGCCATACAGTTTCCTAGATCTCAAATAAATTGTTGTAGTGAGGTGAAATTGACTGTTCTTGCTGGAATCGTCTCTGGCAAGTCCCTCTTTCAACGAATTACACATTCAAATGCAGTGAAGAGTGGTGGGTGTATTAGTGCTGTTAAACTCTTATTGAAGGAGAAGTCCCAAATTTGTAAGGAAATTATTTTGATATTTAGAAGTTGAAAACAGAATTCGTGTTTACGAAATAGAATCATCAAATTATCTCCAATTGTCTTGTATTTTTCGTGGTTACAAAATATATTTACCTTTCGTTTTCTTGTTTTTCAAATATGGCCGTTAGACGAAGCCTTGAAAACTTGGATTCTGCTATGCCAAGTGAAAATGCACTCGTATGTCTAATTTGCAATGATACCAGCGGACAGACAGATATCGTAGAGACCCTATGTCGGCACACGTTTCATAAACATTGTCTCAAAACTCTAGGCAACCTTGTTCGAAAAGTATAGTAGGTAGCAACGATAGATTGACTACAAATGTTCAACCTCCACGACCGTCTCTTGGGGCAGAAAATTCTACCGCCTCAGGAGCAATACCAAAAAGACCCAATACAAGAGCAAATACTCGTGCAAACCCAAATCAGAATTCAAGAATGGTGGGATTACATCGACGTGAACAACCACGGAATCCAAGTACAAACCAGCCCCCGGTAGTGTCAGAAGAACGCATTCAACAACTTATTGCGAACTCATTAGAAACTTATCGAGTTAATATGGCATCGGTATTTACCGACGAAATTCGTAACGCCATGAGAAATTTAAGCATCACAGGAGTTCAGGCGGAATCCAATGATGAACTAGAGTGGGGACTTTCCAGCACCCTCAGTTGCTCCTCAAAGAAGTCTTGAGAAAAGTATTAGAAATCGACGAGATAGTACCAGAACGACCCGATCGAGTATCAAATATAATTTTTAACTGGCATATACGATTCACGAGGTCTTCAAAAGATATAACTGTCGAAGATTTTATTTATCGAGTAAATTGTTTAACAACTCAAAGTTGAAATGGAGACTTTAACTTGCTTTATAAATTCGCTAATCTGCTCTTCTCGGGACCAGCCCTAACATTTTTCTGGCGATGTCATCGAACTTCGAATGAAATGAGCTGGTTCGATCTATGCGATCGTTTAAGAGATAGGTATAAAGACCAAAGGTCAGACAGAGACATTATGGATGCCCTTCGCAGACGCAAGCAAGCCCCCAACGAAAATTTTGATGAATTCCTCGACTCGATGCTGGCTATTACAGATGCATTGCGAGAACCTTTAAACGGTTCAGAATTCATAGCGGAAGTGCGAAACAATTTAAGACCCGACTTATTTCATGAGATTTTACATGTAGAGACCCCAAACTTAGCTGCCTTGCGTAGGGAATGTCATAAGCATGAAGAATTTTTCCGTAGCTTTTGGTCAAGACAGGTAACGCGTCAAATAGGCAGTAAACGTATGGTAAATGCGATATTGCATGATGAAGCAGTAGTTGAACCGCCAGATGACGAATCAGATGATCTTATTGATGTGTGTGCATTGCGTGCACCAGAGAAAAAAAATGCTGGAATTGTGACGAATTAGGACATGGTATAGATGTGTATAAACCAAATTGTTTAAAATGTAATCCGCGTACGGGAAACCAGTCGCAGGATATCCGCCGATTGGTGAAGGGGGATGTCCGCCCGTAGTCTTGGATAAACCAAAGAATTTAGTAATCAACTCAGCCGTGACCGTAACTAAAAACTCTGACTTACATAATACTAAACAATTCAATCCATATCATGTGCGCTTGCAAGAGTATAGAAAGCGAAGATCTGAACTATTTAAGGATACTGTGCAGTACTCGCGATCTAATCAACGATTGCGAACGTTTTGGACGAATAGACACAAGCTAAAGAAAATTACCATATCAGCCATAATTAACCCGGAGAACGATTTACGACCTTTTATTGATTTATCAATATGTGGACAAATTTACACTGCTTTACTAGAGAGTGGTGCTAACAAAAGTGTACTAGGAGGAGAATTAACAACAAAACTTATGACCACCAAGCAATATTGCCCCAAAACGCGCGGTAACGTTAGGACAGCCGATGGACAATCGCAACAGTTTGTTGCTTAGAATTTCTTACTTAGAATTTCTCATTGTACCGACTATTACTCAAAATATAATTTGTGGTATGGACTTCTGGAGAACGTTTGGTCTTTCAATTTTTCACGTCCAATCAGACCCTGAAATTGCCGAAGTTTCGTTTGAAGAGGATCAATTTCCATTAACAGCTAGTCAACATAGTCAATTACAAACTGTTATAAATGGATTTCCAACTTTTGAAAGAGATGGCTTAGGTTTCACGACCCTGATAGAACATGTTATTGATACCGAAAACGCCAAGCCAATAAAACAAACATTTTTGGAGATAGCCAAAATGTTAGAGCTACGAGTGATACAAGAAGCGCCCGCGTCCTCCTGGTCTTCCTCTTGCGTCTTGTTAGTCAAACCAGGTAGGGTAAGATTCTGCCTTGATTCTCGTAAATTAAATGATGTTACAGTAAAAGACACATATCCAATACCTAATCTAGAAGGCCTGTTAAGTAGACTACCTGTGCATTGTATTTCTAAGATAGACCTTAAAGATGCCTTTTGGCAAATCGGTCTAGAAGAATCATCGAAAGGAAAGACAGCATTTACAGTTCCCAAACGCCCATTGTACCAATTTAGGAGAATGCCATTCGGACTGTGTAATGCCCCCCAAATGATGTGTCGTCTAATGGATCAAGTTATTCCTTATGACCTATTGATATTATCAAATTATTTCAATGAACATCTCGTGCATCTTAATGAAATATCTGCTCGTCTGAAGCAGGCGGGGCTAATCATTAACATCCAGAAGAGTCAATTTTGTCTGCGAAAAGTAGAATACCTAGGATATATATTCGGAGAGGGCACCTTAAGAGTGAACCCAGACAAGGTTAAAGCCATATCTGAGTTCCCAGTCCCGACAACCAAGCGACAGCTTAAGAGATTTTTAAGAATGCCAGGATGGTACCAGCGATTTTTCTCCCAATAAGCAACTATCACCTTTGCATTAACAGAATTATTGCGTGGTAATTCTTTTTCTTGGAACGAAGAAGCGCAATGTGCTTTTGAGAACCTCAAGTCTAAACTTAGCACTGCTCCGTTTTTAGCACACCCAAATTATAAGAAACCGTTTATAGTGCAATGTAATGCATGTATGTTTGGAATAGGTGCGCTTTTAGCCCAAGTTGATGAGTACGGATTCAAACGACCAATCACGTTTATGTCTAATAAACTTAACAAAGCGCAACGCAACTATTCGGTTACCGAACTCGAATGCCTTGCGGTAGTGTTGGCCATGATAAGATTTCGGATGTATATCGAAGGCCATGGTTTAAAGTCGTGACTGATCACGCTAGTTTGCGGTGGCTAATGAACTAACAAGAACTAAGCGGTAGATTAGCACGCTGGTCAATGAAACTGAAGGGGTATAACTTTCAGATAGCACACCGGAAAGGTAATGAAAATGTTGTTGCGGACGCTTTGTCGCGATCGTTTGAAAACGAAATAGCTTCCCTAGAAATTGAATTACTTCCCGAGATTGACTTGTCCTCGTCGGCATTTAAGTCCGAAGAATATAGGACTCTGAGAGACAAATATGTGAAGGAAAATCTTCCGGATTTTCAAGTAGTTGATCAATATATATCTCATCGCACTGACTTTATGACTGGGAATTCAGCGGATAATGATAGATTGTGGGAGTTGCTAGTGCCTGAAGAACTCCGTGGTAGTGTCATTAGAGCAGCCCACGATCCTCCCAACTCAGCCCATTGCGGCATAGCAAAATGTTTAGAGCGTATTCCTGGCCTCGACTAGTTGTAGACGTTAGGAAATACATTCAACATTCAACAGATAAGTCAAACTTGCAAATACCCAACATGTAAACTAAAAGCGCCTATGGGTAACCAAACCATAAGCGAACGTCCATTCCAAAGACTGTATGTGGATTTTATCGGTCCCTTCCCTCGCACAAAACAGGGAAATATCGGAATTTTCATCATTCTAGATCACATTAGTAAATTTACCTTCTTAAAGCCTGTAAACAAATTTAACTCGAATGTAATAATATTTATCTTAAGGGATGATATCTTTAGCTGCTTTGGAGTACCACAGTATATAGTCAGTGATAATGGCACTCAGTTTAAAAGCCAGGAATTCACAACTTTTCCTAGGGATTACGGAGTGCAGCACATTTTTACCGCTGCATACTCTCCACAGACCAATGCGGCTGAAGGAGTAAACCGATCAATTAATGCCGCCTTACGGTCCTATCTCCGTTCAGATCAACGTCACTAGGATAAGTTTCTCAGCAGTGTAAACAGTGCGTTACGAAATCACATTCATTAATCAATCGGTTCTGCTAGATCGACCAGACAATTTCGTACGCCTAAGATCTGATATTCAAAAACATTTAGACAAAGCTTATGATACTAATCAACGGACATGTAACTTGAGGAGTAAAATACGCAACTTCGAAGTGGGCCAAACAGTCACTAAGCGTAACTTCAAACACAGCAACCTAGCCAATAATTTTAATGCTAAGTTGGCACCAGTCAGAATTAAGGTCAAGATCAAGGAAAAACTCGGAAATCATTTGTATGTAGTGGAAAACCTTTCAGGAAAAGAGCTTGAAACATTCCATGCCAAGGACCTTTGGTAAACAGCTCAGCATCCTTGCCATCATTAAATGCAAGCGCGTACCGTACCCATGGTGTTAGCCACTATAAGGCCAGAGCGACCAGTGCCAGACGACGACTCCATCCATGGTTTCAAGTCGAACTTTTGGGACTGCGTCCAAATAAATGTCGACCCAGTTCTTGACCTGACCAGAGGAGAGCTTTAAATCAAATTCATGCCTATAAATCTACCCACACGTTTTTTGTACGTTACTCTTCACCAAATTAGTTAGGAATTAAATATATTTGAAA
This sequence comes from Drosophila paulistorum, assembly GCA_018152135.1. Classification (NCBI taxonomy): domain Eukaryota; kingdom Metazoa; phylum Arthropoda; class Insecta; order Diptera; family Drosophilidae; genus Drosophila; species Drosophila paulistorum. The sequence goes on from JAECXG010000159.1 coordinate 240,499, forward strand.
TTATTATTAATACTATTATTACATAAGTAAGATATGAAACCCGATGTTCTCTTCTTATCTTAAAGGCATGTGCCGTTTTGTTCTTTGAATTTAATATATGTATGAAATAATGAATTGCTAAGCTAGTTATTTTGGGGCACCCGACTTAATAGATTTAACAGCAAACCTATGGGTAATACCGAGATCCGAAGGTGTTACAAGGTTGGTTGGGTATAGATAAGGCCATGACATCTACGTCTTTGGAATATCTCTGCAATAAGATCCCTATTTAGGTGTAGTCCTTTATTCCTTATCTCTGTCTTCGTTTTATCTAAGTATCGCATGTTTTGGGAGATCACAAGAACCACCCAATTTTCCTTGATCTCAGCCGAGCCACTTGTTAGAAAGACAGAGAGTGCACTCCGACACCTGCGTGTTCGTTACATAATAAATGGCGCCTATCGTGGGGCCCGAAGAGGCAAGGTTTTTTTTTTGCAATATGATGGTAATATATATCACTTTGGAGAGGCCAGCCAATGAGTATCAGATTATAAATGGACCAAGTGAAATTTTATACCTTTTCAATAATGTTTTCTTAATTTTTGAACAAATCATTTTAAATAAGTACAACAGACAAAGTACGGAAAATATGTAGCTTAGAAATATGGGTCTGAATACAGTTCGGATACCTACCAGGCCATACAGTTTCCTAGATCTCAAATAAATTGTTGTAGTGAGGTGAAATTGACTGTTCTTGCTGGAATCGTCTCTGGCAAGTCCCTCTTTCAACGAATTACACATTCAAATGCAGTGAAGAGTGGTGGGTGTATTAGTGCTGTTAAACTCTTATTGAAGGAGAAGTCCCAAATTTGTAAGGAAATTATTTTGATATTTAGAAGTTGAAAACAGAATTCGTGTTCACGAAATAGAATCATCAAATTATCTCCAATTGTCTTGTATTTTTCGTGGTTACAAAATATATTTACCTTTCGTTTTCTTGTTTTTCAAATATGGCCGTTAGACGAAGCCTTGAAAACTTGGATTCTGCTATGCCAAGTGAAAATGCACTCGTATGTCTAATTTGCAATGATACCAGCGGACAGACAGATATCGTAGAGACCCTATGTCGGCACACGTTTCATAAACATTGTCTCAAAACTCTAGGCAACCTTGTTCGAAAAGTATAGTAGGTAGCAACGATAGATTGACTACAAATGTTCAACCTCCACGAGCGTCTCTTGGGGCAGAAAATTCTACCGCCTCAGGAGCAATACCAAAAAGACCCAATACAAGAGCAAATACTCGTGCAAACCCAAATCAGAATTCAAGAATGGTGGGATTACCTCGACGTGAACAACCACGGAATCCAAGTACAAACCAGCCCCCGGTAGTGTCAGAAGAACGCATTCGACAACTTATTGCGAACTCATTAGAAACTTATCGAGTTAATATGGCATCGGTATTTACCGACGAAATTCGTAACGCCATGAGAAATTTAAGCATCACAGGAGTTCAGGCGGAATCCAATGATGAACTAGAGTGGGGACTTTCCAGCACCCTCAGTTGCTCCTCAAAGAAGTCTTGAGAATAGTATTAGAAATCGACGAGATAGTACCAGAACGACCCGATCGAGTATCAAGTGTAATTTTTAACTGGCATATACGATTCACGAGGTCTTCAAAAGATATAACTGTCGAAGATTTTATTTATCGAGTAAATTGTTTAACAACTCAAAGTTGAAATGGAGACTTTAACTTGCTTTATAAATTCGCTAATCTGCTCTTCTCGGGACCAGCCCTAACATTTTTCTGGCGATGTCATCGAACTTCGAATGAAATGAGCTGGTTCGATCTATGCGATCGTTTAAGAGATAGGTATAAAGACCAAAGGTCAGACAGAGACATTATGGATGCCCTTCGCAGACGCAAGCAAGCCTCCAACGAAAATTTTGATGAATTCCTCGACTCGATGCTGGCTATTACAGATGCATTGCGAGAACCTGTAAACGGTTCAGAATTCATAGCGGAAGTGCGAAACAATTTAAGACCCGACTTATTTCATGAGATTTTACATGTAGAGACCCCAAACTATGTTGCCTTGCGTAGGGAATGTCATAAGCATGAAGAATTTTTCCGTAGCTTTTGGTCAAGACAGGTAACGCGTCAAATAGGCAGTAAACGTATGGGAAATGCGATATTGCATGATGAAGCAGTAGTTGAACCGCTAGATGACGAATCAGATGATCTTATTGATGTGTGTGCATTGCGTGCACCAGAGAAAAAAAATGCTGGAATTGTGACGAATTAGGACATGGTTATCAGAACTGTTTGCAACAACGCCGCATATTTTGTTATGGGTTTGGGCTAGTAGATGTGTATAAACCAAATTGTTTAAATTGTAATCCGCGTACGGGAAACCAGTCGCAGGATATCCGCCGATTGGTGAAGGGGGATGTCCGCCCGTAGTCTTGGATAAACCAAAGAATTTAGTAATCAACTCAGCCGTGACCGTAACTAAAAACTCTGACTTACATAATACTAAACAATTCAATCCATATCATGTGCGCTTGCAAGAGTATAGAAAGCGAAGATCTGAACTATTTAAGGATACTGTGCAGTACTCGCGATCTAATCAACGATTGCGAACGTTTTGGACGAATAGACACAAGCTAAAGAAAATTACCATATCAGCCATAATTAACCCGGAGAACGATTTACGACCTTTTATTGATTTATCAATATGTGGACAAATTTACACTGCTTTACTAGAGAGTGGTGCTAACAAAAGTGTACTAGGAGGAGAATTAACAACAAAACTTATGACCACCAAGCAATATTGCCGCAAAACGCGCGGTAACGTTAGGACAGCCGATGGACAATCGCAACAGTTTGTTGCTTAGAATTTCTTACTTAGAATTTCTCATTGTACCGACTATTACTCAAAATATAATTTGTGGTATGGACTTCTGGAGAACGTTTGGTCTTTCAATTTTTCACGTCCAATCAGACCCTGAAATTGCCGAAGTTTCGTTTGAAGAGGATCAATTTCCATTAACAGCTAGTCAACATAGTCAATTACAAACTGTTATAAATGGATTTCTAACTTTTGAAAGAGATGGCTTACGTTTCACGACCCTGATAGAACATGTTATTGATACCGAAAACGCCAAGCCAATAAAACAAAAATTTTTGGAGATAGCCAAAATGTTAGAGCTACGAGTGATACAAGAAGCGCCCGCGTCCTCCTGGTCTTCCTCTTGCGTCTTGTTAGTCAAACCAGGTAGGGTAAGATTCTGCCTTGATTCTCGTAAATTAAATGATGTTACAGTAAAAGACACATATCCAATACCTAATCTAGAAGGCCTGTTAAGTAGACTACCTGTGCATTGTATTTCTAAGATAGACCTTAAAGATGCCTTTTGGCAAATCGGTCTAGAAGAATCATCGAAAGGAAAGACAGCATTTACAGTTCCCAAACGCCCATTGTACCAATTTAGGAGAATGCCATTCGGACTGTGTAATGCCCCCCAAATGATGTGTCGTCTAATGGATCAAGTTATTCCTTATGACCTATTGATATTATCAAATTATTTCAATGAACATCTCGTGCATCTTAATGAAATATCTGCTCGTCTGAAGCAGGCGGGGCTAATCATTAACATCCAGAAGAGTCAATTTTGTCTGCGAAAAGTAGAATACCTAGGATATATATTCGGAGAGGGCACCTTAAGAGTGAACCCAGACAAGGTTAAAGCCATATCTGAGTTCCCAGTCCCGACAACCAAGCGACAGCTTAAGAGATTTTTAAGAATGCCAGGATGGTACCAGCGATTTTTCTCCCAATAAGCAACTATCACCTTTGCATTAACAGAATTATTGCGTGGTAATTCTTTTCTTGGAACGAAGAAGCGCAATGTGCTTTTGAGAACCTCAAGTCTAAACTTAGCACTGCTCCGTTTTTAGCACACCCAAATTATAAGAAACCGTTTATAGTGCAATGTAATGCATGTATGTTTGGAATAGGTGCGCTTTTAGCCCAAGTTGATGAGTACGGATTCAAACGACCAATCACGTTTATGTCTAATAAACTTAACAAAGCGCAACGCAACTATTCGGTTACCGAACTCGAATGCCTTGCGGTAGTGTTGGCCATGATAAGATTTCGGATGTATATCGAAGGCCATGGTTTAAAGTCGTGACTGATCACGCTAGTTTGCGGTGGCTAATGAACTAACAAGAACTAAGCGGTAGATTAGCACGCTGGTCAATGAAACTGAAGGGGTATAACTTTCAGATAGCACACCGGAAAGGTAATGAAAATGTTGTTGCGGACGCTTTGTCGCGATCGTTTGAAAACGAAATAGCTTCCCTAGAAATTGAATTACTTCCCGAGATTGACTTGTCCTCGTCGGCATTTAAGTCCGAAGAATATAGAACTCTGAGAGACAAATATGTGAAGGAAAATCTTCCGGATTTTCAAGTAGTTGATCAATATATATCTCATCGCACTGACTTTATGACTGGGAATTCAGCGGATAATGATAGATTGTGGGAGTTGCTAGTGCCTGAAGAACTCCGTGGTAGTGTCATTAGAGCAGCCCACGATCCTCCCAACTCAGCCCATTGCGGCATAGCAAAATGTTTAGAGCGTATTCCTGGCCTCGACTAGTTGTAGACGTTAGGAAATACATTCAACATTCAACAGATAAGTCAAACTTGCAAATACCCAACATGTAAACTAAAAGCGCCTATGGGTAACCAAACCATAAGCGAACGTCCATTCCAAAGACTGTATGTGGATTTTATCGGTCCCTTCCCTCGCACAAAACAGGGAAATATCGGAATTTTCATCATTCTAGATCACATTAGTAAATTTACCTTCTTAAAGCCTGTAAACAAATTTAACTCGAATGTAATAATATTTATCTTAAGGGATGATATCTTTAGCTGCTTTGGAGTACCACAGTATATAGTCAGTGATAATGGCACTCAGTTTAAAAGCCAGGAATTCACAACTTTTCCTAGGGATTACGGAGTGCAGCACATTTTTACCGCTGCATACTCTCCACAGGCCAATGCGGCTGAAGGAGTAAACCGATCAATTAATGCCGCCTTACGGTCCTATCTCCGTTCAGATCAACGTCACTAGGATAAGTTTCTCAGCAGTATAAACAGTGCGTTACGAAATCACATTCATTAATCAATCGGTTCTGCTAGATCGACCAGACAATTTCGTACGCCTAAGATCTGATATTCAAAAACATTTAGACAAAGCTTATGATACTAATCAACGGACATGTAACTTGAGAAGTAAAATACGCAACTTCGAAGTGGGCCAAACAGTCACTAAGCGTAACTTCAAACACAGCAACCTAGCCAATAATTTTAATGCTAAGTTGGCACCAGTCAGAATTAAGGTCAAGATCAAGAAAAAACTCGGAAATCATTTGTATGTAGTGGAAAACCTTTCAGGAAAAGAGCTTGAAACATTCCATGCCAAGGACCTTTGGTAAACAGCTCAGCATCCTTGCCATCATTAAATGCAAGCGCGTACCGTACCCATGGTGTTAGCCACTATAAGGCCAGAGCGACCAGTGCCAGACGACGACTCCATCCATGGTTTCAAGTCGAACTTTTGGGACTGCGTCCAAATAAATGTCGACCCAGTTCTTGACCTGACCAGAGGAGAGCTTTAAATCAAATTCATGCCTATAAATCTACCCACACGATTTTGTACGTTACTCTTCACCAAATTAGTTAGGAATTAAATATATTTGAAATTATTATTAATACTATTATTACATAAGTAAGATATGAAACCCGATGTTCTCTTCTTATCTTAAAGGCATATGCCGTTTTGTTCTTTGAATTTAATATATGTATGAAATAATGAATTGCTAAGCTAGTTATTTTGGGGCACCCGACTTAATAGATTTAACAGCAAACCTATGGGTAATACCGAGATCCGAAGGTGTTACAAGGTTGGTTGGGTATAGATAAGGCCATGACATCTAGGTCTTTGGAATATCTCTGCAATAAGATCCCTATTTAGGTGTAGTCCTTTATTCCTTATCTCTGTCTTCGTTTTATCTAAGTATCGCATGTTTTGGGAGATCACAAGAACCACCCAATTTTCCCTGAGCTCAGCCGAGCCACTTGTTAGAAAGACAGAGAGTGCACTCCGACACCCGCGTGTTCGTTACATAATAAATGGCGCCTAACGTGGGGCCCGAAGAGGCAAGGTTTTTTTTGCAATATGATGGTAATATATATCACTTTGGAGAGGCCAGCCAATGAGTATCAGATTATAAATGGACCAAGTGAAATTTTATACCTTTTCAATAATGTTTTCTTAATTTTTGAACAAATCATTTTAAATAAGTACAACAGACAAAGTACGGAAAATATGTAGCTTAGAAATATGGGTCTGAATACAGTTCGGATACCTACCAGGCCATACAGTTTCCTAGATCTCAAATAAATTGTTGTAGTGAGGTGAAATTGACTGTTCTTGCTAGAAACGTCTCTGGCAAGTCCCTCTTTCAACGAATTACACATTCAAATGAAGTGAAGAGTGGTGGGTGTATTAGTGCTGTTAAACTCTTATTGAAGGAGAAGTCCCAAATTTGTAAGGAAATTATTTTGATATTTAGAAGTTGAAAACAGAATTCGTGTTTACGAAATAGAATCATCAAATTATCTCCAATTGTCTTGTATTTTTCGTGGTTACAAAATATATTTACCTTTCGTTTTCTTGTTTTTCAAATATGGCCGTTAGACGAAGCCTTGAAAACTTGGATTCTGCTATGCCAAGTGAAAATGCACTCGTATGTCTAATTTGCAATGATACCAGCGGACAGACAGATATCGTAGAGACCCTATGTCGGCACACGTTTCATAAACATTGTCTCAAAACTCTAGGCAACCTTGTTCGAAAAGTATAGTAGGTAGCAACGATAGATTGACTACAAATGTTCAACCTCCACGAGCGTCTCTTGGGGCAGAAAATTCTACCGCCTCAGGAGCAATACCAAAAAGACCCAATACAAGAGCAAATACTCGTGCAAACCCAAATCAGAATTCAAGAATGGTGGGATTACCTCGACGTGAACAACCACGGAATCCAAGTACAAACCAGCCCCCGGTAGTGTCAGAAGAACGCATTCGACAACTTATTGCGAACTCATTAGAAACTTATCGAGTTAATATGGCATCGGTATTTACCGACGAAATTCGTAACGCCATGAGAAATTTAAGCATCACAGGAGTTCAGGCGGAATCCAATGATGAACTAGAGTGGGGACTTTCCAGCACCCTCAGTTGCTCCTCAAAGAAGTCTTGAGAATAGTATTAGAAATCGACGAGATAGTACCAGAACGACCCGATCGAGTATCAAGTATAATTTTTAACTGGCATGTACGATTCACGAGGTCTTCAAAAGATATAACTGTCGAAGATTTTATTTATCGAGTAAATTGTTTAACAACTCAAAGTTGAAATGGAGACTTTAACTTGCTTTATAAATACGCTAATCTGCTCTTCTCGGGACCAGCCCTAACATTTTTCTGGCGATGTCATCGAACTTCGAATGAAATGAACTGGTTCGATCTATGCATTCGTTTAAGAGATAGGTACAAAGACCAAAGGTCAGACAGAGACAATATGGATGCCCTTCGCAGACGCAAGCAAGCCTCCAACGAAAATTTTGATGAATTCCTCGACTCGATGTTGGCTATTACAGATGCATTGCGAGAACCTTTAAACGGTTCAGAATTCATAGCGGAAGTGCGGAACAATTTAAGACCCGACTTATTTCATGAGATTTTACATGCAGAGACCAAACTTAGCTGCCTTGCGTAGGGAATGTCATAAGCATGAAGAATTTTTCAAATAGGCAGTAAACGTATGGTGAATGCGATATTCCATGATGAAGCAGTAGTTGAACCGCTAGATGACGAATCAGATGATCTTATTGATGTGTGTGCATTGCGTGCACCAAAGAAAATAAAATGCTGGAATTATGACGAATTAGGACATGGTTATCAGAACTGTTTGCAACAACGCCGCATATTTTGTTATGGGTGTGGGCTAGTAGATGTGTATAAACCAAATTGTTTAAAATGTAATCCGCGTACGGGAAACCAGTCGCAGGATATCGGCCGATTGGTGAAGGGGGATGTCCGCCCGTAGTCTTGGATAAACCAAAGAATTTAGAAATCAACTCAGCCGTGACCGTAACTAAAAACTCGGACTTACATAATACTAAACAATTCAATCCATATCATGTGGGCTTGCAAGAGTATAGAAACCGAAGATCTGAACTATTTAAGGATACTGTGCAGTACTCGCGATCTAATCAACGATTGCGAACGTTTTGGACGAATAGACACAAGCTAAAGAAAATTACCATATCAGCCATAATTAACCCGGAGAACGATTTACGACCTTTTATTGATTTATCAATATGTGGACAAATTTACACTGCTCTACTAGACAGTGGTGCTAACAAAAGTGTACTAGGAGGAGAATTAACAACAAAACTTATGACCACCAAGCAATATTGCCCTAAAACGCGCGGTAACGCTAGGACAGCCGATGGACAATCGCAACAGTTTGTTGGTACGATTATGAGCAATCTCACTTATAACTCGAAAAGCGCCAACTTAGAATTTCTCATAGTACCGACTATTACTCAAAATATAATTTGTGGTATGGACTTCTGGAGAACGTGTGGTCTTTCAATTTCTCACGTCCAATCAGACCCTGAAATTGCCGAAGTTTAGTTTGAAGAGGATCAATTTCCATTAACAGCTAGTCAACATAGTCAATTACAAACTGTGATAAATGGTTTTCCAACTTTTGAAAGAGATGACTTAGGTTTCACGACCCTGATAGAACATGTTATTGATACCGAAAACGCCAAGCCAATAAAACAAAAATTTTTGGAGATACCCAAAATGTTAGAGCTAGGAGTGATACAAGAAGCGCCCGCGTCCTCCTGGTATTCCTCTTGCGTCTTGTTAGTCAAACCAGGTAAGGTAAGATTCTGCCTTGATTCTCAAAAATTAAATTATGTTACAGTAAACGACGCATATCCAATACCTAATCTAGAAGGCCTGTCAAGTAGACTACCTCCTGTGCATTGTATTTCTAAGATAGACCTTAAAGATGCCTTTTGGCAAATCGGTCTAGAAGAATCATCGAAAGGAAAGACAGCATTTACAGTTCCCAACCGCCCATTGTACCAATTTAGGAGAATGCCATTCGGACTGTGTAATGCCCCCCAAATGATGTGTCGTCTAATGGATCAAGTTATTCCGTATGACCAATTGATATTATCAAATCATTTCGATGAACATCTCGTGCATCTTAATGAAATATCTGCTCGTCTGAAGCAGGCGGGGCTAACCATTAACATCCAGAAGAGTCAATTTTCTCTCCGAAAAGTAGAATACCTAGGATATATAGTCGGAGAGGGGCACCTTAAGAGTTAACCCAGACAAGGGTAAAGCCATATCTGAGTTCCCAGTCCCGACAACCAAGCGACAGCTTAAGAGATTTTTAGGAATGACAGGATGGTACCAGCGATTTATCTCTATAGTCAGTCATAATGGCACTCAACTGAATTCACAACTTTTCTTAGATTTTACGGAGTGCAGCACATATATACCGCTGCATACTCTCCACAGGCTAATGCGGCTGAAAGAGTAAACCGATCAATTAATGCGGCCTTACGGTCCTATCTCCGTTCAGATCAACGTCACTAGGATAAGTTTCTCAGCAGTATAAACAGTGCCTTAGGAAATCACATTAATCAAATTGCTGACCAACCTCAATCTACTGAGTGAAGCTACGGTTCGGCTAGATCGAGCAGACAATTTCGTACGCCTAAGATCTGATATTCAAAAACATTTAGACAAAGCTAATCAACGGACATATAACTTGAGGAGTAAAATACGCAACTTCGAAGTGGGCCAAACAGTCACTAAGCGAAACTTCAATCTCAGCAATCTAGCCCATAATTTTAATGCTAAGTTGGCACCAGTCAGAATTAAGGTCAAGATCAAGGAAAAACTCGGAAATCATTTGTATGTAGTGGAAAACCTTTCAGGAAAAGAGCTTGAAACATTCCACGCCAAGGACCTTTGGTAAACAGCTCAGCATCCTTGCCATCATTAAATGCAAGCGCGTACCGTACCCATGGTGTTAGCCACTATAAGGCCAGAGCGACCAGTGCCAGACGACGACTCCAACCATGGTTTCAAGTCGAACTTTTGGGACTGCGTCCAAATAAATGTCGACCCAGTTCTTGACCTGACCAGAGGAGAGCTTTAAATCAAATTCATGCCTATAAATCTACCCACACGATTTTGTACGTTACTCTTCACCAAATTAGTTAGGAATTAAATATATTTGAAATTATTATTAATACTATTATTACATAAGTAAGATATGAAACCCGATGTTCTCTTCTTATCTTAAAGGCATATGCCGTTTTGTTCTTTGAATTTAATATATGTATGAAATAATGAATTGCTAAGCTAGTTATTTTGGGGCACCCGACTTAATAGATTTAACAGCAAACCTATGGGTAATACCGAGATCCGAAGGTGTTACAAGGTTGGTTGGGTATAGATAAGGCCATGACATCTACGTCTTTGGAATATCTCTGCAATAAGATCCCTATTTAGGTGTAGTCCTTTATTCCTTATCTCTGTCTTCGTTATATCTAAGTATCGCATGTTTTGGGAGATCACAAGAACCACCCAATTTTCCCTGAGCTCAGCCGAGCCACTTGTTAGAAAGACAGAGAGTGCACTCCGACACCCGCGTGTTCGTTACATAATAAATGGCGCCTAACGTGGGGCCCGAAGAGGCAAGGTTTTTTTTGCAATATGATGGTAATATATATCACTTTGGAGAGGCCAGCCAATGAGTATCAGATTATAAATGGACCAAGTGAAATTTTATACCTTTTCAATAATGTTTTCTTAATTTTTGAACAAATCATTTTAAATAAGTACAACAGACAAAGTACGGAAAATATGTAGCTTAGAAATATGGGTCTGAATACAGTTCGGATACCTACCAGGCCATACAGTTTCCTAGATCTCAAATAAATTGTTGTAGTGAGGTGAAATTGACTGTTCTTGCAGGAATCGTCTCTGGCAAGTCCCTCTTTCAACGAATTACACATTCAAATACAGCTGATATAAATAAAGTGCAGAGTGGTGGGTGTATTAGTGCTGTTAAACTCTTATTGAAGGAGAAGTCCCAAATTTGTAAGGAAATTATTTTTATATTTAGAAGTTGAAAACAGAATTCGTGCTTACGAAATAGAATCATCAAATTATCTTCAACTAGAGTGTGGACTTTCCAGCAGGCTCAGTGGCTCCTCAAAGAAGTCTTGAGAATAGTATTAGAAATCGACCATTCAATATTCGGAGTAATCCAACTGCAACTGACCAAGAGATAGTACCAGAACGACCCGATCGAGTATCAAGTATAATTTTTAACTGGCATATACGATTCACGAGGTCTTCAAAAGAATTAACTGTCGAAGATTTTATTTATCGAGTAAACTGTTTAACAATTCAAAGTTTAAATGGAGACTTTAACTTGCTTTATTAATTCGCTAATCTGCTCTTCTCGGGACCAGCCCTAACATTTTTCTGGCGATGTCATCGAACTTCATATGAAATGAACTGGTTTGATCTATGCATTCGTTTAAGAGATAGGTACAAAGACCAAAGGTCAGACAGAGACAATATGGATGCCCTTCGCAGACGCAAGTAAGCCTCCAACGAAAATTTTGATGAATTCCTCGACTCGATGTTGGCTATTACAGATGCATTGCGAGAACCTTTAAACGGTTCAGAATTCATAGCGGAAGTGCGAAACAATTTAAGACCCGACTTATTTCATGAGATTTTACATGTAGAGACCCCAAACTTAGCTGCCTTGCGTAGGGAATGTCATAAGCATGAAGACTTTTTCCGTAGCTTTCGGTCAAGACAGGTAACGCGTCAAATAGGCAGTAAACATATGGTAAATGCGATATTGCATGATGAAGCAGTAGTTGAACCGCTAGATGATGAATCAGATGATCTTATTGATGTGTGTGCATTGCGTGCACCAGAGAAAATAAAATGCTGGAATTGTGACGAATTAGGACATGGTTATCAGAACTGTTTGCAACAACGCCGCATATTTTGTTATGGGTGTGGGCTAGTAGATGTGTATAAACCAAATTGTTTAAAATGTAATCCGCGTACGGGAAACCAGTCGCAGGATATCCGCCGATTGGTGAAGGGGGGATGTCCGCCCGTAGTCTTGGATAAACCAAAGAATTTAGTAATGAACTCAGCCGTGACCGTAACTAAAAACTCTGACATACATAATACTAAACAATTCAATCCATATCATGTGCGCTTGCAAGAGTATAGAAAGCGAAGATCTGAACTATTTAAGGATACTGTGCAGTACTCGCGATCTAATCAACGATTGCGAACGTTTTGGACGAATAGACACAAGCTAAAGATTTTCACCATATCAGCCATAATTAACCCGGAGAACGATTTACGACCTTTTATTGATTTATCAATATGTGGACAACTAGGAGGAGAATTAACAACAAAACTTATGACCACCAAGCAATATTGCCCCAAAACGCGCGGTAACGTTAGGACAGCCGATGGACAATCGCAACAGTTTGTTGGTACGATTATGAGCAATCTCACTTATAACTCGAAAAGCGCCAACTTAGAATTTCTCATAGTACCGACTATTACTCAAAATATAATTTGTGGTATGGACTTCTGGAGAACGTTTGGTCTTTCAATTTCTCATGTCCAATCAGACCCTAAAATTGCCGAAGTTTCGTTTGAAGAGGATCAATTTCCATTAACAGCTAGTCAACATAATCAATTACAAACTGTTATAAATGGATTTCCAACTTTTGAAAGAGATGGCTTAGGTTTCACGACCCTGATAGAACATGTTATTGATACCGAAAACGCCAAGCCAATAAAACAAAAATTTTTGGAGATAGCCAAAATGTTAGAGCTACGAGTGATACAAGAAGCGCCCGCGTCCTCCTGGTCTTCCTCTTGCGTCTTTTTAGTCAAACCAGGTAAGGTAAGATTCTGCCTTGATTCTCGTAAATTAAATGATGTTACAGTAAAAGACGCATATCCAATACCTTATCTAGAAGGCCTTTCTATCTTCATCTTAATGAAATATCTGCTCGTCTGAAGCAGGCGGGGCTAATCATTAACATCCAGAAGAGTCAATTTTGTCTGCGAAAAGTAGAATACCTAGGATATATAGTCGGAGAGGGCACCTTAAGAGTGGAACGAAGAAGCGCAATGTGCTTTTGAGAACCTCAAGTCTAAACTTAGCACTGCTCCGTTTTTAGCACACCCAAATTATAAGAAACCGTTTATAGTGCAATGTAATGCATGTATGTTTGGAATAGGTGCGCTTTTAGCCCAAGTTGATGAGTACGGATTCAAACGACCAATCACGTTTATGTCTAATAAACTTAACAAAGCGCAATGTAACTATTCGGTTACCGAACTTGAATGTCTTGCGGTAGTGTTGGCCATGATAAGATTTCGGATTTATATCGAAGGCCATGGTTTAAAGTCGTGACTGATCACGCTAGTTTGCGGTGGCTAATAAACCAACAAGAACTAAGCGGTAGATTAGCACGCTGGTCAATGAAACTGAAGGGGTATAACTTTCAGATAGCACACCGGAAAGGTAATGAAAATGTTGTTGCGGACGCTTTGTCGCGATCGTTTGAAAACGAAATAGCTTCCCTAGAAATTGAATTACTTCCCGAGATTGACTTGTCCTCGTCGGCATTTAAGTCCGAAGAATATAGAACTCTGAGAGACAAATATGTGAAGGCAAATCTTCCGGATTTTCAAGTAGTTGATCAATATATATCTCATCGCACTGACTTTATGACTGGGAATTCAGCGGATAATGATAGATTGTGGAAGTTGCTAGTGCCTGAAGAACTCCGTGGTAGTGTCATTAGAGCAGCCCACGATCCTCCCAACTCAGCCCATTGCGGCATAGGAAAAAAGTTTAGAGCGTATTCCTGGCCTCGACTAGTTGTAGACGTTAGGAAATACATTCAACATTCAACAGATAAGTCAAACTTGCAAATACCCAACATGTAAACTAAAAGCGCCTATGGGTAACCAAACCATAAGCGAACGTCCATTCCAAAGACTGTATGTGGATTTTATCGGTCCCTTCCCTCGCACAAAACAGGGAAATATCGGAATTTTCATCATTCTAGATCACATTAGTAAATTTACCTTCTTAAAGCCTGTAAACAAATTTAACTCGAATGTAATAATATTTATCTTAAGGGATGATATCTTTAGCTGCTTTGGAGTACCACAGTATATAGTCAGTGATAATGGCACTCAGTTTAAAAGCCAGGAATTCACAACTTTTCCTAGGGATTACGGAGTGCAGCACATTTTTACCGCTGCATACTCTCCACAGGCCAATGCGGCTGAAGGAGTAAACCGATCAATTAATGCCGCCTTACGGTCCTATCTCCGTTCAGATCAACGTCACTAGGATAAGTTTCTCAGCAGTATAAACAGTGCGTTACGAAATCACATTCATTAATCAATCGGTTCTGCTAGATCGACCAGACAATTTCGTACGCCTAAGATCTGATATTCAAAAACATTTAGACAAAGCTTATGATACTAATCAACGGACATATAACTTGAGGAGTAAAATACGCAACTTCGAAGTGGGCCAAACAGTCACTAAGCGTAACTTCAAACACAGCAACCTAGCCAATAATTTTAATGCTAAGTTGGCACCAGTCAGAATTAAGGTCAAGATCAAGGAAAAACTCGGAAATCATTTGTATGTAGTGGAAAACCTTTCAGGAAAAGAGCTTGAAACATTCCACGCCAAGGACCTTTGGTAAACAGCTCAGCATCCTTGCCATCATTAAATGCAAGCGCGTACCGTACCCATGGTGTTAGCCACTATAAGGCCAGAGCGACCAGTGCCAGACGACGACTCCAACCATGGTTTCAAGTCGAACTTTTGGTACTGCGACCAAATAAATGTCGACCCAGTTCTTGACCTGACCAGAGGAGAGCTTTAAATCAAATTCATGCCTATAAATCTACCCACACATTTTTGTACGTTACTCTTCACCAAATTAGTTAGGAATTAAATATATTTGAAATTATTGTTAATTCTATTATTACATAAGTGGGATATGAAATCCGATGTTCTCTTTTTGGCGTTTTGTTCTTTGAATTTAATATATGTATGAAATGATGAATTGCTTAGTTTGTTTATTTGGGCACCCGACGTAAGAGATTTAACAGCAAAACTACGGGTAATACCGAGATCCGAAGGTGTTACAAGGTTGGGTGAGTATAGAGAAGGCCATGACATCTAGGTCCTTCCAATAAAAACCATTACCTCTGCACTAAGATCTCTATTTAGGTGTAGTCCTTTATTCCTTATCTCTGTCTTCGTTTTATCTAAGTATCGCATGTTTTGGGAGATCACAAGAACCACCCAATTTTCCTTGAGCTCAGCCGAGCCACTTGTTAGAAAGACAGAGAGTGCACTCCGACACCCGCGTGTTCGTTACATAATAAATGGCGCCCAACGCGGGGCCCGAAGAAGCAAGGATTTTTTTTTGCCCTACGTGTCCTTAAACCCCTCCTTTACTTCCCACAATACCTTAAACATTGCAATATGATGGTAATATATATCACTTTGGAGAGCCCAGCCTATGCGTATGAGATTATAACTGGACCAAGTGAAATTTTATACCTTTTCAATAATGTTTTCTTCATTTTTGAACAAATCATATTAAATAAGTACAACAGACAAAGTACGGAAAATATGTAGCTTAGGAATATGGGTCTGAATACAGTTCGGATACCTACTAGGCCATAGAGTTTCCTAGATCTCAAATAAATTGTTGTAGTGAGGTGAAATTGGCTGTTCTTGCTGGAATCGTCTCTGGCAAGTCCCTCTTTCAACGAATTACACATTCAAATACAGCTGATATAAATAAAGTGCAGAGTGGTGGGTGTATTAGTGCTGTTAAACTCTTATTGAAGGAGAAGTCCCAAATTTGTAAGGAAATTATTTTGATATTTAGAAGTTGAATCCAGAATTCGTGTTTACGAAATAGAATCATCAAATTATCTTCAATTGTCTTGTATTTTTCGTGGTTACGAAATATATTTACCTTTCGTTTTCTTGTTTTTCAAATATGGCCGTTAGACGAAGCCTTGGAAACTTGGCTTCTGCTATGCCAAGTGAAAATGCACTCGTATGCCTAATTTGCAATGATACCAGCGGATAGACAGATATCGTAGAGACCCTATGTCGGCACACGTTTCATAAACATTGTCTCAAGACCTCCACGAGCGTCTCTTGGGGCAGAAAATTCTACCGCCTCAAGAGCAATACTAAAAAGACCGACGAAACTCGTAACGCCATTAGAAATTTAAGCATCACAGGAGTTCAGGCGGAATCCAATGATGAACCTCAACTAGAGTGTGGACTTTCCAGCAGGCTCAGTGGCTCCTCAAAGAAGTCTTGAGAATAGTATTAGAAATCGACCATTCAATATTCGGAGTAATCCAACTGCAACTGACCAAGAGATAGTACCAGAACGACCCGATCGAGTATCAAGTATAATTTTGAACTGGCATATACGATTCACGAGGTCTTCAAAAGATATAACGTCGAAGATTTTATTTATCGAGTAAATTGTTTAACAATTCAAAGTTTAAATGGAGACTTTAACTTGCTTTATTAATTCGCTAATCTGCTCTTCTCGGGACCAGCCCTAACATTTTTCTGGCGATGTCATCGAACTTCGAATGAAATGAACTGGTTTGATCTATGCATTCGTTTAAGAGATAGGTACAAAGACCAAAGGTCAGACAGAGACAATATGGATGCCCTTCGCAGACGCAAGCAAGCCTCCAACGAAAATTTTGATGAATTCCTCGACTCGATGTTGGCTATTACAGATGCATTGCGAGAACCTTTAAACGGTTCAGAATTCATAGCGGAAGTGCGAAACAATTTAAGACCCGACTTATTTCATGAGATTTTACATGTAGAGACCCCAAACTTAGCTGCCTTGCGTAGGGAATGTCATAAGCATGAAGAATTTTTCCGTAGCTTTCGGTCAAGACAGGTAACGCGTCAAATAGGCAGTAAACATATGGTAAATGCGATATTGCATGATGAAGCAGTAGTTGAACCGCTAGATGATGAATCAGATGATCTTATTGATGTGTGTGCATTGCGTGCACCAGAGAAAATAAAATGCTGGAATTGTGACGAATTAGGACATGGTTATCAGAACTGTTTGCAACAACGCCGCATATTTTGTTATGGGTGTGGGCTAGTAGATGTGTATAAACCAAATTGTTTAAAATGTAATCCGCGTACGGGAAACCAGTCGCAGGATATCCGCCGATTGGTGAAGGGGGATGTCCGCCCGTAGTCTTGGATAAACCAAAGAATTTAGTAATGAACTCAGCCGTGACCGTAACTAAAAACTCTGACATACATAATACTAAACAATTCAATCCATATCATGTGCGCTTGCAAGAGTATAGAAAGCGAAGATCTGAACTATTTAAGGATACTGTGCAGTACTCGCGATCTAATCAACGATTGCGAACGTTTTGGACGAATAGACACAAGCTAAAGATTTTCACCATATCAGCCATAATTAACCCGGAGAACGATTTACGACCTTTTATTGATTTATCAATATGTGGACAACTAGGAGGAGAATTAACAACAAAACTTATGACCACCAAGCAATATTGCCCCAAAACGCGCGGTAACGTTAGGACAGCCGATGGACAATCGCAACAGTTTGTTGGTACGATTATGAGCAATCTCACTTATAACTCGAAAAGCGCCAACTTAGAATTTCTCATAGTACCGACTATTACTCAAAATATAATTTGTGGTATGGACTTCTGGAGAACGTTTGGTCTTTCAATTTCTCATGTCCAATCAGACCCTAAAATTGCCGAAGTTTCGTTTGAAGAGGATCAATTTCCATTAACAGCTAGTCAACATAATCAATTACAAACTGTTATAAATGGATTTCCAACTTTTGAAAGAGATGGCTTAGGTTTCACGACCCTGATAGAACATGTTATTGATACCGAAAACGCCAAGCCAATAAAACAAAAATTTTTGGAGATAGCCAAAATGTTAGAGCTACGAGTGATACAAGAAGCGCCCGCGTCCTCCTGGTCTTCCTCTTGCGTCTTTTTAGTCAAACCAGGTAAGGTAAGATTCTGCCTTGATTCTCGTAAATTAAATGATGTTACAGTAAAAGACGCATATCCAATACCTTATCTAGAAGGCCTGTTAAGTAGACTACCTCCTGTGCATTGTATTTCTAAGATAGACCTTAAAGATGCCTTTTGGCAAATCGGTCTAGAAGAATCATCGAAAGGAAAGACAGCATTTACAGTTCCCAAACGCCCATTGTACCAATTTAGGAGAATGCCATTCGGACTGTGTAATGCCCCCCAAATGATGTGTCGTCTAATGGATCAAGTTATTCCGTATGACCTATTGATATTATCAAATTATTTCAATGAACATCTCGTGCATCTTAATGAAATATCTGCTCGTCTGAAGCAGGCGGGGCTAATCATTAACATCCAGAAGAGTCAATTTTGTCTGCGAAAAGTAGAATACCTAGGATATATAGTCGGAGAGGGCACCTTAAGAGTGGAACGAAGAAGCGCAATGTGCTTTTGAGAACCTCAAGTCTAAACTTAGCACTGCTCCGTTTTTAGCACACCCAAATTATAAGAAACCGTTTATAGTGCAATGTAATGCATGTATGTTTGGAATAGGTGCGCTTTTAGCCCAAGTTGATGAGTACGGATTCAAACGACCAATCACGTTTATGTCTAATAAACTTAACAAAGCGCAATGTAACTATTCGGTTACCGAACTTGAATGTCTTGCGGTAGTGTTGGCCATGATAAGATTTCGGATGTATATCGAAGGCCATGGTTTAAAGTCGTGACTGATCACGCTAGTTTGCGGTGGCTAATAAACCAACAAGAACTAAGCGGTAGATTAGCACGCTGGTCAATGAAACTGAAGGGGTATAACTTTCAGATAGCACACCGGAAAGGGAATGAAAATGTTGTTGCGGACGCTTTGTCGCGATCGTTTGAAAACGAAATAGCTTCCCTAGAAATTGAATTACTTCCCGAGATTGACTTGTCCTCGTCGGCATTTAAGTCCGAAGAATATAGAACTCTGAGAGACAAATATGTGGCAAATCTTCCGGATTTTCAAGTAGTTGATCAATATATATCTCATCGCACTGACTTTATGACTGGGAATTCAGCGGATAATGATAGATTGTGGAAGTTGCTAGTGCCTGAAGAACTCCGTGGTAGTGTCATTAGAGCAGCCCACGATCCTCCCAACTCAGCCCATTGCGGCATAGGAAAAAAGTTTAGAGCGTATTCCTGGCCTCGACTAGTTGTAGACGTTAGGAAATACATTCAACAGTGTGAGATAAGTCAAACTTGCAAATACCCAACATGTAAACTAAAAGCGCCTATGGGTAACCAAACCATAAGCGAACGTCCATTCCAAAGACTGTATGTGGATTTTATCGGTCCCTTCCCTCGCACAAAACAGGGAAATATCGGAATTTTCATCATTCTAGATCACATTAGTAAATTTACCTTCTTAAAGCCTGTAAACAAATTTAACTCGAATGTAATAATATTTATCTTAAGGGATGATATCTTTAGCTGCTTTGGAGTACCACAGTATATAGTCAGTGATAATGGCACTCAGTTTAAAAGCCAGGAATTCACAACTTTTCCTAGGGATTACGGAGTGCAGCACATTTTTACCGCTGCATACTCTCCACAGGCCAATGCGGCTGAAGGAGTAAACCGATCAATTAATGCCGCCTTACGGTCCTATCTCCGTTCAGATCAACGTCACTAGGATAAGTTTCTCAGCAGTATAAACAGTGCGTTACGAAATCACATTCATTAATCAATCGGTTCTGCTAGATCGACCAGACAATTTCGTACGCCTAAGATCTGATATTCAAAAACATTTAGACAAAGCTTATGATACTAATCAACGGACATATAACTTGAGGAGTAAAATACGCAACTTCGAAGTGGGCCAAACAGTCACTAAGCGTAACTTCAAACACAGCAACCTAGCCAATAATTTTAATGCTAAGTTGGCACCAGTCAGAATTAAGGTCAAGATCAAGGAAAAACTCGGAAATCATTTGTATGTAGTGGAAAACCTTTCAGGAAAAGAGCTTGAAACATTCCACGCCAAGGACCTTTGGTAAACAGCTCAGCATCCTTGCCATCATTAAATGCAAGCGCGTACCGTACCCATGGTGTTAGCCACTATAAGGCCAGAGCGACCAGTGCCAGACGACGACTCCAACCATGGTTTCAAGTCGAACTTTTGGTACTGCGACCAAATAAATGTCGACCCAGTTCTTGACCTGACCAGAGGAGAGCTTTAAATCAAATTCATGCCTATAAATCTACCCACACATTTTTGTACGTTACTCTTCACCAAATTAGTTAGGAATTAAATATATTTGAAATTATTGTTAATTCTATTATTACATAAGTGGGATATGAAATCCGATGTTCTCTTTTTTTGGCGTTTTGTTCTTTGAATTTAATATATGTATGAAATGATGAATTGCTTAGTTTGTTTATTTGGGCACCCGACGTAAGAGATTTAACAGCAAAACTACGGGTAATACCGAGATCCGAAGGTGTTACAAGGTTGGGTGAGTATAGAGAAGGCCATGACATCTAGGTCCTTCCAATAAAAACCATTACCTCTGCACTAAGATCTCTATTTAGGTGTAGTCCTTTATTCCTTATCTCTGTCTTCGTTTTATCTATGTATCGCATGTTTTGGGAGAGCACAAGAACCACCCCATTTTCCCTGAGCTCAGCTGAGCCACTTGTTAGAAAGACAGAGAGTGCACTCCGACACCCCTTTTTTTTGCCCTACGTGTTCTTAAATCTCTCCTTTACTTCCCACAACACCTTAAACCTTGCAATATGATGGTATATCACTTTGGAGAGGCCAGCCTATGAGTATGACCAAGTGAAATTTTATACCTTTTCAATAATGTTTTCTTAATTTTTCAACAAATCATTTTAAATAAGTAGAACATTCATCAACGCCTTCGAGGAAGACGTTCGTGTTTTTTTCAAGCTCCCGCGTTTTTAACTGATTTACATTTTTTTTATTTTGTTTTATCGGCATCGCGATCAAAATATTAATTAATTAGTAAATTAACTTGCACCGAATCACTCGTTGCGTTTTTGTGTGTTTGTGTTAATAATTTTTAACAACTTTAATTTCTGTTTATAACCTTTGTTGGTTTTTTTCTTTTTGTTTCTCTTTTCTTCCTCTCTCTCCCACCTTAATCTCATTTTTTCTGCCTTGCAAATCACAAGCAACGCTCTGTTGTTGTTGTCTTGCAATTTTTATAGTGTTCTTGTTGCAGTGTTTTGTTATTGTGATTTCTCGTTTTTTCTCGTTTTCGTTTCACTCGTCGCCGTTATTTGCGTTATTATTGCAGTCTGTTGTGTGTCTGTAATATAGAGTCTATATTCTCTTAGTCAGTGCTCTTTTCTTTTAACCCTTGTGCACCCTCAAAATCTCTATTTCTTATTATTTCTGGACCTCAGAGTGAGTTATATATTTTAATACCAAAACATTTCTCATTTTTCAGTTTTATTTGTTTGATTACCAATTTTTCTTATTACCTCATAATGACTGTTTGTTCGATTAAAAATT
The DNA here is from genome assembly GCA_018152135.1 of Drosophila paulistorum. Taxonomy (NCBI): domain Eukaryota; kingdom Metazoa; phylum Arthropoda; class Insecta; order Diptera; family Drosophilidae; genus Drosophila; species Drosophila paulistorum. Next base: position 262,368 of record JAECXG010000159.1, read on the forward strand.
GTTTGCATCCCGCCCCACCCCTGAATAGTTTTATTTACTGTTGGTTGTGTAAAACTACAGTACATGTTAAGTGTGCCGGCTTTGCATGCAGGGTGAAGGATCTTTTAGATCAAAAAAAGGGTTTCAAATGGGGATGTGAGTCATGCCGGATCGTGGAAGATGAAATGGAACTTTTCATGCGGCAAATAAAGGATAACCTGATGAGTCTGTCTGCCATTTTTCTTAAACTCTCGCAAGAGTTTAAAGCTGTTGAGTCTCAGTTTAGTAGTTTAACGCTACTGACTGAATCTCGAAAGCGTAAGAAGGCGGGAGAACAGACTCCTGATTTGTCCTTGCGTTTGCCGGTCTCCACATCTATATCGGTTCCTACCCCTTCTCAACCAATGCAAACTCCAACTCCACAGACGATGTCGGTAGTGTCCGTTTTGTCTGGGCAAGAATCTACACCCATGGATTTTGCCGACAGGGATCCTAATGATAGTAATGCCGGAGTGCCACTTGTTGCAACTGATGCTACAATTAATGCGGTAGCTGATGCAATACCTGGAATGCCGAAACCATTGGTGGGAGTGCCACCTAAAAAAACACATTTATTGTTTCTTCTCCCTGATGCTACATCGGATGATGTCATGGCCCACATTCGGGCTAAACTGAATGTCTCTAATATACCCATAGAAAAGTTTCAATTTTCATATTCTAGAGAAATTTCTTTTTTTAAAATCAGTGTTCCAATTGAATTCTTTGACTGTAACTGCAGTTCTAGCTTCTGGCCGAAAAGTTTAATTGTGGAGGAGTTTACATCCAGAAAAAGGAAGACACGGGGTCAAACAAGGATTCCTCCACCATCTATTCCTCTTTTTTCTTCATCTATTCCCACGCCTTCCTTATCTATTCCTTCTTCTACTCTATCAAAAAACTAACAAATTCCTTCTCTGTCGGCTATCAGAATGTCATAGGCCTTAATACAAAACTTACTAAACTCTTTGTAGATAGTCTGTCATTTGATTTTAACCTAATTGTCTTTACTGAGACTTGGTTAAAACCTGACGTTTTTGACGCCACAGTTTTTACCCTTTAATTTCAATATTTTTATGATCATGATCTTCGTCGTCCAGGGACACGTATGTCAGGGGCCTGGAGTTGACCTTCATTTCCACCTCTGCCATGGCGGTAAGAAGACTTTCATCTGAGAATTTTTCATTTGGTGTTATACGGTATAACACGGTTTTGACGGAACGCACCAAGCGCTCCCAGGCTCCTCCCATGTGAGGAGCTGACGGTGGGTTGAAGTACCACGATATTTCCTTCTGCGACAATTCTCGATGCATCTTTGCATCATCCAGTTGAAGTTTGTCTCTAAGAAAGGCATCGGTCCCTCGAAAATTAGTCCCGTTATCGCTATATATTTCCTTTGGTGTGCCTCGGCGCGATATATGGCGTCTTAAGCCCATTAGTCATGAGTTTGTGGTTAGACTATGCACGATCTCAATGCTTATTGCTCGCATTGTGAGGCAGGTTATCAGCATGCCCCATCTTTTCAATGACTTTCTTTCATCGATAACTGTTAGCGGCCCAAAATAATCAACTCCTACATACGTAAACGCTGGCTTGAATGCACCCAGTCTAGCCCTCGGTAGGGGCGCCATTAAGGGTGCAATGGGTCGAGCACTGCTCAGCTTACATTGTTGGCAATTTCGACGAATCCCTTTAAGGAGAGGTCTTAGTTTTGGAATAAAATATTTTTGCCTCAACTAATTTACTGTAGTCTCATGATTCATGTGATAGTATTTTTCATGGTAGTGCCGAACTATCAGCTTTGTAACCCGTAAGCGATTCGTCCTTCAGGGATGCCAGCGAAGCGACTGGCTCGATCGCGTACACACAATACTCCATGGTCATTTAGGAAGAGTTGTAACCTTCATAGTGGACTGCTCCGGCAAACGTGGTGGCCGTTTTCGATGGCTGTGTACTCTTCGTTGTAACATTCTTGTTGTATGTTCCGGTATAGAAACATTCTGGCTTCATTAATTTGGGATGCCGGTTGGTTTGTATTCTCCTTTGATTTACGTATTTTCATGATCAACTTCCTCTTATAGGCTAGCCAACATGTAATTGCCCTTGTCAATCGATTCCATTTTGAAAAGTACTCGTAATTGATTCTTGCTGGTTCCTTTAGCATGTGAAGGAAACGAGGACGCAGTTCCTCAGTGACTGTCCTTTCATTGGTAGTTTCCGTCGGCCAATCTGCCGGCGGTAGTTTTAGAAAACTGGGTCCTTCGAACCATTGTGTATATGTTTCAGGCCTATGTAACATTTAGTTTGCTTGGTACCCATCTCCACTTTCTGGCCTCTGTGAGTTCACATATCTCAGCTATCCTAAACATTACATATTGTTGATATCGTCGTGGGTCTCCATCGAGCCACGCTAGTACCGTTTTCGAGTCGGTCCATAAGTAACAATCCTCAAAGTCGATTTCATGTTGTGCTATTATGTTTTTCATCAGTCGCGCTCCAGTTACTGCTGCCTGTAGCTCCAAGCGGGGTATCGAGAGCGGCTGCAACGGAGCTACCTTGGATTTAGCTGAAACGAGACTCAAAAGTATTCGGTTATTTTGTTCGATACGGTAATACGCAACGGCAGAGAGAAGACGCCTTCTTCTCCCGCATCCACGAATACGTGAATTTGAACTCGGCAGTCTTGTGCATGCCAATTTTTAAAATAGCATCTCGGAATTTGCACGTTCTCTATCAAGGGTAAGAAGGACAGCCATGATTGCCACATATCCTGCAGATTGTGTGGTATTTCCTCATCCCAATCAATCTTCGAGCGCCAAACTTGTTGGAGCAGTATTTTGAGATACATCATTATACAGGATACAAAACCCATGGGGTCAAAAACTGACATCAAAACTTGTAAAATTTCCCTTTTGGTTGGTGAGACTTTTGTCGCTATTATGTTGCGCTTCAGGCGTACAAACTTTAGTGCATAGGTGAAGGCATCTTGACGTGGGCTCCACCGCATGCCCAATATTTTCTCATAAGAGTGTATCTCTTCACTGTTAAAGAACTGTTTTTCGTCGTAGGTTGTCGGGTCGCAAAGTGCAGCGAGTACCCGTTTGGAGTTCGAACACCACTTGCGCATATGAAAGCCCCGCGCGCATGGACTTCTCTAACTTCCTTCGCTAATGTAATGGCTTCTTCTTCTGAATGGCATGAATCGATGTACTCGTCTACGTAGTGACTTCTCTGAATAGCTTTAGCTGCCGAAGGAAACTCGTCCGCGTGTTTTTTAGCGTTCAGGTCGCGCACATAGTGCGCTATACACGTGAGCACGCGGCTCCAAATGTCAACACATTTAATTGTAAAGTTTCTACGACGCCTGTTGTCCGATTTTGCCATAGGAATCGTTGTGCTTTAGCGTCTTCTTTTCTTACTGCTATTCGATGGAACATTTCGGCGATGTCACCGCTCACGCCAATTGCTCTCATTCTAAAGTTATACATAATCTGTAGCAAGGGCACGAGCAAATCGGGTCCCTTTAGAAGAAAGTCATTTAGGGCTAGTCCCGATGATTGAGCTGCCGCGTCCCACACCAATCTGACCCTGTCGGGTTTATGTGGATTTCGTACAGTAAAAATGGGCAAGTACCAGGCATTTTCTGGTTTCTCCACGATTTCTTCCTCTGCCAACTTTCTTGCATAGCCTTTGGTTATCAGGTTTTGTATTTGACAATGTAGCTCATTTGCAAAACAGGAGTCTGCTGCCATATTCTTTTGCATGCATAAGAGTCGTCGTTTTGCTACCGGCAGGCTATTTGGAAATACACGGGGACCATCTTTCCAAAGCAATCCCGTGGTGTACGTCCGCGAGTTGTAACTAACAGTGTCCTCCAGAATCTGTAGCGATCGCTCTTCATCAGGGGACTTGGTAAACATCGGCGGTGATTTTTCCTCCGTTAGCAAATGTTTTTTAACCATCTCATGTAAATCCAGATCGCATTGACACCAATACAGGTTGAGTCCTCCACCAGATCGTCCCGATCCGCCATATATAGTCCATCCTAGTCTCGTTTTTGCAGCAATTGGTTGCTGCCATTTTCCTTCGCGCAGCTTCAGCGAAGCTATAAGATTCGGATTATTACTGCCAATTATCATTTGAGGCATTGCGTTAATAAAGCTCGGGATAGGCAAGTTTTTTAAGTGCGGATATCTTTGTTTTATCCTATCTGCTATCATCGTCTCGGCTGAGAGACCAATGGACTTAACTGTGCAGACTTCATTTACTTTAAATAATTTATTACCCTGCCCTTGTTTTGAGATTCTCAAGTTCAGCTGTTCACCTTTCACTTCGAGCGCATCAGCCAATTTTTCTTCTACAAGTGTTAGAGTCGATCCGTCGTCCATAAATGCGTAGATATCGACGGATTTCGAATTAGAGTGCAAAGTGACTGGAACGATTCGAACATAGCATTCTGGCTGGTTGGTTAGTGACCCACGATGATTGTGCAGGACGCTTTCCGCCGCCTCCTTGTGAAGAAGAGGATGATGTTTTGCTTTGCAACCATTTATGTCGCAAGCTACGCGACTCCAGCAGGATCCCTTGTGGTTTTTGAGGCACTGAGCACATAGGTGATGGTTATTTATCGGGTTCCACCTGGCTTCGACTGACATCCGCAACAACTTCTCGCAAGACACTGGTTTGTGGTGTCCTTTGCATATCGCACAGAATGTGTGTTTATGGTTATCTGTAGGCACTGCGGTATGGGTATGCATCACTCCTCTGTTGGTTCTCTTCTTATCGCTTTCTAGTAATATGTTGGGCGTCGATACACGACTCGCTGCTTCAGCCAACTCAAACAACCAATCCGATAGGTGCTGTATGTTCGGGTAGGGTATGGATTTTGAATGTAGGGCCCAGTTAAGCATCATATCAGGTCCCGTCTTCTCGATAAGCTCTTGTAATAACGTAGGGTTGTTCAGGTGCGCATCTAGCTTGCTTGCTCTAATGGTAGCACACATATTTTTCACCGCAAATGCAAACTCGATCAGCGGTTATAGCTTGCCCTTTGGAGGAGGTAAATTTCGCACGTTCTCCATCAACAGTTTTATTATGTGTTCCGGGCGTCCAAAGTACATTCTTAAAGTACTTATAACGCTCGGCAGCATTTCTGGGATTAGTAAGCTGTCTCTCACGGCTTCAAGTGCCTTACCTTTCAGACATCTCTGCAGTCGCATAGCGTTCTCTTCGTTGCTGTATCCACCGATCCGGGTGCCGGTTTCATAGGTGCTTATAAAAAGTGGCCTTTCTCTTGGATCTCCTTTGAAAACTTGTAATTCCCTCGGCATTGACTGTCGAGCAGCTACTTGTTGTGGTGTTATGCCATTGGCTTTGCACGGCATGCTCTGCGCTCTGGTACTCGTCGCCTGTGGAGTGTTGGTGGCACTATCATCCGTCATCATTATGTATCGAGGTATTCCAGCAGCATGTTGTGGATGGTCCTTCGCTTCTCCATTTGACTGTACTCTCTGGTGGAGAAAGGCGTACTTACGGCGCAGATATTCCCTTTCGAGGCACATTTCGTCCTCTAATTGTTGCAAAAGTATTTGCTGATCTTCCGGCATTGCTTCATCTTCCACGTGCTGATCTTTGTTGCCTGGGTGGTTAACCTTGAAATGTGATTCAGTTTCGAGGTTATGTTCGCCTTCATCAGGCACGTGGCGACATGTCTCGCACATCCAGGAACTCGAGGTGGCACTGTTTTTCGATCCGCAACAGTTTCCAGACGTTGCCATGTCTATACGTAATTTTACGCGTGGTAAAATTAAAATTTGTTCTTTCCTTGGGATTTGTGTAAGTCCCTCCTCTTTATGTCTCCGTAGCTCTACTACACCGTAGGAATTAAAGAATTTGCTCAAAATTCTTTACGAAAGAGTAAATTTAATTTGCGTAGAAATTAAAAAGAATTGTTGCTCGTTCGACTAGTTAATCTAGCTCCGCCAGTGCCTTTGAAATAATTTTACTCCATTTAATCCATTTAAGGTCAGCGTAAGCTTTTTAATTCTGTAGGTAATTTCAGGTTATTTTTACAAACTTTCTTATAACTAATAATTGTATAATCTCATTTCACTTACTCTAGTCTTGGCCTCTTGGCTACGAAAAAACAACTGAACACGCGGTTCTTATGTATGTACTTAGATCAATGCAGCTGCGTATTCGCGCTTATGTGACTACTTATATATTATAAAGTACCGCAAGAGTAAGATGAGAGAGAGAGTTTTAGAGTTTTTAAAGAGCGTCATTCTGTTTGTTCGGACAGAGTTCCGTTTTGTGCTACAGTGGTACAAAGTTTATTCGCAGGCCCGAATTTCGGCAACAGTTTCGTTAACTCAAAGCGACATTCTATCTCCCTTCCATCATTTACAGTTTTTAATAATGAAACCTTGCAGTTTAGCCGGCTCGAGGTCAATCTTCCAAAAGAAGATTATTTCAAAGGCAACACAAAAAGGTGAGCAGGTTGTCTGTATAGCTATTTCAAGAACTACCAAGTTCTATCATCAGCAGACTTTGCTAAAGAACTCCGGAATTGCAATAGCCATACCATGTCTTCAACGCTAGAACTGGTTGGGAATTGTAACAACCAAATGAATCGAAAAAAGTTGGTAAAGCCTACAAAACCGAAGACTACCTTTTTGTGCATACCCTAGGCGCTATGAAAAATTAGTGTAAGAGCTTCGCCTTACCAAACTAATATCACGACCTGTTATTTCATATACGGTATATTGTATCACATAGAAAAAGGGTTTTTTTGGAATAAAAATTCCAAAGTAACGGCGTGCCTTCCGTTGGTGTTATCTGGTTAGATTACGACCTATTGAAATTTAAATCAAACCTTGCAGTTTAGCCGGCTCGAGGTCAATCTTCCAAAGAAGATTATTTCAAAGGCAACACAAAAGGTGAGCAGGTTGTCTGTATAGCTATTTCAAGAACTACCAAGTTCTATCATCAGCAGACTTTGCTAAAGAACTCCGGAATTGCAATAGCCATACCATGTCTTCAACGCTAGAACTGGTTGGGAATTGTAACAACCAAATGAAGCGAAAAAAGTTGGTAAAGCCTACAAAACCGAAGACCACCTTTTTGTGCATACCCTTAGGCGCTATGAAAAATTAGTGTAAGAGCTTCGCCTTACCAAACTAATATCACGACCTGTTATTTCATATACGCTGCAAGGTTTGATTTAAATTTCAATAGGTCGTAATCTAACCAGATAACACCAACGGAAGGCACGCCGTTACTTTGGAATTTTTATTCCAAAAAAACCCTTTTTCTATGTGGTACAATATACCGTATATGAAATAACAGGTCGTGATATTAGTTTGGTAAGGCGAAGCTCTTACACTAATTTTTCATAGCGCCTAAGGGTATGCGCAAAAAGGTGGTCTTCGGTTTTGTAGGCCTTACCAACTTTTTTCGCTTCATTTGGTTGTTACAATTCCCAACCAGTTCTAGCGTTGAAGACATGGTATGGCTATTGCAATTCCGGAGTTCTTTAGCAAAGTCTGCTGATGATAGAACTTGGTAGTTCTTGAAATAGCTATACAGACAACCTGCTCACCTTTTTGTGTTGCCTTTGAAATAATCTTCTTTTGGAAGATTGACCTCGAGCCGGCTAAACTGCAAGGTTTGATTTAAATTTCAATAGGTCGTAATCTAACCAGATAACACCAACGGAAGGCACGCCGTTACTTTGGAATTTTTATTCCAAAAAACCCCTTTTCTATGTGGTACAATATACCGTATATGAAATAACAGGTCGTGATATTAGTTTGGTAAGGCGAAGCTCTTACACTAATTTTTCATAGCGCCTAAGGGTATGCACAAAAAGGTGGTCTTCGGTTTTGTAGGCTTTACCAACTTTTTTCGCTTCATTTGGTTGTTACAATTCCCAACCAGTTCTAGCGTTGAAGACATGGTATGGCTATTGCAATTCCGGAGTTCTTTAGCAAAGTCTGCTGATAATAGAACTTGGTAGTTCTTGAAATAGCTATACAGACAACCTGCTCACCTTTTTGTGTTGCCTTTGAAATAATCTTCTTTTGGAAGATTGACCTCGAGCCGGCTAAACTGCAAGGTTTGATTTAAATTTCAATAGGTCGTAATCTAACCAGATAACACCAACGGAAGGCACGCCGTTACTTTGGAATTTTTATTCCAAAAAAACCCTTTTCTATGTGGTACAATATACCGTATATGAAATAACAGGTCGTGATATTAGTTTGGTAAGGCGAAGCTCTTACACTAATTTTTCATAGCGCCTAAGGGTATGCACAAAAAGGTGGTCTTCGGTTTTGTAGGCTTTACCAACTTTTTTCGCTTCATTTGGTTGTTACAATTCCCAACCAGTTCTAGCGTTGAAGACATGGTATGGCTATTGCAATTCCGGAGTTCTTTAGCAAAGTCTGCTGATGATAGAACTTGGTAGTTCTTGAAATAGCTATACAGACAACCTGCTCACCTTTTTGTGTTGCCTTTGAAATAATCTTCTTTTGGAAGATTGACCTCGAGCCGGCTAAACTGCAAGGTTTGATTTAAATTTCAATAGGTCGTAATCTAACCAGATAACACCAACGGAAGGCACGCCGTTACTTTGGAATTTTTATTCCAAAAAAAAACCTTTTTCTATGTGGTACAATATACCGTATATGAAATAACAGGTCGTGATATTAGTTTGGTAAGGCGAAGCTCTTACACTAATTTTTCATAGCGCCTAAGGGTATGCACAAAAAGGTGGTCTTCGGTTTTGTAGGCTTTACCAACTTTTTTCGCTTCATTTGGTTGTTACAATTCCCAACCAATTCTAGCGTTGAAGACATGGTATGGCTATTGCAATTCCGGAGTTCTTTAGCAAAGTCTGCTGATGATAGAACTTGGTAGTTCTTGAAATAGCTATACAGACAACCTGCTCACCTTTTTGTGTTGCCTTTGAAATAATCTTCTTTTGGAAGATTGACCTCGAGCCGGCTAAACTGCAAGGTTTGATTTAAATTTCAATAGGTCGTAATCTAACCAGATAACACCAACGGAAGGCACGCCGTTACTTTGGAATTTTTATTCCAAAAAAAAACCTTTTTCTATATGGTACAATATACCGTATATGAAATAACAGGTCGTGATATTAGTTTGGTAAGGCGAAGCTCTTACACTAATTTTTCATAGCGCCTAAGGGTATGCACAAAAAGGTGGTCTTCGGTTTTGTAGGCTTTACCAACTTTTTTCGCTTCATTTGGTTGTTACAATTCCCAACCAGTTCTAGCGTTGAAGACATGGTATGGCTATTGCAATTCCGGAGTTCTTTAGCAAAGTCTGCTGATGATAGAACTTGGTAGTTCTTGAAATAGCTATACAGACAACCTGCTCACCTTTTTGTGTTGCCTTTGAAATAATCTTCTTTTGGAAGATTGACCTCGAGCCGGCTAAACTGCAAGGTTTGATTTAAATTTCAATAGGTCGTAATCTAACCAGATAACACCAACGGAAGGCACGCCGTTACTTTGGAATTTTTATTCCAAAAAAACCCTTTTTCTATGTGGTACAATATACCGTATATGAAATAACAGGTCGTGATATTAGTTTGGTAAGGCGAAGCTCTTACACTAATTTTCATAGCGCCTAAGGGTATGCACAAAAAGGTGGTCTTCGGTTTTGTAGGCTTTACCAACTTTTTTCGCTTCATTTGGTTGTTACAATTCCCAACCAGTTCTAGCGTTGAAGACATAGTATGGCTATTGCAATTCCGGAGTTCTTTAGCAAAGTCTGCTGATGATAGAACTTGGTAGTTCTTGAAATAGCTATACAGACAACCTGCTCACCTTTTTGTGTTGCCTTTGAAATAATCTTCTTTTGGAAGATTGACCTCGAGCCGGCTAAACTGCAAGGTTTGATTTAAATTTCAATAGGTCGTAATCTAACCAGTTTTTAATAATGTTTCGGCCTCTTCTGATGAATCTATTTCTAATTTATTTGCTAACTTCTTCTCGACTACGTACACATCCACTAAGTACAACTCTAGTCAGATATATCCATATCCTATAACGAAATCCAACTGCATTCTTAATTCTTTTATATCGGAAAGTTCGGTAGCTAAGGAACTAATGACGATTAAGCCGGTATACTCACCGGGTCCAGACGGTATTCCCGCTTGTGTCCTGAGGTTCTGTGCGGAGTCATTGTGATCGCCTTTACTTAAGCTTTTTGAGTTGTCCGTTACACTGTCCGAGTTTCCAACTATATGGAAGGATTCGTTTATTTTACCTCTTCACAAATGTGGCAATAAATCCGACGTCACTAATTACAGAGGAATTTCTAAATTGTCAGCGATACCTAAACTGTTTGAGAAAATTATGACGTCTCAAATACAGCATTTATGTAAATCTATTTTTTCGCCATACCAGCATGGGTTTGTCAAGAATAGGCCTACCACAACTAACCTTCTACAGTTTACATCTTTTGTTATCCAAGGTTTTAAGAAACAAAAGCAAACCGATGTTATATATACGGATTTCAGTAAGGCTTTCGATTTGGTAAACCATGCCTTACTATTACATAAGCTGAATTTAGTTGGCTTTCCGGATGCTCTGCTTGCTTGGATTTCACAATATCTAAGCAATAGGAGGCAGAGGGTTCTTTTTAAGTCCTCTCTTTCTAAGATCATTTGTGTTGAATCGGGAGTCCCACAGGGCAGTCACCTTGGCCCATTACTATTCACCATTTTTATTAATGATCTCCCCACCGTTCTTTTAAATTCTAGAGTTCTTATGTATGCCGATGATGTAAAAATCGCTAATCGCATCGTAGACTCTCTCTCATGTCATACCTTGCAAGCTGACCTGAATGCTTTTCAGGGGTGGTGTAGGACTAACTTGTTATCGTTAAACTGTTCTAAGTGCAAAATTATGTCTTTTTATAGAGGTTCTCGCCAATTAACGAGTTACTTTTTAAATAATTTCCCGTTAGAAAGAATTAATAATACTTCTTTGGTTGTAAAAGATTGGGGGATCTTAATAGACCACAAACTTAGTTTTAATCAGCATATTTCGACTACTGTTAGTAGGGCTAAGAGTGTTCTTGGCTTTATAAAGGACTGGTCGAAGGAGTTCAAGGATCCATATACTACCAAAATACTTTATATTTCTTTCCCATATTGGAGTATGGATCTTGTGTTTGGTCTCCTCAATATGAGATTTCGTGATTTGCGCTGGGATCCAACTGTACAACTTGCATATTATTCTAGTCGACTTCAGTTAATTAACTTTCCTTCTTTAGCTAATCGTAGAACTATGCTTGGTGTAACTTTTCTTTACAAACTTTTGAATGGTAAGATTGACTCTTCCGAGCTGTTGAGCCAAATTAACATTTCTGTTCCATCTAGAAGGACCCGCAATTTCACACCGCTTTTACTTCCCACTTGCACAACTAACTTTTCTCTGCATGAACCTTTTCGTATACTATGTAGTGACTACAACAGACTTTGGCACGTTATCGGTTCCGAAACATCGCTTCCTGGTATAAAAACTGCGATCTTCTCCTTCCTCGCTCGTAACTAGTTGTAATCATCTTTATTTTAACCTATCCTGTTTTCTTTTTTCTATTTCTTTAGTTTAATTTTATGTTTATATATGTAATACGCCTATGCCCTTAGGTCGGAGTGGGTAGAGGTTGTAACATTAACTTTACTTAGGGTCATTCGTAACAGGTCCGGGCCTGGTGTCATATGGGCCACTTGTTCGAACTGAGCGTAGTACGACTACGTCTATAAGAACAGACAAAATACGGAAAATATGTAGCTTAGGAATATGGGTCTGAATACAGTTCGGATACCTACCAGGCTATACAGTTTCCTAGATCTCAAATAAATTGTTGTAGTGAGGTGAAATTGACTGTTCTTGCAGGAATCGTCTCTGGCAAGTCCCTCTTTCAACGAATTACACATTCAAATACAGCTGATATAAATAAAGTGCAGAGTGGTGGGTGTATTAGTGCTGTTAAACTCTTATTGAAGGAGAAGTCCCAAATTTGTAAGGAAATTATTTTTATATTTAGAAGTTGAAAACAGAATTCGTGCTTACGAAATAGAATCATCAAATTATCTTCAACTAGAGTGGGGACTTTCCAGCACCCTCAGTTGCTCCTCGAAGAAGTCTTGAGAATAGTATGAGAAATCGACCATTCAATATTCGGAGTAATCCAACTGCAACTGACCAAGAGATAGTACCAGAACGACCCGATCGAGTATCAAGTATAATTTTTAACTGGCATATACGATTCACGAGGTCTTCAAATGATATAACTGTCGAAGCTTTTATTTATCGAGTAAATTGTTTAACAACTCAAAGTTTAAATGGAGACTTTAACTTGCTTTATAAATTCGCTAATCTGCTCTTCTCGGGACCAGCCCAAACATTTTTCTGGCGATGTCATAGAACTTCGAATGAAATGAACTGGTTCGATCTATGCATTCGTTTAAGAGATAGGTATAAAGACCAAAGGTCAGACAGAGACATTATGGATGCCCTTCGCAGACGCAAGCAAGCCTCCAACGAAAATATTGATGAATTCCTCGACTCGATGCTGGCTATTACAGATGCATTGCGAGAACCTTTAAACGGTTCAGAATTCATAGCGGAAGTGCGAAACAATTTAAGACCCGACTTATTTCATGAGATTTTACATGTAGAGACCCCAAACTATGTTGCCTTGCGTAGGGAATGTCATAAGCATGAAGAATTTTTCCGTAGCTTTCGGTCAAGACAGGTAACGCGTCAAATAGGCAGTAAACGTATGGTAAATGCGATATTGCATGATGAAGCAGTAGTTGAACCGCCAGATGACAAATCAGATGATCTTATTGATGTGTGTGCATTGCGTGCACCAGAGAAAAAAAATGCTGGAATTGTGACGAATTAGGACATGGTTATCAGAACTGTTTGCAACAACGCCGCATATTTTGTTATGGGTGTGGGCTAGTAGATGTGTATAAACCAAATTGTTTAAAATGTAATCCGCGTACGGGAAACCAGCCGCAGGATATCCGCCGATTGGTGAAGGGGGATGTCCGCCCGTAGTCTTGGATAAACCAAAGAATTTAGTAATCAACTCAGCCGTGACCGTAACTAAAAACTCGGACTTACATAATACTAAACAATTCAATCCATATCATGTGGGCTTGCAAGAGTATAGAAAGCGAAGATCTGAACTATTTAAGGATACTGTGCAGTACTCGCGATCTAATCAACGATTGGACGAATAGACACAAGCTAAAGAAAATTACCATATCAGCCATAATTAACCCGGACAACGATTTACGACCTTTTATTGATTTATCAATATGTGGACAAATTTACACTGCTTTACTAGACAGTGGTGCTAACAAGAGTGTACTAGGAGGAGAATTAACAACAAAACTTATGACCACCAAGCAATATTGCCCCAAAACGCGCGGTAACGTTAGGACAGCCGATGGACAATCGCAACAATTTGTTGGTACGATTATGAGCAATCTCACTTATAACTCGAAAAGAGCCAACTTAGAATTTCTCATAGTACCGACTATTACTCAAAATATAATTTGTGGTATGGACTTCTGGAGAACGTTTGGTCTTTAAATTTTTCACGTCCAATCAGACCCTGAAATTGCCGAAGTTTCGTTTGAAGAGGATCAATTTCCATTAACAGCTAGTCAACATAGTCAATTACAAACTGTTATAAATGGATTTCCAACTTTTGAAAGAGATGGCTTACGTTTCACGACCCTGATAGAACATGTTATTGATACCGAAAACGCCAAGCCAATAAAACAAAAATTTTTGGAGATAGCCAAAATGTTAGAGCTACGAGTGATACAAGAAGAGCCCGCGTCCTCCTGGTCTTCCTCTTGCGTCTTGTTAGTCAAACCAGGTAGGGTAAGATTCTGCCTTGATTCTCGTAAATTAAATGATGTTACAGTAAAAGACACATATCCAATACCTAATCTAGAAGGCCTGTTAAGTAGACTACCTCCTGTGCATTGTATTTCTAAGATAGACCTTAAAGATGCCTTTTGGCAAATCGGTCTAGAAGAATCATCGAAAGGAAAGATAGCATTTACAGTTCCCAAACGCCCATTGTACCAATTTAGGAGAATGCCATTCGGACTGCGTAATGCCCCCCAAATGATGTGTCGTCTAATGGATCAAGTTATTCCGTATGACCTATTGATATTATCAAATCATTTCGATGAACATCTCGTGCATCTTAATGAAATATCTGCTCGTCTGAAGCAGGCGGGGCTAATCATTAACATCCAGAAGAGTCAATTTTGTCTGCGAAAAGTAGAATACCTAGGATATATAGTCGGAGAGGGCACCTTAAGAGTGAACCCAGACAAGGTTAAAGCCATATCTGAGTTCCCAGTCCCGACAACCAAGCAATTTTTCTCCCAATAAGCAACTATCACCTTTGCATTAACAGAATTTTAATTCTTTTTCTTGGAACGAAGAAGCGCAATGTGCTTTTGAGAACCTCAAGTCTAAACTTAGCACTGCTCCGTTTTTAGCACACCCAAATTATAAGAAACCGTTTATAGTGCAATGTGATTGTTTATGTAGGGGGGTCGAACTTCCTTCTGGTTTGGGGCAGCTAGATGAATTTTCCCTTTTTTTCTTTTTCTCCCAGTAAAGTGTTGACACGCATAGAAATTTCACTTCACTTGTATGTATTACTTATATTCAGGTATATAATTCAACTAAACCTAGCTTACTTAAGAGCAGGGCACCAAGCCCCGCTTGGAGCGAAGTGTGGGCAGTTCTTTTGTGGGGAGAGCGATGGGCATCATCGGGAGAGCGGCGCGAGGTGAAAGCTTCCGCCTCCTTTAACCCTTGTGTTGCCCGGTTGGGCATAAACATGCTCCCCCCCTTGCAGGAGTGCAAGACTCAGGCAGTCTAATTGCACGCTCCGGACAGGGTCCAGCCAAAGACTGTGCGCATCGCAATTGGCCGCCCGCCAACCCCGGGTAGACTCCCCTCCAACATGACCTCCGTGATCACATCCGCGCCCAGGACCAAAGACACTGACGACGGTCGGTAGAAAGTATCATCCGCCAGGACGATGCCCTCGAACTTTTTGGCGATCTGCGGGTCCACCGGAGCGCTTGGAGTGCGGCAGCACAAGCCATCGACTACCTTCAGGATCGCCTCCAATCGCCATCCTTCACTGATTGGGGACCGGATCACTGCTGCCACCGCTTTCTCTGCCCCTATATTGACGGCTGTCAGTGACGGCCGTGGCCAGTGACGTCGCCATCGACGATACCGCAGAACAAGGGTCCACCAGGGCCTTCACGTCGAAGGTTTTTCCCCCCGTCTCCAGACGCACCATCGCCGTGGGCATCAGATGCGGATTGCGGTGCTGCAGCAGTGTGGTCAAGGACTCGGGGGAGTCTGGAGGACTCGGGGGTGACTCGGCGTACGACGGAGCTTGGAGTGCTTCGACGGCTGTTCATGGAAAAGGAGGAGCGTGTGGTGGTCCTCCTCACATATTCGGCACTTATCACCGCTCAAGCAGCTTCCTCCGGAATGTTGGTGGGCCAGGCAATTGGCGCAGTACTTATTCGCAAGCACTGCCCTCATCCTCTTCTCCACGTTCAGCCGCAGGAAGCGACGGCATCGCTTCAGAGGATGGATTCCGCGACAGACTCGGCAACGGAAGGACTCAGTTCCTCGCGAACATCTGCGCTCCTCTTTCGATGCCTGTACTGAACGCGGTCTCGGAGCCATGGAAACGGGATGTAGGTTGACAAATATCACGAAGCTGCCGGGACAAATAATGAAGAAAGCGGATTAATGTATGCCCTTCTTAATTGGGAGGAAGGACCAAGCGCTACTGTAGTTTTACGTAATGGGTTTAAATTCTTTCTTCTGGAGGAAGAAAGATCAACTTTGCGACGGGACGCTTCACAATACCGCGAGCGGTAGCCAGTTCGACGACGCCGACATTGCCGTCACTGCCAGGGTGTGTTTGGTGGATTCGCCCGAGGCGCCATTCATTAAATGGAAGATTGTCGTCTTTGAGTACCACCAGATGGCCCACTTCAAGATTTTTAGAAGGGAATCGCCACTTATTGCGCTTATGTAGCTCGATATGAGTTACTCGTCTTTCCATCGGGTGCAGAAATGCTGACTCACGGCCTTCAGACGCTGCCACCGGTTAATGATAGACGGTCCCTGATCCTTGATTTCAGGTGCCGTCACGCCCACTAGGAAATGGCCTGGGGTCAAAGCTAAAGAGTCGGTGGGGTCTTCAGACATAGGAGAAATCGGACGCGAGTTCAAACACGCCTCTACCTTAGCCAGCAGCGTAGAGAACTCTTCAAAAGTATAACTTTGGTTGGAGGTGGCCTTGTAGAACAGAGTTTTAAAACTCTTAACTCCAGCCTCCCACAACCCTCCCATGTGTGGTGCCCCGGGAGTGGGATAATATTTTCTGCTGGTTAGAACTTAGGAAATCTTTTTCAAGCACTCTGGATGCACCTACGAAGTTTTTTCTGTTGTCGGACTGCACTTGCTGGGGACACCCTCGCCTCGATACAAAGCGAGCAAATGCTGCCAGAAATGCTTCGGTACTCAAATCCGAAGTTGCCTTAAGGTGAATGGCTTTGGTGGAAAAGCAAACAAAGACACACACATATCTCTTTGATATGCGGCAAGCGCGGCCGGTGAAACTCTTGATGTCGAAAGGACCTGCGAAATCTATCCCGGTGGTCGTGAAACGACGTGCGAAAGTAGTTCGCTGGGCCGGAAGGGTGCCCATTAGCTGGGATTGCAGCCTTCTTTTGTAAATCACACAGACCTTGCATGAATTGACCACCGATTTTACTAGATTCCGCAGTCTTGGAATCCAGTATCTCTGTCGGATGAGACGGACTACCAGTTGGCTGCCCCCATGGAGAGAGATCTGATGCGTGAAAAGCACCAACAGCCGGGACAATGGACTCACTACTGGCAACAGAATGGGGTTACGCTCATCGTAACTAAGGGCCGCTGCTCGGATCACACCTGATGCATCAATGAAAGGATTCAAATTGAGAATGGTGGTAGACGTGGGCAGAGATTTCTTCTGCTGTAGACACCGATGTTCCGTCGGAAAGTAATCACGCTGAGTGACTCGGATCAACGCCTGGAGTACTTTATTGACCTCGCTAGAGGTCACCTCCCCGGAGTAATCGTTTGGAAGTTTACGACACCTTCTGCCGAAACGGATCACATATGCTACCACTCGTAAGGCACGTGCCAGATTGGATTAACGAGATAGTATCTCGTTGGCTGGCTTAGCGATCGCGACGTGGACCTTCACTACCCGCTTCTCCAAGGTAGTGTCTAGTGGGAGTGGTGTCGCTCGCTGCCAGGACTCTTGTGGTTCCAGTAGCCATGGTGGGCCGTGCCACCACAAATCCTTGTGTACCAGTTCCTGCGCACTCAGGCCGCGGCTAAGGAGATCTGCTGGATTGTCCTCTGAACGAACGTGATTCCATGGGGCGTCATTTGTTGCCGTCACAATTTTTGCTACCCGATTTGCGACAAACGTTGTCCATGTGCAGGGTGGCTTATTTAACCACGACAGTACGACGGTGGAATCTGACCAATAAAAAGCCTCCGCATTAACAACTGGAAGTTGCGGAAGAACTGCAGCTGCCAGTTCAGCTAAAAGTGTGGCTCCGCATAATTCAAGGCGGGGCAATGAAACCGTTTTAACCGGGGCTACTCTAGATTTCGCTGCAAGAAGGCAGCACGATATGCCTTGGTCATTGCTAACGCGCACGTAAATTGCGGCACCATAAGCCCGCTGTGACGCATCGCAAAAACAATGGAATTGGATGTCGGAATTTGGGTCATGAAGAACCCATCGTGGAATTCGGATCTGGTCAAGGAAGGAGTAGCTCTTTGTAAAATCCTGCCACCTGTGATGGAGTTCACTGGGCAATTGATCATCCCACCCTAGCTCTTGTAGCCAGAGCTCTTGCATAAACACCTTGGCTTGAATCACAAAGGGAGCCAGCCAGCCAGCGGGATCGAATAACTTGGCGATCTGCCCGAGGACTTCTCGCTTAGTATAAGCTGACTTGACATCTTGGGGTGAGATGACAAAATAAAACTCATCCGTAGTCGCTTTCCATCGGATTCCCAGTGTTTTCGCTGTGCTAGCCTCTTCGATATCGAGGAAATCAGCACTCAGTAAATGACTCTTTGGAATGCAACTGAGCACGCTCTTCACATTCGATGTCCACTTGCGCAAAGGAAAGCCAGCTGAACCAAGAGCGTCTTGAAGTTCATTGACCATTGCGATTGCCGTTGCTTCATTATGACATACATATAGGACTTGATAATATCGCTAGCCAAAGGAAATTTGGATTGTACCTCACTTGCGAGTTGCTGAAGTACTCGGATGGCTAAGAACGGAGCACAGTTAATGCCAAACGTGACGGTATTCAGCTCGTAATCACCAAGTTGCCCCTCTTTATTTCGGTACAGGATCCACTGAAATGGCATATGGATTGGATCGACCATAATTTGGCGGTACATTTTTGTGATGTCGGCATTGAAAATTACTCAAAAAAAACGCCACTTGAGAATCTGAGTAGTGAAATCGGACTGAAGTACCGGACCGCTGGTGGACTTGCTAGAGGCGTTAAAGACTACCCGTACCTTTGTTGTGGTGCTGTCGGGCTTGAAAACCGCATGGTGTGGCAAATAAAAATTGTTATTAGTGCCGTCAAATGGAACCTGACGCATGTGGCCCAAGTCCAAATATTCTTGGATGACGGCGTCATACTCAGTTTTTGCCGGAATATTTTTAAGGAGCCGGCTTTCGTTTTTTAGGAACTGAGCCAATGCCCCTGGTCTGGAATGACCAAGGTTGATGTTGGTTGGATCTCGAAACGGAAGTGAGACCGTATATCTCCCCGAAACATCTCTTCTTGTGGTCTTCTGGAAATTGACCTCGCAAACATAGTCAGAATCTTCTACCGGTTTGCCCGGTAGATCCTCCACCTCCCAAAACCTTGCGAGAAGAGTTTCAAGTCCCTCCTCTCTGCTAACAGCGACCCTAGTGGTGAACGCGGCACATGAACTAACGGGGACCCCTTGCAACGGGCCTGAAATGACCCAACCGAATCTCGTCTCTTAAGCCATTAAAGATCCGCACACTTCGGTTTGGATGCCGGAAAGAGTCACCGCTGGTATGACATCAATGCCGAGAAGTAGATCGATCTTTGCCTTTAATCTGAAGGAGGGGTCAGCTAGAGGAATATTGGGCATTCCTTCCAGTGTGGCTTGGGCTATCGTACATGACGGCAAATCATCAGCAACTTGGGACAAGACAAAAGCTTCTATCTCTATCTGGACTGGAGGTCCATGCGATGACCGAATGCTTATGTGACAGACCTTCAAGGTTCTATTGACCTTTCCGTTAATGCCTGTCACTTCAGCCCTGACAGTTTAGAATGGTAGCTTCATGAGCCGGAACATTCTTTCGGATATGAAATTGGCTTCCGAAGCCGGGTCTAATAGCGCCCGTGAAGCATAAGTAGTGCCCTTGTGCCAAAAGTCCACGATGGCTGTACCTAGCAACTTATCTCGTGAGGACCTTGCCTCAGAGGTAAACTAAGTCCGGACAATATTGTGAGAACTGGGCTGAGCTGGGACCGGCGTTGCACTATTCTCCAGTCGGGCATCCTTGTGCAAGAGCGTATTGTGACGCCCCTTGCACGTGAAGCAATTGTGCTGACTTTGACAATCTTTTACTTGATGTCCTCTTGCGAACCAGTTCAGACAAAGGGACTTTTTCTTTATGTATGCCACCCTCTCTGGCACCGTCATCTGAAGGAAGCGGGGACATCGACGCACCGGGTGATTCTCCTTCATACAGAGATCACAGGATTTTGGTTTGGTGGTCACCTTGGCTTCAAATGTATTAGCCTTTCGGGTGGCTGGAAGCGGATTTCGCGGAGGTTTCGCTGCGGGAACGGAAATAGCCATTGCAGTTGTATTTTCCACTGCTTCGAGCGTACGGAACCGCACAGTGAAGAAATCGTCCATCATTTGCCACTCTGGAATGGCAGTCTTGTCTCCCAGAGATTGTTCCCATAATGAAAGGGTATTCTTTGGCAATTTGATGGAACAGAAAAATACGAACATGCCTCCCCAAGTGGTTACTGGCAGGCCACAGTGCTCAAAAGCGCGAAAGGATGCCTGCAGAGCATTCTGATGATCCTGTAATGCTTTTCCGGACTCATGGGAAATTTGAGGCAGGTCAAGAAGTGCTCGGAATTGGCTGTTCACGATAAGTCGCTTATTTTCGAAACGCTGTTTGAGTGCATTCCATGCCGTTTCAAAACCATCATTTGCAAGCGGGAATTTTGCTACAATGAGGTTGGCTTCACCCCTCGTTTTCGCTAGGAGATGGTACAGCTTTTCAACGGGGGAAATTCGCGAATCGCTTATGTAGATGGCTGTAAACAAGTCACGGAACGTGGGCCATTTTAACTAATCTCCCGTAAAGACTTCTGTGTCAATGGGTGGCAATCGACAGCCTCGTTCTGCTGGTGCAGAGGTAGGCGCATGACGGTTCGGAGGAGTAGGCGCAGACCCTTCATGGATAAGCTCGTTTAATCGAGCCGTGGATCGCTCGTAAACTTGATAGCATTTAGATGGCAAATGGAAACAAACTTCTTCAAAGCCATGGTGGAAGCAGCTAAAACCCTTTTGGTTTCGGACCGAGTGACTCTTGGGGCGGTTACCAAAATCTGTGGAAGTGGTACCAATGATTTGACCTCTTTTTGGCTTGCTCGTCGTGGCTCTGACGTGGCTTGTTGAAAGGTCGTGCTCGATGGTGCGGACGTGAGAGTTAATGGACTAGAGAGGGTCTGAAATGCTGGTAGTAGAGGAGTAGTAGGGCTGGTACTCCTCTGGCGCTGACCTGGAGCAGCAATTGAGGATTTGCTCGGGGCTGCAGTGTTCTCAGCTGCTTTCTCGTCTTTTGACGGGCTCGTGCTCATAACCCCAGAGAGTGGCGGTTATAAAGTAGTGAGCTGGTTTGGCACGGCTTAAAAATTAGCCAAAAAGACAAACTGGAACGTTTGGGAAAAACTGGAACACTACCAAACCACTTAAAGAACGGCTTTGAAACGCCTTGAAATAGATTGAAAATCCAGAAAACGAGCTGGTACGTTTGGAATGACTTGGAACACTGCCAAAAAACCCTAGGAACGGCTTGGAACACCTTGGAATTCAAATGTAACTACAAAGGTACGACTTGGAGCGGGTGGAAACACTTTGGAATTGTAATAGAACCAAAGATACGACTTGAAACGCGTGGAAACACTTTGGAATTGGAATCTAACTCCAAAGATACGACTTGGAACGCGTGGGACTACTTTGGAATTGCAATATAACTCCAAAGATGCGACTTGGAACGGGTTGAAACACTTTGGAATAGAAATAGAACCAAATATACGACTTGAAACGCGTGGAAACACTTTGGAATTGGAATCTAACTCCAAAGATACGACTTGGAACGCGTGGGAATACTTTGGAATTGAACTATAACTCCAAAGATGCTAATTGGAACGGGTTGGAACACTTTGGAATTGAATAGAACCAAAGATACGACTTAAAAAGCGTGGAAACACTTTGGAATTGAAATCTAACTCCAAAGATACGACTTGGAACGCGTGGGAATACCTTGGAATTGAAATATAACTCCAAAGAGACTTGAAACGCGTCGAAACACTTTGGAATTGGAATCTAACTCCAAAGAGACGACTTGGAACGCGTGGAAATACCTTGGAATTAAAATATAACTCCAAAGATGCGACTTGGAACGGGTGGAAACACTTTGGAATTGAAATAGGACCAAGGATACGACTTGAAACGCGTGGAAACACTTTGGAATTGGATTCTAACTCCAGATACGACTCGATACCCGTGGAAACACTTTGGAATTGGAATCTAACTCCAAAGAGACGACTTGGAACGCGTGGAAATACTTTGGAATTGAACTATAACTCCAAAGATGGGACTTGGAACGGGTTGAAACACTTTGGAATTGAAATAGAACCAAATATACGACTTGAAACGCGTGGAAACACTTTGGAATTGGAATCTAACTCCAAAGATACGACTTGGAACGCGTGGGAATACTTTGGAATTGAACTATAACTCCAAAGATGCTAATTGGAACGGGTTGTAACACTTTGGAATTGAATAGAACCAAAGATACGACTTAAAAAGCGTGGAAACACTTTGGAATTGGAATCTAACTCCAAAGATACGACTTGGAACGCGTGGGAATACCTTGGAATTGAAATATAACTCCAAAGATACGACTCGAAACGCGTCGAAACACTTTGGAATTGGAATCTAACTCCAAAGAGACGACTTGGAACGCGCTGAAATACCTTGGAATTGAAATATAATTCCAAAGATGCGACTTGGAACGGGTGGAAACACTTTGGAATTGAAATAGGACCAAGGATACGACTTGAAACGCGTGGAAACACTTTGGGATTGGAATCTAACTCCATAGATACGACTCGAAACGCGTGGAAACACTTTGGAATTGGAATCTAACTCCAAAGAGACGACTTGGAACGCGTGGAAATACCTTGGAATTAAAATATAACTCCAAAGATGCGACTTGGAACGGGTGGAAACACTTTGGAATTGAAATAGGACCAAGGATACGACTTGAAACGCGTGGAAACACTTTGTAATTGGATTCTAACTCCAGATACGTTTCGATACGCGTGGAAATACTTTGGAATTGGAATCTAACTCCAAAGAGACGACTTGGAACGCGTGGGAATAATTTGGAATTGAACTATAACTCCAAAGATGGGACTTGGAAGGGGTTGAAACACTTTGGAATTGGAATCTTACTCCAAAGATACGACTTGGAACGCGTGGGAATACTTTGGAATTGAACTATAACTCCAAAGATGCTAATTGGAACGGGTTGTAACACTTTGGATTTGAATAGAACCAAAGATACGACTTAAAAAGCGTGGAAACACTTTGGAATTGGAATCTAACTCCAAAGAGACGACTTGGAACGCGTGGGAATACCTTGGAATTGAAATATAACTCCAAAGATACGACTTGAAACGCGTCGAAACACTTTGGAATTGGAATCTAACTCCAAAGAGACGACTTGGAACGCGCGGAAATACCTTGGAATTGAAATATAACTCCAAAGATGCGACTTGGAACGGGTGGAAACACTTTGGAATTGAAATAGGACCAAGGATACGACTTGAAACGCGTGGAAACACTTGGGGATTGGAATCTAACTCCAAAGATACGACTCGAAACGCGTGGAAACACTTTGGAATTGGAATCTAACTCCAAAGAGACGACTTGGAACGCGTGGGAATACCTTGGAATTGAAATATAACTCCAAAGATACGACTCGAAACGCGTCGAAACACTTTGGAATTGAAATCTAACTCCAAAGAGACGACTTGGAACGCGCGGAAATATCTTGGAATTGAAATATAACTCCAAAGATGCGACTTGGAAAGGGTGGAAACATTTTGGAATTGAAATAGGACCAAGGATACGACTTGAAACGCGTGGAAACACTTTGGGATTGGAATCTAACTCCAAAGATACGACTCGAAACGCGTGGAAACACTTTGGAATTGGAATCTAACTCCAAAGAGACGACTTGGAACGCGTGGGAATACCTTGGAATTGAAATATAACTCCAAAGATACGACTCGAAACGCGTCGAAACACTTTGGAATTGGAATCTAACTCCAAAGAGACGACTTGGAACGCGCGGAAATACCTTGGAATTGAAATATAACTCCAAAGATGCGACTTGGAACGGGTGGAAACACTTTGGAATTGAAATAGGACCAAGGATACGACTTGAAACGCGTGGAAACACTTTGGGATTCGAATCTAACTCCAAAGATACGACTCGAAACGCGTGGAAACACTTTGGAATTGGAATCTAACTCCAAAGAGACGACTTGGAACGCATGGGAATATCTTGGAATTGAAATATAACTCCAAAGATACGACTCGAAACGCGTCGAAACACTTTGGAATTGGAATCTAACTCCAAAGAGACGACTTGGAACGCGCGGAAATACCTTGGAATTGAAATATAACTCCAAAGATGCGACTTCGAACGGGTGGAAACACTTTGGAATTGAAATAGGACCAAGGATACGACTTGAAACGCGTGGAAACACTTTGGGATTGGAATCTAACTCCAAAGATACGACTCGAAACGCGTGGAAACACTTTGGAATTGGAATCTAACTCCAAAGAGACGACTTGGAACGCGCGGAAATACCTTGGAATTGAAATATAACTCCAAAGATGCGACTTGGAACGGGTGGAAACACTTTGGAATTGAAATAGGACCAAGGATACGACTTGGAACGCGTGGAAATACTTTGGAATTAAACTATAACTCCAAAGATGGGACTTGGAACGGGTTGAAACACTTTGGAATTGAAATAGAACCAAATATACTACTTGAAACGCGTTGGAACACTTTGGAATTGGAATCTAACTCCAAAGATACGACTCGAAACGCGTGGAAACACTTTGGAATTGGAATCTAACTCCAAAGAGACGACTTGGAACGCGCGGAAATACCTTGGAATTGAAATATAACTCCAAAGATGCGACTTGGAACGGGTGGAAACACTTTGGAATTGAAATAGGACCAAGGATACGACTTGGAACGCGTGGAAATACTTTGGAATTGAACTATAACTCCAAAGATGGGACTTTCAGATAGCACACCGGAAAGGTAATGAAAATGTTGTTGCGGACGCTTTGTCGCGCAAATTGAAATTTCCCTAGAAATTGAATTACTTCCCGAGATTGACTTGTCCTCGTCGGCATTTAAGTCCGAAGAATATAGAACTCTGAGAGACAAATATGTGAAGGCAAATCTTCCGGATTTTCAAGTAGTTGATCAATATATATCTTATCGCACTGACTTTATGACTGGAAATTCAGCGGATAATGATAGATTGTGGAAGTTGCTAGTGCCTGAAGAAGAGCAGCCCACGATCCTCCCAACTCAGCCCATTGCGGCATAGCAAAATGTTTAGAGCGTATTCCTGGCCTCGACTAGTTGTAGACGTTAGGAAGTACATTCAACAGTGTGAGATATGTCAAACTTGCAAATACCCAACATGTAAACTAAAAGCGCCTGTGGGTAACCAAACCATAAGCGAACGTCCATTCCAAAGACTGTATGTGGATTTTATCGGTCCCTTCCTAAAGTCAGTGATAATGGCACTCAGTTTAAAAGCCAGGAATTCGCAACTTTTCTTAGGGATTACTGAGTGCAGCACATTTTTACCGCTGCATACCCTCCACAGGCCAATGCGGCTGAAGGAGTAAACCGATCAATTAATGCCGCCTTACGGTCCTATCTCCGTTCAGATCAACGTCACTAGGATAAGTTTCTCAGCAGTATAAACAGTGCGTTACGAAATCACATTCATTAATCAATCGCTTCTGCTAGATCGACCAGACAATTTCGTACGCTTAAGATCTGATATTCAAAAACATTTAGACAAAGCTTATGATACTAATCAACGGACATGTAACTTGAGGAGTAAAATACGCAACTTCGAAGTGGGCCAAACAGTCACTAAGCGTAACTTCAAACACAGCAACCTAGCCAATAATTTTAATGCTAAGTTGGCACCAGTCAGAATTAAGGTCAAGATCAAGGAAAAACTCGGAAATCATTTGTATGTAGTGGAAAACCTTTCAGGAAAAGAGCTTGAAACATTCCACGCCAAGGACCTTTGGTAAACAGCTCAGCATCCTTGCCATCATTAAATGCAAGCGCGTACCGTACCCATGGTGTTAGCCACTATAAGGCCAGAGCGACCAGTGCCAGACGACGACTCCAACCATGGTTTCAAGTCGAACTTTTGGTACTGCGACCAAATAAATGTCGACCCAGTTCTTGACCTGACCAGAGGAGAGCTTTAAATCAAATTCATGCCTATAAATCTACCCACACATTTTTGTACGTTACTCTTCACCAAATTAGTTAGGAATTAAATATATTTGAAATTATTGTTAATTCTATTATTACATAAGTGGGATATGAAATCCGATGTTCTCTTTTTGGCGTTTTGTTCTTTGAATTTAATATATGTATGAAATGATGAATTGCTTAGTTAGTTTATTTAGGCACCCGACGTAAGAGATTTAACAGCAAAACTACGGGTAATACCGAGATCCGAAGGTGTTACAAGGTTGGGTGAGTATAGAGACGGCCATGACATCTAGGTCCTTCCAATAACAACCATTACCTCTGCACTAAATCATTTTAAATAAGTAGAACATTCATCAACGCCCTCGAGGAAGACGGACGTGTTTTTTTCAAGCTTCCGCGTTTTTAACTGATTTACATTTTTTTTATTTTGTTTTATCGGCATCGCGATCGAAATATTAATTAATTAGTAAATTTAACTTGCACCATATCACTCGTTACGTTTTTGTGTGTTTGTGTTAAAAATTTTTAACATCTTTAATTTCTGTTTATAACCTTTGTTGGTTTTTTTCTTTTCTTTTTTTTTCTCTTTTCTTCCTTTCTCTCCCACCTTAATCTCATTTTTTCTGCCTTGAAAATCACAAGCAACGCTCTGTTGTTGTTGTCTTGAAATTTTTATAGTGTTCTTGTTGCAGTGTTTTGTTATTGTGATTTCTAACTCCCGCGCTCGCGCTCTTTGACTTTTTTTCTCGTTTTCGTTTCACTCGTCGCCGTTATTTGCGCTCATATTGCAGTCTGTTGTGTGTCTGTAATATAGAGTCTATATTCTCTTAGTCAGTGCTCTTTTCTTTTAACCCTTGTGCACCCTCAAAATCTCTATTTCTTATTATTTCTGGAGCTCAGAGTGAGTTATATATTTTAATACCAAAACATTTCTCATTTTTCAGTTTTATTTGTTTGATTACCAATTTTTCTTATTAGCTCATAATGACTGTTTGTTCGATTAAAAATTGTTTGCATCCCGCCCCACCCCTGAATAGTTTTATTTACTGTTGGTTGTGTAAAACTACAGTACATGTTAAGTGTGCTGGCTTTACATGCAGGGTGAAGGATCTTTTAGATCAAAAAAAGTGTTTCAAATGGGGATGTGAGTCATGCCGGATCGTGGAAGATGAAATGGAACTTTTCATGCGGCAAATAAAGGATAACCTGATGAGTCTGTCTGCCAGTTTTCTTCGCAAGAGTTTAAAGCTGTTGAGTCTCAGTTTAGTAGTTTAACGCTACTGACTGAGTCTCGAAAGCGTAAGAAGGCGGGAGAACAGACTCCTGATTTGTCCTTGCATTTACCGGACTTCACATCTATATCGATTCCGACCCCTTCTCAACCAATGCAAACTCCAACTCCACAGACGATGTCTGTAGTGTCCGTTTTGTCTGGGCAAGAATCTACACCCATGGATTTTGCCGACAGGGATCCTAATGATAGTAATGCCGGAGTGCCACTTGTTGCAACTGATGCTACAATTAATGCGGTAGCTGATGCAATACCTGGAATGCCGAAACCATTGGTGGGAGTGCCACCTAAAAAACACATTTTTGTTTCGAGACTTCTCCCTGATGCTACATCGGATGATGTCATGGCCCACATTCGGGCTAAACTGAATGTCTCTAATATATCCATAGAAAAGTTTAAATTTTCATATGCTAGAGAAATTTCATCTTTTAAAATCAGTGTTCCAATTGAATTCTTTGACTGTATCTGCAGTTCTAGCTTCTGGCCGAAAAGCTTAATTGTGAAGGAGTTTACATCCAGAAAAAGGAAGACACGGGGTCAAACAAGGATTCCTTCACCATCTATTCCTCTTTCTTCTTCATCTATTCCCACTCCTTCCTTATCTATTCCTTCTTCTACTCTATCAAAAAACTAACAAGTTCCTTCTCTGTCGGCTATCAGAATGTCAGAGGCCTTAATACAAAACTTACTAAACTCTTTGTAGATAGTCTGTCATTTGATTTTGACCTAATTGTCTTTACTGAGACTTGGTTAAAACCTGACTTTTTGACGCCACAGTTTTACCCTCTAATTTCAATATTTTTAGACGTGATCGTACTGATCGTAGGGGTGGTGGAGTTCTTATTGCTGTAGATTCCGCCCTATCATCGGGTCTGATAACAATACCTGTCTCACGTAGTATCGAATTTATATGCGTTAAGGTATCTTTTACTCGTTTTTCCATTTTTGTTACCTGTTCTTACATTCCGTCCCAATCGGAATGGCCAACCTACTTACTACACTTAGAATCTATTAAATTTATACTTGAACTACTTTCTGACAGAGACTCATTAATTGTCCTTGGGGACTTTAACCTGCCCACTATAACTTGGTCAACACTTGATGGTAGCAAAACGTTGCTGCCCTCTGGGTGTCACGATTTTATTGATGGTCTGCTTGAACTTTCGTTGGCCCAGCTGAATTCGATTCCTAATACGTCTGGCAGATTTCTGGATATGATTTTTACTTCTGATCCCAGTTTTTGTGAAGTATCTAGAACTAATCCAATGGTGTTACCAGAGGATAGTTTTCATCCAACTTTAGAGTTATCTATTGGGTTTCCCGCCGCGAGCCCGCCCGAGCCCATGTCCGAGTGTGATCCTACGGTACGCACCCGATGTTTTCGGAAGACTGACTTTGTCGCACTAAACAATGCCTTTCTTAATACCGATTGGACTAATTTATACACTTGTACGGATATGAACTCCGCCATTTCTTTATTTTATACCACTGTTGACTCAATCTTTAATGACTGTGTACCCCTAGTGTCTCCTGTGGTGACGCAAAAATCACCATGGTTTACGCGGGGGCTGTCAAAACTGAAGAATCTTAAGTCTAGGCATTATAAAAAGTATAAAGTCACGGGTCTATCATCGGATCTTTCTCGTTACATGGTTGCTAAATCGAATTTTATTGTTTCTAATTCTAATTGCTATAATAATTACTTACAACGTTGCAATTTGCAATTCTCTGAAAATCCTAAAGAGTTCTATAGTTTCGTTAACTCAAAGCGACATTCTATCTCCTTTCCATCATTTGCAGTTTTTAATAATAATTCGGCCTCTTCTGATGAATCTATTTCTAATTTATTTGCTAACTTCTTCTCGACTACGTACACATCCACTAAGTACAACTCTAGTCAGATATATCCATATCCTATAACGAAATCCAACTGCATTCTTAATCCTATTATAACGGAAAGTTTGGTAGCTAAGGAACTAATGACGATTAAGCCGGTATACTCACTGGGTCCAGACGGTATTCCCGCTTGTGTCCTGAGGTTCTGTGCGGAGTCATTGTGCTCGCCTTTACTTAAGCTTTTTGAGTTGTCCGTTACACTGTCCGAATTTCCAACTATATGGAAGGATTCGTTTATTTTACCTCTTCACAAATGTGGCAATAAATCCGACGTCACTAATTACAGAGGAATTTCTAAATTGCCAGCGATGCCTAACCTGTTTGAGAAAATTATGACGTCTCAAATACAGCATTTATGTAAATCTATTTTTCCGCCATACCAGCATTGGTTTGTCAAGAATAGGTCTACCACAACTAACCTTCTACAGTTTACATCTTTTGTAATCCAAGGTTTTAAGAAACAAAAGCAAACCGATTCATAAACCATGTCTACTATTATATAAGCTGAATTTAGTTGGCTTTCCGCATGCTCTGCTTGCTTGGATTTCACAATATCTAAGCAATAGGGAGCAGAGGGTTCTTTTTAAGTCCTCTCTTTCTAAGATCATTTGCGTTGAATCGGGAGTCCCACAGGGCAGTCACCTTGGCCCATTACTATTCACCATTTTTATTAATGATCTCCCCACCGTTCTTTTAAATTCTAGAGTTCTTATGTATGCCGATGATGTAAAAATCGCAAATCGCATCGTAGACTCTCTCTCATGTCATACCTTGCAAGCTGACCTGAATGCTTTTCAGGGGTGGTGTAGGGCTAACTTGTTATCGTTAAACTGTTCTAAGTGCAAAATTATGTCTTTTTATGGAGGTTCTCCCAATTAACGAGTTACTTTTTAAATAATTTCCCGTTAGAAAGAATTAATAATACTTCCTTGGTTGTAAAAGATTTGGGGATCTTAATAGACCACAAACTTAGTTTTAATCAGCATATTTCGACTACTGTTAGTAGGGCTAAGAGTGTTCTTGGCTTTATAAAGCGCTGGTCGAAGGAGTTGAAGGATCCATATACTATCAAAATACTTTATATTTCTTTAATCCGTCCCATATTGAGTTTTATCAAAACAAATTAGAATCTGTACAAAAACAGTTTTTACTCTTTGCCTTTCGTGATTTGCGCTGGGATCCAACTGTACAACTTCCATCTTATTCTAGTCGACTTCAGTTAATTAACCTTCCTTCTTTAGCTAATCGTAGAACTATGCTTGGTGTAACTTTTCTTTACAAACTTTTGAATGCTGAGATTGACTCTTCCGAGCTGTTGAGCCAAGTTAACATTTCTGTTCCATCTAGAAGGACCCACAATTTCACACCCCTTTTACTTCCCACTTGCACAACTAAGAGTATAGAAAGCGAAGATCTGAACTATTTAAGGATACTGTGCAGTACTCGCGATCTAATCAACGATTGCGAACGTTTTGGACGAATAGACACAAGCTAAAGAAAATTACCATATCAGCCATAATTAACCCGGAGAACGATTTACGACCTTTTCTTGATTTATCAATATGTGGACAAATTTACACTGCTCTACTAGACAGTGGTGCTAACAAAAGTGTACTAGGAGGAGAATTAACACTTTGGAATTGGAATCTAACTCCAAAGAGACGACTTGGAACGCGTGGGAATACCTTGGAATTGAAATATAACTCCAAAGATACGACTCGAAACGCGTCGAAACACTTTGGAATTGGAATCTAACTCCAAAGAGACGACTTGGAACGCGCGGAAATACCTTGGAATTGAAATATAACTCCAAAGATGCGACTTGGAACGGGTGGAAACACTTTGGAATTGAAATAGGACCAAGGATACGACTTGAAACGCGTGGAAACACTTTGGGATTCGAATCTAACTCCAAAGATACGACTCGAAACGCGTGGAAACACTTTGGAATTGGAATCTAACTCCAAAGAGACGACTTGGAACGCATGGGAATATCTTGGAATTGAAATATAACTCCAAAGATACGACTCGAAACGCGTCGAAACACTTTGGAATTGGAATCTAACTCCAAAGAGACGACTTGGAACGCGCGGAAATACCTTGGAATTGAAATATAACTCCAAAGATGCGACTTCGAACGGGTGGAAACACTTTGGAATTGAAATAGGACCAAGGATACGACTTGAAACGCGTGGAAACACTTTGGGATTGGAATCTAACTCCAAAGATACGACTCGAAACGCGTGGAAACACTTTGGAATTGGAATCTAACTCCAAAGAGACGACTTGGAACGCGCGGAAATACCTTGGAATTGAAATATAACTCCAAAGATGCGACTTGGAACGGGTGGAAACACTTTGGAATTGAAATAGGACCAAGGATACGACTTGGAACGCGTGGAAATACTTTGGAATTAAACTATAACTCCAAAGATGGGACTTGGAACGGGTTGAAACACTTTGGAATTGAAATAGAACCAAATATACTACTTGAAACGCGTGGAAACACTTTGGAATTGGAATCTAACTCCAAAGATACGACTCGAAACGCGTGGAAACACTTTGGAATTGGAATCTAACTCCAAAGAGACGACTTGGAACGCGCGGAAATACCTTGGAATTGAAATATAACTCCAAAGATGCGACTTGGAACGGGTGGAAACACTTTGGAATTGAAATAGGACCAAGGATACGACTTGGAACGCGTGGAAATACTTTGGAATTGAACTATAACTCCAAAGATGGGACTTTCAGATAGCACACCGGAAAGGTAATGAAAATGTTGTTGCGGACGCTTTGTCGCGCAAATTGAAATTTCCCTAGAAATTGAATTACTTCCCGAGATTGACTTGTCCTCGTCGGCATTTAAGTCCGAAGAATATAGAACTCTGAGAGACAAATATGTGAAGGCAAATCTTCCGGATTTTCAAGTAGTTGATCAATATATATCTTATCGCACTGACTTTATGACTGGAAATTCAGCGGATAATGATAGATTGTGGAAGTTGCTAGTGCCTGAAGAAGAGCAGCCCACGATCCTCCCAACTCAGCCCATTGCGGCATAGCAAAATGTTTAGAGCGTATTCCTGGCCTCGACTAGTTGTAGACGTTAGGAAGTACATTCAACAGTGTGAGATATGTCAAACTTGCAAATACCCAACATGTAAACTAAAAGCGCCTGTGGGTAACCAAACCATAAGCGAACGTCCATTCCAAAGACTGTATGTGGATTTTATCGGTCCCTTCCTAAAGTCAGTGATAATGGCACTCAGTTTAAAAGCCAGGAATTCGCAACTTTTCTTAGGGATTACTGAGTGCAGCACATTTTTACCGCTGCATACCCTCCACAGGCCAATGCGGCTGAAGGAGTAAACCGATCAATTAATGCCGCCTTACGGTCCTATCTCCGTTCAGATCAACGTCACTAGGATAAGTTTCTCAGCAGTATAAACAGTGCGTTACGAAATCACATTCATTAATCAATCGCTTCTGCTAGATCGACCAGACAATTTCGTACGCTTAAGATCTGATATTCAAAAACATTTAGACAAAGCTTATGATACTAATCAACGGACATGTAACTTGAGGAGTAAAATACGCAACTTCGAAGTGGGCCAAACAGTCACTAAGCGTAACTTCAAACACAGCAACCTAGCCAATAATTTTAATGCTAAGTTGGCACCAGTCAGAATTAAGGTCAAGATCAAGGAAAAACTCGGAAATCATTTGTATGTAGTGGAAAACCTTTCAGGAAAAGAGCTTGAAACATTCCACGCCAAGGACCTTTGGTAAACAGCTCAGCATCCTTGCCATCATTAAATGCAAGCGCGTACCGTACCCATGGTGTTAGCCACTATAAGGCCAGAGCGACCAGTGCCAGACGACGACTCCAACCATGGTTTCAAGTCGAACTTTTGGTACTGCGACCAAATAAATGTCGACCCAGTTCTTGACCTGACCAGAGGAGAGCTTTAAATCAAATTCATGCCTATAAATCTACCCACACATTTTTGTACGTTACTCTTCACCAAATTAGTTAGGAATTAAATATATTTGAAATTATTGTTAATTCTATTATTACATAAGTGGGATATGAAATCCGATGTTCTCTTTTTGGCGTTTTGTTCTTTGAATTTAATATATGTATGAAATGATGAATTGCTTAGTTAGTTTATTTAGGCACCCGACGTAAGAGATTTAACAGCAAAACTACGGGTAATACCGAGATCCGAAGGTGTTACAAGGTTGGGTGAGTATAGAGAAGGCCATGACATCTAGGTCCTTCCAATAACAACCATTACCTCTGCACTAAATCATTTTAAATAAGTAGAACATTCATCAACGCTCTCGAGGAAGACGGACGTGTTTTTTTCAAGCTTCCGCGTTTTTAACTGATTTACATTTTTTTTATTTTGTTTTATCGGCATCGCGATCGAAATATTAATTAATTAGTAAATTTAACTTGCACCATATCACTCGTTACGTTTTTGTGTGTTTGTGTTAAAAATTTTTAACATCTTTAATTTCTGTTTATAACCTTTGTTGGTTTTTTTTCTTTTCTTTTTTTCTCTTTTCTTCCTTTCTCTCCCACCTTAATCTCATTTTTCTGCCTTGAAAATCACAAGCAACGCTCTGTTGTTGTTGTCTTGAAATTTTTATAGTGTTCTTGTTGCAGTGTTTTGTTATTGTGATTTCTAACTCCCGCGCTCGCGCTCTTTGACTTTTTTTCTCGTTTTCGTTTCACTCGTCGCCGTTATTTGCGCTCATATTGCAGTCTGTTGTGTGTCTGTAATATAGAGTCTATATTCTCTTAGTCAGTGCTCTTTTCTTTTAACCCTTGTGCACCCTCAAAATCTCTATTTCTTATTATTTCTGGAGCTCAGAGTGAGTTATATATTTTAATACCAAAACATTTCTCATTTTTCAGTTTTATTTGTTTGATTACCAATTTTTCTTATTAGCTCATAATGACTGTTTGTTCGATTAAAAATTGTTTGCATCCCGCCCCACCCCTGAATAGTTTTATTTACTGTTGGTTGTGTAAAACTACAGTACATGTTAAGTGTGCTGGCTTTACATGCAGGGTGAAGGATCTTTTAGATCAAAAAAAGTGTTTCAAATGGGGATGTGAGTCATGCCGGATCGTGGAAGATGAAATGGAACTTTTCATGCGGCAAATAAAGGATAACCTGATGAGTCTGTCTGCCATTTTTCTTAAACTCTCGCAAGAGTTTAAAGCTGTTGAGTCTCAGTTTAGTAGTTTAACGCTACTGACTGAGTCTCGAAAGCGTAAGAAGGCGGGAGAACAGACTCCTGATTTGTCCTTGCATTTACCGGACTTCACATCTATATCGATTCCGACCCCTTCTCAACCAATGCAAACTCCAACTCCACAGACGATGTCTGTAGTGTCCGTTTTGTCTGGGCAAGAATCTACACCCATGGATTTTGCCGACAGGGATCCTAATGATAGTAATGCCGGAGTGCCACTTGTTGCAACTGATGCTACAATTAATGCGGTAGCTGATGCAATACCTGGAATGCCGAAACCATTGGTGGGAGTGCCACCTAAAAAACACATTTTTGTTTCGAGACTTCTCCCTGATGCTACATCGGATGATGTCATGGCCCACATTCGGGCTAAACTGAATGTCTCTAATATATCCATAGAAAAGTTTAAATTTTCATATGCTAGAGAAATTTCATCTTTTAAAATCAGTGTTCCAATTGAATTCTTTGACTGTATCTGCAGTTCTAGCTTCTGGCCGAAAAGCTTAATTGTGAAGGAGTTTACATCCAGAAAAAGGAAGACACGGGGTCAAACAAGGATTCCTTCACCATCTATTCCTCTTTCTTCTTCATCTATTCCCACTCCTTCCTTATCTATTCCTTCTTCTACTCTATCAAAAAACTAACAAGTTCCTTCTCTGTCGGCTATCAGAATGTCAGAGGCCTTAATACAAAACTTACTAAACTCTTTGTAGATAGTCTGTCATTTGATTTTGACCTAATTGTCTTTACTGAGACTTGGTTAAAACCTGACTTTTTGACGCCACAGTTTTACCCTCTAATTTCAATATTTTTAGACGTGATCGTACTGATCGTAGGGGTGGTGGAGTTCTTATTGCTGTAGATTCCGCCCTATCATCGGGTCTGATAACAATACCTGTCTCACGTAGTATCGAATTTATATGCGTTAAGGTATCTTTTACTCGTTTTTCCATTTTTGTTACCTGTTCTTACATTCCGTCCCAATCGGAATGGCCAACCTACTTACTACACTTAGAATCTATTAAATTTATACTTGAACTACTTTCTGACAGAGACTCATTAATTGTCCTTGGGGACTTTAACCTGCCCACTATAACTTGGTCAACACTTGATGGTAGCAAAACGTTGCTGCCCTCTGGGTGTCACGATTTTATTGATGGTCTGCTTGAACTTTCGTTGGCCCAGCTGAATTCGATTCCTAATACGTCTGGCAGATTTCTGGATATGATTTTTACTTCTGATCCCAGTTTTTGTGAAGTATCTAGAACTAATCCAATGGTGTTACCAGAGGATAGTTTTCATCCAACTTTAGAGTTATCTATTGGGTTTCCCGCCGCGAGCCCGCCCGAGCCCATGTCCGAGTGTGATCCTACGGTACGCACCCGATGTTTTCGGAAGACTGACTTTGTCGCACTAATCAATGCCTTTCTTAATACCGATTGGACTAATTTATACACTTGTACGGATATGAACTCCGCCATTTCTTTATTTTATACCACTGTTGACTCAATCTTTAATGACTGTGTACCCCTAGTGTCTCCTGTGGTGACGCAAAAATCACCATGGTTTACGCGGGGGCTGTCAAAACTGAAGAATCTTAAGTCTAGGCATTATAAAAAGTATAAAGTCACGGGTCTATCATCGGATCTTTCTCGTTACATGGTTGCTAAATCGAATTTTATTGTTTCTAATTCTAATTGCTATAATAATTACTTACAACGTTGCAATTTGCAATTCTCTGAAAATCCTAAAGAGTTCTATAGTTTCGTTAACTCAAAGCGACATTCTATCTCCTTTCCATCATTTGCAGTTTTTAATAATAATTCGGCCTCTTCTGATGAATCTATTTCTAATTTATTTGCTAACTTCTTCTCGACTACGTACACATCCACTAACTATAACTCTAGTCAGATATATCCATATCCTATAACGAAATCCAACTGCATTCTTAATCCTATTATAACGGAAAGTTTGGTAGCTAAGGAACTAATGACGATTAAGCCGGTATACTCACTGGGTCCAGACGGTATTCCCGCTTGTGTCCTGAGGTTCTGTGCGGAGTCATTGTGCTCGCCTTTACTTAAGCTTTTTGAGTTGTCCGTTACACTGTCCGAATTTCCAACTATATGGAAGGATTCGTTTATTTTACCTCTTCACAAATGTGGCAATAAATCCGACGTCACTAATTACAGAGGAATTTCTAAATTGCCAGCGATGCCTAACCTGTTTGAGAAAATTATGACGTCTCAAATACAGCATTTATGTAAATCTATTTTTCCGCCATACCAGCATTGGTTTGTCAAGAATAGGTCTACCACAACTAACCTTCTACAGTTTACATCTTTTGTAATCCAAGGTTTTAAGAAACAAAAGCAAACCGATTCATAAACCATGTCTACTATTATATAAGCTGAATTTAGTTGGCTTTCCGCATGCTCTGCTTGCTTGGATTTCACAATATCTAAGCAATAGGGAGCAGAGGGTTCTTTTTAAGTCCTCTCTTTCTAAGATCATTTGCGTTGAATCGGGAGTCCCACAGGGCAGTCACCTTGGCCCATTACTATTCACCATTTTTATTAATGATCTCCCCACCGTTCTTTTAAATTCTAGAGTTCTTATGTATGCCGATGATGTAAAAATCGCAAATCGCATCGTAGACTCTCTCTCATGTCATACCTTGCAAGCTGACCTGAATGCTTTTCAGGGGTGGTGTAGGGCTAACTTGTTATCGTTAAACTGTTCTAAGTGCAAAATTATGTCTTTTTATGGAGGTTCTCCCCAATTAACGAGTTACTTTTTAAATAATTTCCCGTTAGAAAGAATTAATAATACTTCCTTGGTTGTAAAAGATTTGGGGATCTTAATAGACCACAAACTTAGTTTTAATCAGCATATTTCGACTACTGTTAGTAGGGCTAAGAGTGTTCTTGGCTTTATAAAGCGCTGGTCGAAGGAGTTGAAGGATCCATATACTATCAAAATACTTTATATTTCTTTAATCCGTCCCATATTGAGTTTTATCAAAACAAATTAGAATCTGTACAAAAAACAGTTTTTACTCTTTGCCTTTCGTGATTTGCGCTGGGATCCAACTGTACAACTTCCATCTTATTCTAGTCGACTTCAGTTAATTAACCTTCCTTCTTTAGCTAATCGTAGAACTATGCTTGGTGTAACTTTTCTTTACAAACTTTTGAATGCTGAGATTGACTCTTCCGAGCTGTTGAGCCAAGTTAACATTTCTGTTCCATCTAGAAGGACCCACAATTTCACACCCCTTTTACTTCCCACTTGCACAACTAAGAGTATAGAAAGCGAAGATCTGAACTATTTAAGGATACTGTGCAGTACTCGCGATCTAATCAACGATTGCGAACGTTTTGGACGAATAGACACAAGCTAAAGAAAATTACCATATCAGCCATAATTAACCCGGAGAACGATTTACGACCTTTTCTTGATTTATCAATATGTGGACAAATTTACACTGCTCTACTAGACAGTGGTGCTAACAAAAGTGTACTAGGAGGAGAATTAACAACAAAACTTATGACCATCAAGCAATATTGCCCCAAAACGCGCGGTAACGCTAGGACAGCCGATGGACAATCGCAACAGTTTGTTGGTACGATTATGAGCAATCTCACTTATAACTCGAAAAGCGCCAACTTAGAATTTCTCATAGTACCGACTATTACTCAAAATATAATTTGTGGTATGGACTTCTGGAGAACGTTTGGTCTTTCAATTTCTCACGTCCAATCAGACCCTGAAATTGCCGAAGTTTCGTTTGAAGAGGATCAATTTCCATTAACAGCTAGTCAACATAGTCAATTACAAACTGTTATAAATGGATTTCCAACTTTTGAAAGAGATGGCTTAGGTTTCACGACCCTGATAGAACATGTTATTGATACCGAAAACGCCAAGCCAATAAAACAAAAATTTTTGGAGATAGCCAAAATGTTAGAGCTACGAGTGATACAAGAAGCGCCCGCGTCCTCCTGGTCTTCCTCTTGCGTCTTGTTAGTCAAACCAGGTAGGGTAAGATTCTGCCTTGATTCTCGTAAATTAAATGATGTTACAGTAAAAGACACATATCCAATACCTAATCTAGAAGGCCTGTTAAGTAGACTACCTCCTGTGCATTGTATTTCTAAGATAGACCTTAAAGATGCCTTTTGGCAAATCGGTCTAGAAGAATAGAAGGAAAGACAGCATTTACAGTTCCCAACCGCCCATTGTACCAATATCTGCTCGTCTGAAGCAGGCGGGGCTAACCATTAACATCCAGAAGAGTCAATTTTGTCTGCGAAAAGTAGAATACCTAGGATATATAATCGGAGACGGCACCTTAAGAGTTAACCCATTCAAGGTTAAAGCCATTTCTGAGTTCCCAGTCCCGACAACCAAGCGACAGCTTAAGAGATTTTGAGGAATGACAGGATGGTACCAGCGATTTATCTCTATAGTCAGTGATAATGACACTCAGTTTAAAAGCCAGGAATTCACAACTTTTCTTAGGGATTACGGAGTGCAGCACATATTTACCGCTGCATACTTTCCACAGGCTAATGCGGCTGAAGGAGTAAACCGATTAATTATCTCCGTTCAGATCAACGTCACTAGGATAAGTTTCTCAGCAGTATAAACAGTGCCTTAGGAAATCACATTCATCAAAATGCTGACCAACCTCAATCTACTGAGTGAAGCTACGGTTCGGCTAGATCGAGCAGACAATTTCGTACGCCTAAAATCTGATATTCAAAAACATTTAGACAAAGCTTATGATACTAATCAACGGACATATAACTTGGGGAGTAAAATACGCAACTTCGAAGTGGGCCAAACAGTCACTAAGAGTAACTTCAAACTCAGCAATCTAGCCAATAATGAAGGCTGAAGGAGTAAACCGATCAATTAATTCGGCCTTACGGTCCTATCTCCGTTCAGATCAACGTCACTAGGATAAGTTTCTCAGCAGTATAAACAGTGCCTTACGAAATCACATTCATTAATCAATTGGAATTTCACGCTATGTGGCGGTGTTTGGTCAAAACATGATAACCCACGGAAAAGAGAACAAATTACTGACCAACCTCAATCTACTGAATGAAGCTACGGTTCGGCTAGATCGACCAGACAATTTCGTACGCCTAAGATCTGATATCAAAAACATTTAGACAAAGCATTTGATACTAATCAACTTCAAACTCAGCAACCTAGCCAATAATTTTAATGCTAAGTTGGCACCAGTCAGAATTAAGGTCAAGATCAAGGAAAAACTCGGAAATCATTTGTATGTAGTGGAAAACTTTTCAGGAAAAGAGCTTGAAACATTCCACGCCAAGGACCTTTGGTAAACAGCTCAGCATCCTTGCCATCATTAAATGCAAGCGCGTACCGTACCCATGGTGTTAGCCACTATAAGGCCAGAGCGACCAGTGCCAGACGACGACTCCATCCATGGTTTCAAGACGAACTTTTGGTACTGCGACCAAATAAATGTCGACCCAGTTCTTGACCTGACCAGAGGATAAATTTTTGGAGAGCTATTTGGCCATAAGTGCGCCCACCTATCGTTGTGTGAAGCGTAGCCAGCCAGCCTAATTCCTAGGCGAACCCTCGTTGGAGTGGATGTTTCACCTTAATACACGGGATAGCCCCTCGAAACCATTACTGGAGATTTCTTGTGAAAGACGTTGTCGCCGACTCCAAACCCGGCGTTGAGGAACCCTAACTTCACCCCAGCCCGTAGTTGGCCTTCAAACAGCCGATCTCTTTTTTTCATTTAAGTTTAGTACAAACATGTGTAAAAATTTATAAGCCTCCAATTTATAATTAACTTTCTATACATAAATATAACCGCTTGCCGTGACCGCAGAGTTTTTTTGTGTAATTTTTTAATCTGAAATGAATGCCTAACGTAAAATCTAGTTTAAATCAAATTTAAACGTTGCTCTTCACCAAATTAGTTAGGAATTAAATATAATTGTTCTTTGAATTTAATATATGTATGAAATGATGAATTGCTTAGTTAGTTTATTTGGGCACCCGACGTAAGAGATTTAACAGCAAAACTATGGGTAATACAGAGATCCGAAGGTGTTACAAGGTTGGGTGGGTATAGAGAAGGCCATGACATCTAGGTCCTTCCAATAACAACCATTACCTCTGCACTTAGATGCTTATTTAGGTTTAGTCCTTTATTCCTTAATTTTGTCTTCGTTTTATCTATGTATCGCATGTTTTGGGAGAGCACAAGAACCACGTCATTTTCCCTGAGCTCAGCTGAGCCACTTGTTAGAAAGACAGAGAGTGCACTCCGACATCCGCGTGTTCGTTACATAATAAATGGTGCCCAACGTGGGGCCCGAAGAAGCAAGGATTTTATTTTGCCCTACGTATCCTTAAACCCCTCCTTTACTTCCCACAACACCTTAAACCTTGCAATATGATGGTAATATAGTAATATATCCGCCTCTCCACCCACCCACATAACTTCGCCCCTTTCTCAGTCTACAAAACGGATGTTTACTGCAACCGAGACTAAACAAAACTTTATAAACAAATCTGTCCCCAAAAAATCTTCCAGCGTGAGAATTCAACATTATAAACAAATCTGTCTCCAAAAAATCTTCCAAGCGTGAGAACGCTTAGTAGGCGAAATCAATAAGCCAATCAAATTCCAGATCAAGATATCATCCGATCAAAAGCTCCCACTACTAACATAAAAAGCTTTCTAACCGAACTTTCAACATAATTGTAAACATCAAACCCCTATATCCAACTAAAAATCAATAACATCCCCTTAAAGTGCGTCATAGATACAGGCTCTTCAATAAATATTATCAACAAAAATTATTTCAATTTTCCAGAAACTTCAGAAAATTTGAATGTCCAAACAATAAAAGGAATAATAGAGCTTAAAAAAAGCGAATCTTTTGCACCAAGCAAACTTTGCCCCAACCATCAAAAATTTTACTGCCATACATTTTCATCAACATACGACATACTATTAGGTAGAAAATATCTCAAAGCATGTCAAGCCGTTATAAACTATGAAGAAAATAGTGTGACATTATCAAATCATAAATTTTATTTCAAATTCACTAATAAAGAAGAAGAAAAAGAAAAATCAATACCTTATCCTCCCTCAGAGTTCAAATATGAAGCGTTCACAGAAGAAATAAATAACAGTATCGAGGAAAAAAACGAATTTAGACTCGATCACTTAAATTCAGAAGAAGTAGAAAAGTTAAAGAAAATATTGCATGAATTTAGCGATATCCATTATAGGAAAGGTGAAAATTTGACCTTTACTAGTACAATAAAGCATAACATCAGAACCAAGCACGAAGACCCAATATACAAACACCCATACAAATACCCACAAATCTTTGACGAAGAAGTCAATAAACAAATTAATGAAATGATAGTACAAGGAATCATACGAAAATCGAAATCGCCGTATTGTTCTCCAATCTGGATTGTACCCAAAAAAGAGGACGCATCCAAGGAACAAAAGTTCCGTTTAGTAATCGACTATCGTAGTCTAAATGAGATCGATGACAAGTTCCCAATACCGGTAATGGATGAAATATTAGACAAACATGAAAAATGTCAATATTTCACAACCATTCCAAAGGATTCGCCAAAGGATTCCATCAAATCCAAATGGATCCCAAATCAATCGAAATGAAGTAAGTAAGTCGTCACGCCGACTTAGGTATACCATACACCAGTAAAACAAATATTTCAAATTTGTAATAACAAATGCATTTGCCTATTTCAAAAAAATTCTGTTCACATGCTTTTTACAAGCATATCTTAGTATCTCACTCACTCATGCATATGAGCACTCTAGCGCCCCACCCGGCAACGGCCAACTCCGGCCATATGGAAAAACGTTTATATGCATAACTTGGCTATTTTTTGTCCGATTTTGATCAAATTTGGTATTTTGCTGGGTATTAGTATTAAATTTAAGTGTGCCAAATTTGGTTCCACAAGGTAAAAAATTACGGGAGATAATCGAGTTTTTCTTTATACATACAAAATGACCGCATTTACTAGGCAAATATACATACCAAATATGGTGTCTCTAGCTGCAATAGTTTTTGAGAAAAACGTTTTTTTTGAATTGCGGGGGCGGAAAGGGGCGTGGCAAAAATTTGAAACAAACTTGATCACTCTACATACTACACGACCCTACATTCCAAATTTGGTGACTCTATCTCTTATAGTCTCTGAGATCTAGGCGTTCATACGGACGGACGGACGGACGGACGGACAGACGGACAGACGGACAGACGGACGGACAGACGGACATGGCTAGATCGACTCGGCTGTTGATACTGATTAAGAATATATATACTTTATGGGGTCGGAAAAGCTTCCTTCTGCCTGTTACATACATTTTGGCGACTTTAATATACCATTTCACCCTATGGGTGTATGGTATAAAAACCGCAATTTCCACTAAACATGTTCATTACGAGTACACACGAATGCCATTTGGGCTAAAAAATGCACCAGCCACGTTCCAAAGGTGTATGAATAATTTACAAGAAGATCTAATCTATAAAGATTGTTTAGTCTACTTAGACGATATAATTGTTTATTCCACCTCATTAGAAGAACATTTGGCATCACTAAAAAGAGTCTTTGCAAAATTGCGCAACGCTAATCTAAAACTACAATTAGATAAATGCGAATTCTTGAAAAAGGAAACAGAATTTTTAGGTCACGTCATAACTACAGAAGGCATCAAACCAAACCCAGATAAAGTCAAAGCAATTCAAAAATTTCCGATTCCTAAAACGCCAAAGGAAATAAAATCATTCTTAGGATTATGCGGATTCTTCCGCAAATTCATACCAAACTTTGCACATATTGCAAAACCTTTAACTCTTGGGTTAAAGAAAGCAGCTAAAATAAACATAGACGACCCAGATTATATTTCATCCTTTGAGAAATTAAAATGTCTCCTTATGAACGATCCCATACTTGCATATCCCGATTTCAAAAAACCATTCTTTCTAACCATAGACGCTAGCAATATAGCTTTAGGTGCGTTCATCTCACAGGACCATAGACCTATTTCTTATGCTAGTAGAACACTCAATGAACATGAACTTAATTATTCAGCCATAGAAAAGGAACTACTATCTATGGTATGGGCAACCAAATATTTTAGACCATACCTCTTCGGCAGACCTTTTGAGATCCTAAGTGATCATAAACCCCTTGTATGGTTGGAAAATATCAAAGAACCTAACATGAAATTACAGAGATGGAAGATAAAACTAAACGAATTCGATTATAAAATAAAGTACTTACCAGGAAAAGAAAATTACGTGGCAGACGCCCTATCTAGAATAAAACTAGATGAAAATCTTTTAGGTGAAGAAACAAGTAGTTGTAGAGCCACAGTACACAGTGCTCAAGAAGATAATGAAAACCTAATAGCCATTTCAGAAAAACCTCTAAATTTCTACAACCGTCAAATAGAATTTAATAAATGCAATGAAAATAAAATCAAC
The DNA here is from genome assembly GCA_018152135.1 of Drosophila paulistorum. NCBI lineage: Eukaryota > Metazoa > Arthropoda > Insecta > Diptera > Drosophilidae > Drosophila > Drosophila paulistorum. The sequence continues at coordinate 306,444 of JAECXG010000159.1, forward strand.
GTTTCTCACTATTTTCACAAAACTAAGATACAAATATCATATGTAGAAATGACCAATCAGTTTGCTAAAGAAATTATCAAAAAATATTTATGCTCAAAAAATAATGCACTTTACATAGAAAACGACTTAGATTTTCATACACTCCAAGAAGCTTATCTTGAAATAATTAGTCCGGACAGCCAAACAAAAACTTTAAGAACCACTTACAAATTAAAAGACATTCCTACTTATGCAGAATTCAAAGAAATTATACTAAAGAACCATAAATCACTACTTCATCCAGGTATCACTAAAACTCAAAACTGGTTTAAAGAGAAATACTATTTCCAGACCATCAAAAACTAATTCAAAACTTCATTAATGAATGCCATATATGCAATTTATCGAAATCAGAAAATCGAAATACTAAATTAACCTTTGAAACCACCCCAGAGATATTTAACACTAGAGAAAAATACGTGATGGATTTCTATTTAATCGACAACCAACAATTTTTATCTTGCATAGATATTTACTCAAAGTACGCGACTTTAGTCGAAGTTAAAAGTCGAGATTGGCTTGAAACAAAAAGGGCAATCATAAAAATTTTTAACGATATGGGTAAACCCTCAGAAATCAAAGCAGATAAGGACTCAGCTTTTATTTGTATAGCACTTCAAAATTGGCTACAATCAGAAAACGTTAATATAAGTATAACATCGAGCAAAAATGGCGTTTCAGATGTGGAAAGATTTCACAGAACCGTAAACGAAAAACTAAGAATTATTAATGCAGAATCTAGCATAGAAGACAAACAAACTAAATTTGAAACTATCCTTTACACATATAACCATAAGACTAAACATCTAACGACAAACAGAACACCAGCGGATATCTTTATTTACGCAGGCACACCTCTTTATAATACGCAAGCTAATAAAGTAAAACAAATTGATAAACTAAATGAAATTAGGCACGATTTTGAAATAAATACAAAATATAAACAAGCCCCCTTAGTTAGATCAAAAACGACAACACCCTTTAAGAAAACAGGAGAAGTTACCCAAGTTGACGACAAACATTATATTGAAACAAACCGAGGTAGACAAACAACACACTACAAATCAAAATTTAAAAAGAAAAAGAAAACTCATCAAAGTAAATATACTAATTAATTTCAGAAATCCCAACATTACTATTTCTACTCTTATCAATGGTACACTCAACGTATAATCAAAGTATTGAAATTAATCCCATAAAGGCACCTAATGGATATCTTGTATTCAAAACAGGAACCATGGATTTACCCTCAGATTTCGAATATCATTACCTAACTGTAAATTTAACCAACTTACAAAACACCTACAACAACCTAATAGAGCAGACAGAACCATTTATGAACAAGGTCCACATTCACTATTTAGTTGAAAAACTAAATCGCGAAATGAACGGCATAAAAATAATAAAGAGAAATAAGCGAGGACTTATTAACATAAAAGGTACAGCACATAAATATCTTTTCAGCACTTTAGATCAAAATGATAGAGAAAAGCTTGAACAAAAAATTGATAGTCTATCAGCAAAGAGCGCCCAAAATAATGAACTTAATCATATTATCGAAGCAGTCAACAAAAATATAGAACTCCTGAATAACCTTACTCTTAAACAAGATGCAGACAAAAAATTAAATCTACTAATGTTCAATTTAGAGCATTTTACAGAATACATAGAAGACATAGAACTAGGAATGCAGTTGACAAGATTAGGTATATTTAATCCAAAACTTATAAATCATCAAGAAATATTTAACATAAATACAGAAAAACTTTTAAATATAAAAACATCTACTTGGTTAAAATCAGACACGAATGAAATATTCATAATTTCACATATACCTAGGAAAATATCTAAAACATCACTATTTAAAATTATAGCCTATCCAGACGAAAATAATAACACCTTGACAGAAAATATTCAAGAAACTTACTATATTCAAGACAATAAAATTTATGCAAAATCAACCAAAAAACAAGAAATAAATGAATGTATAATTGGCATTATTACACAAAAACCAGCAGAATGCAAATACACAAAAATATTTAAGACAAATCTAATTAGTTATGTAGAACCCAATATTATCGTAACTTGGAACTTGCCCAAAACAAATTTAAAACAAAATTGTAACCAGAACAAAATATTCATAGAAGGAAATAATATAATAAAAATATACGACTGTATTATGCAGCTAAATGAAATATCAATAGTAAACACATTACAAGATTATACCCAAAACATTTACGTAACCAACAATGTAACGAAACTAGAACCAATCTCTTACATCCACACTAAACAAATCATTTCTGAAAAAACTGCTTATAACAAAATATTCAACATAATAACTACAACAACATTTGTAATTACACTAATAAGTTTAACCTTATATCTTATCTATAAATTTAAGTCAATATCAAAAAAAATAATTATTACACAAATTAAGAATGAAACTTTTGTACAACCAAGTGACTCAGCTTTTAACAATCCCGTTTTGCATGAACTTTCAGCATCCCAAGAAATCTCACTTGCAACACCGCAAGCACTGCCAAGTCTATACCCTGTATTTCCCGCCTGAGCACAGGCTATTTTCTACGTGTTGGGGGAGTAATATATCCGCCTCTCCATTCACCCACATAACTTCGCCCCTTTCTTAGTCTACAAAACGGATGTTTACTGCAACAGAGACTAAACAAAACTTTATAAACAAATCTGTCCCCAAAAAATCTTCCAGCGTGAGAATTCAACATTATAAACAAATCTGTCCCCAAAAATCTTCCAAGCGTGAGAACGCTTAGTAGGCGAAATCAATAAGCCAATCAAATTCCAGATCAAGATATCATCCGATCAAAAGCTCCCACTACTAACATAAAAAGCTTTCTAACCGAACTTTCAATATAATTGTAAACATCAAAAGCTTTCTAACCGAACTGTAAACATAATTGTATGAATAATGATAAGTTAGTTCTTAAGACGCATTCTTTAAATCAAGGGTGGCCACGGAAATTTCAGTTGGGAGCCAGAGCATCAGCGGCAGAGGCTGGGCAGAGAAAAAGGTCATTTTTTGGTCGAACTTGTTGACAGAGGGACGGACAAGCACCGAATTTTACGGAGAGGGGGAAAAAGGTCGCGATCTCGAGCTCGCAGCTTGTGGGCAGACAGATGGACAAGTACCGAATTTTACGGAGAGGGGGAAAAAGGTCGCGATCGCGAGCTAGAAAATAAGGGTTGTTTTTGTCGTGTTCTCGAGATCACGTCCCTTTTTCCCCCTCCCCGCAAAATTCGGTGCTTGTCCATCTCTCTGCCCACCAGCTGCGAGCTCGAGATCGCGACCTTTTTCCCCCTCTCCGTAAAATTCGGTGCTTGTCCGTCTCTCTGCCCACAAGCTGCGAGCTCGAGATCGCGACCCTTTTCCCCCTCTCCGTAAAATTCGGTGCTTGTCCGTCCCTCTGTCTACAAGTTCGACCAAAAAATTACCTTTTTCTCTGCCCAGCCTCTGCCGGTAAAGAGCCACGGGAGCCAAAAGAGCCACTACGTGGCCATCCTTGCTTTAAATAAAGACCGTTTCTCTTGAGTTCGATAAATCCAATATTTTCTTTTTTTTCACTTATAAAGGAAATTTATTTATAATTATATATATCACTTTGGAGAGGCCAGCCTATGAGTATGAGATTATAATTGGACCAAGTGAAATTTTATACCTTTTCAATAATGTTTTCTTAATTTTTGAACAAATCATTTTAAATAGTAGAACAGACAAAGTACGGAAAATATGTAGCTTAGGAATATGGGTCTGAATACAGTTCGGATACCTACCAGGCCATACAGTTTCCTAGATCTCAATTAAATTGTTGTAGTGAGGTGAAATTGACTGTTCTTGCTGGAATCGTCTCTGGCAAGTCCCTGTTTCAACGAATTACACATTCAAATACAGCTGATATAAATAAAGTGCAGAGTGGTGGGATTATTAGTGCTGTTAAACTCTTATGAGAAGTCCCAAATTTGTAAGGAAATTATTTTGATATTTAGAAGTTGAAAACAGAATTCGTGTTTACGAAATAGAATCACCAAATTATCTTCAATTGTCTTGTATTTTTCGTGGTTACGAAATATATTTACCTTTCGTTTTCTTGTTTTTCAAATATGGCCGTTAGACGAAGCCTTGAAAACTTGGCTTCTGCTATGCCAAGTGTAAACGCACTCTTATGCCTAATTTGCAGTGATACCAGCGCACTGTGGTCCAAAATCCAGATTTTGTGGCATTAACTATAAGGAATGCAGTAACCGAGTTAAAACTTTGCACATATAACCATGTTAGGATGCATAATAAAAAAAAAAAAAATTGGAATAATTTGACCACGCCCTCTTGACCTCCCATACTAGCCCACGCAGCGTATACGTAATGTGATTTAAATGAATTTGGGATTAAAATAATTATAGCTATTAAAAACATAAACATATTTTTGACGATTTGACGATAAAATAAATGATAATATAAATTTACCTCGGAAAAACTCGGAAAAAGTAATCATAACATAATTTAATACATACTTTGAACTGTAATTTACTATAATTACAATTTCGCAGAAATTCACAGAAAGTTAGTTTTCACTCCACAATAGACGCACACATGGGTTAAGTTTTCTTTATTTTAGGACATAATCAATCATTACACAAAAAAAACAATTAACATATACAAATTGAAATTTCGTGCAGTATTTACATTCTACATACCTTGATTAATATTATCCATTACAAAAGTTATTTTACAATTTGTTTCTTAATTTTTTACACTGGCTCAAAGTTTGCCTACAATTTCCCGCTTTTTTTGGCAGAGCGAACAGCTGACTAAACACCTGACTTTAAAAGTGTGCCAAAATTTCAGGGGTGCAGTAAAAACAAAAATATTTTTATATTCGATATATTCAAAGTATTCTGTCCAACAAGAAATTGTTTAAATACAATTTTGTTTCAACAAATTTTTAGGTTAATGCCACAAAATCTGGATTTTGGACCACAGTGCAGCGGACAGACAGATATCGTAGAGACCCTATGTCGGCACACGTTTCATAAACATTGTCTCAAGATTTGGTTCGAGAGCAATGAATCCTGTCCCAACTCTAGGCAACCTTTTTCGAATAGTATAGTAGGTAGCAACGATAGATTGACTACAAATGTTCAATCTCCACGAGCGTCTCTTGGGGCAGAAAATTCTACCGCCTCAGGAGCTATACCAAAAAGACCCAATACAAGAGCAAATACTCGTGCAAACCCAAATCAGAATTCAAGAATGGTGGGACTACCTCGACGTTAACAACAACGGAGGAGTTCAGGCGGAATCCAATGATGAACCTCAACTAGAGTAGGGACTTTCCAGCACCCTCAGTTGCTCCTCGAAGAAGTCTTGAGAATAGTATTAGAAATCGACCATTCAATATTCGGAGTAATCCAACTGCAACTGACCAAGAGATAGTACCAGAACGACCCGATGGAGTATCAAGTATAATTTTTAACTGGCATATACGATTCACGAGGTCTTCAAAAGATATAACTGTCGAAGATTTTATTTATCGAGTAAATTGTTTAACAACTCAAAGTTTAAATGGAGACTTTAACTTGCTTTATAAATTCGCTAATCTGCTCTTCTCGGGACCAGCCCTAACATTTTTCTGGCGATGTCATCGAACTTCGAATGAAATGAACTGGTTCGATCTATGCATTCGTTTAAGAGATAGGTACAAAGACCAAAGGTCAGACAGAGAAATTATGGATGCCCTTCGCAGACGCAAGCAAGCCTCCAACGAAAATTTTGATGAATTCATCGACTCGATGCTGGCTATTACAGATGCATTGCGAGAACCTTTAAACGGTTCAGAATTCATAGCGGAAGTGCGAAACAATTTAAGACCCGACTTATTTCATGAGATTTTACATGTAGAGACCCCAAACTTAGCTGCCTTGCGTAGGGAATGTCATAAGCATGAAGAAATTTTCCGTAGCTTTTGGTCAAGACAGGTAACGCGTCAAATAGGCAGTAAACGTATGGTGAATGCGATATTGCATGATGAAGCAGTAGTTGAACCGCTAGATGACGAATCAGATGATCTTATTGATGTGTGTGCATTGCGTGCACCAAAGAAAATAAAATGCTGGAATTGTGACGAATTAGGACATGGTTATCAACAACGCCGCATATTTTGTTATGGGTGTGGGCTAGTAGATGTGTATAAACCAAATTGTTTAAAATGTAATCCGCGTACGGGAAACCAGTCGCAGGATATCGGCCGATTGGTGAGGGGGATGTCCGCCCGTAGTCTTGGATAAACCAAAGAATTTAGTAATCAACTCAGCCGTGACCGTAACTAAAAACTCAGACTTACATAATACTAAACAATTCAATCCATATCATGTGGGCTTGCAAGAGTATAGAAAGCGAAGATCTGAACTATTTAAGGATACTGTGCAGTACTCGCGATCTAATCAACGATTGGACGAATAGACACAAGCTAAAGAAAATTACCATATCAGCCTTTTATTGATTTATCAATATATGGACAAATTTACACTGCTTTACTAGACAGTGGTGCTAACAAGAGTGTACTAGGAGGAGAATTAACAACAAAACTTATGACCACCAAGCAATATTGCCCCAAAACGCGCGGTAACGTTAGGACAGCCGATGGACAATCGCAACAATTTGTTGGTACGATTATGAGCAATCTCACTTATAACTCGAAAAGCGCCAACTTAGAATTTCTCATAGTACCGACTATTACTCAAAATATAATTTGTGGTATGGACTTCTGGAGAACGTTTGGTCTTTCAATTTCTCACGTCCAATCAGACCCTGAAATTGCCGAAGTTTCGTTTGAAGAGGATAAGTTTTCCATTAACAGCTAGTCAACATAGTCAATTACAAACTGTTATAAATGGATTTCCAACTTTTGAAAGAGATGACTTAGGTGATACCAAAAACGCCAAGCCAATAAAACAAAAATTTTTGGAGATAGCCAAAATGTTAGAGATAGGAGTGATACAAGAAGCGCCTGCGTCCTCCTGGTCTTCCTCTTGCGTCTTGTTAGTCAAACCAGGTAGGGTAAGATTCTGCCTTGATTCTTGTAAATTAAATGATGTTACAGTAAAACCAACATATCCAATACCTAATCTAGAAGGCCTGTTAAGTAGACTACCTCCTGTGCATTGTATTTCTAAGATAGACCTTAAAGATGCCTTTTGGCAAATCGGTCTAGAAGAATCATCGAAAGGAAAGACAGCATTTACAGTTCCCAACCGCCCATTGTACCAATTTAGGAGAATGCCATTCGGACTGTGTAAAGCCCCCCAAATGATGTGTCGTCTAATGGATCAAGTTATTCCGTATGACCTATTGATATTATCAAATCATTTCGATGAACATCTCGTGCATCTTAATGAAATATCTGCTCGTCTGAAGCAGGCGGGGCTAACCATTAACATCCAGAAGAGTCAATTTTGTCTGCGAAAAGTAGAATACCTAGCATATATAGTCGGAAAGGGGCACCTTAAGAGTTAACCCAGACAAGGGTAAAGCCATATCTGAGTTCCCAGTCCCGACAACCAAGCGACAGCTTAAGAGATTTTTAGGAATGACAGGATGGTACCAGCGATTTATCTCTATAGTCAGTGATAATGGCACTCAGTTTAAAAGCCAGGAATTCACAACTTTTCTTAGGGATTACGGAGTGCAGCACATATTTACCGCTGCATACTCTCCACAGTCTAATGCGGCTGAAGGAGTAAACCGATCAATTAATGCGGCCTTACGGTCCTATCTCCGTTCAGATCAACGTCACTAGGATAAGTTTCTCAGCAGTATAAACAGTGCCTTAGGAAATCACAATCATCAAATTGCTGACCAACCTCAATCTACTGAGTGAAGCTACGGTTCGGCTAGATCGAGCAGACAATTTCGTACGCCTAAGATCTGATATTCAAAAACCTTTAGACAAAGCTTATGATGGGTAAAATACGCAACTTCGAAGTGGGCCAAACAGTCACTAAGCGTAACTTCAAACTCAGCAACCTAGCCAATAATTTTAATGCTAAGTTAGCACCAGTCCGAATTAAGGTCAAGATCAAGAAAAAACTCGGAAATCATTTGTATGTAGTGGAAAACCTTTTAGGAAAAGAGCTTGAAACATTCCATGCCAAGGACCTTTGGTAAACAGCTCAGCATCCTTGCCATCATTAAATGCAAGCGCGTACCGTACCCATGGTGTTAGCCACTATAAGGCCAGAGCGACCAGTGCCAGACGACGACTCCATCCATGGTTTCAAGTCGAACTTGTGGGACTGCAACCAAATAAATGTCGACCCAGATCTTGACCTGACCAGAGGATAAATTGTTGGAGAGCTATTTGGCCATAAGTGCGCCCACCTATCGTTGTGTGGAGCGTAGCCAGCCAGCCTAATTCCTAGGCGAACCCTCGTTGGAGTGGATGTTTCACCTTAGGACACGGGATAGCCCCTCGCAACCATTACTGGAGTTTTCTTGTGAAAGACGTTGTCGCCGACTCCAAACCCTGCGTTGAGGAACCCTAACTTCACCCCAGCCCGTAGTTGGCCTTCAAACAGCCGTTCTCTTTTTTTCATTTAAGTTTAGTACAAACATGTGTGAAAATTTATAAGCCTCCAATTTATAATTAACTTTCTACATATAAATATAACCTTGCAGTAATCTAGCCAGATATAAATATAACTGCTTGCCGTGACCGCAGAGTTTTTTTTGTGTAATTTTTGAATCTGAAATGAATGCCTAACGTAAAATCTAGTTTAAATCAAATTCATGCCTATAAATCTACCCACACATTTTTGTACGTTACTCTTCACCAAATTAGTTAGGAATTAAATATATTTGAAATTATTGTTAATACTATTATTACATAAGTGGGATATGAAATCCGATGTTCTCTTTTTGCCGTTTTGTTCTTTGAATTTAATATATGTATGAAATGATGGATTGCTTAGTTAGTTTATTTGGGCACCCGACGTAAGAGATTTAACAGCAAAACTATGGGTAATACAGAGATCCGAAGGTGTTACAAGGTTGGGTGGGTATAGAGAAGGCCATGACATCTAGGTCCTTCCAATAAAAACCATTACCTCTGCACTAAGATCTCTATTTAGGTGTAGTCCTTTATTCCTTATCTCTGTCTTCGTTTTATCTATGCATCGCATGTTTTGGGAGAGCATAAGAACCACCCCATTTTCCCTGAGCTCAGCTGAGCCAAATGTTAGAAAGACAGAGAGTGCACTCCGACACCCGCGTGTTCGTTACATAATAAATGGCGCCCAACGTGGGGCCCGAAGAAGCAAGGATTTTTTTTTGCCCTACGTGTCCTTAAACCCCTCCTTTACTTCCCACAACACCTTAAACATTGCAATATGATGGTAATATATATCACTTTGGAGAGGCCAGCCTATGAGTATGAGATTATAACTGGACCAAGTGAAATTTTATACCATTTCAATAATGTTTTCTTAATTTTTGAACAAATCATTTTAAATAAGTACAACAGACAAAGTACGGAAAATATGTAGCTTAGGAATATGGGTCTGAATACAGTTCGGATACCTACCAGGCCATACAGTTTCCTAGATCTCAAATAAATTGTTGTAGTGAGGTGAAATTGACTGTTCTTGCTGGAATCGTCTCTGGCAAGTCTCTCTTTCAACGAATTACACATTCAAATACAGCTGATATAAATAAAGTGCAGAGTGGTGGGATTATTAGTGCTGTTAAACTCTTATTGAAGGAGAAGTCCCAAATTCGTAAGGAAATTATTTTGATATTTAGAAGTTGAAAACAGAATTCGTGTTTACGAAATAGAATCACCAAATTATCTTCAATTGTCTTGTATTTTTCGTGGTTACGAAATATATTTACCTTTCGTTTTCTTGTTTTTCAAATATGGCCGTTAGACGAAGCCTTGAAAACTTGGCTTCTGCTAAGCCAAGTGAAAACGCACTCGTATGCCTAATTTGCAATGATACCAGCGGACAGACAGATATCGTAGAGACCCTATGTCGGCACACGTTTCATAAACATTGTCTCAAAACTCTAGGCAACCTTGTTCGAAAAGTATAGTAGGTAGCAACGATAGATTGACTTCAAATGTTCAACCTCCACGAGCGTCTCTTGGGGCAGAAAATTCTACCGCCTCAGGAGCTATACCAAAAAGACCCAATACAAGAGCAAATACTCGTGCAAACCCAAATCAGAATTCAAGAATGGTGGGACTACCTCGACGTTAACAACCACGGAATCCAAGTACAAACCAGCCCCCGGTAGTGTCAGAAGAACGCATTCAACAACTTATTGCGAACTCATTAGAAACATATCGAGTTAATATGGCATCGGTATTTACCGACGAAATTCGTAACGCCATGAGAAATTTAAGCATCACAGGAGTTCAGGCGGAATCCAATGATGAACATCAACTAAAGTGGGGACTTTCCAGCACCCTCAGTTGCTCCTCGAAGAAGTCTTGAGAATAGTATTGGGAGTCGACTAGATAGTACCAGAACGACCCGATCGAGTATCAAGTATAGTTTTTAACTGGCATATACGATCCACGAGGTCTTCAAAAGATACAACTGTCGAAGATTTTATTTATCAAGTAAATTGTTTAACAACTCAAAGTTTAAATGGAGACTTAAACTTGCTTTATAGATTCGCTAATCTGCTCTTCTCGGGACCAGCCTTAACATTTTTCTGGCGATGTCATCGAACTTCGAATGAAATGAACTGGTTCGATCTATGCATTCGTTTAAGAGATAGGTACAAAGACCAAAGGTCAGACAGAGACAATATGGATGCCCTTCGCAGACGCAAGCAAGCCTCCAACGAAAATTTTGATGAATTCCTCGACTCGATGTTGGCTATTACAGATGCATTGCGAGAACCTTTAAACGGTTCAGAATTCATAGCGGAAGTGCGGAACAATTTAAGACCCGACTTATTTCATGAGATTTTACATGTAGAGACCTCAAACTTAGCTGCCTTGCGTAGGGAATGTCATAAGCATGCAGAATTTTTCCGTAGCTTTTGGTCAAGAAAGGTAACGCGTCAAATAGGCAGTAAACGTATGGTGAATGCGATATTGCATGATGAAGCAGTAGTTGAACCGCTAGATGACGAATCAGATGATCTTATTGATGTGTGCATTGCGTGCACCAAAGAAAATAAAATGCTGGAATTGTGACGAATTAGGACATGGTTATCAACAACGCCGCATATTTTGTTATGGGTGTGGACTAGTAGATGTGTATAAACCAAATTGTTTAAAATGTAATCCGCGTACGGGAAACCAGTCGCAGGCTATCGGCCGATATAGAAAGCGAAGATCTGAACTATTTAAGGATACTGTGCAGTACTCGCGATCTAATCATCGATTGGACGAATAGACACAAGCTAAAGAAAATTACCATATCAGCCATAATTAACCCGGAGAATGATTTACGACCTTTTATTGATTTATCAATATGTGGATAAATTTACACTGCTTTACTAGACAGTGGTGCTAACAAAAGTGTACTAGGAGGAGAATTAACAACAAAACTTATGACCACCAAGCAATATTGCCCCAAAACGCGCTGTAACGTTAGGACAGCCGATGGACAATCGCAACAGTTTGTTGGTACGATTATGAGCAATCTCACTTATAACTCGAAAAGCGCCAACTTAGAATTTCTCATAGTACCGACTATTACTCAAAATATAATTTGTGGTATGGACTTCTGGAGAACGTTTGGTCTTTCAATTTCTCACGTCCAATCAGATCCTGAAATTGCCGAAGTTTAGTTTGAAGAGGATCGATTTCCGTTAACAGCTAGTCAACATACTCAATTACAAACTGTGATAAATGGATTTCCAACTTTTGAAAGAGATGACTTAGGTTTCACGACCCTGATAGAACATGTTATTGATACCGAATTCGCCAAGCCAATAAAACAAAAATTTTTGGAGATACCCAAAATGTTAGAGCTAGGAGTGATACAAGAAGCGCCCGCGTCCTCCTGGTCTTCCTCTTGCGTCTTGTTAGTCAAACCAGGTAAGGTAAGAGTCTGCCTTGATTCTCGTAAATTAAATGATGTTACAGTAAAAGACGCATATCCAATACCAAATCTAGAAGGCCTGTTAAGTAGACTACCTCCTGTGCATTGTATTTCTAAGATAGACCTTAAAGATGCCTTTTGGCACCTTAAGAGTTAACCCAGACAAGGGTAAAGCCATATCTGAGTTCCCAGTCCCGACAACCAAGCGACAGCTTAAGAGATTTTTAGGAATGACAGGATGGTACCAGCGATTTATCTCTATAGTCAGTGATAATGGCACTCAGTTTAAAAGCCAGGAATTCACAACTTTTCTTAGGGATTACGAAGTGCAGCACATATTTACCGCTGCATACTCTCCACAGGCTAATGCGGCTGAAGGAGTAAACCGATCAATTAATGCGGCCTTACGGTCCTATCTCCGTTCAGATCAACGTCACTAGGATAAGTTTCTCAGCAGTATAAACAGTGCCTTAGAAAATCACAATCATCAAATTGCTGACCAACCTCAATCTACTGAGTGAAGCTACGGTTCGGCTAGATCGAGCAGACAATTTCGTACGCCTAAGATCTGATATTCAAAAACACTAAGACAAAGCTTATGATACTAATCAACGGACATATAACTTGAGGAGTAAAATACGCAACTTCGAAGTGGGCCAAACAGTCACTAAGCGAAACTTCAAACTCAGCAATCTAGCCAATAATTTTAATGCTAAGTTGGCACCAGTCGGAATTAAGGTCAAGATCAAGAAAAAACTCGGAAATCATCTGTTTGTAGTGGAAAACCTTTCAGGAAAAGAGCTTGGAACATTCCACGCCAAGGACCTTTGGTAAACAGCTCAGCACCCATTGATTCTTTTTCAGCCTTGAGCCTCCACTTATTAGGGCGTGTCATTCAAATCTGTGGTGTAAGGGCGCGCTGTTTCAAACGACGAACTTATTTGACATACACTATTTCTACGGCGAATTGACCTTGAGCTTTTTTTTTTGGAACCGAGCTTACACCATCCACTTCCATAGAAAAGCTCATAGCCTAAGAATGAGCTTGAATAGTGTGGGGAGTCTAGAATGGTCTGAGTGAGAGTGCTGTCGTGCGAATAAGAGGAGGGAGAAAGCGAATGAAAAAATCGCAAGTGCAAGAAATGCACGTGGAGTTACGTAACACTCGGTACCCCTCGTGGAAATTACCTAAGTCCACGCCTCTTTCTCAAGGTTCAACTATAATGAAGGAACATCAATAAAATTAATTCGCCACTGCCAGCTCGGTCTTGCCATCATTAAATGCAAGCCACTATAAGGCCAGAGCGACCAGTGCCAGACGACGACCCCATCCATGGTTTCAAGTCGAACTTTTGGGACTGCGACCAAATAAATGTCGACCCAGTTCTTGACCTTACCAGAGGATAAATTGTTGGAGAGCTATTTGGCCATAAGTGCGCCCACCTATCGTTTTGTGGAGCGTAGCCAGCCAGCCTAATTCCTAGGCGAAACCTCGTTGGAGCGGATGATTCACCCTAGGACACGGGATAGCCCCTCGCAACCATTACTGGAGATTTCTTGTGAAAGACGTTGACGCCGACTCCAAACCCGGCGTTGAGGAACCCTAACTTCACCCCAGCCCGTAGTTGTCCTTCAAACAGCCGATCTCTTTTTTTCATTTAAACATCTGCGAAAATTTATAAGCCTCCAATTTATAATTAACTTTCTATATATAAATATAACCTTGCAGTAATCTAACCAGATATAAATATAACCGCTTGCCGTGACCGCAGAGTTTTTTTTGTGTAATTTTTGAATCTGAAATGAATGCCTAACGTAAAATCTAGTTTAAATCAAATTCATGCCTATAAATCTACCCACACATTTTTGTACGTTACTCTTCACCAAATTAGTTAGGAATTAAATATATTTGAAATTATTGTTAATACTATTATTACATAAGTGGGATATGAAATCCGATGTTCTCTTTTTGCCGTTTTGTTCTTTGAATTTAATATATGTATGAAATGAAGAATTGCTTAGTTAGTTTATTTGGGCACACGACGTAAGAGATTTAACAGCAAAACTATGGCTAATACCGAGATCCGAAGGTGTTACAAGGTTGGGTGGGTATAGAGAAGGCCATGACATCTAGGTCCTTCCAATAACAACCATTACCTCTGCACTAAGATCCCTATTTAGGTGTAGTCCTTTATTCCTTATCTCTGTCTTCGTTTTATCTATTCATCGCATGTTTTGGGAGAGCACAAGAACCACCCCATTTTCCCTGAGCTCAGCTGAGCCACATGTTAGAAAGACAGAGAGTGCACTTCGACACCCGCGTGTTCGTTACATAATAAATGGCGCCCAACGTGGGGCCCGAAGAAGCAAGGATTTTTTTTTGTCCTACGTGTCCTTAAACCCCTCCTTTACTTCCCACAACACCTTAAACCTTGCAATATGATGGTAATATATATCACTTTGGAGAGGCCAGCCTATGAGTATGAGATTATAACTGGACCAAGTGAAATTTTATACCTTTTCAATAACGTTTTCTTAATTTTTGAACAAATCATTTTAGATAAGTAGAACAGACAAAGTACGGGAAATATGTAGCTTAGGAATATGGGTCTGAATACAGTTCGGATACCTACCAGGCCATACTGTTTCCTAGATCTCAAATAAATTGTTGTAGTGAGGTGAAATTGACTGTTCTTGCTGGAATCATCTCTGGCAAGTCCCTCTTTCAACGAATTACACATTCAAATACAGCTGATATAAATAAAGTGCAGAGTGGTGGGATTATTAGTGCTGTTAAACTCTTATTGAAGGAGAAGTCCCAAATTTGTAAGGAAATTATTTTGATATTTAGAAGTTGAAAACAGAATTCGTGTTTACGAAATAGAATCACCAAATTATCTTCAATTGTCTTGTATTTTTCGTGGTTACGAAATATATTTACCTTTCGTTTTCTTGTTTTTCAAATATGGCCGTTAGACGAAGCCTTGAAAACTTGGCTTCTGCTATGCCAAGTGAAAACGCACTCGTATGCCTAATTTGCAGTGATACCAGCGGACAGACAGATATCGTAGAGACCCTGTGTCGGCACACGTTTCATAAACATTGTCTCAAAACTCTAGGCAACCTTGCTCGAAAAGTATAGTAGGTAGCAACGATAGATTGACTTCAAATGTTCAACCTCCACGAGCGCCTCTTGGGGCAGAAAATTCTACCGCCTCAGGAGCAATACCAAAAAGACCCAATACAAGAGCAAATACTCGTGCAAACCCAAATCAGAATTCAAGAATGGTGGGATTACCTCGACGTGAACAACCACGGAATCCAAGTACAATCCAGCCCCCGGTAGTGTCAGAAGAACGCATTCAACAACTTATTGCGAACTCATTAGAAACTTATCGAGTTAATATGGCATCGGTATTTACCGACGAAATTCGTAACGCCATGAGAAATTTAAGCATCACAGGAGTTCAGGCGGAATCCAATGATGAACCTCAACTAAAGTGGGGACTTTCCAGCACCCTCAGTTGCTCCTCGAAGAAGTCTTGAGAATAGTATTAGAAATCGACGAGATAGTACCAGAACAACCCGATCGAGTATCAAGTATAATTTTTAACATAACTGTCGAAGATTTTATTTATCAAGTAAATTGTTTAACAACTCAAAGTTTAAATGGAGACTTTAAATTGCTTTATAAATTCGCTAATCTGCTCTTCTCGGGACCAGCCCTAACATTTTTCTGGCGATGTCATCGAACTTCGAATGAAATGAACTGGTTCGATCTATGCATTCGTTTAAGAGATAGGTACAAAGACCAAAGGTCAGACAGAGACAATATGGATGCCCTTCGCAGACGCAAGCAAGCCTCCAACGAAAATTTTGATGAATTCCTCGACTCGATGTTGGCTATTACAAATGCATTGCGAGAACCTTTAAACGGTTCAGAATTCATAGCGGAAGTGCGGAACAATTTAAGACCCGACTTATTTCATGAGATTTTACATGCAGAGACCAAATTTAGCTGCCTTGCGTAGGGAATGTCATAAGCATGAAGAATTTTTCCGTAGCTTTTGGTCAAGAAAGGTAACGCGTCAAATAGGCAGTAAACGTATGGTGAATGCGATATTCCATGATGAAGCAGTAGTTGAACCGCTAGATGACGAATCAGATGATCTTATTGATGTGTGTGCATTGCGTGCACCAAAGACAATAAAATGCTGGAATTGTGACGAATTAGGACATGGTTATCAGAACTGTTTGCAACAACGCCGCATATTTTGTTATGGGTGTGGGCTAGTAGATGTGTATAAACCAAATTGTTTAAAATGTAATCCGCGTACGGGAAACCAGTCGCAGTATATCGGCCGATTGGTGAAGGGGGATGTCCGCCCGTAGTCTTGGATAAACCAAAGAATTTAGTAATCAACTCAGCCGTGACCGTAACTAAAAACTCTGACTTACATAATACTAAACAATTCAATCCATATCATGTGGGCTTGCAAGAGTATAGAAAGCGAAGATCTGAACTATTTAAGGATACTGTGCAGTACTCGCGATCTAATCAACGATTGGACGAATAGACACAAGCTAAAGAAAATTACCATATCAGCCATAATTAACCCGGGGAACGATTAACGACCTTTTATTGATTTATCAATATGTGGATAAATTTACACTGCTTTACTAGACAGTGGTGCTAACAAAAGTGTACTAGGAGGAGAATTAACAACAAAACTTATGACCACCAAGCAATATTGCCCCAAAACGCGCGGTAACGCTAGGACAGCCGATGGTTTTGTTGGTACGATTATGAGCAATCTCACTTATAACTCGAAAAGCGTCAACTTTGAATTTCTCATAGTACCGACTATTACTCAAAATATAATATGTGGTATGGACTTCTGGAGATCGTTTGGTCTTTCAATTTCTCACGTCCAATCAGACCCTGAAATTGCCGAAGTTTAGTTTGAATGGTTTGAATGGATTTCCAACTTTTGAAAGAGACGACTTAGGTTTCACTACCCTGATAGAACATGTTATTGATACCGAATTCGCCAAGCCAATAAAACAAAAATTTTTGGAGATACCCAAAATGTTAGAGCTAGGAGTGATACAAGAAGCGCCCGCGTCCTCCTGGTCTTCCTCTTGCGTCTTGTTAGTCAAACCAGGTAAGGTAAGATTCTGCCTTGATTCTCGTAAATTAAATGATGTTACAGTAAAAGACGCATATCCAATACCTTATCTAGAAGGCCTGTTAAGTAGACTACCTCCTGTGCATTGTATTTCTAAGATAGACCTTAAAGATGCCTTTTGGCAAATCGGTCTAGAAGAATCATCGAAAGGAAAGACAGCATTTACACTTCCCAACCGCCCATTGTACCAATTTAGGAGAATGCCATTCGGACTGTGTAAAGCCCCCCAAATGATGTGTCGTCTAATGGATCAAGTTATTCCGTATGACCTATTGATATTATCAAATCATTTCGATGAACATCTCGTGCATCTTAATGAAATATCTGCTCGTCTGAAGCAGGCGGGGCTAACCATTAACATCCAGAAGAGTCAATTTTGTCTGCGAAAAGTAGAATACCTAGGATATATAGTCGGAAAGGGGCACCTTAAGAGTTAACCCAGACAAGGGTAAAGCCATATCTGAGTTCCCAGTCCCGACAACCAAGCGACAGCTTAAGAGATTTTTAGGAATGACAGGATGGTACCAGCGATTTATCTCTATAGTCAGTGATAATGGCACTCAGTTTAAAAGCCAGGAATTCACAACTTTTCTTAGGGATTACGGAGTGCAGCACATATTTACCGCTGCATACTCTCCACAGGCTAATGCGGCTGAAGGAGTAAACCGATCAATTAATGCGGCCTTACGGTCCTATCTCCGTTCAGATCAACGTCACTAGGATAAGTTTCTCAGCAGTATAAACAGTGCCTTAGGAAATCACAATCATCAAATTGCTGACCAACCTCAATCTACTGAGTGAAGCTACGGTTCGGCTAGATCGAGCAGACAATTTCGTACGCCTAAGATCTGATATTCAAAAACATTTAGACAAAGCTAATGATACTAATCAACGGACATATAACTTGAGGAGTAAAATACGCAACTTCGAAGTGGGCCAAACAGTCAATAAGCGTAACTTCAAACTTAGCAATCTAGCCAATAATTTTAATGCTAAGTTGGCACCAGTCGGAATTAAGGTCAAGATCAAGAAAAAACTCGGAAATCATTTGTTTGTAGTGGAAAACCTTTCAGGAAAAGAGCTTGGAACATTCCATGCCAAGGACCTTTGGTAAACAGCTCAGCACCCATTGATTCTTTTTCAGCCTTGAGCCTCCACTTATTAGGGCGTGTCATTCAAATCTGTGGTGTATTTCTACGGCGAATTGACCTTGAGCTTTTTTTTTGGAACCGAGCTTACACCATCCACTTCCATGGAAAAGCTCATAGCCTAAGAATGAGCTTGAATAGTGTGGGGAGTCTAGAATGGTCTGAGCGAGAGTGCTGTCGTGCGAATAAGAGGAGGGAGAAAGCGAATGAAAAAATCGCAAGTGCAAGAAATGCACGTAGAGTTACGTAACACTCTGTACCCCTCGTGGAAATTACCTAAGTCCACGCCTCTTTCTCAAGGTTCAACTATAATGAAGGAACATCAATAAAATTAATTCGCCACTGCCAGCTCGGTCTTGCCATCATGAAGAGGGGGGGGTATAGTATTAAAATTTTTTTTTATTTTTTTTTTCTGAATGCACGACATCTCAAGAATAGTGTGTTAAAATTTTAGATCGATCCGAGTGAAACTTCTGAAGTTATGGGCAGTTAAAGTCAGGTCGACCGACCGCGTTTATATTAGATTTTTGGGTGTCCAAAACTTTAAAACGCTCTCCTGAAAAGTTGCCATTTTCAAAGTCGAGTACACGATCCTGCAAAATCTACTGGACAAATCGTTTTGTAATTTTGCACAGTACTTCTTCACTAAATTCTTCAGGTAACGCTGTCGAGTTTTTTTTTTTTTTAATTTATCATTTTTACAACAACAAATAACTTGGTTTTTTGGGCGTAAATCGGGTTTTTTGACTTTCAAGTGCCTTTAAAAATCGAAAAGCACATTTAAAAATTAAAAACTCGACAGCGTTACCTGGGGAATTTTGTCCTTTAACTAATGCAATTTGATTTTTTCATTTCCGATGATTCTGTGACGAGTTACGATGTACACCGCAAACCACTTCTTTTTCGAGGTCCCGCCTAAGATTGCCTATATCTCACTCAATTTTCAATATTTTTGGATGAAAATTTTCACACATATTGCTTAAATGTTGTATTATCACAAGGGCAAACAAAAATTGAACTGAGACTATCCGTATCGCCAATAAAAATTCTTAAAAAATGACCGATTTTGCACCGAATTAACTATACCCCCCCCTTAAATGCAAGCCACTATAAGGCCAGAGCGACCAGTGCCAGACGACGACTCCAACCATGGTTTCAAGTCGAACTTTTGGGACTGCGACCAAACAAATGTCGACCCAGATCTTGACCTGAACAGAGGATAAATTGTTGGAGAGCTATTTGGCCATAAGTGCGCCCACCTATCGTTGTGTGGAGCGTAGCCAGCCAGCCTAATTCCTAGGCGAAACCTCGTTGGAGCGATGTAACACCCTAGGACACGGGATAGCCCCTCGCAACCATTACTGGAGATTTCTTGTGAAAGACGTTGTCGCCGACTCCAAACCCGGCGTTGAGGAACCCTAACTTCACCCCAGCCCGTAGTTGGCCTTCAAACAGCCGATTTCTTTTTTTCATTTAAGTTTAGTACAAACATGTGTGAAAATTTTTAAGCCTCCAATTTATAATTAACTTTCTATATATAAATATAACCGCTGGCCGTGACCGCAGAGTTTTTTTTGTGTAATTTTTGAATCTGAAATGAATGCCTAACGTAAAATCTAGTTTAAATCAAATTCATGCCTATAAATCTATTCATACATTTTCGTACGTTACTCTTCACCAAATTAGTTAGGAATTAAATATATTTGAAATTATTGTTAATTTAAATCAAACCTTACAGTAGTAAGAAATTATTGTTAATTTAATTAATTAATCAATTTTCCAAAAGATGATTATTTCAAAGGCAACACAAAAAGGTGAGCAGGTTGTCTGTATAGTTATTTCAAGAACTACAAAGTTCTTTCATCAGCAGACTTTGCTAAAGAACTCCGGAATTGCAATAGCCATACCATGTCTTCAACGCTAGAATTAGTTGACACTTTTAGTGGCAACTAAATGAAGCGAAAAAAGTTGGTAAAGCCTACAAAACCGAAGACCACCTTTTTGTGCATACCCTTAGGCGCTACGAAAAATTAGTGTAAGAGCTTCGCTTTACCAAACTAGTATCACGACCTGTTATTTCATATACGGTATATTGTACCACATAGAAAAAGGGTTTTTTTGGAATAAAAATTCCAAAGTAACGGCGTGCCTTCCGTTGGTGTTATTTGGTTAGATTACGACCTATTGAAATTTAAATCAAACCTTGCAGCTTAGCCGGCTCGAGGTCAATCTTCCAAAAGAAGATTATTTCAAAGGCAACACAAAAAGGTGAGTAGGTTGTCTGTATAGCTATTTCAAGAACTACCAAGTTCTATCATCAGCAGCAGACTTTGCTAAAGAACTCTATTATTACATAAGTGGGATATGAAATCCGACGTTCTCTTCTTATCTTAAAGGCATATGCTGTTTTGTTCTTTGAATTTAATATATGTATGAAATGATGAATTGCTAAGTTAGTTTATTTGGGTACCCACCGTAAGAGATTTAACAGCAAAACTATGGGTAGTACCGAGATCCGAAGGTGTTCCAAGGTTGGGTGGGTAAAGAGAAGGCCATGACATCTAGGTCCTTCGAATAACAACCATTACCTCTGCACTATCTCTGTCTTCGTTTTATCTATGTAGCGCATGTTTTGGGAGAGCACAAGAACTACCCCATTTTCCCTGAGCTCAGCCGAGCCACTTGTTAGAAAGACAGAGAGTGCACTCCGACACCCGCGTGTTCGTTACAAACTGAAGCCTTCGTTCGCCTGAATTAGTAGCGCCTCCGGGCGAGATTTCTGTAGTTTCCCACTATTTTTCGCATTAGGTTTGCGGAAGGACCTCGAAGGACCCACCTTTATCCATTCTTGGCTGATGTGGGCATTTTGTTGTGCCCTAGGCTGCTGCACATCAGTCGGATGTAGCTGATGCTGCTGCATGGTTTGTTGCTGAGATCTAAGTTGACTGGATTGACTCTGCTGATGTAGCTGTTGCTGTCCCTGCTGGTACTGTGCCGTCTGATGCTGTGTGGACTTCTGTGGATGTTGGCGATTTTTCCATTGTGCCTTCTGCTGGTGTGGTCTCGCTTCGTGACGACCTGAGTCATCGACTGGTGACGTTTGGCAAGGCTTATCCCGCTTCGACGGTGAATTCACCAGTTCCGTTTGCTGTTGCCTACTTACACGTTTAGGTGGAGACTTGCTGCAAGTGGCACACGCCACTGGCAATGACGAGATCGGCCCTTGGTCTCTCACTGCTACGTGCAGTTCTCGCAGCCGAAACACCTTCTCCCTAAACTCGTTTGTGATGCTGCGGTTAATTTTGCCACTAGCATCCATATCTCTGCTATAATGGGTAGCAATTGAGGCCAGAATATGGCCTATTTCTTCCAACTCGTTGCAAGTAGGCCGCACCTGCCCCACCTTGCTTTTTTTTATGCAGGCCCCGATATTGGCTGCCTCTCCATCGTCCTCCTCAGCCCCAACAGATGGTTTTCTAAGCCTTTTCGGCGTTGCCTCGTGAGCGTCCACTACTAGGGCGGCGACTGGTGTTGCCACTAGCACTAGTGGTGACGGTAGAGAGCAGTATCCGTCGTCCCTGCTTGGGCCGCGCGTGTTTAACAGGATGCGCGATAGAGCGGTTTTGGCAGCTTTTTCTCCAGCATGTTGTAGATGCTCCCTAAAACTGAGCCTGGTGTCCAGTAGAACGCCAAGATATTTAATAGCCCTCTTGGATTCTATCACAGCGCTGCCCACCCGTACTTTTGCAGAGGAGGTAGCGTGGGACTCCAAAGTCCACGAGGCCTGAACGAAGACGCTTTGAGCGAAATTTCCCTGGCTTCGTTAGCAGAACTAGGTTCTGCATTTTCCATCTGGATCGAAACGCACCTTCCATCAGGCAATTGTTGTACAAGTCCACAAAGGACTCAGCCTGTGAAGAGACCGCGATCTTGAGAATCTGGTTGGGGATTTCGTCGGTGCCCGGAGCCTTCGCTGGTTTAAGTTTCCGGACTATGTCGAGTACCTCGTCCACTGTGCATTCCTCTGTTTGTGAGTGAAGCGGGGAATGCAGGACAGGTAATTCGTCCACTATTTAAGGGAAGAGGGTAGAACGGTCTGGGCGTCCTTTGGTGCCGGAGTCTTGTCTATATGCAAGCGCTTCACGACAGTCTGGTACGCCTTTCCCCATGGGTCCTGCTCTGCGGAGTCGCATAGGGCCAGGAAACACTCGCGTTTGCTGTCTTTGATCGCCTTTTTGAGAGCCTTGCAGCACTGCTTGTATTCCAGATGCAGGTCTGAGAAGGCTAGCGTCCCCTAGCTTCGACAGAAATGGCGTCCATGGTACATGGATCCTGCACCGGCTCTACTGAAAGTGTATCCTGTGCCGGAGTTGAGCAGCGAGAAACTGAGATTGCAGAAACACTCGAGCAAAAGGCGGCCCCGTGCGTCGGAGCGAGTGCTGCCCCATTCAATTTTCCAAGCATTAATGTCGCCGCCAACAGCATTTACAGTTCCCAACCGCCCATTGTACCAATTTAGGAGAATGCCATTCGGACTGTGTAATGCCACCAAACGATGTGTCGTCTAATGGATCAAGTTATTCCGTATGACCTATTGATATTATCAAATCATTTCCATGAACATCTCGTGCATCTTAATGAAATATCTGCTCGTCTGAAGCAGGCGGGGCTAACCATTAACATCCAAAGAGTCAATTTTGTCTGCGAAAAGTAGAATACCTAGGATATATAGTCCGAGAGGGCACCTTAAGAGTTAACCCAGACAAGGTTAAAGCCATATCTGAGTACCCTTAAGAGATTTTTAGGAATGACAGGATGGTACCAGCGATTTATCTCTATAGTCAGTGATAATGGCACTCAGTTTAAAAGTCAGGAATTCACAACATTTCTTAGGGATTACGGAGTCCAGCACATATTTACCGCTGCATACTCTCCACAGGCCAATGCGGCTGAACGAGTAAACCGATCAATTAATGCGGCCTTACGGTCCTATCTCCGTTCAGATCAACGTCACTAGGATAAGTTTCTCAGCAGTATAAACAAAGCCTTACGAAATCACATTCATCAATCAATTGGAATTTCAACCTATGTGGCGGTGTTTGGTCAATACATGATAACCTGTGGAAAAGAGTACAAATTACTGACCAACCTCAATCTACTGAATGAAGCTATGGTTCGGCTAGATCGACCAGACAATTTCGTACGCCTAAGATCTGATATTCAAAAAAATTTAGACAAAGCTTGATACTAATCAACGGACATATAACTTGAGGAGTAAAATACGCAACTTCGAAGTGGGCCAACCAGTCAATAAGCGTAACTTCAAATTCAGCAACCTAGTTCCTGTCGGAATTAAGGTCAAGATCAAGAAAGAACTCGGATATCATTTGTTTGTAGTGGAAAACCTTTTAGGAAATGAGCTTGGAACATTCCATGCCAAGGACCTTTGGTAAACAGCTCAGCACCCATTGATTCTTTTTCAGCCTTGAACCACCACTTATTAGGGACCCCTTTTTTTTGAGCAGAGGATAAAATGTTGGAGAGCTATTTGGCCATAAGTGCGACCACCTATCGTTGTGTGGAGCGTAGCCAGCCAGCCTAATTCCTAGGCGACACCTCGTTGGAGCGGATGATTCACCCTAGGACACGGGATACCCCCTCGCAACCATTACTGGAGATTTCTTGTGAAAGACGTTGTCGCCGACTCCAAACCCGGCGTTGAGGAACCCTAACTTCACCCCAGCCCGTAGTTGGCCTTCAAACAGCCGATCTCTTTTTTTCATTTTCGTACAAACATGTGTGAAAATTTATAAGCCTCCAATTTATAATTAACTTTGTATGTATAAATATAACCGCTTGCCGTAACCGCAGAGTTTTTTTGTGTAACTTTTGAATCTGAAATGAATGCCTAACGTAAAATCTAGTTTAAATCAAATTCATGCCTATAAATCTACCCACACATTTTTGTACGTTACTCTTCACCAAATTAGTTAGGAATTAAATATATTTGAAATTATTGTTAATACTATTTTTAAATAAGTGGGATATGAAATCCGATGTTCTCTTCTTATCTTAAAGGCATATGCTGTTTTGTTCTTTGAATTTAATATATGTATGAAATGATGAATAGCTAAGTTAGTTTATTTGGGCACCCGACGTAAGAGATTTAACAGCAAAACTATGGGTAATACCGAGATCGGAAGGTGTTCCAAGGTTGGGTATAGAGAAGGCCATGACATCTAGGTCCTTCGAATAACAACCATTACCTCTGCACTATCTCTGTCTTCGTTTTATCTATGTAGCGCATGTTTTGGGAGAGCACAAGAACTACCCCATTTTCCCTGAGCTCAGCCGAGCCACTTGTTAGAAAGACAGAGAGTGCACTCCGACACCCGCGTGTTCGTTACAAACTGAAGCCTTCGTTCGCCTGAATTAGTAGCGCCTCCGGGCGAGATTTCTGTAGTTTCCCACTATTTTTCGCATTAGGTTTGCGGAAGGACCTCGAAGGACCCACCTTTATCCATTCTTGGCTGATGTGGGCATTTTGTTGTACCCTAGGCTGCTGCACATCAGTCGAATGTAGCTGATGCTGCTGCATGGTTTGTTGCTGAGATCTAAGTTGACTGGATTGACTCTGGATTGATGCTGTGTGGACTTCTGTGGATGTTGGCGATTTTTCTGTTGTGCCTTCTGCTGGTGTGGCCTCGCTTGGTGACGACCTGAGTCATCGACTGGTGACGTTTGGCAAGGCTTATCCCGCTTCGACGGTGAATTCACCAGTTCGGTTTGCTGTTGCCTACTCACACGTTTAGGTCGAGACTTGCTGCAAGTGGCACACGCCACTGGCAATGACGAGATCGGCCCTTGATCTCGAAGCAAAGCGCTCACTGCTACGTGCAGTTCTCGCAGCCGAGCCACCTTCTCCCTAAACTCGTTTGTGATGCTGCGGTTAATTTTGCCACTAGCATCCTTATCTCTGCTATAATGGGCAGCAATTGAGTCCAGAATATGGCCCATTTCCTCCAAATCGTTGCAAGTAGTCCGCACCTGCCCCACCTTGCTTTTTTTTATGCAGGCCCCGATATTGGCTGCCTCTCCATCGTCCTCCTCAGCCCCAACAGATGGGCTTCTAAGCCTTTTCGGCGTTGCCTCGTCCACTACTAAGGCGGCGTCTGGTGTTGCCACTAGCACCGACGTGGCGGGTGCTAGATGACTTTTAAATTCCATTTATTTCTCAGGTGCATTCGTGCTGCTGCACCAGGTGCATTCGTCCAAAGTTTCGTGGCCGAGATACATCCTGAAGCAGCCTTGACCACTCAGCCCTCGCCGTGTTTACGCAGAACCCACGCGCTAATGTCAGGGATGAGCGTGTGCGTCCACCTTCCCTTGGTCGAGGTGTCCCAGCGCTTTTGCCACCTCCGTATACTCTGTTGCCGCGCTAGGCTGCGTTTCACTTTCATACCGTCGATCCAGAGCAGTAGCCGTCGTCCCTGCTTGGGCCGCGCGTGTTTAGCAGGATGCGCGATAAAGCGTGTGCGGATTTGGCTGCTTTTTCTCCAGCATGTTGCAGATGCTCCCTAAAACTGGGCCTTGTGTCCAGTAGAACGCCAAGATATTTAATAGCCCTCTTGGATTCTTTCACAGCGCTGCCCACCCGTACTTTTGCAGAGAAGGTAGCGTGGGACTCCAAAGTCGGCTAATGCGACTAGGATACGGCTCCATCTGGCGGAGTTGAAGGCGTTTCTTATGTCTAGGGTGGTTACCAGACAATACTCTTTCAACCCCCCTTTCCATCTAGCACCGGCAATCGCGTCCGCCGCAATGTTAACCACTTAGCCTTCCGGAAACCGAACTGCTGCTCCGCAAGTCCTCCGTTGGCTTGGATGGCTGAGCTAAGCCTTGCGCAAATTAGGGACTCTAGGACTTTACCTGCCGAGTCCAGGAGGCCTGAACGAAGACGCTTCGAGCGAAATTTTCCTGGCTTCGTTAGCAGAAGTAGGTTCTGCTTTTTCCATCTGGATGGAAACGCACCTTCCATCAGGCAATTGTTGTACAAGTCCACAAAGGACTCAGCCTGTGAAGAGACCGCGATCTTGAGAATCTGGTTGGGGATTTTGTCGGTGCCCGGAGCCTTCGCTGGTTTCCAGTTTCCGGACTATGTCGAGCACCTCGTCCACTGTGCATTCCTCTGTTTGTGGGTGAAGCGGGGAATGCAGGACAGGCAATTCGTCCACTATTTAAGGGAAGAGGGTAGAACGGTCTGGGCGTCCTTTGGTGCCGGAGTCTTGTCTATATGCAAGCGCTTCACGACAGTCTGGTATGCCTTTCCCCATGGGTCCTGCTCTGCGGAGTCGCATAGGGCCAGGAAACACTCGCGTTTGCTGTCTTTGATCGCGTTTTTGAGAGCCTTGCAGCACTGCTTGTATTGCAAATGCAGGCTAGCGTCCCTTTAGCACGCTGGTACAAGCGTCTCGCGCGGAAGCATCTGCGGCGAACGTCGGCGATACTGTCATTCCACCAACAGACTGGTTTGTGGTGTCTTCTGTATGCCTTGCGCTGGGACATACTCTCATCACAGGCCCTCTCGAGTGTCGACATGATAGAGTTGGCTGCCGTGTCTGCATTTCCTAGACGTACATCACGTAAACCCTCCAATACGCTGCAAAACGTGTACAAGTTTAAGGACTCAATCTTGTAGCTTTTCCCGGTGGGAGGCGTTCGTTCAGCTCACGGCATGGTTGTCCCAACGGTGAAGACAATGGCCTTGTGGTCGCTACCTGTGTATGCGCGATAAAGCGTCGCCCAACTTCCCAATTCGACTGTGCAGCTATGGAGTCACTGGCGAACGTAAGGTCGGCCCCGTGCGTCGAGTGCTGCCCCATTCAATTGCCCAAGCATTAAAGTCGCCGCCAATGATGACACCTTGGCGGCCCCTAGCGTCGACAGAAATGGCGTCGATGGTACATCCAAACCTCTCTAGGGTGTAGCTGGGAGGCAGGTAGCAACTATAGACCCAGTACCCTCCAATTTTGGCCCGGACGAAGCCCTCCATCTGGGCGACTTCCTCAATTGGAAGCCTACTAGTCCCACAGGACCAAATAGCAGCCTTTGCGTTGATATCGGATACCCAGTCGGCGTTCCTCTCCGATCTATAAGGCTCACTGACTAGGGCAAAGTCGTAGTCGCATTCCCGAACCGTCTGATTGAGGAGATCCTGCGCGACGGCACAATGATTAAGGTTCACTTGGATGAAGTTTAGGCGCATCATTGATGGGCCCGTGATTTGCCGCTTTGTTCCATTAAGGGGGCACCGATGAGTGATGTGCTTCCACTCCACACCTAAGGCAGCAGTTGGACCTATCCACTTGGCTGGGGCAATTCACCTGATATATGCCCAGCCCTGAGGCAGCAGTAACAACGATTAGGCAGTTTAGTCCAGCTCCTTTATACGGCAACAGGGCCAACCAAGGCGGACTTTGCTTAAGTATCTTCCTCATCACCGTCTCAGCTGCACTGATGACTGCGACTTTAGACCCGGAGAGCGTTGACTCCTGACAGTGCAACAATCCTCGTCGACACTTGCTTGTTTTGCCAATGCGGCAATAAGGTCGCGAGGCTTACTGGTGATTGGAGCAAGGACACGTACTCCGGCTGAATCCCCTAGAACGTGCTTCAGCACGTCCTTCAGCAACTGCTTGTCCTCAGGGGCCCCCTTTAGCTCGAGTAGCAACCCGTCATTGACGGTACGTCGTACCTTGACGACTTGCTCGCATACGCGTTTGAGCTTATCATCACTACGCCTCGTTACCATGGCCAAGACCTCGGTGTAGCTGCTGTACACCAGATTTTTAACGGCCCCCCGAGATGACGCACCGACCCGCTGCCACGTACTGTTGTCCTTCTGGTCAGGGTCATGGGGTTGCTCTTCTCGCTTATCTCGGAGTCTCTAGATCGCTTCGGGGTCGCGTCTTGACAAGTTTCCACCGACAGTGCCGCATTTGGAGCCACGAGACTTGAGGCAGCCTGCTGTTCTGACGCTTGCCCTGGTGGCGGAGGCGTCCGCTGTACTGGCATTCCCTCGGCGGGCAAGTATTTCCCCCTGCCAAGCGATGGCAGTTATACCGCTCCGACTCGGGAACTTTTTACTAGATATTTATTTATTTAAAAAAAAAAATAAGAGAAAAGCAAATTAATTGGGTGACAATTGAATAGATAGCTAAATATAATAATTTGTGAATAGGGAATTAGACCCACAACTAAAAAACCCAATCTTCATTCGTTGAGTTCAAAATATGAACTGATTTTATTTACAAAAGTACGGAGTTTATACAGGATTATCTTAGGCTCTAGTAGGTAACAATTGTTCTTAGAAGATCTTATTTTAGACTCACACCCACGTATTCGGGGGTTGAAAAATTATTATTTTGGGCATGGCGTCGGCCACTTGACATCCTGTCGTTGTGATCTTTTGGGTTAGTTTAGAATTACAAGTGTTTTTCCCACACCGCGTGTGGCAGATTGTATTTCTAGTCATATGGTTAGTTGGGTTGGTACAGAGGTACAGTTGTATTGTATTTTCTTTAGTGCATCTAAATTTATTCTTAAACATTCTGCAACGGGGGGCCAAATGTGGTGTTTTGGAATTTGTGTTTAATGTTAGGTTGTCTTATACAAATTATTATTAATATTATCATTAGTAAGAGGACTAACATTAAGGAAGCATGACCAGCTACATGATGGAAGTTTGAACCTAGTAATTCAATATGATGTTCCTTTAATGATAGTACTAATGCTTCGGACAACTTGTTCTTTTATTTTTGTTATTTCCAATTTCATTTGACTCGGTTTTAAAATATTAGAGTTCGACCTACCAGGGTTAATGTCTTAAAAGATTTATAATTCCTGTCTGAATTTTTTCATCAACTACGCCACTTAATTGCCTTATAATCATGAAGAACTGGATGGATTCTCTATATACGTAATAGCTTTCTTTAAGTAATTCTGTTATTTTTTCAATCCGGTTGTTCATGTTGCGAAAATTGTCATTTAATTCATCTATAGTTTTCTTAGGAATGTTTGCCGTGGAGTCTAGTATCGATGTCTGTTTTATTTTTAGGTGTTTCAAGTTTTGCTGATTTGTAAGTAAACTTTTCATTTTTTCTTCCATTTATAGTCTGTCATCCGCATCCATAATGCCAAATAATATATGGTACAGTGAACCCATGAATTCAAACGGTGCACGCTTGCTTCTTGGCTTATTTTGGCTCATGAACAATCTATTATTTTCTTCGATTTCCGTAATTCGTTTTACCGTGCTGTTTAGTAACAAATGGCACTGGTCTTTGAAATTATAAAACTTTTGACATAAATCCCTCATTTTAGGAATCATTTTGTCACCTTGACTAAGCATTTCAAAATATGCCGACATGTCATAGTATATTACCAGATCCCATGAGGACGCTACAACTTCCACTTCACCCATTAGATCTAAGTACAACGCGGCTGTTGCGTTTAGTTCTTTTACCGTATTTTTTGGTCGATTATCTTGAGTGCTTGCTGCATTCGAAAGTTGACAAAGCAGCATCAACATTGCTAACATCACTACGGTTCCTACTTTGGACAGATGACCGAGTCTGGTACTTTTCCGATATTGATTCTCCTCAACGTTTTCGGATGATTTTACCCCAACAAGTAGACAGATTTTATTTATAGGTCTTGTAATTGACCCTTCCTGCAATTTGACTTTGACCACTCTTACTTTGTCGTCCCTGCCTTTGTGAATTTCCTCAATCTTGCCCAGAGGCCACCTAGCTGGGTGACAATTTTCATCTTTAATCAGTACGACCTGTCCATTTTCTAAATTTTCTGTGTTTTGTCGCCACTTATTCCTTTGCTGGAGAGTATATAGATACTCGTCTTTCCATTTCAACCAGAAATCCTTTTTCATTTTCTGAATTAATTTCATTCTGTCTAAATTTCCAATTTTTTCCTCTGATATGGACTCGGCTGCTTCTAATGTTGGTCTTCCAATTAGGAAATGACCGGGAGTTAACACTTCGTTGTTGTCCATATCTTCACCTGTCGTATACAACGGCCGTGAATTTAGCACCGCTTCTAACTGGCACAATAAAGTGGCCAATTCTTCATATGTGAGGCTGCTCCCACAACATTCGTCTCATTATCGGAGTATATGTTAGCGCACTTACCGCGCACTTAATCTTCGATATGCTGCTAGGAAGGCATCAGTTGTCAAGTCACTAACAACCTCTAAATGAATTGCCTTAGTTGACAAGCACACGAATACTGCTATGTACCCCTTGAATGTTTTTTGTGCCCGGGTTTTCGAGCATCTTATGTGATATGGACCGGCAAAATCAATCCCCGTGTTATTAAATGGAGGTGACACCGTTACCCTGTTTTTGGGTAGGTTACCCATAATTTGCTCCGCAGTTACTTGGCGGTATCTGGCACAAGTGACGCATTCCCTCAGGTATTTTTTAAGTGCGTTTTTTAAACCGAAAATCCAAAATTTTCTTTGAATTTGGTTTCTCATAAGATTAATTCCTCCATGTAAGGTTTCATTAATCAATAGCATTGTTAAATGTGACTTATCTAAGATCACGCGTAACACGCGTAATATTCCATCGTTATCTATAAATGGATTTAGGCTTAGAATTTTGCTTTCATATCAATTTGTTTGTTCTGAGTAAGATGTGATATCTCTCTGCTAAATTGATGTGCCTGTTGGTGTTTAATAATCAGATTTTTAGCCTTCTTAAACTCACTGACGGTTAAATATGATGGATACACTTTATCTCTTTTTCTAATGCCAATAAATCTTAATACATGTGCGGTGATTCTGACTATCATATTCATACAGGAATACTTTTGAATTAGTTCTTGTTTAATGCTATTTTCTGTATTTAACACTGCGGTATTTACCATAATCTTGTCAGCACCCGTTTTATCTATAGGCCATTTTTCTTTTGACTCACTGAGCCATTTTGGTCCATTCCACCATAAGTTACAAATTTTTAATTTAGTTGGACAAATCCCTCTTGATTTTACATGGTGCCATGTTATTTCTTTTTTATTTCGGATATCTTCTATGCGGCGCCTTACAAATTTTTCCTTACTAGTACCGTCTTGTATCCAGCACAATGTTATAGTAGAGTCGCTCCAAGCATAAGTTTCAGCTGGAACAGCAATGTTTGGCTGGACTCTTTGTAGTAATTGTGATAACAAGTGTGCTGCACATAACTCCAACTTCGGAATAGTCTTTCTATTTTTTATAGGATTAACTTTGCTTTTTCTGGCTATTAAGGTAACTGTCTCACCTATTTTAGCATATACCACCGCTGCGTAGGCTTTTTCTGAAGCGTCAGCAAAACCATGAATCTGTAACAACATATTAGGCTGTGTCTTGATCCATCGGGGTAATCTGATTTCTTCCAAGCACACTAAATTGTCCCTGAAGGATTTCCATTCTGTTGTATCTTTATCGGACAATTCATGATACCAATTTTGTTCTGCTAACCACAATTTCTGCATGAACAATTTTGCTATTACCGTAACTAGTGCTAGCCAACCTAGCGGATCATATATTTTGGCTAGTGTGGATAGTACTACTCTTTTATTCATTTTTTCGTTCTTGTCACAGTGTGCCTAAAACTTAAATTCGTCTTTAAATGGCTCCCACTGCAACCATAAGGTTTTAATTGCTTCGTTCTCGTCAATTTTTAGTACTTTTTTATCGTCTGTATCAATTACACCTTCAACAATTTCCGATTTATTCGAAATCCATTTTCTCAAATTCATACCTGCCTTTTCCAACTCTCTGGAAACCTGCTGAATTTTGTGTTTTGATTCTTGTAAGGTATCACCTCCTGTCATTAAATCATCCATGTAGAATTCATCTCGGATAATTACACTAATCATTTTATCCTTGCATTTGTTTGCTATTTCCCTGAGCACCCTTGTAGCTAAATAAGGTGCTGATGCAGTACCCTACGTTACTGTTGTCAATTTATATTTTCTTAATTTTTTCTGTGGTGAATTCATCCACAAAATATGTAAATATTTTTGATCGTCTTGATTAATGTTTATCTGTCGATACATTTTCTCAATATCTGCAGATGCTACGAACTGCCATTTTAAGTCGAATATGTCCTTTTGAAGACGTGGCCCGATCCACATTACGTCATTTAGACTTTTGTTATTTGTTTATTTCGCGGATGCGTCAAATACAACTCTTAGTTTAGTTGTCAGACTTGTTTCTCTAACTACTGCTTGATGGGGCAGATAATAGATACCTTCATCTTTAGCTTCGACCATGTGGCCCAAACCCAAACATTCTTCAATAAATTTTTCATACTCTTCCTTATGTTTTGGATCAAGCCTTCGTTCGTCTGAATTAGTATCGCTTCCGGGCGGGATTTCTGTAGTTTCCCACTATTTTTCGCATTAGGCTTGCAGGAGGTCCTTGAAGGACTCACCTTTATCCATTCTTGGCTGATGTGGGCATTGTGCTGTGCCCTAGGCTGCTGCACATCAGTCGGATGTAGCTGATGCTGCTGCATGGTTTGTTGCTGAGATCTAAGTTGACTGGATTGACTCTGCTGATGTAGCTGTTGCTGCCCCTGCTGGTACTGTGCCGTCTAAAGCCGTGTAGACTTCTGTGGATGTTGGTGATTTTTCTGTTGTGCCTTCTGCTGGTGTGGCCTCGCTTGGTGACGACCTGAGTCATCGACTGGTGACGTTTGGCAAGGACAATTTATATTTATTTGGCTCGATATATACTTATACATATAAATGTCTATATCTTCATTGGAAAGAGTAAATCGTGTGAGAGTTGATTTAGATTTGATTATAATGGAAATTAATAAGGGTGTAATGACCGGGTTCCGCTTCGTTTAAAAAATGGAATAGATATACGTCAGTGTCGCTTTGTGGTAATATTCTGATTGATTTTTATTTCAAATTTTTTTTTTTTGTTTAACCTATGTTCACATATATATTCTTATGCTGCGACTTATGCGATAGCCACAAAAGAGAGGGACAGTGTCAGTACCTACATACATATTATTTGGGGCGCTTGCATCAAAGTGCTTGGTCAGCGTTCACACGCTGGCTTGGCCCTTGCTCATGTTACGCCCGTGCATTGTTGCTTAAGTGAATATATGAGGGACTGGATTCCGATTCCGTAGAAATAAGTAGTCCCATTTAGAATTATATTTAGTTATATGGTAATAGGTTTTATTTTAGATTATAATTAGGTTTTAGTAACTAAAAAAAAAGATGAATTGAATGGTAATTGTTTCATCTTTAGGGCTTTAATGAGAGCGCCGTTTTCGTCTTTAATACTTCTTTACTTCTTTAATGCACATCTTTCGTCTTCAATACACGTCTTCTCGTCCTTGGCTCGTCTTAAAAAGTACTTCTTCCTCGTCGTCTCGTAGCAGCCACATCGTCGTTTTGTGGGTCGCTTGCCACCTAGTCTCACATAGATCGCTTGCCACACCGTCGCTAAACAGCTGTTCTGAGGTGGTTTCGCCATTCGGCGTTACCATAAATCAATGTTTACACGTAAACATATTCAACTGCACACTTATATTTTATTGGGTATATATTTAATAGTTTATACTTGCAACAAAGTGTTACAAGTTGAGCTCTTCATGTTGAATAATTTTTGGTATGAATATACTACACATCCCCTTTTTAGAAAATAACGTAATATTATGGAGTTATTTATTGATTAATAAGTGATTAATTGATTAAAAGTAATGTATGTTAAAAAAAATTTGTTTTATTTGTGTCTGGCCAGATAAATATTCTTTCTCATTTTTTATTTTATTTTTTTTTTTAATTGTATGTATATACTTTTAATTAGATGAAGTAGTTATAGTAGCTGAATCCATAAAAACTTTTATATATTTCCTTTTTTTTATACCATACACCCATAGGGTGAAATGGTATATTAAAGTCGCCAAAATGTATGTAACAGGCAGAAGGAAGCTTTTCCGACCCCATAAAGTATATATATTCTTGATCAGTATCAACAGCCGAGTCGATCTAGCCATGTCCGTCTGTCCGTCCGTCCGTCCGTCTGTCTGTCTGTCCGTCTGTCCGTCTGTCCGTCTGTCCGTCTGTCCGTCCGTATGAACGCCTAGTTCTCGGAGACTATAAGAGATAGAGCCACCAAATTTGAAATGTAGGCTCGTGTGGTATGTAGAGTGATCGAGTTTGTTTCAAATTTTTGCCACGCCCCTTTCCGCCCCCGCAATTCAAAAAAAACGTTTATCTCAAAAACTATTGCAGCTAGAGACACCATATTTGGTATGTATATTTGCTTAGTAAATGCGCTCATTTTGTAATTATAAAGATTTTGCCACGCCCCTTTCCGCCCCCGCAATTCAAAAAAAACGTTTATCTCAAAAACTATTGCAGCTAGAGACACCATATTTGGTATGTATATTTGCTTAGTAAATACGCTCATTTTGTAATTATAAAGATTTTGCCACGCCCCTTTCCGCCCCCGAAATTTGAAAATCTCGATTATCTCCCGTAATTTTTCACCTTGTGGAATCAAATTTGGCACACTTGAATTTGATACTAATACCCAGCAAAATACCAAATTTGATCAAAATCGGAAAAATAGCCATTTATGCATATAAACGTTTTTCCATAAGGCCGCAGTTGGCCGTTGGCGGGTGGGGCGCTAGGGTGCTCATATGCATGAGTGAGCGAGATACTAAGATATGCTTGTAAAAAGCATGTGAACAGAACTTTATTAAAATAGGCAAATGCTGTTATTATTTTGTTATTTGTTATTACAAATTTGAAATATTTGTTTTACTGGTGTATGGTATACCTAAGTCGGCGTGACGACTTACTTACTTCATTTTTTTAAATTATTTTTGAAGGTTTTTAATCTATCCTTATGTACGGTTTGCACCTTATTTTTGTGGTTTCTTATTTCAATGTTGTTATTTATGGCTATTTCAATAACTTCGAATGGTCCTAAATAGGCCGAATCAAGCTTATGACCAGTTTCGTTTTTATACCCTTGTAGAGGGTATTATAAAATTGGTCAGATGTTTGTAACGCACAGAAGGAGACGTTTCCGACCCCATAAAGTATATATATTCTTGATCAGTATGAGAAGCTGAGTCGATATAGCCATGTCCGTCTGTCCGTCGGTGCGTAAAAGTTTTACTCAGTCATCTTAAGAGCTATCGGGATGAAATTTTTATTGGGGGCTTATTTTTACCCGGGTGAGATAAAGTATGAAAATCATCGGGATCGGACTACTATATCATATAGCTCTGGAACAAAAATTTTTGCAAAAATTTGAGTATCCCCATGAAATTTACCAATATAATAGAATTTGATATGAAATCTCAGATCCCAAAATTTGAATTTGATCGGATAAATAGAACACAAGTTACAGTCAATACAAATCGGTTCTACGTCATCAGCAAATCAAACAGAGCACATGCATACACACACACAGACGCAAAGCTACACGAACTGTATGTGTATGCGTGCGATGCTTTGGATGGTAGAAGAAAAAAATTGTAGTAAAAAGAGTAATAATTTGAATGTTTTGTTTGTGTATTGATGAATTGAGTTGCAGGGAAAGAAATTTCAAAATGTAAAAATATTATTGCCAAGGGTATATAAACTTTGGCATAGCCGAAGTTAGCTTCTTTTATATTTTAAGAAAACTTTATCTCCTATTTCTATTCTAGTCTCTACTGATTTACTGTCATAAAAGTTTTTTGTTTTTCCTTATGTTCTTGTAACATTGTTCTAGCTCTATTATATATATCTAAACTTAACTTCTTTAGCATAATCATCTACGTTATATAAAGGTTCTATTCTATTTATGCTATTAAAATGAATTGGTAAATTGTTTTGTTTACCAAATACAAGTTCATAGGGACAGTATTTATGTGCTACTGATGGAGTTGTGTTAAAACAATACACAAAATATTGTGACCATATATCCCAATCAGTTTTATCTACTGATATATATGAACGAATGTACTCATTGAATGTCCTATGACTTCTTTCAACGGTACCTCAAGTCTAGTGATGGTGTGCAGTAGACGTAATGTTGTCTATTTTTATTATTGAATTTTTGTATTCTGTTCCCATGTCCGTAATGAACGTCTTCATTGGACCGTACTTCAGAATGAAAGATTCAAAAATAGCTTTAGAGATTGTTGTAGCGCTTTTATTGGGAACTGGTATTGCTACTAAGTATTTCGTCAAGTCACATATTAGAGTGACTGCATATTTGTTACCATTCTCGGATTTTGGTAATGGACCAATGGTGTCCACTATTACCCTATCAAAAGCATGTATGGGGGTTTCTGTAGTAACTAAGGGTGTTTTTATGTGCTTTGTCGTTTTTGACTTTAGGCATTTTTCACATTTATTAATGTAGTCTTATACATGACGTGTCATGTTTTTCCACTGATATCTTTTTACTTTGGCCAAAGTTTTTGTAATTCCTGTATGGCCACCCTGTATCGGATCATCATGGTATGTAGACAATATTGCTTCTTTATCTTTATCTTTTTCTATAATGGTCACCGGTTGGAGTAGCTCTACTCTTAATGTTCTCAATATTTTATTGCCCATTTCTTTAAAAGACTCTATTGAGAATGTTTCAAAGATCTTTTCATTCGGTGCCAACTTGAGTTGTTTGATTTCGAGTATACCGGCTTGTTTTTCAAGCCTTGGAAAAAAACTGACCTAAGTCTAGATTTCCATTGGTGTACAGATTTCCAATCTCAATTCTCGCTATAACTTTCTTTCCATGTTTTAGGAAACATAAATCGTGTGTTATACGCAAGGTCACAACTTTTCGTACTTCATCATTGCAGAGTACATCATATATTTTGGGCTTAGAAGCATCATTAGGTATGTGCCTAATTGTATTTTCATTTTTATTCTCTGGCCAGAGATTATTTTGTCTACTTTGCTGCCTGGTAGTGACTTTCAAAATTATCTTTTCCCTTCAGATATTCTACTGTAAACTTATATTCTCAAGTGTATAATAGCCCAGTGTATCGCAGCTGGTTCTTGTTCAGTAGTGCTTTTATTACTTTCACCTTTGGTGAATGAACGGGAAGCGTAATCTACTGGTAAATGCTTATCACCGTAAGTTTGAGTCAAAGCTGCTCCACATGCATATTTGATAGCATTCTTTGGTAAAATCTGAATACTGCAGCTGTGTGGGTTCTATTTAGGCTTTTATCAGATATTCAAATCCTTTTTGGGATTCTTCAGACCAAACAAAATCTACGTTTTTCTTAAATAGTTGTGTTATCGGACGTGCATGTTCTGCGAAATTTTTAATAAAACACTGTAGTAGTTGCAAAAAGCTACGAATCTTCTAGCACTATCAGCGTCTGTTGGTACTGGGTATCTTTCAATGACGTCATATTTGGTGTCATCTGGCAATATTCCTTTGTCACTACATTTGTGACCCAAGAATGTCACTTCGTGCATGAAGAATGAACATTTCTCTGGATGCAGTTTTAGGTTGTGTTTTCTGCATATATCAAAAATATCCTTTAGGTTTTTGAGCATGTGTTTCTCGGAACAACCGATGACTATTAAGTCATCCATGTAAAGCAATGCTTGTGACGGGCTTAATCCAGTGAAAGCGATTGTCATCATTCTTTGAAACGAATTTGGTGCTATTTTCAGACCATATGGTAGCCTAGTAAACTGATAAGATCCATTGCTAGTGGAAAATTACGTAATGCTTCGCGATTTATCTTCTTATTCTATTTGGTGGAAACCGGACATTAAATCTAGACATGAAAAAAATTTGGCTCTGCCTAGTTGATCAAGATTGCCGTCTATCCTTGGTTTCTTTTCTGATCCTGGTAAGCCTTTTTTCGGCACCAGTAGTAACGGACTATTATATTCAGACACTGAGGGTTCAACTATTTTGTCTTGAACGAGTTTATCGACTTGTGGTGTTATTTCTTCCTTATGAGTGTGTGGTATTCTATAATTTTGTATGTATACAGGCTGTTTATCATTCAAACTTAATTCTTGTTTGTAAAGGTTGTTTGTTGTAATTGGTTAATTTTCTAGTACGTTTTTGAACATAGGTTGGAAGTTTGGCTTCAGTTTTTGCATTACTGATTGATTTCTTTGGTCATAAGTTTTCTGTACTATTTCATAATTTATTAATTGTTCATAGTTTATGTTTTTCAAATTTAAAATTTGTACTCTTTTTGTTGTGTTTAAAATTCGGACAAATGTTTAATTCGGACTTGAGATCGAATTTCC
The DNA here is from genome assembly GCA_018152135.1 of Drosophila paulistorum. Taxonomy (NCBI): domain Eukaryota; kingdom Metazoa; phylum Arthropoda; class Insecta; order Diptera; family Drosophilidae; genus Drosophila; species Drosophila paulistorum. Next base: position 345,223 of record JAECXG010000159.1, read on the forward strand.
AATAAATATTCCATTTTCGACCTCTTGATTTAAGACGACGATATTTGAGTTTTCCTTTGGGATATTTAGTTGTTGGATTACTTCAGATCTCGCTGGAAGGATTGTGGTATTGCTGTCACAAGTGTGTAATATGGGTATATTTATTGCAAAATTTCAATTATTTGGTCTTAATATTAGTGAATCGTTTGGTTCACTGGAGTCTAATTGGCAAATGAAGGTTTTGAAAAAATCTAGTCCTAAAATTCCAGCGAATGGTATAGGAATTATAGGATTATGAATTTGTTTTGTAGTAGTTCTATAAGGGTTAGACCTCTGGACATAATTGAACCTTCGACAATTCCTGATATTTCAATTAAATTTGAAGTATCTACATGTTAAAAGGAATCTGTTTTTTCTTTTATTATTGATATGTCTGCACCAGTATCTAACAAGAAAGTGAACATGTTGCCTGTATTTTCATGCTTTTAGTACGTTACATACTTGATTGTTTATGCAGTTCTTTGTTAGTGCCTCTGTAGCGATTGAAAGTGTATACTTCTTGGCTATTTCGACGGGTGTACCATCATGTATAAAGGCTCCTTCCAGAGAGTCAGTAAGCTTTTCGACTTCTTGGGCGTACTGGCTTGCTGTTTTGTTTCTCTGGGGTTTTTTAGTTTTGCTGCTATTGACGCTACCGATTCTGTTTTTACATTAGTGGCAATGCGATTAATTATTGCTTCTATTGTCTGTTCAGACGTTATCGAGTGTAGCCTTTAAGTTTTATCTTTATAACGCACACTGCTGTTTCTTCATGGTTGCCTTTTAGAGTATTTAACAAACTCAATGCATCAATGAACCTCTGAAGATTTTCTGTTCTGCCGTCAAACTCTGAAATTTCCAAACAAGTTGTTTGTTTATATTGAATATTATGTCTTTTTATACCATACAACCCCCATAGGGTGAAATGGTATATTAAAGTCGCCAAAATGTATGTAACAGGCAGAAGGAAGCTTTTCCGACCCCATAAAGTATATATATTCTTGATCAGTATCAACAGCCGAGTCGATCTAGCCATGTCCGTCTGTCCGTCCGTCCGTCCGTCTGTCCGTCTGTCCGTCCGTATGAACGCCTAGTTCTCGGAGACTATAAGAGATAGAGCCACCAAATTTGAAATGTAGGCTCGTGTGGTATGTAGAGTGATCGAGTTTGTTTCAATTTTTTGCCACGCCCCTTTCCGCCCCCGCAATTCAAAAAAACGTTTATCTCAAAAACTATTGCAGCTAGAGACACCATATTTGGTATGTATATTTGATTAGTAAATGCGCTCATTTTGTAATTATAAAGATTTTGCCACGCCCCTTTCCGCCCCCGCAATTCAAAAAAAACGTTTGTCTCAAAAACTATTGCAGCTAGAGACACCATATTTGGTATGTATATTTGCTTAGTAAATACGCTCGTTTTGTAATTATAAAGATTTTGCCACGCCCCTTTCCGCCCCCGAAATTTGAAAAACTCGATTATCTCCCGTAATTTTTCACCTTGTGGAATCAAATTTGGCACACTTGAATTTGATACTAATACCCAGCAAAATACCAAATTTGATCAAAATCGGACAAAAAATAGCCAAGTTATGCATATAAACGTTTTTCCATAAGGCCGGAGTTGGCCGTTGGCGGGTGGGGCGCTAGGGTGTTATTTGTTATTACAAATTTGAAATATTTGTTTTACTGGTGTATGGTATACCTAAGTCGGCGAGACGACTTACTTACTTCATTTTTTCGCTTTAGGCGGCTGAATGCTTCTACTATGGATCTTTCTATCAGTAGGCTATCCTTGATTTAAATTTTCTGTTCTGTACAATCTAGTATTTGATTTGTTTATATTTTGCATTGGTTTCACCTCTGATAAAGAGGAAGTCTAGAAATGGAACGTATTTGTTTAAATATTTAATTTCTATTCGACCCATTTTTATACCCTTGAAAAAGGATATATTAATTTTGGTCAGAAGTGTGCAAGGCATAATAATAGAAGGAAGCATCTCAGACCATATAAAGTATATATATATATTCTTGATCAGCACGACGAGACGAGTTCAAATAACCACCGTCCGTCTGGAACGACGCGAACTCCTCCTAACACAGTTTGTATAGATTGTAGACTGTAGGCCGTTCTTTCGCAAACATTAGCCTTTTTAGATAAAACGTTTTTTCCTTTGATGGCTATAGGTAAAAAAAGAGTTACTAAAAAAGTTGCAAGGGTATACAAACTTTGACGCGGTCGAAGTTAGCTTCGGCCCTCTGGTTAAACTGTATTTAGGCCATCTGATCCACTCTGGTATATTTTCTTAATTATCTTATTATGCATATATATGCATATAATTTTAAACCCTGATGTACGGCTACCAATATTAGAAAATTTTCCCTATGATTCTTAAGAACCCATCTCAATAAAAAAAATTTGCTTTTTGGTCGTTTAGACATGTTTTCGATTATTGAGAAAATGTTTGAAAAAAATCTTTTTTGGATGAACAATGTTTGAACAATGTTTTACAGCTTCAACAATGTTTACGGCTTGAACAATGTTTTAGTTAAATCTATGCCTACGCATGTTTTTTAGTATTAGCCTTTCAATGGTTGGTTGGTAGGTGTACTGTGCAACAAGTGCAAACTCGTACGTGTTTGTTCTTAATATTTATATAAAATTTCAGATATAATTAAAGGCAAGAGAATTATATACTCATTGCGTTTCTTCGCTCTTTGGCGAAGTTGAACTGTATTGTTCATGAGGCACCCTGTGCAGTGCTGTCGGTCCTTGTCATCCAGTCCTGTGTGGAGGAGGTCCTGGAGGAGCTTCCTATCACGCCATAGCCTGGCGTATTTTCCTCCGTTTGGGGTCTTCCTTCTGTTTCTCTTGTCGTGAGTGGGCGTGGTCCTTCGTTTGGACACACCTGTAATACCTCCTCGAGAAGGGGTGCGTCCCTTTGTACGGAAGGTACAACCGTCAGGAAATGCAAGTCCTCCGGATGTGACGGTTCGGTGCTAGTCTGATGACGTGCTGATGCACGTGCCTTTTTTTTTTTTGTTTTTATTATTTATTTATTTATTTTTGTGTGTGTGTTTTTTTTTAAATGTATGAAAATAAAATGATGAAAAATGACTATTTATATATTTTTTTTGTCCATTAGATAAAAATGGAGTGTACCTGCTGCATCTTATCAAGAAGCACATTTGTACTCTTGTGCTTCCTCTTACTGGGAATTTTTCTCCAGCTAGATCGGATTATGCGACTCTTTTTTGCACTAGAGCTAGCGAGCTTTGAGGGGAGTGGCTTTTCTTACTATGAAACACCTCAATTATATCGTTTCTTATGCTCAGGTTCACCTGGTAACTATTGTAGTGACCAGAATGGGTTTTTGTTTTATAATTCTCGCTCAACCTAGTGAATATCTAAAAGGCTCCAAGGTGTTAGTGGACACAGTCCGTTTTAAAAGAACTCCAGTTCAGAAGTAAAGGCAGTAAGGTTGAGGATAAGTCTTTATTATGAGTGGTATCCACCGGAGATGTTATACGATATACTCCTTAGTTGTTGAGATGATAAAAATGGTAAAACCAACAGTGTGATCAGGACCGAGGGTGCGCATTCTTGCTATGCTCGAGTCTAGCTAGTCGAATTGGTCTAAATAAAGGATGTGAGAGAACTTAGGTGTGATTAGTCCCTTTTCTTTACCCACCCGACCATGACAACTGTTCTATTTCAAAGGTTGTCCCAAAACAAATGTAGTTTTATTACTTTTATAACATCTTATGACAGTTTGGAAAGGGTACTTGACAGACCATATTAGGGCAACTCAAATCATTATTCCTGTTTCAAACATAATTTTGGGTTTCTATACTTATTTCCTAACAAACTTGACAAAATTTCATATTGTTGACTTCATTACTTTCAAATCCAAAAATGACTTAAATTACTAATATTTTAAATATAAGAGAAACGGTTGTGCTAGATGGTGCCATATGGTGATATTTCATACGTAATATTTATAAATATATGTATATAGCAAAAAATAGATTATTTTTATGATAAAGGATTAACACATTACTCACGATTTTGGCTTACTTCACAGTTTTTCGTTGTAATCGTTGGGCCCAAACTGGCGTCGAATTTGCTGTGGTGTGACTTTTAAAGAAGTTTCAGATTAATTATATAAATGACAATAAAATATACTTCATAGATTACCTTACGCATGTCGCTTCATTAGATCAAACAATTAAAGTAGGATTATTAACTATAGATTACTTAAATACTATAAAAAAAAGGTTCAAAGCTCGCAATGAGCGAAAATTAACTAAGTTTAAATTGTTCGGTACAAGTCCATTATGATTGATTCCATTCGGATGACAAAGTGCGAATTTTATAGATTATGAGATAGGCTGACTCAATTTAACACTCTCTTTAAACACATTGGGGTTTATTTTTCAGACGGTTTTCATATTTTCGTTTGGCCTACGAGAGACATTTGCGAGGTAGCGTATTTACATGACCATATGACAACGACTAATTTTCAGCAGTATCTACATGTTAAAAGGAATCTGTTTTTTCTTTTATTATTGATATGTCTGCACCAGTATCTAACAAGAAAGTGAACATGTTGCCTGTATTTTCATGCTTTTAGTACGTTACATACTTGATTGTTTATGCAGTTCTTTGTTAGTGCCTCTGTAGCGATTGAAAGTGTATACTTCTTGGCTATTTCGACGGGTGTACCATCATGTATAAAGGCTCCTTCCAGAGAGTCAGTAAGCTTTTCGACTTCTTGGGCGTACTGGCTTGCTGTTTTGTTTCTCTGGGGTTTTTTAGTTTTGCTGCTATTGACGCTACCGATTCTGTTTTTACATTAGTGGCAATGCGATTAATTATTGCTTCTATTGTCTGTTCAGACGTTATCGAATTTCTAGTGTAGCCTTTAAGTTTTATCTTTATAACGCACACTGCTGTTTCTTCATGGTTGCCTTTTAGAGTATTTAACAAACTCAATGCATCAATGAACCTCTGAAGATTTTCTGTTCTGCCGTCTAACTCTGAAATTTCCAAACAAGTTGTTTGTTTATATTGAATATTATGTCTTTTTATACCATACACCCATAGGGTGAAATGGTATATTAAAGTCGCCAAAATGTATGTAACAGGCAGAAGGAAGCTTTTCCGACCCCATGAAGTATATATATTCTTGATCAGTATCAACAGCCGAGTCGATCTAGCCATGTCCGTCTGTCCGTCCGTCCGTCCGTCTGTCCGTCTGTCCGTCCGTATGAACGCCTAGTTCTCGGAGACTATAAGAGATAGAGCCACCAAATTTGAAATGTAGGCTCGTGTGGTATGTAGAGTGATCGAGTTTGTTTCAAATTTTTTCCACGCCCCTTTCCGCCCCCGCAATTCAAAAAAAACGTTTATCTCAAAAACTATTGCAGCTAGAGACACCATATTTGGTATGTATATTTGCTTAGTAAATGCGCTCATTTTGTAATTATAAAGATTTTGCCACGCCCCTTTCCGCCCCCGCAATTCAAAAAAAACGTTTATCTCAAAAACTATTGCAGCTAGAGACCCCATATTTGGTATGTATATTTGTTTAGTAAATACGCTCATTTTGTAATTATAAAGATTTTGCCACGCCCCTTTCCGCCCCCGAAATTTGAAAAACTCGATTATCTCCCGTAATTTTTCACCTTGTGGAATCAAATTTGGCACACTTGAATTTGATACTAATACCCAGCAAAATACCAAATTTGATCAAAATCGGACAAAAAATAGCCAAGTTATGCATATAAACGTTTTTCCATAAGGCCGGAGTTGGCCGTTGGCGGGTGGGGCGCTAGGGTGCTCATATGCATGAGTGAGCGAGATACTAAGATATGCTTGTAAAAAGCATGTGAACAGAACTTTATTAAAATAGGCAAATGCTGTTATTATTTTGTTATTTGTTATTACAAATTTGAAATATTTGTTTTACTGGTGTATGGTATACCTAAGTCGGCGAGACGACTTACTTACTTCATTAATAAAGATTTTGCTCTTTGTTTGCAGTCCTTTATAGAATGCATTTGCGGCTGTCTTACGCCCTGCACTTACTTTACTATAGTGTTCTGTTAGTACTGTTCTAATATTTTCTCTATTATTATTTTTGAGTGTTTTTCTACTGTATCTTGGGATGTTTCGCTATTCTGCGAGAGGCACTTACAAGATTTATTTAATTCTTGCGCATATATTCTAGCTTTTGTTATTATGTCATCCCAATTAATCATAGTGTGTTGAAAAGAATTTATACTCTCTTTTTTTTTCCCTTTAATTCCCTGAGATATCAATTGTCACCATGAGTTGGTCGAACAGGTTATGTATCCATGCGGGTAGAATTCTGTTTTTATACCATACACCCATAGGGTGAAATGGTATATTAAAGTCGCCAAAATGTATGTAACAGGCAGAAGGAAGCTTTTCCGACCCCATAAAGTATATATATTCTTGATCAGTATCAACAGCCGAGTCGATCTAGCCATGTCCGTCTGTCCGTCCGTCCGTCCGTCTGTCCGTCTGTCCGTCCGTATGAACGCCTAGTTCTCGGAGACTATAAGAGATAGAGCCACCAAATTTGAAATGTAGGCTCGTGTGGTATGTAGAGTGATCGAGTTTGTTTCAAATTTTTGCCACGCCCCTTTCCGCCCCCGCAATTCAAAAAAACGTTTATCTCAAAACTATTGCAGCTAGAGACACCATATTTGGTATGTATATTTGATTAGTAAATGCGCTCATTTTGTAATTATAAAGATTTTGCCACGCCCCTTTCCGCCCCCGCAATTCAAAAAAACGTTTGTCTCAAAAACTATTGCAGCTAGAGACACCATATTTGGTATGTATATTTGCTTAGTAAATATGCTCATTTTGTAATTATAAAGATTTTGCCACGCCCCTTTCCGCCCCCGAAATTTGAAAAACTCGATTATCTCCCGTAATTTTTCACCTTGTGGAATCAAATTTGGCACACTTGAATTTGATACTAATACCCAGCAAAATACCAAATTTGATCAAAATCGGACAAAAAAATAGCCAAGTTATGCATATAAACGTTTTTCCATAAGGCCGGAGTTGGCCGTTGGCGGGTGGGGCGCTAGGGTGCTCATATGCATGAGTGAGCGAGATACTAAGATATGCTTGTAAAAAGCATGTGAACAGAACTTTATTAAAATAGGCAAATGCTGTTATTATTTTGTTATTTGTTATTACAAATTTGAAATATTTGTTTTACTGGTGTATGGTATACCTAAGTCGGCGAGACGACTTACTTACTTCATTTTTTCGCTTTAGGCGGCTGAATGCTTCTACTATGGATCTTTCTATCAGTAGGCTATCCTTGATTTAAATTTTGTATTCTGTACAATCTAGTATTTGATTTGTTTATATTTTGCATTGGTTTCACCTCTGATAAAGAGGAAGTCTAGAAATGGAACGTATTTGTTTAAATATTTAATTTCTATTCGACCCATTTTTAAACCCTTGAAAAAGGATATATTAATTTTGGTCAGAAGTGTGCAAGGCATAATAATAGAAGGAAGCATCTCAGACCATATAAAGTATATATATATATTCTTGATCAGCACGACGAGACGAGTTCAAATAACCACCGTCCGTCTGGAACGACGCGAACTCCTCCTAAGCGTTAGAGCTACAGAGCTGAAATTTTGCACGTAGGCTTGTATATACTGCACAGTTTGTATAGATTGTAGACTACAGTCTACAGGCCTACAGGCCGTTCTTTCGCAAACATTAGCCTTTTTAGATAAAACGTTTTTTCCTTTGATGGCTATAGGTAAAAAAAGAGTTACTAAAAAAGTTGCAAGGGTATACAAACTTTGACGCGGTCGAAGTTAGCTTCGGCCCTCTGGTTAAACTGTATTTAGGCCATCTGATCCACTCTGGTATATTTTCTTAATTATCTTATTATGCATATAATTGCATATAATTTTAAAGCCTGATGTACGGCTACCAATATTAGAAAATTTTCCCTATGATTCTTAAGAACCCATCTTAATAAAAAAAATTTGCTTTTTGGTCGTTTAGACATGTTTTCGATTATTGAGAAAATGTTTGAAAAAAATCTTTTTGGATGAACAATGTTTGAACAATGTTTTACAGCTTCAACAATGTTTACGGCTTGAACAATGTTTTAGTTAAATCTATGCCTACGCATGTTTTTTTAGTATTAGCCTTTCAATGGTTGGTTGGTAGGTGTACTGTGCAACAAGTGCAAACTCGTACGTGTTTGTTCTTAATATTTATATAAAATTTCAGATATAATTAAAGGCAAGAGAATTATATACTCATTGCGTTTCTTCGCTCTTTGGCGAAGTTGAACTGTATTGTTCATGAGGCACTCTGTGCAGTGCTGTCGGTCCTTGTCATCCAGTCCTGTGTGGAGGATGTCCTGGAGGAGCTTCCTATCACGCCATAGCCTGGCGTATTTTCCTCCGTTTGGGGTCTTCCTTCTGTTTCTCTTGTCGTGAGTGGGCGTGGTCCTTCGTTTGTACACACCTGTAATACCTCCTCGAGAAGGGGTGCGTCCCTTTGTACGGAAGGTACAGCCGTCAGGAAATGCAAGTCCTCCGGATGTGACGGTTCGGTGCTAGTCTGATGACGTGCTGATGCACGTGCCTTTTTTTTTTTGTTTTTATTATTTATTTATTTATTTTTGTGTGTGTGTTTTTTTTTTGAATGTATGAAAATGAAATGATGAAAAATGACTATTTATATATTTTTTTTGTCCATTAGATAAAAATGGAGTGTACCTGCTGCATCTTATCAAGAAGCACATTTGTACTCTTGTGCTTCTTCTTACTGGGAATTTTTCTCCAGCTAGATCGGATTATGCGACTCTTTTTTGCACTAGAGCTAGCGAGCTTTGAGGGGAGTGCCTTTTCTTACTATGAAACACCTCAATTATATCGTTTCTTATGCTCAGGTTCACCTGGTAACTATTGTAGTGACCAGAATGGGTTTTTGTTTTATAATTCTCGCTCAACCTAGTGAATATCTAAAAGGCTCCAAGGTGTTAGTGGACACAGTCCGTTTTAAAAGAACTCCAGTTCAGAAGTAAAGGCAGTAAGGTTGAGGATAAGTCTTTATCATGAGTGGTATCCACCGGAGATGTTATGCGATATACTCCTTAGTTGTTGAGATGATAAAAATGGTAAAACCAACAGTGTGATCAGGACCGAGGGTGCGCATTCTTGCTATGCTCGAGTCTAGCTAGTCGAATTGGTCTAAATAAAGGATGTGAGAGAACTTAGGTGTGATTAGTTTCTTTTCTTTACCCACCCGATCATGACAACTGTTCTATTTCAAAAGTTGTCCCAAAACAAATGTAGTTTTATTACTTTTATAGCATCTTATGACAGTTTGGAAAGGGTACTTGACAGACCATATTAGGGCAACTCAAATCATTATTCCTGTTTCAAACATAATTTTGGGTTTCTATACTTATTTCCTAACAAACTTGACAAAATTTCATATTGTTGACTTCATTACTTTCAAATGCAAAAATGACTTAAATTACTAATATTTTAAATATAAGAGAAACGGTTGTGCTAGATGGTGCCATATGGTGATATTTCATACGTAATATTTATAAATATATGTATATAGCAAAAAATAGATTATTTTTATGATAAAGGATTAACACATTACTCACGATTTTGGCTTACTTCACAGTTTTTCGTTGTAATCGTTGGGCCCAAACTGGCGTCGAATTTGCTGTGGTGTGACTTTTAAAGAAGTTTCAGATTAATTATATAAATGACAATAAAATATACTTCATAGATTACGTTACGCATGTCGCTTCATTAGATCAAACAATTAAAGTAGGATTATTAACTATAGATTACTTAAATACTATAAAAAAAAGGTTTAAAGCTCGCAATGAGCGAAAATTAACTAAGTTTAAATTGTTCGGTACAAGTCCGTTATGATTGATTCCATTCGGATGACAAAGTGCGAATTTTATAGATTATGAGATAGGCTGACTCAATTTAACACTCTCTTTAAACACATTGGGGTTTATTTTTCAGACGGTTTTCATATTTTCGTTTGGCCTACGAGAGACATTTGCGAGGTAGCGTATTTACATGACCATATGACAACGACTAATTTTCAGCAGTATCTACATGTTAAAAGGAATCTGTTTTTTCTTTTATTATTGATATGTCTGCACCAGTATCTAACAAGAAAGTGAACATGTTGCCTGTATTTTCATGCTTTTAGTACGTTACGTACTTGATTGTTTATGCAGTTCTTTGTTAGTGCCTCTGTAGCGATTGAAAGTGTATACTTCTTGGCTATTTCGACGGGTGTACCATCATGTATAAAGGCTCCTTCCAGAGAGTCAGTAAGCTTTTCGACTTCTTGGGCATACTGGCTTGCTGTTTTGTTTCTCTGGGGTTTTTTAGTTTTGCTGCTATTGACGCTACCGATTCTGTTTTTACATTAGTGGCAATGCGATTAATTATTGCTTCTATTGTCTGTTCAGACGTTATCGAATTTCTAGTGTAGCCTTTAAGTTTTATCTTTATAACGCACACTGCTGTTTCTTCATGGTTGCCTTTTAGAGTATTTAACAAACTCAATGCATCAATGAACCTCTGAAGATTTTCTGTTCTGCCGTCAAACTCTGAAATTTCCAAACAAGTTGTTTGTTTATATTGAATATTATGTCTTTTTAATAAAGATTTTGCCCTTTGTTTGCAGTCCTTTATAGAATGCATTTGCGGCTGTCTTACGCCCTGCACTTACTTTACTATAGTGTTCTGTTAGTACTGTTCTAATATTTTCTCTATTATTATTTTTGAGTGTTTTTCTACTGTATCTTGGGATGTTTCGCTATTCTGCGAGAGGCACTTACAAGATTTATTTAATTCTTGCGCATATATTCTAGCTTTTGTTATTATGTCATCCCAATTAATCATAGTGTGTTGAAATAAATTTATACTCTCTTTTTTATACCCTTGCAGAGGGTATTATAAAATTGGTCAGATGTTTGTAACGCACAGAAGGAGACGTTTCCGACACCATAAAGTATATATATTCTTGATCAGCTTGAGAAGCTGAGTCGATATAGCCATGTCCGTCTGTCCGTCTGTCCGTCTGTCCGTCCGTCTGTGCGTATGCGTTTTACTCAGCTATCTTAAGAGATATCGGGTTGAAATTTTTTTTGGAGACTCTTTATTACCTGTGTGAGATAAAGTATGAAAATCATCGGGATCGGACTACTATATCATATATTGTTTAATAATCATTAAATGTGTTTTGAATTCAGTAGTTTGAAAAATATTTGAGCATATTCATAATACGACAACTAATGCTGTTGATGTATGAAATTTCACTTTTCTTATCGAATTAAATATAATAAAGAACTGCAAGGGTATATAAACTTCGGCAAGGCCGAAGTTAACTTCCATAGCTCGTTTTCCTTTAATTCCCTGAGATATCAATTGTCACCATGAGTTGGTCGAACAGGTTATGTACCCATGCGGGTAGAATTCTGTTTTTTCGCTTTAGGCGGCTGAATGCTTCTACTATGGATCTTTCTATCAGTAGGCTATCCTTGATTTAAATTTTCTGTTCTGTACAATCTAGTATTTGATTTCTTTATATTTTGCATTGGTTTCACCTCTGATAAAGAGGAAGTCTAGAAATGGAACGTATTTGTTTAAATATTTAATTTCTATTCGACCCATTTTTATACCCTTGAAAAAGGATATATTAATTTTAATCAGAAGTGTGCAAGGCATAATAATAGAAGGAAGCATCTCAGACCAAATAAAGTATATATATATATTCTTGATCAGCACGACGAGACGAGTTCAAATAACCACCGTCCGTCTGGAACGACGCGAACTCCTCCTAAGCGTTAGAGCTACAGAGCTGAAATTTTGCACGTAGGCTTGTATATACTATACAGTTTGTATAGATTGTAGACTGTAGGCCGTTCTTTCGCAAACATTAGCCTTTTTAGATAAAACGTTTTTTCCTTTGATGGCTATAGGTAAAAAAAGAGATACTAAAAAAGTTGCAAGGGTATACAAACTTTGACGCGGTCGAAGTTAGCTTCGGCCCTCTGGTTAAACTGTATTTAGGCCATCTGATCCACTCTGGTATATTTTCTTAATTATCTTATTATGCATATAATTGCATATAATTTTAAAGCCTGATGTACGGCTACCAATATTAGAAAATTTTCCCTATGATTCTTAAGAACCCATCTTAATAAAAAAAATTTGCTTTTTGGTCGTTTAGACATGTTTTCGATTATTGAGAAAATGTTTGAAAAAAATCTTTTTTGGATGAACAATGTTTGAACAATGTTTTACAGCTTCAACAATGTTTACGGCTTGAACAATGTTTTAGTTAAATCTATGCCTACGCATGTTTTTTAGAATTAGCCTTTCAATGGTTGGTTGGTAGGTGTACTGTGCAACAAGTGCAAACTCGTACGTGTTTGTTCTTAATATTTATATAAAATTTCAGATATAATTAAAGGCAAGTGAATAGGGAATTAGTACCACAACTAAAAAACCCAATCTTCATTCGTTGAATTCAAAATATGAACTGATTTTATTTACAAAAGTACGGAGTTTATATATGATTATCTTAGGCTCTAGTAGGTAACAATTGTTCTTAGAAGATCTTATTTTAGACTCACACCCACGTATTCGGGGGTTGAAAAATTATTATTTTGGGCACATCGTCGGCCACTTGACATCCTGTCGTTGTGATCTTTTGGGTTAGTTTAGAATTACAATTGTTTTTCCCACACCGCGTGTGGCAGATTGTATTTCTAGTCATATGCTAGTTGTTTGGTACAAAGGTACAGTTGTATTGTATTTTCTTTAGTGCATCTGATTTGGTGAAGCCAGTTCAGATGAACACGATGTTTATTCTTAAACATTCTGCAAAGGGCCACCAAATGCGGCGTTTTGGACTTTATTTTTATAGTTAGTTGTCTTGTACAAATTATTATTAAACTATCATTAGTAAGATAATTATTGTTAAAGAAGCATGACCAGTTACATGATGGACGTTGAACCTAGTCAATCTGATGTTCCTTTGCCATTGTCACTGACTTCCTATTCTTACCAATTCTCCCTATGTATTACTGAGTTGGCTTCTACTGGTTTTTATAATATTTGGCATATTACTTAATGATTTCTGTTTCGGGATATCTACCCATTCCTGATGTGTATTACTGTGCTGACTTCTAGCCTTTTTATAAGCTGGAGAATTTAAAAAAGAACTATCTTTCCTTTTTGAATTGTACCAAAAATCGCTGACTGCTAAAACTTGAGTGGTTATTCTGGCTATCATTAAATGTTGTCCTTTTATAAATATTTTGCCATATCTGCCTTTTTGGTACTATAGTTTCGGACAATTTGTTACCGGAATCTTTTTTGATATTAATTTTTAGATAATCATTATCTAATTGACCCATTGCTTTCTGAATGTTCTCATTTTGTATTGGCTCTGGGATATATACTTTTTGTTCCCCAATTTTCACTTTACCTCCAATGTGAGGTCCTGCTGGGGGCCACAAATTTATTTTTTGAGTTTTGCTGTTGCATTTCTTTGGATATGTGTTGTTTTTATTTTGAAATTTACCTTTCCTCTCCCAACGTTGTTCAAAACCTGTGACATCTATTGTTGTTGCCACTACAGATTTATTCTGATTTGATTTGGTGCATCCTGACGATCCAACCAAATTGAGTATTTTGGCCTAGCAGGCCATCAATCTTTGTAATTCCCCTTTTTAAGATTTGGGTATATACGTTTACCCCCATTATTATATCAACCCTACCAGGTTTATTGAAGGTAGGGTCAGCTAGCACGTAAGTTTGCCATTTTGACATATCCACGTTTGCAATTTTTAATGGAAGAGCTTTCATTAACTTTGGCAACACAATTGCCTCAACCTTTAGATGTCCTTTCCAAGGATTTCTCGTCTTTACATCTATTTTTACCTTATATTTTGATTTATTATATTTTATTGAGGACACGCCACTTATTTCTGTATTCTGTTTAATTTTAGGTAGTTTTAATATTTGAGCGGCCTCTTCAGACAAAATGGTGCTCTGTGATCCACAATCAATAAGGGCTCTTAGAGTCTTATATCCTCCATTTATATTTTTGACTTGTATTACAGCTGTGGCCAACAGTGTTGGTTGTGCGGTTACACAAGTATTTACTTTCTCCTGTTCTTCGTCAAAATGAAGTAAAGTATGGTGTTCCTTACTACACAATGAACAGACCATTTCATTAGTGCACACCTTATTGCTTGAATGGTTCAAGCATCTTATGCAAAGCTGCACTTTTTGGCTGTCTCATATCGTTCAATAGGTGCCAAACCTTTAAACTTATAGCATTTATATGCTTTGTGCCCGGCAATTTTGCAAATCGGACATTTATCTTCGACTTCCGCATAATTTAAAACAGTTTGTAGCCGTTTTTCTCCTCTTTGCTCATGGCACTTAGCGAGCAATATCTTTGCTCCAAGTATTCCATGACATCAGATAGCAATTGTATCTGCTTTGTTTTTCTAATTTGACTCTCATATAACTGTAGAGTCTCCCTGTCAAATTTCCTTAGTAGGAGTTGTGCGAATATGACGTCAATTTCATCGGACAAATTTGCTTTTATTTTAATTAAGTAAACTGACTCATTAACTATGTCAATCACTCCTTTAACACTTTTTGCGGAATCATTGTTGATCATCGGTAAATCAACGATCCGACTTAATTGTTCGGAAAATACCCTCCGATTATTTTCATACCGCTTCTTTAATAATTCCCAAGCGGCACTATAATTGTCATTTGAACCTGACAATAGATGGGCTACCATGCTCATGGCCTCGCCCTTTAACGCGGATTTCAAATAGTTGAATTTAAGTGTAAGACTTAGATCCTCTCTTTTTTCAATCAGTTCCGTGAATAATTCTACAAACAAGTCCCATTCTCTTGGTTCTCCAGAAAATGTGGGTACTTGTATTTTTGGCAACACTGGTAGTTCACCTCTCACGGCAACATTCTCAACTTTTAAATTTTTCTGATCATTTATTTTCTCTTCTAATGCTACCAAGGTATTCTGAAGATCGAATTCTAATTCTTCTATGACCTCTTTAAGCGCTTCATTATGTATAAGTTCACCTGTATAAGCTTGGCACATCTGTACCTTCTTGAACAAGAATTTAATTTTTTTAATATACATTTCGCCTGTTCTATTGTCTATCGTACGTAAATCTTTGCTCACCATGTCCAAATATCTCTGGAGCTGACGGACCTTTTCTTGAAATTTTTCCTGGCTAACATTAGTATTCTCATTACTAGAGGTCGCGTTTCCCCGCGACTCCCCGATGCTGACTTCAACATTTTCTGACATCGTTGCATCTGCTTAACTGCTCTCCGACTCAACAGTGCCCTGCCTACTTGACTCTCCTTTGGCTATTAATCTGGCTGCCATCTCTAAACCCTCCTCATACTTTCCATCTGTAAAATAGTAGTGTTCGGTTACACCACTCTGTATCATTTGGCTATGGTAACTAATCCATTGCTTCTGAATCTCAGTTACCTCATTAAGAATCTTGCTAGTTAACTTACTAGCATCTAACTCTTCTATTCTTTTTAATCTTTTGTGCAACTCGTGTTGCTTCCCTAACAATTTTTCAGTTTTGGTAGGAAACATTTTTGTCTTATGCGTATATTAGGATATCGATATAAGTATATTATAATAAAAATAGATAGATGTACTTATAACTATCTTAATTTATATCTTATCTGATGATCCTGTTGATACCGTTCGCCACCGTAGTCCGCCAAGTAGAGTTTGCCAAGTAGGCTTTGCCGATAGTCTGCTGCTGCTTGTCTGCCAATGGGTCGGATTTGCCGTTTCTTTATATTTGCCTCGCCTCCAGTCGCCTCTTCTTTGCAACTGTCTTGTTGCTCTGCTGCTATTTTTAGTTGCCGACTTGCAATTGTATATAGTGTGTATGTACACTAGTAAATTCTTTTTTTTTTTACTTTCGATATTAGGGCTTCGTATACGCCACACACAAAAACTCCCGCCGCCGAAATTACTACAGTTGCTCCACTAGCCAAACTGACTTTAAAATCGGACGATCGCACTTTTTATTTATTAAGCAAAATTTTGCCTTTTATATTATACTCTGTCTCTTACCACTGGTGGGGGAAAACAAGAGTTATTTTATTTTTGCTACCTATAGCTGATCTTAGCATTTACACTTGCATAAGAATTCAGACTTACAGGCGCTGATTTACCCTCTGAGTCTCTTACCACTGGTGGGGGAAAACTACAGAGTTCCTTTTTCTCGAAGGACCAAAATGAATCCGGCTCGAAGGACCAAAATGAATAGGGATTCCCGGAGAGAAGGAAAATAACCCAGTCTTCATTCGTTGAATTCAAAATATGAACTGATTTTATTTACAAAAGTACGGAGTTTATATATGATTATCTTAGGCTCTAGTAGGTAACAATTGTTCTTAGAAGATCTTATTTTAGACTCACACCCACGTATTCGGGGGTTGAAAAATTATTATTTTGGGCACATCGTCGGCCACTTGACATCCTGTCGTTGTGATCTTTTGGGTTAGTTTAGAATTACAATTGTTTTTCCCACACCGCGTGTGGCGATTGTATTTCTAGTCATATGCTAGGTTAGTTGTTTGGTACAAAGGTACAGTTGTATTGTATTTTCTTTAGTGCATCTGATTTGGTGAAGCCAGTTCAGATGAACACGATGTTTATTCTTAAACAGCAAGAGAATTATATACTCATTGCGTTTCTTCGCTCTTTGGCGAAGTTGAACTGTATTGTTCATGAGGCACTCTGCGCAGTGCTGTCGGTCCTTGTCATCCAGTCCTGTGTGGAGGAGGTCCTGGAGGAGCTTCCTATCACGCCATAGCCTGGCGTATTTTCCTCCGTTTGGGGTCTTCCTTCTGTTTCTCTTGTCGTGAGTGGGCGTGGTCCTTCGTTTGGACACACCTGTAATACCTCCTCGAGAAGGGGTGCGTCCCTTTGTACGGAAGGTACAGCCGTCAGGAAATCCAAGTCCTCCGGATGTGACGGTTCTGTGCTAGTCTGATGACATGCTGATGCATGTGCCTTTTTTTTTTGTTTTTATTATTTATTTATTTATTTTTGTGTGTGTGTTTTTTTTTGAATGTATGAAAATGAAATGATGAAAAATGACTATTTATATATTTTTTTTGTCCATTAGATAAAAATGGAGTGTACCTTCTGCATCTTATCCAGAAGCACATTTGTACTCTTGTGCTTCCTCTTACTGGGAATTTTTCTCCAGCTAGATCGGATTATGCGACTCTTTTTTGCACTAGAGCTAGCGAGCTTTGAGGGGAGTGGCTTTTCTTACTATGAAACACTTCAATTATATCGTTTCTTATGCTCAGGTTCACCTGGTAACTATTGTAGTGACCAGAATGGGTTTTTGTTTTATAATTCTCGCTCAACCTAGTGAATATCTAAAAGGCTCCAAGGTGTTAGTGGACACAGTCCGTTTTAAAAGAACTACAGTTCAGAAGTAAAGGCAGTAAGGTTGAGGATAAGTCTTTATCATGAGTGGTATCCACCGGAGATGTTATACGATATACTCCTTAGTTGTTGAGATGATAAAAATGGTAAAACCAACAATGTGATCAGGACCGAGGGTGCGCATTCTTGCTATGCTCGAGTCTAGCTAGTCGAATTGGTCTAAATAAAGGATGTGAGAGAACTTAGCTGTGATTAGTCCCTTTTCTTTACCCACCCGACCATGACAACTGTTCTATTTCAAAGGTTGTCCCAAAACAAATGTAGTTTTATTACTTTTATAACATCTTATGACAGTTTGGAAAGGGTACTTGACAGACCATATTAGGGCAACTCAAATCATTATTCCTGTAACAAACTTGACAAAATTTCATATTGTTGACTTCATTACTTTCAAATCCAAAAATGACTTAAATTACTAATATTTTAAATATAAGAGAAACGGTTGTGCTAGATGGTGCCATATGGTGATATTTCATACGTAATATTTATAAATATATGTATATAGCAAAAAATAGATTATTTTTATGATAAAGGATTAACACATTACTCACGATTTTGGCTTACTTCACAGTTTTTCGTTGTAATCGTTGGGCCCAAACTTGCTGTGGTGTGACTTTTAAAGAAGTTTCAGATTAATTATATAAATGACAATAAAATATACTTCATAGATTACCTTACGCATGTCGCTTCATTAGATCAAACAATTAAAGTAGGATTATTAACTATAGATTACTTAAATACTATAAAAAAAAGGTTTAAAGCTCGCAATGAGCGAAAATTAACTAAGTTTAAATTGTTCGGTACAAGTCCGTTATGATTGATTCCATTCGGATGACAAAGTGCGAATTTTATAGATTATGAGATAGGCTGACTCAATTTAACACTCTCTTTAAACACATTGTGGTTTATTTTTCAGACGGTTTTCATATTTTCGTTTGGCCTACGAGAGACATTTGCGAGGTAGCGTATTTACATGACCATATGACAACGACTAATTTTCAGCAGTATCTACATGTTAAAAGGAATCTGTTTTTTCTTTTATGATTTATTGATATGTCTGCACCAGTATCTAACAAGAAAGTGAACATGTTGCCTGTATTTTCATGCTTTTAGTACGTTACGTACTTGATTGTATATGCAGTTCTTTGTTAGTGCCTCTGTAGCGATTGAAAGTGTATACTTCTTGGCTATTTCGACGGGTGTACCATCATGTATAAAGGCTCCTTCCAGAGAGTCAGTAAGCTTTTTGCATTGGTTTCACCTCTGATAAAGAGGAAGTCTAGAAGTGGAACGTATTTGTTTAAATATTTAATTTCTATTCGACCCATTTTTATACCCTTGAAAAAGGATATATTAATTTTGGTCAGAAGTGTGCAAGGCATAATAATAGAAGGAAGCATCTCAGACCATATAAAGTATATATATATATTCTTGATCAGCACGACGAGACGAGTTCAAATAACCACCGTCCGTCTGGAACGACGCGAACTCCTCCTAAGCGTTAGGACTTGTAGAGCTACAGAGCTGAAATTTTGCACGTAGGCTTGTATATACTATACAGTTTGTATAGATTGTAGACTGTAGGCCGTTCTTTCGCAAACATTAGCCTTTTTAGATAAAACGTTTTTCCTTTGATGGCTATAGGTAAAAAAAGAGTTACTAAAAAAGTTGCAAGGGTATACAAACTTTGACGCGGTCGAAGTTAGCTTCGGCCCTCTGGTTAAACTGTATTTAGGCCATCTGCTCCACTCTGGTATATTTTCTTAATTATCTTATTATGCATATAATTGCATATAATTTTAAAGCCTGATGTACGGCTACCAATATTAGAAAATTTTCCCTATGATTCTTAAGAACCCATCTTAATAAAAAAAATTTGCTTTTTGGTCGTTTAGACATTTTTTCGATTATTGAGAAAATGTTTGAAAAAAATCTTTTTATTTGGATGAACAATGTTTGAACAATGTTTTACAGCTTCAACAATGTTTACGGCTTGAACAATGTTTTAGTTAAATCTATGCCTACGCATGTTTTTTAGTATTAGCCTTTCAATGGTTGGTTGGTAGGTGTACTGTGCAACAAGTGCAAACTCGTACGTGTTTGTTCTTAATATTTATATAAAATTTCAGATATAATTAAAGGCAAGAGAATTATATACTCATTGCGTTTCTTCGCTCTTTGGCGAAGTTGAACTGTATTGTTCATGAGGCACTCTGTGCAGTGCTGTCGGTCCTTGTCATCCAGTCCTGTGTGGAGGAGGTCCTGGAGGAGCTTCCTTCTGTTTCTCTTGTCGTGAGTGGGCGTGGTCCTTCGTTTGGACACACCTGTAATACCTCCTCGAGAAGGGGTGCGTCCCTTTGTACGGAAGGTACAGCCGTTAGGAAATCCAAGTCCTCCGGATGTGACGGTTCGGTGCTAGTCTGATGACGTGCTGATGCACGTGCCTTTTTTTTTTGTTTTTATTATTTATTTATTTATTTTTGTGTGTGTGTTTTTTTTTTGAATGTATGAAAATGAAATGATGAAAAATGACTATTTATATATTTTTTTTGTCCATTAGATAAAAATGGAGTGTACCTGCTGCATCTTATCAAGAAGCACATTTGTACTCTTGTGCTTCCTCTTACTGGGAATTTTTCTCCAGCTAGATCGGATTATGCGACTCTTTTTTGCACTAGAGCTAGCGAGCTTTGAGGGGAGTGGCTTTTCTTACTATGAAACACCTCAATTATATCGTTTCTTATGCTCAGGTTCACCTGGTAACTATTGTAGTGACCAGAATGGGTTTTTGTTTTATAATTCTCGCTCAACCTAGTGAATATCTAAAAGGCTCCAAGGTGTTAGTGGACACAGTCCGTTTTAAAAGAACTCCAGTTCAGAAGTAAAGGCAGTAAGGTTGAGGATAAGTCTTTATCATGAGTGGTATCCACCGGAGATGTTATACGATATACTCCTTAGTTGTTGAGATGATAAAAATGGTAAAACCAACAGTGTGAACAGGACCGAGGGTGCGCATTCTTGCTATGCTCGAGTCTAGCTAGTCGAATTGGTCTAAATAAAGGATGTGAGAGAACTTAGGTGTGATTAGTCCCTTTTCTTTACCCACCCGACCATGACAACTGTTCTATTTCAAAGGTTGTCCCAAAACAAATGTAGTTTTATTACTTTTATAACATCTTATGACAGTTTGTAAAGGGTACTTGACAGAC
The DNA here is from genome assembly GCA_018152135.1 of Drosophila paulistorum. NCBI lineage: Eukaryota > Metazoa > Arthropoda > Insecta > Diptera > Drosophilidae > Drosophila > Drosophila paulistorum. The sequence continues at coordinate 366,069 of JAECXG010000159.1, forward strand.
CATATTAGGGCAACTCAAATCATTATTCCTGTTTCAAACATAATTTTGGGTTTCTATACTTATTTCCTAACAAATTTGACAAAATTTCATATTGTTGACTTCATTACTTTCAAATCCAAAAATGACTTAAATTACTAATATTTTAAATAAAAGAGAAACGGTTGTGCTAGATGGTGCCATATGGTGATATTTCATACGTAATATTTATAAATATATGTATATAGCAAAAAATAGATTATTTTTATGATAAACGATTAACACATTACTCACGATTTTGGCTTACTTCACAGTTTTTCGTTGTAATCGTTGGGCCCAAACTGGCGTCGAATTTGCTGTGGTGTGATTTTTAAAGAAGTTTCAGATTAATTATATAAATGACAATAAAATGTACTTCATAGATTACCTTACGCATGTCGCTTCATTAGATCAAACAATTAAAGTAGGATTATTAACTAGGGATTACTTAAATACTATAAAAAAAGGTTTAAAGCTCGCACTGAGCGAAAATTAACTAAGTTTAAATTGTTCGGTACAAGTCCGTTATGATTGATTCCAATCGGATGACAAAGTGCGAATTTTATAGATTATGAGATAGGCTGACTCAATTTAACATTCTCTTTAAACACATTAGGGTTTATTTTTCAGACGGTTTTCATATTTTCGTTTGGCCTACGAGAGACATTTGCGAGGTAGCGTATTTACATGACCATATGACAACGACTAATTTTCAGCAGTCTAGTCAGCTCCCTCTCAAGACGATACATGTTGCCTAATTTATGGCCTTCCATCAGCGCCTTACTTCACTGTATGTGAACCATGGGGCGTTCGTCGCCTCAAAATTTGGAAACTCCAGCTACGAAGTTTCTTGGCCTAGGCTTTCCTCGCTCTACTACGGATATTCGGTACCTTGTTACGGCTGGGACTGTGAAAACATGATTTTAGTTTACCGGGTCAGGGAATCATAATCTCACTTAAATATAAAAAATATCACCTTTTAACTCTTTCACTTTTAATAAACTAACCCAACGTTTAGGTTTGGCCCTGGACCACTGGTCTTCAAAAATTTCTATAAAATCACTATATAATTTATGCGACTTATTGGTTCGGCAGAACAGAATAGAATAAATTTTGAGCTTGAGCACGCATCTTTGGCAAAAAATTTGCGAACAGAGCTTTCTAACGGGTCTTTTCCCAAATGTTGCGACGTGGCGTCTTTTCATTGGGCGATGTGAGCGTGGGTATCATAACTGAACTCAAAGCTGAAACTCAACCCTGCAATTAAGTTGACCATTATCGTATCAAAGCGACCGTTGATTTAAAAAAAAAATTTCCTTCAATTTGACGGTTAAATATTTGAAAGGATTTTTATCACAGCAGCATGATCTGAACATGACAGAATTTCTTCACTTTTTCTTCACCTGAATATCCTTTAAGTGAAAAACTCCTAGGATCTTACCGTGGTTATATACTAATTCGTAATAAAAGGGACTCGCTTCTTCTTTACTGTTGCTGGTACAAAAACAGATACTAATGTTGCCGAAAACTTTTTAGCGGCAATACTATGGGTGAAATTCCTGGCATAAACTTGATCACCAACGTTGAATTGTATATTTCTACTACGTAGATTATATCTTTGTGCGTTTTTTCCGTGGGTCTTATCAATACTTTCTTGTTCTTTTTGTCTAGATAGTTGTAGAATATCAGGGTGCTTTAACTTTGTGTCATATTTTAACGTTTTCGCCATTCCACAATGAGATGAACTTGGTAAATCATGCGCCTGTCGTAAGATTTCCATGATATATCTTCTCGAGACTCTACGACATTGTTAAAAACGGTTCTTTTATAAACGAATCCTTCTATAACTTTTAAATCGGGGAATTTAGATTGGTTACTTTGAATATGTTTTATCAGTTATTCCGATATTCCGCGGATTTGATAATTTCGCTGAGCTTTTGATAATTTTCGGACATGTAAGAGATTGGTAACTTGATTCCTTCTCGTTCTTGGGCTAAAACGCATCCAATTCCAACAGTGCTTGCGTCACATAGCAAAATAAATTGTTTTGAAAAGTCTGGAGTGATCAGTATTGATGCGGTGGTTAAACGCGTTTTCAAGTCTTCGAAAGATAAAGAAGTGGAATCGTTCCACTTAAATCGTCTTAACTGTTTTACGGTTGTCGGAGTTGGAAACTCTTTAATGGCTTTTATCTTGTCCGGGTCGGTCATTAATTGTCCTTCACGAATAATAAAACCAAGATATTTTATCTCACGCATGTAAAATTTAGATTTCCTTATGTTGATGGTAAGATTCTTGCAGTAAAAGTAAGTGAGAATCAAAAGTATCAGACATGATCAAGAGATCGTCAAAGTATACAAAAACTTGGTTACGTAACTGGTGGTATTACTTTGTCCATTAACCGACAAACCCTTACAAAGACCAAAAGGCATCATTTTATATTGGTACAACGTCGATTTGGAATAGAAAATGCAGTATATTGACACGATTTCTCATGAAGAGAAATTTGCCAGTATGCATGTTTCATATCTAAACCAGTGATGTATTGTGCTGCGGGAAGACGACTTAAAATACCGTCGATGTGCGGTAACGAGTAAGCGTCTTTCCTTCGTATGCTCTATTAGCTTAGAGCGGTCAAGTCCTTCTAATTGAAATGATGGAAAGTTTCCTGTTATTACATTCAGTCGTTTCTGTTGCTGTTGTGATAAATTATGATACTTTGGTAGCTCTTCTGAGTAATCTGACCCTACATCCAATTCTGTAACTTCTAGTGGTGAAGTGATAAGGTCCAGTAGACCAAACTTCCTAAAGAAATCAATTCCAAGATAAGCGTCTTGTTTAAGTTCAGGAATTATGAATAACACTACTGTCTAAATGATTTGTCTGTCCTTAATTTTAGTTTCAAGTCTACCTACTATTTTACTTGGTGTTCCATTCACCGTCTGGATTCTGTCTGTTTGCTCCTGAGTCTAGCAAAGCTTTGTATTTTCTATTTTCTATTGTGATTTCCGTATATACTCGATCGTCAGACTCAGTAAAGATGGTTGAAACGATCTTTTGGTGGTTAGCGCGAATCGCTTTCAAAAAATTTCTTATCCGTATAGTTGAACGTCTGGGTTTTCTAATACAATTTACATAATCTATTCCTGCAAATATCCTTTCGCGTACCTTATTGTAGTTCTGCAAATGAAGATGATAAGAGAGAACTATATTCGACGGGTTTTACGGGTGTGCTTTGTGATATTTGGGAAACCCACCCGAAATCCGGTTACACGTTGGATTGCATTTTGGGCATCGCGGCTTGAATACCTCTTTAGCGCCACACCCGTAACAAAAGATTCTACGCTGTTCTAAGCAGTCAATTGGTCACAATTCCAACACTTTGGACTAGACGGGTTTGCTGTTATAGCAAGAACTTCCTCACATTATTCTTTATCAATTGTTTGGTCTGACTTTTCATAGGTTTCAGTCAATTCGTTAACGTATGAGCGGAGCGTGCGTGGTTTGAATGTTTTAATTTCGTTATAAAACTGTTCGTGCTTGCGTATCTCTACTCGTAACCTGTTTGGGATTTTCAGATGGAGTAACTCATGATGAAGACTGGATTTAGAATTTCTAATTATAGTGCTACCAACTGTTCTTCTGACATACCTTGTTGAAGTCTGTGTTTACATGGAGCGTTTGCTATCAAATCCGTCGCGTTCATTACCTCATTACATATACCGCAGAATGGATCTTCTATTGCCGGCTGGGCTATATTTTTATTACTGCGAAACATGTTGAATGTCTATGTTCAAATAAATTTTACTAAACTTCTTTTTTTTTTGTTAATATCACTAAAGTGTGTCTTTCCTCTTGCTCAACTTGTTCATAGATGCCCAAACTTTATCTTGATCTAAATGTTTGTTTTCTTCTTTTGGTCTTACTGTGCCTAATATGCCTGTTGCTGATTTGAGAGTGGATAAGCTTGAATGACTGGACTATGTCCGAAACTCTACAGAACATAGTAATTTTAAAATAAATCCTCCATGCCTATCAAAACCAAATTTATACTACCTTAGCATTTCCTGAAATATGTATCTAAGGCTAGGCTATCGCGAAACTCACTTGGTCGACCAATCCTCAATTCGGGATTGCAATCGCATTTCCAAAGATCGTACTCGTGCGCGATACCAAAATACTTCCTTGAATATGCACAATAACTTGTAAACAAATGGAACTTTAATTGTTCCTAAAAAAGCTCGCAATGAGCGAAAATTAACTAAATTTAAATTATTCGGTACAAGTCCGTTTCTTAAGGAACGGTGGGTTATGATTGATTCCAATCGGATGACAAAGTGCGAATTTTATAGATTATGAGATAGGCTGACTCAATTTAACACTCTCTTTAAACACATTGGGGTTAATTTTTCAGATGGTTTTCATATTTTCGTGTGGCCTACGAGCGAAATGTGCGAGGTAGCGTATTTACGTGACCATATGACAACGATTAGTTTTCAGCAGTCTAGGCAGCTCCCTCTCAAGACGATGCATGTTGCCTAATTAATGACCTTCCATCAGCGCCTTACGTCACTGAATGTGCACTGAAAGTGCTTGGTCAGCGTTCACACCCTGGCTTGGAACTAGCCCATGTTACGCCTGAGCATTGTTGCTTAAGTGAATATATGTATGTCCAATTATAAATGTACATACATTAGGCTGTCCCAGGCTACAAGGGGAAATTTTTTTTTTCGGAATCTCAATATGCATAACCTTTATTTTTTTTCCATTTGACTCTAAAGACTTAAATATAAAATATTATTGAGATCGGATGTCATTAACCCGTGCCGACTTGCCGTCAAACTTTAAGTTTAAAAGTTAGTATGAAAGCTATATGGTCACTATAGAGAAATGTTTAATTGAATTTTTAAATTAATTAAATAATTAAAAATAAAACATATAGTTCGCATTTATTTTCTTTTTATTATAAAAGAGACTTCAATCATCCAATTTTCTTTTCAAAGTTTTCTTTTTACAGTCGGGATATACCTGTCTGTGTTCTTGTACGCAACGTAATAAAAATTGTTATTGCTCCTCTTGAACAGTGATCAAACCATGGAAATCTTGCATTAACTTAACCGCTCTTTCCGCCGTGTCATTGACTGCTTTCAGTTCTAGCAGCTTCTTTTTAGCCTGTATAAACGAATTATCATTTGACCACGACGAGGGACACTTTTTCAAAAAACTGTCGTCAATATGGAGTCGATTAAACAAGAACTTGCTTTTGACAGAGACGAAGTCATCAATGTTTTTCTCTAAAATTACAAAAGATTGATCATTTATTATTATACCTATTAGCAAACTTTGTAAAAGAACAAATTCAAAGATTAATTAACGTACCAAAAAGTTGGGTACAGAGTTCTTCGTTGGATGTAATGTAACGTTTATTTTGGGCAGTTGGGTTTTCTCTAGTTAAGTTAGAAATCATTCTTACTTTAGTTTCTAGATTGACGTCATCATCAAATAAAGCCAGAATAGATACTTCATCTGTCAAATACCACAAATGCTGGCAAAACTTCTGCAATGCTGCTTTTGAAATGCTTTTGTCTATTGTTTCGTAATTTTTCATGGCCTTCAAAAAACACAAATCCTGATACGGCGCCTTTACTGCTAAAATACATTGGAGCCAGGGTTTAACGTAGGATGTCACGATGAACAGACATACTTCCAACAGAGCTCCCTTATCCTTGTTTGAAATTCTGAATTGAGATCTAAGTAACGATATTTTTAATGAATAAGTGGCTTTCGCCATCCATCGAGCCTGGTGCATAGCACCTGGAGGCCGAATCTTAAATTTCTTTTCTGAATCTCCGCCAAGAAATATAATTGAAAGCTCAATTAATTCGCGATAGTCATCTCTAACGATATCTTTAGTTAATTCAGTTCTGTATAATGCTAGCAGTTTGTCAATTTCCGAAACATTTAAACAAGATAGCGTTTCTGAACAACTTTGGATTTTCTCCGGATCGATGTTTTTCCAGTTTTCTCGGAATTTCTTGAATAATGGGATATCTGGGCTTGTAGTTACTTGACTGATTTTTGCTTCAAACACGCCTTTAAGTACTAATTCATAAACGTGATGGCGGCAAGCAAAAACAAGCACTTCTCTACCCAGTTTTTGTTCGAGAAGCACACATGCTCCATTTATGCGGCCTGTGTTAGAAGCAGTAGTATTCAAGGTTCCAGTTCGTAATAGCATTCCAAACTGCATCTGCCTGTCCCTTCCTGTCGAGCTATCCAACTTAGGAACAGCAATAATTTGTTCTTTATTATCATATGTAATAACTATCGGTAGGCGTTCTTCTTTACTTTTACGTGAATCTAGAGCTGGCAACAGTTTTCCGTCCCAGTGGACAGTTACCGTCCGGGACCTTGTTTTGAAAATCAATTTTTATAGTTTCAGCCCGTTCTTTTCGCATTTCCGTACGAACTCTATGAATGGAGGACTTGCTTATAGGGAATTCATCCGTGTTGTGCCCCAGAGCCTCTATAGTTGCTTCAATTATAACGCAGAATCCCTCACACTTAACTGACACCTGTCTAATGCGGCAACTAACTTGGCAGTTAAGATATTTTTTTCTTCTAATTCTATTATTTCAGAATCAGAAGATGACTGTTCTAGAGGTAATTCCCAAGATGATGTTGACTGATCTAAGGATGAAAAATATTTAGCACGTCGCTTTTCCTCCTCGATGATTTTAAACCGCGTCCTTTCCTCTTTTTCTGTTACTTTTTTGTCCACTCCAGCTAAATGACCCGGCCGACCTGGTTCTCTTTGGCGCTGCAAGAAGATCTTATCTTCATTTATTTTAATCGATTGAAGAGCATCGGCATGTGCTATGTCAAACAAATTGCTTAAGTTTGAAACAAATTCATTTCGACGCTGTTTAAACACCTCTTGTTGATTTTTTTTTTTTGCATTTTTTTGTAATTCTCTCCAAACTTGGTATAAGTTAACTAGTCTTTTAACACAGTTGGGTATTGATCTTGTCGGTATACGTGCCTTTTCCCAATAAATAATACACTCACGAATTGTGAGATTTGCACTTTCACTGACATTTAACTTCACTTCACGAATATTATACAACAAAACTGCCAGTACTTGCCCGTTAGAGGGAAGTTTAGAACCGGTGATTTGATGTTTTACGTCCCCTACTAAAAATATTTCCGTTTTGGAACTTCGTAACTCCATTTACATGTTTACTACACGAAAACAACGCGATGACTAATAAAACAAACAAGTAATTACACGCAATCAAAGCGACAGGGTGCTTGCGCCATACTATACAAGTACCGACATGTTTGCGATGAACTCGGCACGTGTTGCCGTTATTCTAAATAGTCGAAACTTTATTTTCAGATGTTTTTAGACCATACAAACAAAATAGAAGGGTATGCGTTAAAAAAAAACATTTTAATTTTTTTGGGACACTCTAACATACATACATATATATATGTGAATATGTTTATGTGCATACATCAATGTATTCACGTACATATTTAATTGTTCATACTTGCAACAATGTGTTACAAGTTGAGCTCTTTGTGTTGAATGATTTTTGGTATGAGTAAACTACAAGGGTTAGGGCAATACCAAAAAGAAAGTACAATTTGATTTATGTGGTATTCGGTTAATTTAACCATCTAGAAAGAAAATTCTTGAAATTTCCGAAACTAATTAATCAGTTGGAATTGGCAGAAGGAGTGTTAACTAGAGTAATAATTTAATGTTTGAAACGTGATTTGTTTCCTAATCTATGATAATTTTCATGAACTCGTTATATGAAATTCTAGCATGTTCATCAGAACTGATCTGACTTTGGATATCATCAAAAACAAGATACATGATGAAGATGTATGAATGAATATTTGAATATTGGCAAACAGTTTACACAAGGTGCACAATGACAAGCAGAGCCATGCACCACTGCACTGCGCTCTCTTAATCCCCTTTGATGCCAGAGTCTCCTGGTCCTGGAACAGTTCCGATCTCCTGCTCGAGAAATGGCGTAAAATTTAATTCAATTAAATTAATTTTTGTTGACACAATGCATAAAAAAAAAACGAAACAACAAAAGATCCCCATAGTGGGTAGTGACATTGTGGAAATCAAACAAAAAGTCAACAAATAAAATGCAATTTCTGTTTTCCATCATGCTTCCCAAGTCCCCGCTTTCCACTTTTATTACGTGCCCTCTCTTCCAGCAGCATAATTAAGCACAAGGCACAAGATTTGCAGTTTATTTACTCCAAGCAAAAAAAAAAAGGGGAAGCAATGAAAATGCAAGGAGAACAGGCAAATGAATGAATTGTTGCATCAATCAAGAGTTGTGGACATGTTGAATGAGTTAATTTAATAAAAGATTTCTGAAAAATTATTAAATAAATAAAATTGATTTGTTTCAATCATAAGTATTTTTGAAAGATCAATGAAATTTGCAGTCCGAACCAAACTATTGAATTTAAATTGAATTTTCTTCGTATAATAATCACGTTCAATTAAATTCGACTTCAATTTTTCTTTTCTATTTCTTTTCATCTCATCTCATTTGGTGTTTAAATGGTTTTCGGACTCTCTTCTACATATATGCAAATTATTTTTGAATTCCTGTTCTGTTTTTATACAATTTTTCATAAAGGATTCGTCTTACAAGGGGAACTTCAGATATGCGAATCACCGATTTGGATGAATTTTAGATATGTTGTAGAATACCCCGTCATTTGAAGCTGTGTGAAATATTTCGGCGCACTATTCTATATTTTCCTTATAAATCGTGTTTAATGCTATAGCTTCGGTGACTTATGGGTAAAACGCCGGAAGGACTTCAAGCAGCTCGGCGGTGTAAGGGGTAGAGGTCCCGACTAAAGTTGGAGAAACCCAGGTTCAAACCCCGCCCAAAACTAGTTAGTTTTGGATTTTCATTTTTTTGCCTTCTTAATAATTATTTTTTTAAATAGCTAAATAGGTCTTTTGATGATTTTTGACGAAATTAATTTTGTATGCCTTTACAAAAACATAAACGTAATATATACGAATATAGACGTAAAATACACGAATTAACTTCTGTCTTCACATTTTTTGTTGTGATATACATACATACATCATACATCATCATGCTAAAATTATGCTTTTGTCCAAAAAATATACCAACTTTAAATCATTTTGAAAGAAACAAACCAAATAAAATTTTTGGAAAATTACTCTCTCATGTCATCTCATCACATCTCATCATCAACTTTGAAGCGAACCATGCATACTTGAGCATTCCCTTCAATATCAGGGATGACAAGTGGAAATGCACAAGGGATTATACTTTAATTGAATGCAGTCTTCTCTTGATGAAATTTCTCGATTTTCTTAGGCATTTGAGGAGTTTTGCATTCGCTTTAACATATTTTTAACCTGCCCGCAAAGTACAGTTCATAATGGCGTGCGTATAGCTAGTATTTCCTCAAGAGTACAAGCTTCAACATATGTATATAAAAAATGTTTCCGATTACAAATCATCAAATGACCTATTTTGCTATTTCAAAAATAATTATTAAAAAAGGAAAAAAAAAAAATGAAAATCCAAAACTAACTAGTTTCAGGCGGGGTTTGAACCTGGGTTTCTCCAGCTTTAGTCGGGACCTCTACCCTTTACACCACCGAGCTGCTTGAAGTCCTTTCGGCGTTTTACCTATAAGTCACCGAAGCTATAGCTTTAAACACGATTTATAAGGAAAATATAGAATAGTGCGCCGAAATATTTCACACAGCTTCAAATGACGGGGTATTCTACAACATATCCAAAATTCATCCAAATCGGTGATTCGCATACCTGAAGTTCCCCTTGTTAGCTAAAGCCCATATCGATTCAATGCCTTCAAGTTGCCTCATAGAATTTAACTTCAGTTAGGAAAAGAAATGTGAAATTTTGTTCGATGAAAAGAGAAGGATTCCCTACGTTGGTCGAAAACTCTGTTTTAAAATTGTCTACTCAGCGCTGGCTAAATACAAAGTAGGTTTCCCCTACTTCAATCCCTTCTCAACTCTCAATAACCAACTGAGCGAGGATGGGTCTTCTAAGTGCAACTGCAGATTAATTTGGCAGAACAAGAGTGTGTGGGCTTAAATGGTCACTGCGTGTAAATGTGTGGATGGGTGAGGTCGACATTTCTAATCAAAATGGCCGCTTTACGGCAGGCGGCAGACAAAAACTGATTGTTTCTTGACCCGGTCCGATGTTCGATGGCCAGGAAAAACTTGATGAGAATCGATTTTAATTACAACAGTCGATGCGCGTAATTGATTTTACGCCAAAAATTAAAGCACATGTGATGCTAAAAATTCCATTCTATAGATTATTCAATAACATGCTTGCCCATAACATTTTATGCCAATTATTGCTTAATAAGCGAATTGTTTGTTGTCACTTTAGAAACGAAGCAAACTGAGCTGATTGTTGCAGTAACTCAGAACCCGGCACTCATATCCCCCGGGGGACGAACACGTTCGGCACCTCGAATGCGTGTAACAGAACGGCTGCCGAAGTCCTCACACAGAGCATGAAGGTGGATTTAGTTCAGAGCCCGGCACTCATATGCCCCGGGGGACGAACACGTTCGGCACCTCTAATGCGTGTAAGCCGAACGGCTGCCGAAGTCCTCACACAAAAAAATCAAAAGCATGAGGGTGGATTTAGTTTCTCTCAGCATTTCGAAAAAATTGATTGCTGCTTTGTTTTTCTATCTTTTTCTTGCATCAGATTATCGGCTGCGTTCGTTTTTATACCCTTGCAGAGGGTATTATAAAATTTGTCAGATGTTTGTAACGCACAGAAGGAGACGTTTCCGACCCCATATATATATATTCTATATATATATTCTTGATCAGCATGAGAAGCTGAGTCGATATAGCCATGTCCGTCTGTCCGTCCGTCCGTCTGTGCAAATCAACTTCACACTGTCATCTTAAGAGCTATCGGAATGAAATTTCATATTTGAGCTACTTTTAGCCGGGAGATAATAGAGAATGAAAATTGTCAGGATCGGACTACTATATCATATAGCTCTAGAACAAAAATTTTTGCAAAAATTGGAGTATCCCCCATGCTCCGGCTGGTGGTCCCCATTCCAGCTCTTGGGTGGGCCAAAGGGCCAAATCAACTCCAGGAAGAAAGGGGAGTGGAAAGGGGGTGGCTGGCCACTCTTTTTTTCCGCCTCTCATAATTTCACTCGTGTGGGTGAGAAAAAAAGTTTGCCAATTTCTCCACTTCTCATTCCACCGCGTTGCAGCAACAAATCGAAACAGCTGTGATCACAGTGTTGATCAGCGCCAAAAGCTCAGCCTGAGCCGCCTTGGCAGGGGGCGCCACTTTGCAGTTTGAACCGGGAAAAAGAAAGCGCCACTTTTTATTTCCCGCGATCTTCAAATTCAAATTTAAATTATGCGCTGGCGCCAATATCGAGATATGGAGCGTTTTGTCTTGTCGATGGACCATCAAGCTCGTTGCGACGACGGATCGGTGCAAGATGCACAATGTCCAGAGGCGGCATTTGCTAAACGGCCAAGAATTGTTCGGTCGCCGCCTGGCAAATTCAACCATATCAATAGCTCAGGAACGGCTGGAACACCGGCAATGGCGCCCAGCAGCCCGGAGACAACCACCTCGCCAAAAGTTGTCTCAAATGTGTCGGAGTTGGACGAGTTGGGCTCGCTCATTTGGGAGATGGACACCATGTTCAACAAAGGAGATGATGGCAAAAAACCAGTACGCCATATAAATCTAATAGTGCGAATGAAAGAGCTGCACGAAATGCTATGCCATATAATGATCGGCAGCAAAACGGTGGTAAGCTCAAAGTGCGAAATAGCAACCCAAACCTCGCCTCGTAATGCTATTAGGCCGAGAAACGGTGCGAAAAAGATGGATGCAATGGGAAACACGCCCAAACGTCAGAGAGAGGACGTGCGCTAAACACGCCATGCGGCGATCCGGAGCCAGGTACTGGGCAGCGAGCCATTACGGCAGTGCCGCAGGCAGCCCACGGAGCTGCGGAATGGCAGACTGTCTCAAGGAAAAGAGCGAACAAGCCATCATTGAGGAAAGCTAGGAGGTTATCTTAACCAGGGCGAATGAGGGCTGCTCTTATGCCGAAATCCTGAGCCTAGTTACCAGAAGGCCAGACGGCAAGCTCGACGACGTTAAAAATAACGTCAAGAGGACGAGAAAAACGGCTACGGGCGATCTACTTCTCGAGCTTAAGGGGGGTGGAAATGCAAATAGCAAGAAACTGACCGAAGACTTGAGTCATGTACTGGGTCACCAAGCTTCAGTACGAGCAGCTGGAGCCGATGCGTGGCTGGAAATGCGAAACCTCGACCACTTAGCGACGGAAGAGGAAATCAAAAAGGCAATTAAGCAAAAAATTGGTGATGACGTTGGGCAAGTAAATGTAAGGGGCATGCGCAAGTCGTACAGAGGCAAACAGATGGCCATCTTGAACATGCCGCGGACTATAGCAGCCACACTATTGAGAGAAGGCTCCATTGAAGTTGGCTGGGACGTGTGTCCGATTCGAGAGAGGCAGGCTCAAAAGAGATGCTACAAGTGCCTATGCTTCGGCCACAAAGCAGACAGTTGCACTAGCGCCAAAGATCGCACGAACTGGTGTCTTAGATGCGGCCAGACCCAGTTTGTTTTAATTGCGTAGACGCAAAACGCATGGATGCGAGCCACTACACTGGTAGTCGCCGTTGCCCAATGGTAACTACTGGAGAGCAAGCTTCCAATAAGAACTTATGAAAATTCTGCAATTAAATTTAAATCACTGCTCGGCGGCGCATGACTTACTTACGCAGTCAATATTAGAACTGGAGATCGATCTGGCCATCCTGAGTGAGCCGTACAGGACGCTGTCTAGTAACTCCTGGGCTGCAGACACGACGCACAAGGCTGCGATCTGGAGTTGTGGATCAAATGGGCCGCCTATGCAGCACATTAAATCATCAAAATGCTTCGTACGTGCGCTTATTGGAGATGTGTGGGTCTACAGCTGCTACATGGCACCCAGCCTCTCATTAAACGAGTTCGAATCGGCAGTAGATCAACTCGCTATGGATGCCAGAGGCAAAAACCGGGTCATAATTGCTGGTGATTTTAATTCTTGGTCAACGGAATGGGGCAGCAGTCAGTCAAATACTAGAGGCCGCACTCTGCTGGAGGCATTAGCAGCTCTGGATCTAGTAGTGCTGAATTCTGGCTCGGAGCACACCTTCCAGAGAGCTGGCTACGGATCTGTAATTGACGTGACTTTCGCGAGCAGTCAGTTGGCCCAGCAAGCTGAATGGAGACTTTGCAGCCACTTCACAGCTAGTGATCTCTTGGCCATATTGTGCAAAATCGGCAGATATCCAGCCAATAACGCAAATGCGCGGATAAATCGTAAAATGTACCGGGTGGAAACGTTCAACCCCAATGTGTTCGAGGCTTCACTACAGTTTCCCCAAATAACTGGTGACGCAAACAATTGCGCCAAAATGCTGGTAGACGCGATTTCATCAGCGAGCGATGCCAGTATGGTGACCCGTAGGGGCCACACCAAACAGAAGACAGCAGTCTATTGGTGGAATGCGACCATCGAGGAGGCGAGAAAACGGTGCCTGCAAGCCAGACGCCAATACCAAAGATTACGCGGCAGAGGTGATTTTACCAGCCTACAACTAGAGTTCCTTAACAGGAGAAGCGAACTGCGACGTGCTATTAAGGAAAGCAAAAACAAATGCTTTCTCGAACTTTGTGACGCGGCTGAAAATGACGTTTGGGGCCGGGCATACAAAGTGGCAATGAGAAAATTCAGAGCTGCTAAGCCAGCTACACCAGACGAATCTCAAATGCAGCTGATAGTGGAAACATTGTTCCCAGCCACTTCAGTAGTAGAACCAAGGTCGGCCCTACGCAGTGTAGCAACAGATGCTTGCAACATCAGTCCGGAAGAGGTACTTCAAGTAGCTGTCGGAATGAATGACCACAAGGCTCCAGGTCTAGACTCAATACCGAATAAGGCACTCAAATTGGCTGCCCGGCTTCACCCCGCTAAATTCGCAAAGGTGTTCAATAAATGTTTGGCAGAAGGCGTGTTTCCCACCATCTGGAAACTCCAGGACCTGGTGCTACTCCCAAAGGCAAACAAGCCAGCAGAAGATCCATCTGCATACAGGCCGATCTGCCTCCTGGACTCGACAGGAAGGATGTTCGAGAAGCTAATAGCTCTCCGTGTAGAAGCAGCCATCCAACAGTCTGGCGATCTGTCTCCGATGCAGTTTGGCTTCAGAAAGGCTAGATCAACAATAGACGCCTTAACAACAGTCGTCGACGTTGCTAGCAAAGCCATCGAGGGACTACGGTGGAAAGGTGGCAGTAAAAAATATTGTCTGGTGACCACACTTGACGTCAAGAATGCGTTCAACTCGGCGAATTGGAACAAAATTCTACATGCTTTGAGGTCATTTCAGGTTCCTGAGTACCTAATTACCTTAGTGGAGGACTATTTTAGAAACCGTATACTGCGATATAGCACACAAGGCAGCTCCAAAATGCACTTGATACAAGGAGGTGTTCCACAGGGCTCAGTTTTGGGCCCCCTATTGTGGAACATAATGTATGATGGGGTTTTGCGGCTGTCTCTACCACCTGGCACGCAAATCATTGGCTTTGCTGTTGCGAAACACATCCACGAAGCAGAGGAGAAAACTGCAGAGGCGGCGAAAATGGTGAAGCAGTGGCTCGCCAATTCAGGACTCCAACTTGCAGGCCACAAAACAGAGGCTGTGCTAATAAGCAGCCGGAAAACGGTTAAAAGAGCGGTAAGGGCAATTAAATACCTGGGAGTAATGCTGGATACGCGACTCAGCTTTAGAGAGCATCTGGATCATGCCAACATAAAAGCTGCAGACATTGGGCGAGCTATAAATCGCATCCTGCTCAACAACAGGGGCCCAAGACAAATGCAACGGCTACTGCTAGCGTCGGTACTAAAGTCGGTCACGCTATATGGTGCACCTGTATGGGCATCTGCGATGGAGCAAGCAACATATCGGCGCGGGATGGAGTCAACATATCGACTGACAGCGATTCGGGTATGTCGTGGCTTCCGAACTGTTTCGGTCGAGGCGGCTCTGGTCATAGGAGACAAACCGTGGCATGGACTCAGGCGGAAAAAAGCGCAGCAAAAGCAGAGGCCAGGAAAGCGAGCATGGAGGAGTGGCAACGCAGATGGTCCACTTCTACAAAGGGTAGATGGACCCATAGGCTGATCCCTAACCTAACCGATTGGCTTTCCAGACAAAGTGGCGAGGTAACTTTTGGGTTAACTCAAATTCTGAGCGGTCATGGCTGTTTCAGGTCATACCTCCACCGTTTTGGCAAAGACAGCAGCCCCGAATGCACCCTTTGTCGTAATGGCACGACCGAGGACCCGGAACACGTAGTTTTCAGTTGTCCAAGATTTTCGTCAGAGAGACTCGAACTTGAGGCCATTCTAGGAACGCCTAAGAAACGCAGGAGGGGCATAATTAGGCCCGTCATCGTCCTGCGAAGCAACACCCCACGGCAGTCCCGCAGGTCCCCGATGGCATCTTATTTTCTTATTTTCTTGAACTATCCTTTTTTTTTTTTTCTCTTCTTTGTTGTTACCTAAATCTATCGTTAATTGTTGTTCTTTTCCTAATAAACGAATTAACAAAAAAAAAAACATACAACTACATCTTTTTAGTGCTCTCTTTGTGACGGGCCCTGGTTTATTGGAATTTTCCGAATAAAAAAAATGGAGAAAGAGAGTCGTTTCTATATGCATGAAAGTGGAGGCACGCATACATATATACGATTATATACACACATATGTACATTAGGGGTGTTCTTATTTTCAAAAAATCGAATTTTATCAAGTGCCGGGCATTTTTTTTTCCTTTTAGTCTAAAAAAAATCTCAAAAAAATTTGGTGCCGATCGGATAATGTTTAATGGGCGCGGAACTCATCTAAAGTTTTCAGTGTGATGCTCCCATATAAGCATACATAGCACCATACAAATATCATAAGAGTGAGCGAGATGGCATGATAGGAAATACAATTTTAGTACCTTGTGAACACTGTTGATGATATTTTACAAAGAGAAACGAAGAATAGAAACAAATGTTTCTTAATTAATATTTTTAACGTAAATTTTTATAATTATCATTGACTAGATCACGTATAAAACAATCTACAGAAATTCCTGCTGAATTTAAGGACAAAGTAATAGAGTGGTTTACAAATTTGTTCGGTCATTTTAAACCAATAATCTTATCATAACTTACTGATGGGTAAAACTGGTGGCCTGGTAGTTCATTTTGACGGAAAGTTCATGACAGATTTAGTCGGTTCTAGTAAGGTTGAACGCAGATTTAGTCGGTTCTAGTAAGGTTGAACGCATAGCAGTTCTAGTTAGCTACAATGGTACTTCAAAGTTCCTAGGTGCACCAAAAGTAGCGTCTTAGACTGGCAAAAATATTGCTGAGGCAGTTTTCGACAGGCTAGTCAAATGGAATGTAGTTGACCAAGTCAATGGTTTGTCCTATGACACCACGTCTGCAAATACAGGGATTTTCTCAGCAGTACTATTAGAAAAAAAATTTGGACGCAGTCTAATAAACCTACCCTGCCGCCACCATATGTTGGAAATTATATTCCGAAGCGTATTTGAACTAAAGCTACGCTCCACATCTGCAGCAGAAGTTCCGACATTTGAAAGGTTTTTAAAATCATGGCCAAATTTCAAGAAGGATAAATTCGAAAGTGGCGCTGCCGATGAAACAATTCGTGTCCAAATTTGTGAAACAGAACGCCAGGACTTCACGAAATTTTGCCTTGGTGAACTACAGAAATGTCAGAGCCGAAAAGATCATAAAGAATTGCTTCAGCTAGCATTAATCTTTCTTGGTGTAAAGCAATATACTTTTCGTACTCCTGGACCAACTAGCCATGCCCGCTGGATGTCAAAAGCCATATATTCCTTGAAGATATTTTTATTTAGACATCAATTTCGTCTATAAAAAAAGGAAGAAAATGGTTTCCGTGATGTTTGCATTTTCTTGGTGAAAATGTATATTAAAGCATGGTTTAAGTGTACAAACGCTATTGAAACTCCTTTCCATGATCTGAACCACGTAAAAATTTATATAAAATATGCAAATACTGACGCGGAAACCTCGGCTATAAATCCGAAAGGTTAGCAATCTTAAAGGGACCAAATGTTCAACTGAAAAATAATAGGCAAAAACATTTTTTGAACTGGATCCATCGAACTGGAAGCAAACTTGTAAATTTGAGGTAGGTTTATGATACTGCCGTGATCTTCATGTGGTAAATGATATGGCCGAAAGAGGAGTCAAATATACGCAGGAGTACAACAAGGTTCTCACAAACAACGAGGAAGAAAATCCATTATTGCTTCAAGTTGTTGAAGCTTATAAAAAAAAATATCAAAGAAGCTAACTTCGGCTATGCCAAAGTTTATATACCCTTGCAGTCCTTGGCAATAATATTTTTACATTTTGAAATTTCTGTCCCTGCAACTCAATTCATCAATACACCAACAAAACATTCAAATTTTTACTTTTTTTACTCCAAATTTTTCTTATATCATTCCGTAAGCAAAGCACAACACGCATACATATACATACTCGCGTAGCGCTACGTCTGCGTGTGTGTATGCATGTGCTGTGTTTGATTTGCTGATGACGTAGAAGCGATTTGTATTGACTGTAACTTGTCTTCTATTTATCCGATCAAGTTTCAAATTTTGGGATCTGAGATTTTATATCAAATTCTATTATATTGGTAAATTTCATGGGGATACTCCAATTTTTGCAAAAATTTTTGTTCCAGAGCTATATGATATAGTAGTCCGATCCCGATGATTTTCATACTTTATCTCACCCGGATAAAAATAAGCTCCCAAGAAAAATTTCATCCCGATAGCTCTTAAGATGGCTGAGTAAAACGCGTACGCACCGAACTGGAAGCAAACTTGTAAATTTGAGGTAGGTTTATGATACTGCCGTGATCTTCATGTGGTAAATGATATGGCCGAAAGAGGAGTCAAATATACGCAGGAGTACAACAAGGTTCTCACAAACAACGAGGAAGAAAATCCATTATTGCTTCAAGTTGTTGAAGCTTATAAAAAAAAATATCAAAGAAGCTAACTTCGGCTATGCCAAAGTTTATATACCCTTGCAGTCCTTGGCAATAATATTTTTACATTTTGAAATTTCTGTCCCTGCAACTCAATTCATCAATACACCAACAAAACATTCAAATTTTTACTTTTTTTACTCCAAATTTTTCTTATATCATTCCGTAAGCAAAGCACAACACGCATACATATACATACTCGCGTAGCGCTACGTCTGCGTGTGTGTATGCATGTGCTGTGTTTGATTTGCTGATGACGTAGAAGCGATTTGTATTGACTGTAACTTGTCTTCTATTTATCCGATCAAGTTTCAAATTTTGGGATCTGAGATTTTATATCAAATTCTATTATATTGGTAAATTTCATGGGGATACTCCAATTTTTGCAAAAATTTTTGTTCCAGAGCTATATGATATAGTAGTCCGATCCCGATGATTTTCATACTTTATCTCACCCGGATAAAAATAAGCTCCCAAGAAAAATTTCATCCCGATAGCTCTTAAGATGGCTGAGTAAAACGCGTACGCACCGACGGACAGACGGACAGACGGACATGGCTATATCGACTCAGCTTCTCATGCTGATCAAGAATATATATACTTTATGGGGTCGGAAACGTCTCCTTCTGTGCGTTACAAACATCTGACCAATTTTATAATACCCTCTGCAAAATACCGCACTGCAAAAAAAAGTGATCTAGTCAGTGATAATAATAAAAATTTACGTTAAAAATATTAATTAAGAAACATTTGTTTCTATTCTTCGTTTCTCTTTGTAAAATATCATCAACAGTTCACAAGGTACTAAAATTGAATTTCCTATCATGCCATCTCGCTCACTCTTATGATATTTGTATGGTGCTATGTATGCTTATATGGGAGCATCACACTGAAAACTTTAGATGAGTTCCGCGCCCATTAAACATTATCCGATCGGCCCCAAATTTTTTTGAGATTTTTTATACCCTTGCAGAGGGTATTATAAAATTGGTCAGATGTTTGTAACGCACAGAAGGAGACGTTTCCGACCCCATAAAGTATATATATTCTTGATCAGCATGAGAAGCTGAGTCGATATAGCCATGTCCGTCTGTCCGTCTGACCGTCTGTCCGTCTGTCCGTCGGTGCGTACGCGTTTTACTCAGCCACCTTAAGAGCTATCGGGATGAAATTTTTTTTGGGGGCTTATTTTTACCCAGGTGAGATAAAGTATGAAAATCATCGGGATCGGACTACTATATCATATAGCTCTGGAATAAAAATTTTTGCAAAAATTGGAGTATCCCCATGAAATTTAGCAATATAATAGAATTTGATATAAAATCTCAGATCCCAAAATTTGAATTTGATCGGATAAATAGAACACAAGTTACAGTCAATACAAATCGGTTCTACGTCATCAGCAAATCAAACAGAGCACATGCATACACACACACAGACGTAGCGCTACACATATGTATGTATGTGTATGCGTGTTGCGCTTTGCTTAAAAATTTGTAGTGAAAAGAGAAATAATTTGAATGCTTTGTTTGTGTGTTGATGAATTGAGTTGCAAGGAAAAAAATTTCAAAATGTAAAAATATTATTGCAAAGGTCTGCAAGGGTATATAAACTTTGGCATAGCCGAAGTTAGCTTCTTTGATATTTTTTTAGACTAAAAGGAAAAAAAAATGCCCGGCACTTAAAAAAATATTGATATTTTTTTTCCCCCATACAACGAAGAACACCCCTAATGTACATGTCTGCATATCCATTACATACTTATAAAATACGGGTGCACTATGGAGTTTTCAGACGTTTTAAAAACACCTAAGTTATTCGAGGAGAGGTTTATTTGAGACTAAACTTATGCATAAGAATATTCGCTGCAGCGCAGGCAGCAAGAAAATCAATGTAAAGCAGAAATGAAAGAATGTCCGTTACAATTCACAGATCGGATCATTCGAGAATAATAAGAAAGAGATAGACATACTGCGGTGCTTATTTACATATTTTAACACTCCTTCTCAACGCGAAGTCTATCTTATACAAAAATTATTTTAATCCCAACATTTCTGTAAACTTTACATGTTTGACCTTACATAAGTTCTTTGTTAATATATCTGAGGTCATACTATCTGTGGGAATGTGTTTGATATCTATTACATTATCTTTATACATTTCCCTTACAAAATGATATTTTATTTCAATATGCTTGCTACGTGAATGAAATTTAGCATCTTTAGCAAGACATTGTGCGCTTTGGTTGTCGCTATAAATTAGCAGCTTCGCCATCGGCCCGAATTCCATCTCGTTGATCAGCTTTCTGATGTATATCGCTTCTTTGGCTGCTGTAGAAAGTGCTACGTACTCGGCCGCCGTGCTACTGAGGGCAACCAGATTTTGCTTCTTTGATTCTCATGACACTGCCGCTCCAGCAATAAGGAATGACCAACCGGTGAACGACTTCAGATCGTTGCAATCGCCAGCCCAGTCCGCATCAACAAAACAGTGGATAGGAACACCAGTTTTGCTATAATGAAGTCTCTCATCTGAGGTACCTCTTAGATATCTCAATACCCTCTTGGCTGCAACCTCATGTTCCTTGTGCGGATCTGCATTTCTCTGCGCCAATTTAGCCACAGAGTGTATTATATCTGGCCGTGTAGTCAACGCCAAACACAATAACGAACCAATGAGTGATTGATAGCGTGTCTTGTCCACTTGACCGCAATCATCGCTATCGCACTTCGTCTGGAGCCCAACCTCTAGAGGAGTCGCGTTCGGCTTGCAGTCCTGCATACCATATTCATGCAACAAGCCTTCGATGTACTGCTTGTGGCCTATGGAGACATTGCCAGTCTTGCCATCTCGCTCGATTTCCATCCCAAAAAAATGATGGAGTTCACCGCCGTCGACCACATCAAATTCGTTTGATATGAGATGCTTTATGTAGGCAGCGTCGTCTTTTCTGGTACATGCAAGTATAAAATCGTCAACATATACAACAATAATAGATAAATACCCATTGACTTTGCTCGTGAATATACGCGGTTCGCTTGCACACGGAACGAAACCAATCTTCAAAAGAATGCTATCCAGCTTTTGGTTCCACTCACGCCCACTCTGTTTCAAGCCGTACAACGATTTATGTAGCTTGAGTACACGCTTGGGATGATCAGCATCGACAAAACCTTCAGGTTGTCGCATATAAACGTCATCTTGTAGCTCACTATTGAGGTATGCTGCAGAGACATCCATCTGATGCAAGTGCATCTCGTGTTCCACCGCCAACGCAATCAACAGTCTGATTGAGGGATAACGTGCAACCGGGGAAAAGGTTTCCTTGTAGTTAATTCCATATTGTTGACCACACCCTTTTTCGACCAATCTTGCCTTGAAACGCTGAACTTTGCCACTCTCATCTCGTTTGGTGGTAAAAACCCATTTACAACCGATAACCTTTTTGTTTGCAAGAAGATCAACCAAACTCCATGTCTTAATGTTTTCTAGGTTGTCATACTTCTTCTACATTGCTGATTTCCAGTTTTCCGACTGCTCTGACTTAAATGCCTCATTTATACAGGTAGGAACAATAACGTCTTTCGCATCTAGTATATTCAGCATATTGTACTCTCATCGTGGACGACCAGCACGACCAGTGCGAACAATCTTTGGTCTCCCTGGTCCTCTTCGGGTATATGGTTGCTCCTCCTCATCATTTTCTTCGTCACCACTTTGCTCATCAACAATTGGAATTTGCTGCTCCACAGAATTTTCTTGGATTTCATCATTATGCTCGCAATCAAGTTTTTCACTTGGCTGAAAGATGACTCACGTGATGACTCTCGACCGTACTCCAACTCTTTCATGAACTTGTGCTCCAAAAACACGACATCTCTGGATACTACTACGGTCCTTTTGACAGGGTTGTAAAGACGATAAGCCTTGGCAGTCTCGGAGTAACCTAGCAAAATATGCTGCTTAACTTTCGCTGAAAACTTGTTCTTATGAGTTTTATCTAATACAATAGCTTTCATACCAAATACTTTAAGATGAGATACGCTCGGCTTTTTCCCATACCAAACCTCGTATGGAGTATTGTCAGACAAAGTTGCAGTTTCTGCTCTGTTCCGTAAATATGCAGCCGTCATTATCGCCTCGCCCCAAAAAAATTCGCCAACTCCAGCATGCACTATCATGTTTCTCGCCATTTCCACCAAGGTTCTATTGGCGCGCTCCGCCACACCATTTTGTTGTGGAGTGTGGGGAACAGTGAGTTCTCTTTTTATTCCATGACTCGATAAGAACTGTTCAAATACATCGCTCAGGTACTCACGACCGTTGGCGCTTCGTATGGCTTTTATACGATTTACATTTGTTTCTGCAGCAAACACTGTTTTTGTTTTACTTTCAAACAAAAACAAACCGTTGTGTTTCTCTGCGATCATTAAATCACGATTATTACTGTCTTTAACGAACACTTTGTTTTTGACAAAAATTACTCTTAAGCCATTTTCTATTGCCTTTGATACCGAAATAAAATTGCATTGTAAGTCCTTTACATATAGCACGTCAACCAATTCGATCGTGATATTTTTCCATTTTAGTTCCACTGTGCCGCAACCTTCGGCTTCTATATAACTGTCGCCTGCTAACTTGAATTTCTCTTTGTGCTCACGCATACTCGTAAACATTGATTTGTCCGCACACAAATGAGCTGTAGCCCCGCTGTCTACACACCACGCATTTTTCGACAAACCGCGACAACGAGTCTCGCGTTTCTATGGCAACTAAAAAATTTTCGAAATCATCACTTAAACTTGCCATCAAAATTATAACGAGCATTTCATAAGGCACTTGTTCCTGAATTTCATTTAACTTTTGTACGACATTAGAAAAATTATTCAAATGCTCTCGAATACTGTCCGTAGCCAAAATTTTAGTATACAACAATTGCTTAAACAACTGTATTTTTCTAGCCGGGCCGGAGGGCATGTGGATCGCGGATAACTTTGCCCATGCTTCGCTCGCGGTTTTACAATGTTTTATACCGTTGATCTGCGACGGACTTACGCACAACAATATACTTGCGAGGGCTTTCTCGTCTTTACTGTCAAACAACTCCTTTTGTTCAGCCGTATCAGACGCCTCTTTTTTTAACCGACCACAAATCAGAATGAATCAACAGACTTTTCATCTGTACTGACCATACACTATAATTTCCACCATCTAGTTTTTCGATTGAAAATTGTGTACTCATCTTGAACACATTGGTTAATCACAAACTTTAATTAACAAAACGAATCTCTTACAAGTCTTTCCGACCAAACCGCATAGTTTCACTTTCTGCTGCTTGGGCCCATAACCTATTCGAGTAGAGGTTTATTTGAGACTAAACTTATGCATAAGAATATTCGCTGCAGCGCAGGCAGCAAGAAAATCAATGTAAAGCAGAAATGAAAGAATGTCCGTTACAATTCACAGATCGGATCATTCGAGAATAATAAGAAAGAGATAGACATACATATATACATATTTTAACATAAGTCAGTTTTTAAAAGTTTTTGAAACCCAAATATTTTGATGGCAATTTGTAGATAAAATATCAAATCACATTTCTGGATTCTAGGTTTTTCAAATTTGTTTAACATTGGTGAGAATAACGCTGTGGAAAACAAGTGTTGGGAACAAAACATAACTGGACTTGTACTATGTGTTAAAAGACTTGATTTGTTCTAAATTGAGGTGTGTGTCTTATTCTAAGCGACTCTAAAAAACAAAACTTGTTACGAAATCTCAACTTTAGGGAGAGTTATAAAAAAATGTCTAGGTGCTCCAGGTGTATTGGATGCAAAACTACTATTGAATAGTATGCGTTTTTTTTTTTAATATCACCAAAACATATAGGACCGATTTGAATGTTTTTGAGCTCAGTTTTTTAGATGGCAGACCTTTTGCATAAGAGGGACTAACTCCAATAACAACTCCAAAATTGTTTGCGAATTTAATGTCTCATTTATGCATCCACAATGAGGAGCACATATTAGAAAATAAGGTTAGCTACTAAAAGCGGTAATACACAGTATTACACAGTTGCTGGTTGCTATATATATAAGCCAAACCTTCACGCAGATTCAAAAACTTTGTCCGCATGTTTAGATCCCTTGATTTTCTCTTTAAGCCTGAGAAAACCTCCAAAAGCATTTTTCGTTTTCCACGGTCGACAGAATCGGCCCTAAATTTAAAGTAAATATCAAAGTAACATTGGTTGTAGGAAACGTATTATGTTTAATGATATACTTAGCATACTTTTTTGGGAAAAATACGGATTTTTGACCGTGGAGGCGAGATGCCACACCCATTTTTTTCGAAAAACAATAGCAAAACATATTTATTACTTCAAACAATGCAACGAGAATGAAACTTATTGTTAAACGTACATTTTTCAATTAAATGCTTAAAAAACCTCTGAAGACTTCATAGTGTGTTCAGAGCCGAAGCCGTCTTAACTAGAGCAACAGCCAGAAATCGCTGCCAAAATGCCGGCTACGAAATTATTACAATTCAAATGGGTAAAATTGTAAAAACTTTTGCTTCGCATTATAAAAAACATTAACGGGGTTTACTACCTTGAATAGGGGTTCCCGGAGAGAAGGAAAATAACCCAGTCTTCATTCGTTGAATTCAAAATATGAACTGATTTTATTTACAAAAGTACGGAGTTTATATAGGATTATCATATAAACTCCTTATAAACTTATCTTCTAACAATTGTTCTTAGAAGATCTTATTTTAGACTCACACCCACGTATTCGGGGGTTGAAAAATTATTATTTTGGGCACATCGGCCACTTGACATCCTGTCGTTGTGATCTTTTGGGTTAGTTTAGAATTACAAGTGTTTTTTCCACACCGCGTGTGGCAGATTGTATTTCTAGTCATATGCTAGGTTAGTTGTTTGGTACAAAGGTACAGTTGTATTGTATTTTCTTTAGTGCATCTGATTTGGTGAAGCCAGTTCAGATGCACACGATGTTTATTCTTAAACATTCTGCAAAGGGCCACCAAATGCGGCGTTTTGGACTTTATTTTTATAGTTAGTTGTCTTATACAAATTATTATTAACCTATCATTAGTAAGATAATTATTGTTAAAGAAGCATGACCAGTTACATGATGGACGTTGAACCTAGTCAATCTGATGTTCCTTTGCCATTGTCACTGACTTCCTATTCTTACCAATTCTCCCATATGTATTACTGAGTTGGCTTCTACTGGTTTTTATAATATTTGGCATATTACCTAATGATTTCTGTTTCGGGATATCTACCCATTCCTGATGTGTATTACTGTGCTGACTTCTAGATTTTTTATAAGCTGGAGAATTTAAAAAAGAACTATCTTTCCTTTTTGAATTAAACAATGTGATCTTCGCTCCACCATTTTTAAATATCGCTGACTGCTAAAACTTGAGTGGTTATTCTGGCTATCATTAAATGTTGTCCTTTTATAAATATTTTGCCATATCTTCCTTTTTGGTACTATAGTTTCTGACAATTTTTTGCCGGAATCTATTTTGATATTATGTTTTAGATAATCATTATCTAATTGACCCATTGCTTTCTGAATGTTCTCATTTTGTATTGGCTCTGGGATATATACTTTTTGTTCACCAATTTTCACTTTACCTCCAATGTGAGGTCCTGCCGGGGGTCATAAATTTATTTTTTGAGTTTTGCTCCTGCATTTCTTTGGGATTGTGTCGTTTTTACTTTGAAATTTACCTTTCCTCTCCCAACGTTGTTCAAAACCTGTGACATCTATTGTTGTTGCCACTACAGATTTATTCTGATTTGATTTGGTGCATCCCGAGACGATCCAACCAAATTGAGTATTTTGGCCTAGCAGGCCATAATTGAGTATTTTGGCCTAGCAGGCCATCAATCTTTGTAATTCCCCTTTTTAAGATTTGGGTATATACGTTTACTCCCATTATTATATCAACCCTACCAGGTTTATTAAAGGTAGGATCAGTTAGCACGTAAGTTTGCCATTTTGACATATCCACGTTTGCTATTTTTAATGGAAGAGCTTTCATTAACTTTGGCAACACAATTGCCTCAACCTTTAGATGTCCTTTCCAAGGATTTCTCGTCTTTACATCTATTTTTACCTTATATTTTGATTTATTAGATTTTATTGAGGACACGCCACTTATTTCTGTATACTGTTTAATTTTAGGTAGTTTTAATATTTGAGCGGCTTCTTCAGACAAAATGGTGTTCTGTGAACCACAATCAATAAGGGCTCTTAGAGTCTTATATCCTCCATTTACATTTTTATTATTTTAGTATTACAGCTGTGGCCAACAGTGTTGGTTGTGCGGTTACACAAGTATTTACTTTCTCCTGTTCTTCGTCAAAATGAAGTAAAGTATGGCGTTCCTTACTACACAATGAACAGACCATTTCATTAGTGCACACCTTATAGCATTTATATGCTTTGTGCCCGTCAATTTTGCAAATCGGACATTTATCTTCAACTTCCGTATAATTTAAAACAGTTTTTATCGGTTTTTTCTCTTCTTTGCTCATGGCACTTAGTATCTTTGCTCCAAGTATTCCATGACATCAGATAGCATTTGAATTTGCCTTGTTTTTCTAATCGAACTCTCATACAATTGTAGAGCCTCTCTGTCAAATTTCCTTAGTAGGAGTGCGAATATAACGTCAACTTCATCGGACAAATTTGCTTTTATTTTAATTAAGTAAACTGACTCATTAACTATGTCAATCACTCCTTTAACACTTTTTGCGGAATCATTGTTGATCATCGATCCGACTTAATTGCTCGGAAAATACTCTCCGATTATTTTCATATCGCTTGTTTAATAATTCCCAAGCGGCACTATAATTGTCAGCTGAACCTGACAATAGATGGGCTACCATGCTCCTTGCTTCGCCCTTTAACGCGGATTTTAAATAATTGAATTTAAGAGTCAGACTTAAATCTTCTCTTTTTTCAATTAATTCCGCAAATAATTCCACAAACAGGTCCCATTCTCGAGGCTCTCCAGAAAATGTGGGTACCTGAATTTTTGGCAACACTGGTAGTTCGCCTCTCACGGTTACATTCTCAATCTTACTTTCCTTATTGTTTATTTTCATTTGTAATACTGATACTGAATTCCGGACATCGAATTCTAAATCATCCATAGCATTATTAAATTTAGCATTTTTTGTCAAACCCTGGCACACCTTTACTTTCTCCCATAAATAATTGATCTTATTAATATATATTATGCATGTCTCATTGCCTGTTGAATTATCTATAGTACGTAAATCTTTGGTTACTCTATCCAAATATTCCTGGAGCTGTCGGGCTCTACCCAAAAATATCTTCTGGTTATCAACCAACTTTTCAAACATCGTTGCATCTGCTTCACTGTTTTCCGAAACAACAGTGCCCTGCCTGCTTGACTCTCCTTTGGCTAATAATCTGGTTACCATACCTAAACCTTCCTCATACTCCACTCTGTAGCATTTGGCTATGGTAACTAATCCATTGCTTCTGAATCTCAGTTACCTCATTAAGAATCTTGCTAGTTAACTTACTAGCATCTAACTCTTCTATTCTTTTTAATCTTTTGTGCAACTCGTGTTGCTTCCCTAACAATTTTTCAGTTTTGGTAGGAAACATTTTTGTCTTATGCGTATATTAGGATATCGATATAAGTATATTATAATAAAAATAGATAGATGTACTTATAACTATCTTAATTTATATCTTATCCGATGATCCTGTTGACACCGTTCGCCACCGTTGTCCGCCCGGTAGAGTTTGCCAAGTATGTTTTGCCGATAGTCTGCTGCTGCTTGTCTGCCAATGGGTAGGGTTTGCCGTTTCTTTATATTCGTCTCTCCTCTAGTCGCCTCTTCTTTGCAACTATCTTGTTGCTCTGCTGCTGTTTGTAGTTGCCGACTTTTTTATTTATTAAGCAAAATTTTGCCTTTTTTATATTAAACTCTGTCTCTTACCACTGGTGGGGGAAAACAAGAGTTAATTTATTTTGCTACCTATAGCTGATCTTAGCATTTACACTTGCATAAGAATTCAGACTTTAAGGAGCTGATTGACTCTCTGAGTCTCTTACCACTGGTGGGGGAAAACTGCAGAGTTCCTTTTTCTCGAAGGACCAAAGTGAATCCGGCTCGAAGGACCAAAAATGAATAGGGATTCCCGGAGAGAAGGAAAATAACCCAGTCTTCATTCGTTGAATTCAAAATATGAACTGATTTTATTTACAAAAGTACGGAGTTTATATAGGATTATCTTAGGCTCTAGTAGGTAACAATTGTTCTTAGAAGATATTATTTTAGACTCACACCCACGTATTCGGGGGTTGAAAAATTATTATTTTGGGCACATCGGCCACTTGACATCCTGTCGTTGTGATCTTTTGGGTTAGTTTAAAATTACAAGTGTTTTTTCCACACCGCGTGTGGCAGATTGTATTTCTAGTCATATGCTAGGTTAGTTGTTTGGTATAAAGGTACAGTTGTATTGTATTTTGTTTAGTGCATCTGATTTGGTGAAGCCAGTTCAGATGAACACGATGTTTATTCTTAAACAACCTTGTTGGGCCGAAAAGGCGCTTTTTAGTAAGATTTTTTTTTTGAGAAAAGTATAATAGATCATGGAATGAAATTTGCCACAGTTGTTGGAAAAACTTAGTTCTATGTAAAAAAATTTTTTTTCGGCGATCCGTGAAACGGGTGAGGTGGGGTGAATTTTACAATGGCGTCCCCATTTTGTCCTTATAGAAGTCCTACCGTTCGCAAATGAATTCTGAATCCAAAAATGAATCTTAATCTAGACACTTTTTCGCACCGCTGGTAGTAGAATTGGGATAAAAGGATGAAAAATGAAAAAATTATGAGTTATTTTAGGAAAAATTTATTTTTTGCCGATTTTTCGTTACTATTTAATTTTTTAAATTAACAGTTTTTAATATTTTTCGTCAATTCTACTACCAGCGCTGAACAATATCCTAAAGAACATGTGTAAAAAATTTCATAGCGATTGTTTTATTTTTGCGCCGTGTAGGACTTCCATGAGTTCCAAAAACGTAGTTTTAAGATTTGCGTTTGAAAATTTGCGGTGCGGCCCAGCGCGCTTGAGACCTTTCACTTATTGACCGATAACTTTCCAGAGGGCCGGGGCTAACTTCGACCACAGTGTTTCATAGTTACAATAAACTTACTTATATTAAATTTATCTACAATAGCTTAAAAAGTAACGAAGTTATTGAGAAAAGTCACTGTTCGTGACTTTGCCGTTTGTATGGGCCACTTGACATCCTGTCGTTGTGATCTTTTGGGTTAGTTTAGAATTACAAGTGTTTTTTCCACACCGCGTGTGGCAGATTGTATTTCTAGTCATATGCTAGGGTAGTTGTTTGGTACAAAGGTACAGTTGTATTGTATTTTCTTTAGTGCATCTGATTTGGTGAAGCCAGTTCAGATGAACACGATGTTTATTCTTAAACATTCTGCAAAGGGCCACCAAATGCGGCGTTTTGGACTTTATTTTTATAGTTAGTTGTCTTATACAAATTATTATTAACCTATCATTAGTAAGATAATTATTGTTAAAGAAGCATGACCAGTTACATGATGGACGTTGAACCTAGTCAATCTGATGTTCCTTTGCCATTGTCACTGACTTCCTATTCTTACCAATTCTCCCATATGTATTACTGAGTTGGATTCTACTGGTTTTTATAATATTTGGCATATTACCTAATGATTTCTGTTTCGGGATATCTACCCATTCCTGATGTGTATTACTGTGCTGACTTCTAGCCTTTTAAAAAGCTGGAGAATTTAAAAAAGAACTACCTTTCCTTTTTGAATTATACCAATGTGATCTTCGCTCCACTATTTTTAAATATCGCTGACTGCTAAAACTTGAGTGGTTATTCTGGCTATCATTAAATGTTGTCCTTTTATAAATATTTTGCCATATCTTCCTTTTTGGTACTATAGTTTCTGACAATTTGTTGCCGGAATCTATTTTGATATTATGTTTTAGATAATCATTATCTAATTGACCCATTGCTTTCTGAATGTTCTCATTTTGTATTGGCTCTGGGATATATACTTTTTGTTCACCAATTTTCACTTTACCTCCAATGTGAGGTCCTGCCGGGGGTCATAAATTTATTTTTTGAGTTTTGCTCCTGCATTTCTTTGGGATTGTGTCGTTTTTACTTTGAAATTTACCTTTCCTCTCCCAACGTTGTTCAAAACCTGTGACATCTATTGTTGTTGCCACTACAGATTTATTCTGATTTGATTTGGTGCATCCCGAGACGATCCAACCAAATTGAGTATTTTGGCCTAGCAGGCCATCAATCTTTGTAATTCCCCTTTTTAAGATTTGGGTATATACGTTTACTCCCATTATTATATCAACCCTACCAGGTTTATTAAAGGTAGGATCAGCTAGCACGTAAGTTTGCCATTTTGACATATCCACGTTTGCTATTTTTAATGGAAGAGCTTTCATTAACTTTGGCAACACAATTGCCTCAACCTTTACGGTTACACAAGTATTTACTTTCTCCTGTTCTTCGTCAAAATGAAGTAAAGTATGGTGTTCCTTACTACACAATGAACAGACCATTTCATTAGTGCACACCTTATAGCATTTATATGCTTTGTGCCCGGCAATTTTGCAAATCGGACATTTATCTTCAACTTCCGTATAATTTAAAACAGTTTTTATCGGTTTTTTCTCTTCTTTGCTCATGGCACTTAGTATCTTTGCTCCAAGTATTCCATGACATCAGATAGCATTTGAATTTGCCTTGTTTTTCTAATCTGACTCTCATACAATTGTAGAGCCTCTCTGTCAAATTTCCTTAGTAGGAGTGCGAATATAACGTCAACTTCATCGGACAAATTTGCTTTTATTTTAATTAAGTAAACTGACTCATTAACTATGTCAATCACTTCTTTAACACTTTTTGCGGAATCATTGTTGATCATCGGTAAATCAACGATCCGACTTAATTGCTCGGAAAATACCCTCCGATTATTTTTATATCGCTTGTTTAATAATTCCCAAGCGGCACTATAATTGTCAGCTGAACCTGACAATAGATGGGCTACCATGCTCCTTGCTTCGCCCTTTAACGCGGATTTTAAATAATTGAATTTAAGAGTCAGACTTAAATCTTCTCTTTTTTCAATTAATTCCGCAAATAATTCCACAAACAGGTCCCATTCTCGAGGCTCTCCAGAAAATGTGGGTACCTGAATTTTTGGCAACACTGGTAGTTCGCCTCTCACGGTTACATTCTCAATCTTACTTTCCTTATTGTTTATTTTCATTTGTAATACTGATACTGAATTCCGGACATCGAATTCTAAATCATCCATAGCATTATTAAATTTAGCATTTTTTGTCAAACCCTGGCACACCTTTAATTTCTCCCATAAATAATTGATCTTATTAATATATATTATGCATGTCTCATTGCCTGTTGAATTATCTATAGTACGTAAATCTTTGGTTACTCTATCCAAATATTCCTGGAGCTGTCGGGCTCTACCCAAAAATATCTTCTGGTTATCAACCAACTTTTCAAACATCGTTGCATCTGCTTCACTGTTTTCCGAAACAACAGTGCCCTGCCTGCTTGACTCTCCTTTGGCTAATAATCTGGCTACCATACCTAAACCTTCCTCATACTCCACTCTGTAGCATTTGGCTATGGTAACTAATCCATTGCTTCTGAATCTCAGTTACCTCATTAAGAATCTTGCTAGTTAACTTACTAGCATCTAACTCTTCTATCTTTTTTAACCTTTTGTGCAACTCGTGTTGCTTCCCTAACAATTTTTCAGTTTTGGTAGGAAACATTTTTGTCTTATGCGTATATTAGGATATCGATATAAGTATATTATAATAAAAATAGATAGATGTACTTATAACTATCTTAATTTATATCTTATCTGATGATCCTGTTGACACCGTTCGCCACCGTTGTCCGCCCAGTAGAGTTTGCCAAGTATGTTTTGCCGATAGTCTGCTGTTGCTTGTCTGCCAATGGGTAGGGTTTGCCGTTTCTTTATATTCGTCTCGCCTCTAGTCGCCTCTTCTTTGCAACTATCTTGTTGCTCTGCTGCTGTTTGTAGTTGCCGACTTTTTTATTTATTAAGCAAAATTTTGCCTTTTTTATATTAAACTCTGTCTCTTACCACTGGTGGGGGAAAACAAGAGTTAATTTATTTTGCTACCTATAGCTGATCTTAGCATTTACACTTGCATAAGAATTCAGACTTTAAGGAGCTGATTGACTCTCTGAGTCTCTTACCACTGGTGGGGGAAAACTGCAGAGTTCCTTTTTCTCGAAGGACCAAAGTGAATCCGGCTCGAAGGACCAAAAATGAATAGGGATTCCCGGAGAGAAGGAAAATAACCCAGTCTTCATTCGTTGAATTCAAAATATGAACTGATTTTATTTACAAAAGTACGGAGTTTATATAGGATTATCTTAGGCTCTAGTAGGTAACAATTGTTCTTAGAAGATATTATTTTAGACTCACACCCACGTATTCGGGGGTTGAAAAATTATTATTTTGGGCACATCGGCCACTTGACATCCTGTCGTTGTGATCTTTTGGGTTAGTTTAAAATTACAAGTGTTTTTTCCACACCGCGTGTGGCAGATTGTATTTCTAGTCATATGCTAGGGTAGTTGTTTGGTACAAAGGTACAGTTGTATTGTATTTTCTTTAGTGCATCTGATTTGGTGAAGCCAGTTCAGATGAACACGATGTTTATTCTTAAACAACCTTGTTGGGCCGAAAAGGCGCTTTAGAGTAAGATTTTTTTTTTGAGAAAAGTATAATAGATCATTGAATGAAATTTGCCACAGTTGTTGGAAAAACTTAGTTCTATGTAAAAAAATTTTTTTTCGGCGATCCGTGAAACGGGTGAGGTGGGGTGAATTTTACAATGGCGTCCCCATTTTGTCCTTATAGAAGTCCTACCGTTCGCAAATGAATTCTGAATCCAAAAATGAATCTTAATCTAGACACTTTTTCGCACCGCTGGTAGTAGAATTGGGATAAAAGGATGAAAAATGAAAAAATTATGAGTTATTTTAGGAAAAATTTATTTTTTGCCGATTTTTCGTTACTATTTAATTTTTTAAATTAACAGTTTTTAATATTTTTCGTCAATTCTACTACCAGCGCTGAACAATATCCTAAAGAACATGTGTAAAAAATTTCATAGCGATTGTTTTATTTTTGCGCCGTGTAGGACTTCCATGAGTTCCAAAAACGTAGTTTTAAGATTTGCGTTTGAAAATTTGCGGTGCGGCCCAGCGCGCTTGAGACCTTTCACTTATTGACCGATAACTTTCGTAGTTTTAAAGATTTAAACTTACAATTTTTACACAGTATTCTTAAAACATATT
This sequence comes from Drosophila paulistorum, assembly GCA_018152135.1. Taxonomy (NCBI): domain Eukaryota; kingdom Metazoa; phylum Arthropoda; class Insecta; order Diptera; family Drosophilidae; genus Drosophila; species Drosophila paulistorum. Next base: position 399,813 of record JAECXG010000159.1, read on the forward strand.
TCTATCCGAAAATGTAAAAAAAAATCAAATTTTTTATAACACAAGGTAGAAACCCCCACTAAGTTGGTTTTGAAACGTAGGCTGGCAATTTTAAAGTGGGGTTTGAATTTAAACCAGAGGGCCGGGGCTAACTTCGACCACAGTGTTTCATAGTTACAATAAACTTACTTATATTAAATTTATCTACAATAGCTTAAAAAGTAACGAAGTTATTGAGAAAAGTCACTGTTCGTGACTTTGCCGTTTGTATGGGAGCTATATGATATAGTCACCCGATCTTGATCAAATTTGGCACAATTATTAATACGAACACAAAACTAACCAATACCATCTTTTATGACAATTGCTGATAATCGACAGAATCGGCCCTAAATTTAAAGTAAATATCAAAGTAACATTGGTTGTAGGAAACGTATTATGTTTAATGATATACTTAGCATACTTTTTTGGGAAAAATACGGATTTTTGACCGTGGAGGCGAGATGCCACACCCATTTTTTTGAAAAACAATAGCTAAACATATTTATTACTTCAAGCAATGCAACGAGAATGAAACTTATTGTTAAACGTACATTTTTGAATTAAATGCTTAAAAAACCTCGGAAGACTTCATAGTGTGTTCAGAGCCGAAGCCGTCTTAACTAGAGCAACAGCCGGCTACGAAATTATTACAATTCAAATGGGTAAAATTGTAAAAACTTTTGCTTCGCATTATAAAAAACATTAAGGGGGTTTACTACCTTGAATAGGGATTCCCGGAGAGAAGGAAAATAACCCAGTCTTCATTCGTTGAATTCAAAATATGAACTGATTTTATTTACAAAAGTACGGAGTTTATATAGGATTATCATATAAACTCCTTATAAACTTATCTTCTAACAATTGTTCTTAGAAGATCTTATTTTAGACTCACACCCACGTATTCGGGGGTTGAAAAATTATTATTTTGGGCACATCGGCCACTTGACATCCTGTCGTTGTGATCTTTTGGGTTAGTTTAGAATTACAAGTGTTTTTTCCACACCGCGTGTGGCAGATTGTATTTCTAGTCATATGCTAGGGTAGTTGTTTGGTACAAAGGTACAGTTGTATTGTATTTTCTTTAGTGCATCTGATTTGGTGAAGCCAGTTCAGATGAACACGATGTTTATTCTTAAACATTCTGCAAAGGGCCACCAAATGCGGCGTTTTGGACTTTATTTTTATAGTTAGTTGTCTTATACAAATTATTATTAACCTATCATTAGTAAGATAATTATTGTTAAAGAAGCATGACCAGTTACATGATGGACGTTGAACCTAGTCAATCTGATGTTCCTTTGCCATTGTCACTGACTTCCTATTCTTACCATTTCTCCCATATGTATTACTGAGTTGGATTCTACTGGTTTTTATAATATTTGGCATATTACCTAATGATTTCTGTTTCGGGATATCTACCCATTCCTGATGTGTATTACTGTGCTGACTTCTAGCCTTTTTATAAGCTGGAGAATTTAAAAAAGAACTATCTTTCCTTTTTGAATTATACCAATGTGATCTTCGCTCCACCATTTTTAAATATCGCTGACTGCTAAAACTTGAGTGGTTATTCTGGCTATCATTAAATGTTGTCCTTTTATAAATATTTTGCCATATCTTCCTTTTTGGTACTATAGTTTCTGACAATTTGTTGCCGGAATCTATTTTGATATTATGTTTTAGATAATCATTATCTAATTGACCCATTGCTTTCTGAATGTTCTCATTTTGTATTGGCTCTGGGATATATACTTTTTGTTCACCAATTTTCACTTTACCTCCAATGTGAGGTCTTGCCGGGGGGTCATAAATTTATTTTTTGAGTTTTGCTCCTGCATTTCTTTGGGATTGTGTCGTTTTTACTTTGAAATTTACCTTTCCTCTCCCAACGTTGTTCAAAACCTGTGACATCTATTGTTGTTGCCACTACAGATTTATTCTGATTTGATTTGGTGCATCCCGAGACGATCCAACCAAATTGAGTATTTTGGCCTAGCAGGCCATCAATCTTTGTAATTCCCCTTTTTAAGATTTGGGTATATACGTTTACTCCCATTATTATATCAACCCTACCAGGTTTATTAAAGGTAGGATCAGCTAGCACGTAAGTTTGCCATTTTGACATATCCACGTTTGCTATTTTTAATGGAAGAGCTTTCATTAACTTTGGCAACACAATTGCCTCAACCTTTAGATGTCCTTTCCAAGGATTTCTCGTCTTTACATCTATTTTTACATTATATTTTGATTTATTAGATTTTATTGAGGACACGCCACTTATTTCTGTATACTGTTTAATTTTAGCTAGTTTTAATATTTGAGCGGCCTTTTCAGACGAAATGGTGTTCTGTGAACCACAATCAATAAGGGCTCTTAGTCTTATATCCTCCATTTACATTTTTGACTTGTATTACAGCTGTGGCCAACAGTCTTGGTTGTGCGGTTACACAAGTATTTACTTTCTCCTGTTCTTCGTCAAAATGAAGTAAAGTATGGTGTTCCTTACTACACAATGAACAGACCATTTCATTAGTGCACACCTTATAGCATTTATATGCTTTGTGCCCGGCAATTTTGCAAATCGGACATTTATCTTCAACTTCCGTATAATTTAAAACAGTTTTTATCGGTTTTTTCTCTTCTTTGCTCATGGCACTTAGTATCTTTGCTCCAAGTATTCCATGACATCAGATAGCATTTGAATTTGCCTTGTTTTTCTAATCTGACTCTCATACAATTGTAGAGCCTCTCTGTCAAATTTCCTTAGTAGGAGTGCGAATATAACGTCAACTTCATCGGACAAATTTGCTTTTATTTTAATTAAGTAAACTGACTCATTAACTATGTCAATCACTCCTTTAACACTTTTTGCGGAATCATTGTTGATCATCGGTAAATCAACGATCCGACTTAATTGCTCGGAAATTAGCCTCCGATTATTTTTATATCGCTTGTTTAATAATTCCCAAGTGGCACTATAATTGTCAGCTGAACCTGACAATAGATGGGCTACCATGCTCCATACTTCGCCCTTTAACGCGGATTTTAAATAATTGAATTTAAGAGTCAGACTTAAATCTTCGCTTTTTTCAATTAATTCCGCAAATAATTCCACAAACAGGTCCCATTCTCGAGGCTCTCCAGAAAATGTGGGTACCTGAATTTTTGGCAACACTGGTAGTTCGCCTCTCACGGTTACATTCTCAATCTTACTTTCCTTATTGTTTATTTTCATTTGTAATACTGATACTGAATTCCGGACATCGAATTCTAAATCATCCATAGCATTATTAAATTTAGCATTTTTTGTCAAACCCTGGCACGCCTTTACTTTCTCCCATAAATAATTGATCTTATTAATATATATTATGCATGTCTCATTGCCTGTTGAATTATCTATAGTACGTAAATCTTTGGTTACTCTATCCAAATATTCCTGGAGCTGTCGGGCTCTACCCAAAAATATCTCCTGGTTATCATTAGCGTCTGTATTACTGGAGCTCGCATTTCCGCACGACTCTCCTTTGCTATCATCGAACTTTTCAAACATCGTTGCATCTGCTTCACTGTTTTCCGAAACAACAGTGCCCTGCCTGCTTGACTCTCCTTTGGCTAATAATCTGGCTACCATACCTAAACCTTCCTCATACTCCACTTTGTAGCATTTGGCTATGGTAACTAATCCATTGCTTCTGAATCTCAGTTACCTCATTAAGAATCTTGCTAGTTAACTTACTAGCATCTAACTCTTCTATTCTTTTTAATCTTTTGTGCAACTCGTGTTGCTTCCCTAACAATTTTTCAGTTTTGGTAGGAAACATTTTTGTCTTATGCGTATATTAGGATATCGATATAAGTATATTATAATAAAAATAGATAGATGTACTTATAACTATCTTAATTTATATCTTATCTGATGATCCTGTTGATACCGTTCGCCACCGTAGTCCGCCAAGTAGAGTTTGCCAAGTAGGCTTTGCCGATAGTCTGCTGCTGCTTGTCTGCCAATGGGTAGGGTTTGCCGTTTCTTTATATTCGTCTCGCCTCTAGTCGCCTCTTCTTTGCAACTATCTTGTTGCTCTGCTGCTGTTTGTAGTTGCCGACTTGCAACTGTATATAGTGTGTATGTACACTAGTAAATTCTTTTTTTTTTTACTTTTGATATTAGGGCTTCGAATACGCCATACACAAAAAACTCCCGCCTCCGAAATTACTACAGTTGCTCCACTAGCCAAACTGACTTTAAAATCGGACGCACGCACTTTTTATTTATTAAGCAAAATTTTGACTTTTTATACCCTTGCAGAAAGGGTATGTTAATTTTGGTCAGAAGTGTGCAACGCATAGAAGGAAGCATCTCCGACCATATAAAGTATATATATTCTTGATCAGCACGACGAGACGAGTTCAAATAACCATGTCCGTCCGTCCGTCTGGATCGATGCGAACTCCTCCTAGACCGTAGGAGCTACAGAGCTGAAATTCACGTAGGCTTGTATATACTGCAGGGTTTGTATATCTCGGATTCAGTCGGATCGGACCACTATATCATATAGCTTCCATACAAACGGCAAAGTCACGAACAGTGACTTTTCTCAATAACTTCGTTACTTTTTAAGCTATTGTCGTGAAATTTAATATAAGTTAGTTTATTGTAACTATAAACCACTGTGCCAAATTTGATCAAGATCGGGTAACTATATCATATAGCTCCCATAGGAACGATCGGTCAAAAACAGTGACTTTTGTCAATAACTTCGTTACTTTTGATGCGATTGCTTTCAAATTTAACATTTGCCAGTTTAATATATCTGTTAATGACTGCGCCGAATTTGGTAAAGATCGGGTAACTATATCATATAGCTCCCATAGGAAGGATCGGTGGAAAACAGTGACTTTCATCAGAAACTTCGTTATATCCTATGCTAAGATTGAAGGCCGTTCTTTCGCAAACATTACCCTTTCTAGATAAAACAGTTAGCTTAGATAAAAGAATTGCCAACAAACTTGCAAGGGTATACAAACTTTGACGCGGTGGAAGTTAGCCCCGGCCCTCTGGTTTATATTATACTATGTCTCTTACCACTGGTGGGGGAAAACAAGAGTTAATTTATTTTGCTACCTATAGCTGATCTTAGCATTTACACTTGCATAAGAATTCAGACTTTAAGGAGCTGATTGACTCTCTGAGTCTCTTACCACTGGTGGGGAAAACTGCAGAGTTCCTTTTTCTCGAAGGACCAAAGTGAATCCGGCTCGAAGGACCAAAAATGAATAGGGATTCCCGGAGAGAAGGAAAATAACCCAGTCTTCATTCGTTGAATTCAAAATATGAACTGATTTTATTTACAAAAGTACGGAGTTTATATAGGATTATCTTAGGCTCTAGTAGGTAACAATTGTTCTTAGAAGATCTTATTTTAGACTCACACCCACGTATTCGGGGGTTGAAAAATTATTAATTTGGGCACATCGGCCACTTGACATCCTGTCGTTGTGATCTTTTGGGTTAGTTTAAATTACAAGTGTTTTTTCCACACCGCGTGTGGCAGATTGTATTTCTAGTCATATGCTAGGTTAGTTGTTTGGTATAAAGGTTCAGTTGTATTGTATTTTGTTTAGTGCATCTAATTTGGTGAAGCCAGTTCAGATGAACACGATGATTATTCTTAAACAACATTGTTGGGCCGAAAAGGCGCTTTTTAGTAAGAATTTTTTTTTGAGAAAAGTATAATTGATCATGGAATGAAGTTTGCCACAGTTGTTGGAAAAACTTAGTTCTATGTAAAAAAATTTTTTTTCGGCGATCCGTGAAACGGGTGAGGTGGGGTGAATTTTACAATGGCGTCCCCATTTTGTCCTTATAGAAGTCATACCGTTCGCAAATGAATTCTGAATCCAAAAATGAATCTTAATCTAGACACTTTTTCGCACCGCTGGTAGTAGAATTGGGATAAAAGGATGAAAAATGAAAAAATTATGAGTTATTTTAGGAAAAAATTTATTTTTTGCGGATTTTTCGTTACTATTTAATTTTTTAAATTAACAGTTTTTAATATTTTTCGTCAATTTTACTACCAGCGCTGAACAATATCCTAAAGAACATGTGTAACAAATTTCATAGCGATTGTTTTATTTTTGCGCCCTGTAGGACTTTCATGAGTTCCAAAAACGTAGTTTTAAGATTTGCGTTTGAAAATTTGCGGTGCGGCCCAGCGCGCTTGAGACCTTTCACTTATTGACCGATAACTTTCGTAGTTTTAAAGATTTAAACTTACAATTTTTACACAGTATTCTTAAAACATAGATCTATCCGAAAATGTAAAAAAAATCAAATTTTTTATAACACAAGGTAGAAACCCCCACTAAGTTGGTTTTGAAACGTAGGCTGGCAATTTTAAAGTGGGGTTTTAATTTAAACCAGAGGGCCGGGGCTAACTTCGACCGCGTCAAAGTTTGTATACCCTTGCATCTTTTTTAGTAACTCTATAGCCATCACAGGAAAAAACATTTTATCTAAAAAGGCTAATGTTTGCGAAAGAACGGCCCACAATCTTCGGAAATAACGAAGATATTAATCAAAGTCACTGTTTTCCACCGTTCCTATGGGAGCTATATTATATAGTCACCCGATCTTGATCTTGGCACAATTACTAATACGAACACAAAACTAACCAATACCAACTTTTATGACAATTGCTGATAAAATAACGAAGTTATTGAGAAAAGTTTGTATGGGAGCTTTATGATATAGTGGTCCGATCCGACTGAATCCGAGATATACAAACCCTGCAGTATATAGAAGCCTACGTGCAAAATTTCAGCTCTGTAGCTCTTACCGTCTAGGAGGAGTTCGCATCGATCCAGACGTACGGACAGACGGACGGACGGACGGACGGACGGACGGACATGGTTATTTGAACTCGTATCGTCGTGCTGATCAAGAATATATATACTTTATATGGTCGGAGATGCTTCCTTCTATGCGTTGCACACTTCTGACCAAAATTAATATACCCTTTTTGCAAGGGTATAAAAAGTTTAAGTAAATGTCACATGATTATTCACCTATCTTTATTACTAATGGCACTTGTAGATGGCGGATAGATTTCGCTGGTCGAGCGTTAACACCAACTAGTAGCTACTATACTTCATTTAAAGCAGTCAGTATAAGTAAGTTTATGGTTTAATGGAAACGAATTAAATTATCACTTGTTTTGGCTGTTGGAGGAGACGTCATCGTTAACTTAGATTTGTATATATTAAAATTTCTTATATTATTTGTTTAAGATTATCGGAATTTCTACCACTGTATTTACATTAACATGTTCTAAAAGCTTCTGTTACATAGCTCATGAAGAGCTTCTAACTCATGAGACCGAAATATAAAAATGACTTCTTACTGGAATTCGAAGACGAGAAGACTTATTTTTCCTACTCCACTCCACATGCTATTGAGCATTGGAGTTTTGTACCATCTGCAACTGGGCAGATCAAACATTGGCGACCGTGACAGGACTTTTGCACTTCGCAAGTCCCAACATAAAACCTTAAAAACTATATAAAGTCGTTTTTTCGTTCATTATATTGCATTCATCGTTACATCATCTTGGACAGTCATCATTGGACTTTTCAGCTTACATCATCATCTTGGAAATTCATCATTGGACTTCTTCATCATTACATAATCATCTTGGATAGTCGTCATCGGACTTCTTCATCATTGGCCTTTGCAAGATATATTATCGTGGGACATTTACATTGGAGCCCTATCATAACCTTGAGTGTGCAAATTTACATTATCAATTTCCACTCAAACTTTAACTCAATTGCCACTCATTAGCGATCGTAAAGCTTTCACATGCTGTACCCTCACATGTAAAACACTCGTAAGCTTTAACACGTGCTAAGTATAAAGCACAGCGGAGTAAGTACTCAAACTGTCATATAGAGAAACGATCTACATATTAAAGCTCACTTATTAAGCTCTTGAGTGAAACTTATTGCATTTGAGTGTTTTTATTAAAACCAGAACTCGTTTAACTTACGTTTAATTCATTTCTAACTTGCTACATTTCTATCGTTAAGGGCCCAAAATGTCTCCACCAGTTGAAACGCAGCTTCTACCTCTTAGACAACAACGGAATCAACTGCAATCTAATATTCAAAGTTTAAGAGCTAGAATCGATCTTGAAAATGACCCTATTATATTAGATTGTCAGTCTCAAATTGTTGAGTCGTATTTTAAACAGGCATTACAAGTTCTAACCAATATTGAGAAGCTAGATCCAGCAGACGCGAATCGGGCAGAAATAGAAAATCTTTTCATAGAAACAAAGGCGATCATATTACGGCGCATCGGCGCAAGTAAGAAGGAAAAACCAGAAGAACTTAGTTTCTTTAATTCATCGACTTATCATGGTGGACATCATAATCGGCTTCCATCCCTCAAATTACCTAAATTCGACGGCAAATATGGGGAATTCAAAAAATTTATTACTTCATTTACAAATATGGTGCATGAAGATAAATCATTATCTAATGTGGACAAATTTAACTATCTAATAAGTTGTCTATCTGGCCAAGCTCTAAGCGTAGTCTCGCCATTTCAAGTATCAGACCAAAATTATCCCAAGGCCCTAGATCGCCTCAACGAGCGATATGACAAGAAAGTTCTTATTTTCGTAGAACATATTTCAAGTTTATTTAACATTGCTAGCATGAAAAAGGCAGACGCTGTTAGCCTACGTACAATTTTGGATACGGTTTCAGCTCTCCGCGGATCATTGTTGTCTCTTGGGTCTGAAGCTGATGTATTAAACGCAGTACTTATTCACATTGTTATGTCAAAAATTGATCTTGAATCCAAACAAGCATACGATCGGGTTCAAGAATACGATAAATTGCCAGACTGGGCCGACTGTTATCAAATTCTCAGTCGACACTGTCAGTATTTGGAAGGGTATCTGCGAAACCGACAAGAGGAAAAACCCGTCAGAGACAAAATTCATAGTACTTCAAAAGTATTTGTGGCAGCCCAAAGTAGATGCATTCAATGTCAGTCAACTGAGCATAGATTAGCATTCTGTCCAGTTTTTATTTCGCTACCGTTTATCGAGCGATTTAAGATTGTTAAAACAGCGTCACTTTGTTTGAATTGCCTCAATAAGGGTCATCCAGCCTCAAAATGTCCTTCATTGAATAGATGTCGACATTGTGGAGGTTTACATCACACAAACATGCATAAGGATTCCAACGTGCAGGGAAATTATCAACCAGATGAATCTTCTATTCTTCATCAATCGCAACAAATCATTCATAATACACATAACGAAAGTAAAACATTTGCAACATCAATGTTGACTCGCCACGCTCGGCGGGGATTACTTCCAACAGCAATTGTTCTCATTCAAGACAAACTTGGTGGGTTTCAGCTCGCAAGAGCATTACTTGATTCGTGCTCTGAGCTTACCTTTATAACTGAAGAATTAGCCAAAAGGCTTCAGCTTCCGTTTCGTTACGACCATTATGAGATTGCTAGAATCGGTGAAATACGTACACATATGAAACATTCCGTATCTACCAAAATTCGTTCAAGAATATCTCCAGATGAATGGAATATGGAGTTTATCGTGACTAAATCTATAGCTCTACCTCAGCCTGAAAAGAGACTAGATGTCTCAAATTGGGCCATTCCCAAAGAAGTTGAGTTAGCCGACCCATTCTTTTATAAGCCCGGAAAGGTAGATTTATTGCTTAGCGTAAAGGAGTTTTTTGATCTACTTAAGACTGGTAAAATTAGTTTAGGAATTGGTCTTCCTCATCTAGTGGAAACTGCATTAGGATGGATCGTCGGGGGTAAGATTGCTGAACCTCAATCAACTCAACACAACACTTGTAATTTAACGCAACATCAGGACCTTAACATATTACTAGAAAGGTTTTGGAAAATGGATGAAATACATGGAATTCAAAATAAAGATATTTCCTTAACCTCAGAAGAACAAGCATGTGAAACTCACTTTCAGGTGCACACACAATTCCTGGAATCCTGCCGTTCAAGGAATCGCCTGAACAACTTGGAGACTCGTTGTCCTGTGCAAAAAGACGTTTTCTTCAACTCGAAAGACGGCTTGCATCTCAACACCAATTAAAGGAAATGTACATCGATTTTTTAGATGAATATCTTAAGTTGAATCACATGGAGGTAGCTTCGTTAGATAATTTGCAATCGGGAAATCATTACATTATTCCTCACCATTGTGTCCTTAGACCGCAGAGCTCATCAACTAAACTTCGCGTAGTATTTGACGCTTCGTCTAAATCATCATCAAATAAATCATTAAATGATATTCTTATGGTTGGTCCTACTATTCAACAAGATCTGATCCTAACATTACTCTCGTTTCGCTTGTATCGCCATGCTATTACAGCTGACATAACAAAAATGTACAGACAATTTCTCGTCGCACCTGAGGATAGAAGTTTCTAACAAATCTTGTGGAGAAAGTCACCGCAAGAACCTATTCAATTATATCAATTGAATACTGTTACCTATGGGATGTCGTGCGCTCCATTTCTCGCAATCAGGTCCTTAAAGTTTTTATCAGAGACGTATAAGGAGTTGTTTCCAATTGGATCTGCTGTATTAGCTGAGGATATGTACGTCGACGATCTACTTTACGGAGCTGACTCAATCGAAGAACTCAAGGCTAAGACGAATGAAGTTACCAAATTGCTCTCCAAGGCAGGCTTAGAATTGACAAAGTGGAATTTTAGTGGGGCACCAACAGATTATGAATATAATCTCAATATTGACAATAGTGATGTCACCAAGGCTCTTAGCATGTCGTGGCTGCCAACTGAAGATCTTATATTATTTCGATTTGATCTTCCATTAACTGCAATACCAACAAAGCGAAAAATAGTATCGATCATGGCCAGGCTCTATGATCTGCTAGGATTATTAGCTCCAGTCGTAGTACGCTACAAAATCTTGATTCAAGACTTGTGGATCGACCGCTTGGACTGGGACGACCCGTTGCCAGAGATCTTACGGACTAGATGGCAACAACTTGAAGCTGATTTATCTAATCTTGACATGGTTCGCGTAAATCGATTTGTCAACACATCACCAAAAAATAAGTGTGAAATCCATGGATTTTCGGATGCCTCGAATCGAGCGTATGGATGTTGCATATACGCAAGGGTATTGGACAACGGAAAATATGTAACTTCATTGATCATTTCGAGATCGAGAGTTGCGCCCACTCAATCACAAAGCATACCTCGTTTTGAGCTTTGTGCTTCCGTTTTACTCTGCCAAACATGGACTAAAATCAAACACAAATTAAATTGTCTTGTCAGCAAAACATATTTTTGGACAGATTCAACTGTCGTTCTTCATTGGATCAAAATGCACCCATCAACTCTAAAATGTTTTATTGCCAATCGCGTATCTATCATACAAACTCAATCGCAGGATATTATTTGGAGTCACGTGCCTGGAAAGGATAATCCAGCCGACATTGTTTCACGTGGCTGTGCAGCGCGCGATTTGATGCAGACAATTTGGTTTCATGGACCAAAGTTCTTAACACTTGATGCATTACATTGGCCGAAATCTGAAAGAAAGACAGATTTCGAGCCCAAAGAATTAGAATTGCGAAACACCCTTGTATTGAAATGTAGCACTAGTTATAAAGAAAAGAGCATAGTTGAGCAGATCATTAGTAGACTATCATCGTTTCGTATGATTGTGAGAGTCTTAGCATACGTTTTACGAGTTTTCAACCGAGTTCCTATCAACCGCAATAATACGATTAATGCTACAAAAAGCATTTCAGTAGAAGAATTTAAATTGGCTTTTAATTATATTATCTCTTCCATTCAGAGTGGTGTGTATGCTAAAGAACTAAAGGACTTACAAGCAGGACGAAGTTTGAAGCCGGAGCTTCAAAAATTAAATCCATTCATCTCAAATGAACAGATAGGTTCTCAAAATATTCGACTTATCCGTGTTGGAGGCCGTCTAGCAATGGCTGACATACCATTGGACGCAAGAATGCCGTTATTGCTTCCAAAGACTCATCATTTCACTTATAAATATATTGAAGATTTACACTTGAGAAACCTTCACGCGGGAGCTAAGGTTCTGATAGCGATTCTGCGCCTAAAAGTATGGATTGTAAATGCTCGCGAATTGGTCCGAAAGGTTGTTCGAAGTTGCACACATTGCTATCATTACAAACCAGTATTAATGCGACAAATCATGGGTAACCTCCCAGCTGACCGTCCCCTGGCCGAACGCCCGTTTCTGATATGCGGAGTGGATCTATGTGGACCATTTCTTACGTCGTACCGCATTCGAAGCAAAGTTCCTTACAAAACATATTTGGCCATATTTGTTTGCTTTTCTTCAAAAGCTATTCATACAGAACTAATCTCAGACTTATCTGCTAATAATTTTATTCTCTGTTTGAGAATACCCAAAAGGATTTATTGTGACAATGCCACCAACTTTGTCGGAGCATGTTCGCAACTTGAAGGCTTCAAACGGCAATTCTGTTCAGAACTAAATGCAAAAAATTTGGAGGAATTTAGCCGAAAACCGGATTCGAATTCATATTCATTCCACCGCGTGCTCCCCATTTTGGAGGCTTGTGGGAAGCCGCAGTTAAGTCAATGAAGACTCTGCTCATCAAAAATTTGACCTCTTCTCATTTGACTTATGAAGAGCTTCAATCGATTGCAATTGAAGTGGAGGCGATATTGAATTCCCGTCCAATATCCATTCACAGCGATGATCCCAACGACGGGGAGGCTCTGACGCCAGCACACTTATTGATCGGATGCTCACTTCAAGCGATCCCTGAACCGGTAGTAAATGACTCAAAACTTTCGTATCTATCTCGTTGGCAAAGGGTGACTTATCTCAAGCAACGCTTCTGGGAACTCTGGAAGCGCGACTATGTACATCAGTTACAAGAACGCTCTAAGTGGTTGCATCCCGAAAACAACATAGCAAGGGATCAATTAGTTCTCATCCATGAAGACAATCTTCCACCGCAATGCTGGATTACTGGTCGTGTGGTCGAAGCCATACTTGGTGCAGATGGAAGGGTCAGAGTAGCCGATGTTCGCACCAAGAAAGGAATTATTCGTCGCCCAATCTGCAAACTTGCTCCATTGCCTTTGAGAGATGACGTTTATGGAAATTGAAGGAGTCACACTTCATCCTTCAATTGGGGGAGTATGTTGGAAAGACGTCATCGTTAACTTAGATTTGTATATATTAAAATTTCTTATATTATTTGTTTAAGATTATCGGAATTTCTACCACTGTATTTACATTAACATGTTCTAAAAGCTTCTGTTACATAGCTCATGAAGAGCTTCTAACTCATGAGACCGAAATATAAAAATGACTTCTTACTGGAATTCGAAGACGAGAAGACTTATTTTTCCTACTCCACTCCACATGCTATTGAGCATTGGAGTTTTGTACCATCTGCAACTGGGCAGATCAAACATTGGCTTTTAGTGATAATCGAATTTATAAAATTTATTTTAATTATGGACTACTTAAACTCTGCTTGACTTACATTATTAAGTACATTATTTAAACAACTTGTGAATATATTAATAAGTACACTGACTATTCGTTATATCCAACAATATACCTACATATATATAATTTTAAATCCGTTTCCTTGATAGTTAAAAAAAAAATAAAAATTGGATCTATCTAACTCAAAAGAAACGATCTTTATTTAAAGGATTAGAAAGCTTTTGATATTTACAATTATCTTGAAAGTTCGGTTAGAAAGCTTTTTTTATTGGGAGCTTTTGATCGGATGATATCTTGATCTGGAATTTGATTGGCTTACTGATTTCGCCTACTAAGCGTTCTCACGCTTGGAAGATTTTTTTGGGAACAGATTTGTTTATAATGGTGCGTTCTCAGGCTGGAAGATTTTTTGGGGACAGATTTGTTTATAAAGTTTTGTTTAGTCTCGGTTGCAGTAAACATCCGTTTTGTAGACGCGGAGGCGAATATATTACTCCCACAACACGTAGAAAATAGCCTGTGCTCGGCGACAAATACAGGGTATAGACTTGGAAGTGCTTGCGGTGTTGCAAGTGAGATTTCTTGGGATGGTGACAGTTTATGCAAAACGGGATTGTTAAAAGCTGAGTCCCTTGGTTGTACAAAAGTTTCATTCTTAATTTGTGTTTAAATTATTATTTTTAATATTGACTTAAATGTATAGATAAGATATAGGGTTAAACTTTTTAGTGTAATTACAAATGTTGTTGTAGTTATTATGTTGAATATTTATACCCTTGTAGAGGGTATTATAAAATTGGTCAGATGTTTGTAACGCACAGAAGGAGACGTTTCCGACCCCATAAAGTATATATATTCTTGATCAGCTTGAGAAGCTGAGTCGATATAGCCATGTCCGTCTGTCCGTCTGTCCGTCCGTCTGTGCGTATGCGTTTTACTCAGCCATCTTAAGAGATATCGGGTTGAAATTTTTTTTGGAGACTCTTTATTACCTGTGTGAGATAAAGTATGAAAATCATCGGGATCGGACTACTATATCATATATTGTTTAATAATCATTAAATGTGTTTTGAATTCAGTAGTTTGAAAAATATTTGAGCATATTCATAATACGACAACTAATGCTGTTGATGTATGAAATTTCACTTTTCTTATCGAATTTAATATAATTAAGAACTGCAAGGGTATATAAACTTCGGCAAGGCCGAAGTTAACTTCCATAGCTCGTTTTTGTTAAAAGCAGTTTTTTCAGAAATGATTTGTTTAGTTTGGATATTAGAGATTAGTTCTAGTTTCGTTACATTAAGTTCCAAGTTACGATAATATTTGGTTCTACATAACTAATCAGATTAGTCTTAAATATTTTTGTGTATTTGAATTCTGCTGGTTTTGTGTAATAATTATACATTCATTTATTACTTGTTTTTTGGTTGATTTTGCATAAATTTTATTGTATTGAATATAGTAAGTTTCTTGAATATTTTCTGTCAAAGTGTTATTATTTTCGTATGGATAGGCAATCATTTTAAATAGTGATGTTTTAGATTTTTTTCTAGGTATATGTGAAATTATAAATATTTCATTCGTGTCTGATTTTAACGAAGCAGATGTTTTTATGTTTAAAAGTTTTTCTGTATTTATGTTAAATATTTCTTGATGATTTAAAAGTTTTGGATTAAGTATTCCTAAACTTGTCAACTGCATTCCTAGTTCTATGTCTTCTATGTATTCTGTAAAATGCTCTAAGTTGAACATTAGTAGATTTAATTTTATGTCTGCATTTTGTTTAAGAGTAAAGTTATTCAGGAGTTCAATATTTTTGTTGACTGCTTCGGTAATATGATTTCGTTCATTATTTTGGGCGCTATTTGCTGATAGACTATCAATTTTTTGTTCAAGCTCTTCTTTATTATTTTGATCTAAAGTGCCGAAAATATATTTATGTGCTGTACCTATGATGTTAAAAAGTCCTCGCTTATTTCTCTTTCGCGATTTAATTTCTAAATAGTGAATGTGGACCTTTTTCTTATATGGTTCTGACTGCTCTACTAGGTTGTTGTAAGTGTTTTGTAAGTTGGTTAAATTTACAGTTAATTAATGATATTCGAAATCTGAGGGTAAATCCATGGTTCCTGTTTTGAATACAAGATATCCATTAGGTGCCTTTATGGGATTATTTACAATACTTTGATTATACGTTAAGTGTACCATTGATAAGAGTAGAAATAGTAATGTTGGGATTTCTGAAATTAATTAGTATATTTACTTTGATGAGCTTTCTTTTTCTTTTTAATTTTGATTTGTAGTGTGTTGTTTGTCTAACTCGGTTTGTTTCAACTTGGGTGATCTAACTAAGGGGGCTTGTTTATATTTTATATTTATTTTAAAATCGTGCCTAATTTCATTCTAAAGAGGTGTGCCTGCGTAAATAAAGATATCCGCTGGTGTTCTGTTTGTCGTTAGATGTTTATATGTGTAAAGGATAGTTTCAAATTTAGTTTGTTTGTCTTCTATGCTAGATTCTGCATTAATAATTCTGGGTTTTTCGTTTACGGTTCTATGGAATCTTTCCACATATGAAACGCCATTTTTGCTCGATGTCATACTTATATTAACGTTTTCTGATTGTAGTCAATTTTGAAGTGCTATACAAATAAAAGCTGAGTCCTTATCTGCTTTGATTTTTAAGGGTTTACCAAAATCGTTAAAGATTTTTATGATTACCCTTTTTGTTTCAAGCCAATCTCGACTTTTAATTTCAACTAAAGTCGCGCACTTTGAGTAAATATCTATACCAGATAAAAATTGTTGGTTGTCAATTAAATAGAAATCCATCACGTATTTTTCTCTAGTGCTAAATATCTCTGGGGTTGTTTCAAAGGTTAATTTAGTATTTCGATTTTCTGATTTCGATAAATTGCATATATGGCATTCATTAATTAAGTTTTGAATTAGTTTTTGATAGTCTGGATAATGGTATTTTTCTTTAAACCAGTTTTGATTTTTAGTGATACCTGGATGAAGTAGTGATTTATGGTTCTTTAGTGTAATTTCTTTGAATTCTGCATAAGTGGGAATGTCTTTTAATTTGTAAGTGGTTCTTAAAGTTTTTGTTTGGCTGTCCGGACTAATTATTTCAAGATAAGCTTCTTGGAGTGTTTGAAAATCTAAGTCGTTTTCCATGTAAAGTGCATTATTTTTTGAGCATAAATATTTTTTGATAATTTCTTTAGTTATTTCTACATATGATATTTCTAACTTAGTTTTGTGAAAATAGTGAGTAACGTTGATTTTATTTTCATGGTCTATGCTAGCATCTGTGGTTAGAAAAAATGGGTTTTTGAACTCGTGATATGCAAGTATGGGATCGTGAACTAAAAATTCTGTTTCGTTTTTCAAGAATTCGCATTTATCTAATTGTAGTTTTATATTAGCGTTGCGCAATTTTGCAGACTCTTTTTAGTGATGCCAAATGTTCTTCTAATGAGGTGGAATAAACAATTATATCGTCTAAATAGACTAAACAGTCTTTATAGATTAGATCTTCTAATAAATTGTTCATACATCTTTGGAACGTCTCTGGTGCATTTGTTAGCCCAAATGACATTAATGCGTACTCGTAATGACCATTTTTCGATTGATTTGGATTTGATGGAATCCTTTGGCGAACGGAACTATTGTTCATTGGGTGCGTCCTCTTTTTTGAGTACGATCCAGATTGGAGAACAATAGGGCGATTTCGATTTTCGTATGATTCCCTGGTTCTATCATCTCATTCATTTGTTTATTGACTTCTTCGTCAAAGATTTGTGGCTATTTGTATGGGTGTTTGTATATTGGGTCCTCGTGCGTGGTTCTGATGTTATGCTTTATTGTACTAGTAAAGGTCAAATTTTCACATTTCCTATATTGAATATCGCTAAATTCATGCAATATTTTCTCTAACTTTTCTACTTCTTCTGAATTTAAGTTATCGAGTCTAAATTCTTTTCTTTCCTCGATAATGATATTTATATATTGTACGAATGCTTCTTATTTGAACTCTGGGGGAGGATAAGGTATTGATTTATTTTTTTTTTCCTCTTTATTGGTGAATTTGAAATAAAATTTATGATTTGATAATGTAACACTATTTGCTTTATAGTTTATAACAACTTGACATATGCTTTGAGATATTTTCTACCTAATAGTATGTTGATAAAAATTTATGGCAAAGATTGCTTGGTGCCAAAAATACGCTTCTATAAAGCTCTATTATTCCTTTTATTGTTTGGACATTCAAATTTTCTGAGGTTTCTGGAAAATTGAAATAATTTTTGTTGATAATATTAATTGAAGAGGCTGATTGATGAAAATTTTTGGACCACTCCATTCTATTCTGACCACTGGTACTTTCTCCATGCCTTTTCGTAGGGTGATTTACCATGGGGTTTTGATTCTGAGGTTGATTCTGAATCTGATAATTAAGTAGATTTCCTTGTCTGTCGTGATTAAGATTTTGTCGAAATTCTTTTTTGGGGAGTAGGATTTGAATTATTGTATTGGTTGCCTATATTAGGTTTGCTTTGAACTATTTTAGTTTGATCTGTAGTTTGAGTTTCCTGAAGTACTTTGATTGTTAGTTTTGGATTTCTCGATGAAACTATTTTCATATTGGCCTTCTCTTTGAGCTACTTGCTTTAAATTAGACACTGTAGAAATATTAAAATATAATAACATCTTTAACTTATTTACTATAATGAATGACTTATGTTCTAAATCTTCCATAAACTTACGAAGGCTTCCTCCAAAAGAAGTGTGGTATAGCCGTCGTAGAAGTTCTTCGTAAGGCATTTGCACCTTATATTCGCTGATGAGGACGGGCCAACCTTACATTTAATATCTGTAACGGCGGCTTGAAACAAGTTTCGCACATATACTTATTTAATGATACACAAAATGTCTGGTTTATTAGGCAACCTTAGATTCGATATCCGTAACGGTCGCTTATGCACAGGTTTTGCACGCACTAAATATATTTCGTTTTATCCTACCGACTACGCCAATTTCCCTTTCATTTATAAGTGAAAAAAAAGAAAATTGAATCTATCGAACTCAAAAGAAACGATCTTTATTTAAAGGATGCGTCTTAAGAACTAACTTATCATTACTCATACAATTAAGTTTAAAGCTCGGCTAGAAAGCTTTTGATGTTTACAATTATGTTGAAAGTTCGGTTAGAAAGCTTTTTATGTTAGTAGTGGGAGCTTTTGATCCAGTGCTGCAAAATCTACGTATTTTTACGTAGATCTACGTATTTTCAGCCCCGATCTACGTATCTACGTATAGAGCTCCCAAATCTACGTATTTTTTTTAAATTGTACAAAAAAAAATTTTAGTAAATTTTTTTTAGATATAAACAAGAATTTAAATGATTAATTTAAAAGTAAACGAGTAATTTGCAATTTACCAACACTAACAGTGTGCTAGCAGCAGGCTTTAGTCAAGATGTTGCCTAATGTTGCCAGAAAGAACAGGCTGGCAACGATATTCATTATTCTCAGCACATGTAAATTTTTGTCGCGATAAAAAGTTCCTAAAGTTTGGTTGTTTTTATATTGATCTCAAATGGAAAACTACTCTTCTATAAGCAGTGAAAGCGATAAGGAGCAATCCACCACTCCCACAAAGAAACGGAAACGCCACTATGACATGAAATATTCGGATAGTTGGGAGCACGACAAAAAATATTGCGGCTGGCTGAAAAGAATCGTCAAAGGTAGCAATTTTTTCTTTTGCAAAATTTGCAAAATAGACTTAAAATGTGGTGCAGGTACAAGAGTTCTAGATAATCACGTAAATTGTACAAAACATAAGAACAACGAGAGAAGTATATATTTTGTTTATTCATTTGTGTCTGCTGTCTTCGAGTTTGTTATGTCTGTATCTTAATTTATGTTTTTATGTGTTTTTAACAACTTGTCCTTGTGCAGGAGGAACTAAACCCAGTGTTTATTCAACAAACGTTATACATATTTTTAATGCATATATATAAATATTTTTAATACATTAATTTCAAGGCGTCCATCAACCAACAATTTTATCTATGTTGCCTGACACAGCTTTAACTACTTTTAAAAACAACATAAAGAGCGCCGAAATAAAAATGTCTTTTTTTTTGGCAAAGCATAATTTGTCATTTTCCTTGGCCACCGATTTACAAGATCTGATTCAAAGTATCGACAAGGACTCAAAAATAGCTGCAAAATTACAATTCGGACGTGGTAAAGCTTATGATATTATAACACATGTTACTGGACAAGTGGCATTTGGCGCTTATTGCAAGAACTGCAATCAACTTTAAAGTTAAAGATAATTTTTTAGGCCTCTTAAAAGTCTCCAGCAGCACTGCCTCTGATTTGCACAATGACTTAGTATCATTTTTCGAAGAAAAAAACATTCCATTTAAAGAAAACATGATTGGCTTTGCAGCAGATGGGACGAATTCAATGTTTGGTCAACACCATTCTCTGTCAAAATTGCTATCAGACGATATTCCTGATTTATTTCTTATGAAGTGCATTTGCCTCTCTTTTCATCTTTGTGCATCATATGCTTGTAAGGAGCTTCCACGCAATATTGAGGACTTCGCTCGCGAACTGTATACATTTATACAAAACAGTCCGAAACGTATTGCGGCCTTTCAAGAATTCCAAGCTTTTGTGAACGTAAAGCCACACAAATTATTAAAACCGTGTCAAACAAGGTGGCTTTCTTTGATTCAAGTAGTAAAAAGACAGTTGGAACAACTACCGGCATTAAAGTTATATTTTCAAGAAGCTGTGTTGAACGACCGATTACGTTCCGCCGAACCTATTCTAAAAATGTGCATCGAGCCAACCACTGAATTTTATTTAGAATTTCTGAATTTTGTGTTGCCAATTTTTAACGAACTGAATTTGGAGATGCAATCAGAAAGCCCCAAGCTGTATTTGCTTTACGAGAACGTTTTTCGTGCCTATAAAACAATAATGGAATGTTTCATAAAGCCAGAACACATAGAATTGTCTGAGGAGGAACCCGAACAAAATAGCAACGAAAAAGCGGCTTTGGAATCAAAAATTTTGAATTGCGAATTTGAAAATTCCGATCTACACTTGGACTTTAATGACATTTATTTGGGAGGCAATGTGGCTGCCCTAACTCTTCAAAAAAGCGTAACCATTGATTGTGCGAATTTATTATTATTTCGGCAAAATTGTCTTAAGTTTTTTATTGAGAGTCTTCGTCAAATAAAAAATCGCTTCCCATTTAACAACGAACACATTCAAAAAATGAAGCAATTGCAGTTCTTAAATCCTGCGGTATTCTTAAACAAGAAATTAATACGCAACATACCATCGATTACACAAGCTGCACTTTCATTTCCAGGTAACTACTTTAAAATTTATTGTTTTATATAACCTCTAATAAACATGCATTTTCATGACAGGACTGTGCACGCGAAATTTCAATGAGCTCGACAGAGAGTGGCGTATCTTACGGAATACAGATCTGCCCTTTACTGGGGAAGATGCTAAGGAAGTAGAGATTTGGGCGTATATTGCAAATATTAAAAAAGGCGATGGTTCCCTTCTTTTTCCTTTTTTGTCAGAGTTTGCTCAAAATATTTTAACATTGCCGCATAGCAGCGCAAATGTTGAAAGAATTTTTTCTGAGATAACTTTAATTAAAACTAATAAAAGGAATTGTTTAGGCACAGAAACCCTAAAAGGATTATTATTCACAAAAGACCATTTAAAGCAAATATCATCTGAGCCATCGAAAGAGCACCTAAGCTATTTTAATAAAAATATTCACTCCTAAATATTAAAAAAAATGTTAGTGTTCACGCCACCGGGTGAACAGCAGAGAGTGAGGGGTAGGGTTTTTCCCAAAACGGAATGCGGTCATACTGAGGAGGGTGACGAAGCGCTCTCCTGTAAATCGCCATCATCACTCCAGTACGAAATTTCAACCCGAACACCCGTTCTTTTTTTCCATTGAATTTTTCCTCCTTTTGAATTGTATATATTTTAACCCGAGACATTTTCGTGTGTGTCGGGCAACCTATGAATATTAATGAATAAAGTATAAGTTTTTGTAACCGAAGTTATCGCGCGTTATCAATTCACCACTCACTCACCACCCGAAGAAATTGGCACCCGCCAACCCCTTGTATTATAATTTGGATCCTTCCGCCCCGCCACAAACATTGGTCCTTCGAGCCGGATATCCTTCCGCTCTTCCAGCATGCATCGGCGGAATTCCTGATAAGTACAACATTTCTTATTAAAAATCCCATTCACATTATATCCGATTACATACTTATAAAAGTGTGAGGTTTCCCGCTCTTCCATAGCGACCTACACACTTTTGTTTACTTTATGTACATACCTGACCTGTTCCAAAGGTTACATGGTTTATGAAGTGTCTTTTTCCATTCTTTGAAATTCTGAATGTCTAAAAGTCCAATTGCATAACAATACATATGTATGTGTATGTATACATATATATACGTACATGTAAAAACAGCTGTTTTCTAACCTGCAAGTAAAAGTGTTTATAAAGTACCACTTACCTGTCCTTAAAGTGTAAAGCACACTCCACGGGCTGATCATTAGTCCAGCGGCATAAATTATTTATGCCAAATACTTTGTATATGCATACATATATATGTACATATGTAATAATTTTTGCCGCGGTAAGCTCACTCATACGACATACTTACATATATACATATGTATGTACATATGTATGTCCACATACAATTTGATTCCACCCACACAAAATAAATTGCAGCCATTCCGATTGGCTCTCCGCAATTTAATAATTCGAAACCTACATAATTAAAGCAGGAAATCGTGATCTTCGTTAAACAATTTAAAATTAATTAAATCCATAAAACATAAACAACGGCAGAACAGCTGACTCCCGATCAGTGCTGACACTCAAGTCTCATCAGTGCTGACACTTGAGCCAAGCCGTGACTCGGTCACGACATCCATTTTTTCCATCGTGATTTTCGTATTGTGCAAAAAATATTTCAATCGACTAATTGAATTTAATTCGCAAAATATTTTCTAACAAAAAATAAGTACAATTTTATTTATATGGAATTAGTATTTTGTCTTGGTGCATTTTTGATTTTTTCCTCACAGATCCATGAAATTTATCTAGTCAGTTTAATGAAAATTAATTCCGAGTTTTTTTGCCCTCCATTGAAAAGTAATCCTACTGATCTCAATTTCTCCATATTTTTGTTTTTCTTTTATACTCTTATAAATTTCAACAGATTTCCACATTGTATAAATTTTAATATCCCAGTGATTATATATCCTTATAATTATTCACACAACTGCGAGGAAAATTATAATTTCTTCTAATTTCATTTATCCATTGTGTTCATTAAAAAGAGGAGACATTTTTCCTTCTCACTCCTCTATCCTTAAATTATACAGTCCACTTACAGCTTCGTTTCGATTTCCTCGCTTGAGAGCTCTAATTCCAAGGAGTTTTTTGTTTCCATTCAATTCGTAATAGCTCAGAGAACACTCTACGATGTCTCTTTCCGACTTTGTTGCCGTGTGCGAGGCATTAACGGCGTTCGAGGCTCGCGAGGCCCAGGCTTTAGCGGACGATGTGCCACTCGTCTCCATTAAAATACACTTAGACCAGCTTAAGTCGCTTTGGGCACAAGTCGAGGCAGAGTTTTCACGATGTTATAAGGCCTTGACGGCGCAAAAGAAGGAAGATAGTCCGAAGCACATAGCTACAATTAAAGCTAAACATGAATATTGTTATATGGTATATGTTCGAGGCGGGACTTTGTTTGGAGAGCGAATCGAGCAGCTGTCAGCGAAAACGGTTCCCCTACCAGTCAGACTCTCCGTCGATTCCACCCATCAAAGCCACACAGTTCCCCCGTGTGAAGTCGAAATCTTCAACGGAGACAGCCTGGCTTGGCCTACATTCCGTGATTTGTTTACCGCGATTTTTATCCATAATCCAAGCCTAACACAAGTGGAGAAACTGTACCACTTAAGTTGCAAAACTCGCGGTGAAGCCAGAGCCATTGTTTCTAGGTCACCCTTGACCAATGAAGGGTTCCAGTCCGCGTGGGATAACCTCACTGCGCGATACGAAAATAATCGATTATTGATTATGAGCCAAGCCAAGCAGCTTCTACAGATCCCAGCTGTAACCCAAGAGTCTGGCAAAGCGTTGAGAGAACTGCAGACGTCAATTCAAGGTTGCTTAACCGGTCTTGAGCTTTCCGGGGCTCGAACAGACAATTGGGAAATCCTTCTCATAGCAATCTGTACGAGCAAAATGCCCAAAGCCACCCTTCTGTTGTGGGAACAGTCCGTTCCAAATAAGACCGCCGTATCATCCTGGGACGACCTGAATCGATTCCTAACTGATCGCCACCGTGTACTAGAGGCCACAGATGTCCTTCAACCAAGCTCTAGCAGTCAGACCTTTCCTTCCGTAAGCCGAAAACCTACGGTAAGAGCTCAGGCCTTTCCCGCTCAAGTGCAAGAGAGCTCAGCACCTAATACTTGTATAATTCCGAATCCTGCGTCCTCCGATTATTCCAGCAGCCCTCATGTAAACGTGGGAAGTTACTTCGCCTCCACTCGCAACACTGGCCTCCTGGGTACAGCGAGGGTAACTATTCATCATCGTGGCAAGCAGTTTCAAATCCGCGCTTTGATTGATATGGGATCCGAAGCGTCCTTTTTTCCCAAAGAATGTTTGAATTGATTAATCCTCCAAGCTGCCAAGTATCAACTAGCATTCGCGGCATTGGGCAATGCGATGCTGGTAGCGGCGACAAAGTGTGCCGCTTACAGATTTCTCCTCCTGACGAACCGCTCCGACAGTTCCAAGCAGTCGCCGTTGTGCTGCCTAGGGTAGCAGAGGAACTTCCCTCCCGCGCCGTCCCGGATAAGGTTAAGCAGGATGCGCTGGACCTTCCGCTCGCTGATCCGCAATTTTACCAAAGGGCTCCTGTGGATTTGGTGCTTGGAGTCGAGCTCCTTCCCACTATCCTTGGGGAACGAATCATCAAGAATGTTGGTGATTCTTTCGTGGGAATCGAGACGATGTTCGGATGGGTTCTCTGTGGATCCGTTACTGATAAATCCAGTCGGTCTCGGTCCACCTCCTCCGGCAGTCCGAAGATGTCTCCAAGGACAGCAGCACCGTCCGATTTAGAATGCAGTTCCAATTGTTTCAGGTGCCGCGTTTGTCAAGGGGCACACGCGCTCCGTCAGTGCCGACAGTTTCGAGGACTACAAGCTGAAGACAGGTTACGGGTAGTCTTGAGCAACGGATACTGCCCGAACTGTTTGGCTCATGAGCATTCCAATGGTTCCTGCAGGAGCACAACAGGATGCCATCGTTGTGGCAAACAACACCACACGCTCTTACACAGCGACAGCTCAGTCGCGTACATCCAACCCAGAGAGCAAAGACCCGAAAGGCACCAGCCTTTCATTCGGACTTCTATCCAGAGGTCATCAGCCCTCGTGCCGCCTATTCCACCTGCATTCAAAGTTCCCCCTCCATCTCCACCCGTGTCTTGGCGATCCAGAACGCTGCCATCCCCCATCCTTAGACATGTCCAGCGAGGCAATTGCAACTTGTTGCAAGGGGGCGGTATGTTCACGCCACCGGGTGAACAGCAGAGAGTGAGGGGTAGGGTTTTTCCCAAAACGGAATGCGGTCATACTGAGGAGGGTGACGAAGCGCTCTCCTGTAAATCGCCATCATCACTCCAGTACGAAATTTCAACCCGAACACCCGTTCTTTTTTTCCATTGAATTTTTCCTCCTTTTGAATTGTATATATTTTAACCCGAGACATTTTCGTGTGTGTCGGGCAACCTATGAATATTAATGAATAAAGTATAAGTTTTTGTAACCGAAGTTATCGCGCGTTATCAATTCACCACTCACTCACCACCCGAAGAAATTGGCACCCGCCAACCCCTTGTATTATAATGTGGATCCTTCCGCCCCGCCACAAACAGTTAGTTTTATTAATAAAAACTTATATGTAAACAAATATGGCATATATATAATTAAAATACCCTTTATAATTGGCTTTGTTTGACTTTAAAAAAAAATACGTAGATCTACGTATTTGACCAAATTTTGGCTACGTAAAAATACGTAGATTTTTAGTTCAAGCTACGTATAAAAAAAAAAATTTCATTTTGCAGCACTGTTTTGATCGGATGACATCTTGATCTAGAATTTGATTGGCTTATTGATTTCGCCTTCTAAGCTTTCTCACGCTTGGAAGATTTTTTGGAGACAGATTTGTTTATCATGTTGCGTTCTCACGGTGGAAGATTTTTTGGGGACAGATTTGTTTATTAAGTTTTGTTTAGTCTCGGTTGCAGTAAACATCCGTTTTGTAGACTAAAAAGGGGGGCGACGTTTTGTCGTGTATGGAGAGCCGGACTTTGGATTTTTTGGACATCGTTTAAATCAGCCTCTAAAAGCTGCCGCACTCGAATAGCTTTTAATTTGTACATTTTTTCATTTTTGCCTTGGCGGGCTCAAAACGCGCTTAAACTACATAATTTTGGTATCAAACGAAAGAGAAAACGAGCACAACGGTGCGCCTTGCCGATTTATTTCGCAGTTTTTGTGTAATTAACAAAAGAAAATTGAATTTTTTAGCGGGATTAAACCTAAAAATAGCAGAATCTAACGGTTTCTAGCTAAAATAGTGTGGCCAAATATTACGAGAATGTTGGAGAGCGCGCCAAATGGCGTTGCCAGATACCAAATTTTCTGGTATAAAATTGGCGCCATATTTAAAAATTCAAATTCAAATGGATTATTGACAAAAAATTTGTATTTTTACAAAAGACAATTGGCAGAAATTTATGAATGTGTATAATAGTTTGTTAATTTTTATATTTCAGTGCAATTAGGTTTATTTAATGGGCAATGACGTAAAGTTAAAGGTTGAAGATGTTTACCTACATATGTATTTACCTAAATGGAATATTGAATTTAAATAAGAAAAAATAGGGAATAGAAAACACGACTGGTGTTAAACAATTTGATCGCGTTATTATCAAACCTTCTTGTGGCGGAATGACAGCCATTAAAATTCAAAGTAATTAAAAATTCTTTTAAATATTATTTATTTTGATATCAATTAATTTAAACTCAAGGATTTAATATTTACTATTTCGGAAAATTGAAATTGAAATAAATAAAATTTTAATTAATTTGTTCCTGGTATCCTAGCACTGCAACGCTAAAACTTTTTTATTAATGTGTTAGTTAGGCTAAAAATTAGATTATTTGGCTTCATTTAAAACAGAGCAAATTGATAGCATTTGAAATTTATTGATTTTTATGAATACTTGAATATTAATTTACTTAATACAGTAGTATTACTACTAATGATTACTACTGTTTTTATAACTGTTTTTTATACCCTTGCAAAAAGGGTAAATTAATTTTGGTCAGAAGTGTGCAACGCATAGAAGGAAGCATCTCCGACCATATAAAGTATATATATTCTTGATCAGCACGACGAGACGAGTTCAAATAACCATGTCCGTCCGTCTGTCCGTCCATCTGGATCGATGCGAACTCCTCCTAGACCGTAAGAGCTACAGAGCTGAAATTTTGCACGTAGGCTTGTATATACTGCAGGGTTTGTATGTCTCGGATTCAGTCGGATGAGACCACTATATCATATTGTTCCCATAAAACCGGCAAAGTCACGAACAGTGACTTTTCTCAATAACTTCGTTACTTTTTAAGCTATTGTAAGTTTATTGTAACTATAAACCACTGTGCCAAATTTGATCAAGATCGGATGACTATATCATATAGCTCCCATAGGATCGATCGGTCAAAAACAGTGACTTTTGTCAATAACTTCGTTACTTTTAATGCGATCGCTTTCAAATTTGACATTTGTCAGTTTAATATATCTGTTAATGACTGTGCCGAATTTGGTAAAGATCGGGTAACTATATCATATAGCTCCCATAGGAAGGATCGGTGGAAAACAGTGACTTTCATCAGAAAGTTCGTTATATCCTATGCTAAGATTGAAGTCCGTTCTTTCGCAAACATTAGCCTTTTTAGATAAAACAGTTAGTTTAAATAAAAGAGTTACTAACAAACTTGCAAGGATATACAAACTTTGACGCGGTCGAAGTTAGCCCCGGCACTCTGGTTTTTTTATACCATACACCCATAGGGTGAAATGGTATATTAAAGTCGCCAAAATGTATGTAACAGGCAGAAGGAAGCTTTTCCGACCCCATAAAGTATATATATTCTTGATCAGTATCAACAGCCGAGTCGATCTAGCCATGTCTGTCTGTCCGTCCGTCCGTCCGTCTGTCCGTCTGGCCGTCCGTATGAACACCTAGATCTCGGCGACTATAAGAGATAGAGCCACCAAATTTGGAATGTAGGCTCGTGTAGTATGTAGAGTGATCGAGTTTGCTTCAAATTTTTGCCACGCCCCTTTCCGCCCCCGCAATTCAAAAAAACGTTTATATCAAAAACTATAGCAGCTAGAGACACCATATTTGGTATATATATTTGCTTAGTAAATGCGCACATTTTGTAGGAATAAAGATTTTGCCACGCCCCTTTTCGCCCCCAAAATTTGAAAAACTAGATTATCTCCCGTTGGCACACTTGAAATTGATACTAATACCCAGCAAAATACCAAATTTGATCAAAATCGGACAAAAAATAGCCAAGTTATGCATATAAACGTTTTTCCATAAGGCCGGAGTTGGCTGTTGGCGGGTGGTGGCGCTAGGGTGCTCATATGCATGAGTGAGTCAGATACTAGGATATGCTTGTAAAAGGCATGTGAACAGAATTTTTTTAAAATAGGCAAATGCATTTGTTATTACAAATTTGAAATATTTGTTTTGCTGGTGTATGGTATACCTAAGTCGGCGAGACGACTTACTTACTTCATTTTTTTTAAATAGGGGGAAAGCATTAAAAGCCGAAGTGTGGGACTTGGTATCGACCTTGGTTAGTGGTCACCGCACCGCACTAAAACCTACCTACCGTATCCCTCTCGCGGAACCAACGCTGGAGAACTACTTCGCCTAGTCTAGAGTTGACCTACAACTGAAGTTTTGGTTACGCTGACGTTCAACGCAACGCAAGGATTGCATGACTGCTGCCATGTGGTTAACAGCTAGCCAATTGTTTTGCGAGCGAAGTAGGATATCCACAAAGTCGTTGACTATAAATGGCCTTCCAATGCCTAGGCTTAGCTCTTCCCGTTCAGCAGAATATCTAGGACAGACAAACACGACGTGTTCTGCGTCTTCTATATTATACGCACAGTGTGCGCAAAAGGGATCTGTCTAATGTTTAAACCAATGCAAGTAGGACTTAAAGCATCCATGTCTCGTCAGTAGCTGTGTCAAATAGAAGTCAGTCTGGCCATGTTTGCGATTAAGCCATGGCCGAATGTCGGGGAGAAGGCGCCTTGTCCAGCTTCCATGGTTTGAGTCACGCCATCTGCGTTGCCAGTTAGTCAGAGTCGTCTCTCTTCTAACTGGCGGCGGATCTCTATTTCTAGCCTCGTTAGCCAAGAGGTCTAGTGGGGCCATAGCAGACAGCACCAGGGCGGCATCTTGGAAGACTGTCCTAAACGCGCTTATGGTCCTGAGTGCGCATGTTCGGTACGACGATCTGCAGTCCAGGCTGTAGGTGGAGGATGACATCGCTGGTGCCCATATGGCGGCGGCAAAATGAATGATGGTCCCCACCACCGTCGAGATGAGCCATCTGCTCCGTTGCTTGGGGCCGCTGACATTAGCCATAAGCCGAGTTATAGCTGGCGTGGCCTTCGCAGCTTTATCTGCGGTATACTGCAGGTGGGCTTTGAATGTTAGCCTATGGTCCATCATGACTCCAAGGTATTCAATGATGTTAAAGAGCATCCGGCGACTTCAAACCTGGCTGTTTCCACTTTTTTCCTGCTGCTTATGAGCACGGCCTCTGTTTTGTATGCGGCTATGGATAGTGAGTTTGCCTCCATCCATTCCAAAATCCTGAACACAACTGCATTGGTCTTCCGCTTGCTGGATATCCTTGGCCACAGGGACGATGGCAATATCGTCCGCGAAGCCCACTATGCGAGTGTCAGTATTGTCAGTGTTGGCCTGATCACTGATCCTTGAGGTACTCCGCCTGTGATGGTGTGTTTCCGTGGACCAGCTGCTGCGTCGTAGAGTAGCACCCGATCCCGGAAATAGCTGCATATCATGTTAATGATGTACTCAGATATGTTTAATCGGTCTAAGGACGCGATAATGGAATCCCAGCTGGACGAATTAAAAGCATTCCGAACGTCCAACGTTGATAGAAGGCAGTATTTTTTGTTGCCGCGTTTCCAGCGTTGCCCTTCGATGGCTTTAGCGGCTATCTCTAAAACCGAACTGATGACGTTGAGAGTGCTGCGTTTCCTTCTGAATCCGAATTGCCAGTCCGACAGTCCATGACGTTGCTCCAGTTCTTTCTCCAGTCATTGGTCATCTATTTTATCACCTTTGGGAAGCACCTTCCACCTCATAGGCAACTCCCGTTGCAGCATGCATGTGTTGAAAAGTTCCACAAACGTTGACGCGTATTTGCAAACTAGCAGTTTGATTACAAGAGCCGGGACCCCGTCCGGGCCCAGGGCTTTATGTACATTTATCCTCTTCCCTGCTTGCACGACTTCACTAACATCTGTGAATATCGGTGCACATGGCTTGGTTGGATCCGTTGGCATTATGCGCCTGGCGAGTTTGCCCATAACCAATTTATAGGCAGTCCCATGTGGCTGCGCATCTGCATCTGCGCACAGCTTCTTCCAGCAGTCCGCTTTACTTCTCTTGATCTCCATGTTTAGGTTGGTTTTTTTCCGTTTGTAGTCTGCAAGCAGCTGCTGAAACGTGGGCATTCTGCGTTGCTGTCGTCGTCTGGCCTGGTGACATTGCCTCCTGGCATCCGCAATCCTGGCATTCCACCAATGTACAGGCTAACATTTGTTGATTCCATAACGTTTGCGTATCATGGCTGCATCACCAGCTCTGCGAAGAATGTCGCCCATGTGGTTGGCCTGGGTGTCCGCGTCCGTGCTGCTGCTCCTTGTCACTTGGGTCATCGTGGTGAATAACGCTTCTTCGCTCAGCGTGCTTGGGGCCTAGCTGTAGAACGTCGTTGGTGTGTGTGCAGGTGGACAACTCTTGATAGAGCACACAATGACGAAGTGGTGGCTGTGCGTGTAGAGATCCGAAACTGCCCACTGCGCGTTTCGGGCTAGGCAAGGGCTAGCAAACGTGAGGAGGAGTAGGAGTGGGTGTTGCCTACGTTGAGCAGACTGATGTTGAGTGTGGCAAAAGCGTCCAGCAGGGCCCTGCCCCTTCTGGTAGTCCTTTGGCTACCCTATTCCGTTGCCCATGCATTGAAGTCGCCGGCTATGATGGTTGGCGTGTGAGTTCTGGCGTCCTCCACTAGTCCATCCAGTATGCTGCAGAATTCGTCGATGTGTTTACTCGGTGCTTTATAGCAGCTGTACATATACATATACTCCATTGTACCTCGCCCTTACATATCTGTCCTGATTTTCAAGATGTGTCCTGCTGTTGCTCCAAATTGCCGCGCCATAACGATGGTTTTGCGTCCAGGTGTGGTCCTGTATATGGGAATATGGCTCGCACAAAATTGAGAAATCTACTTTCAGTCCCGTACAGTTTGTTTTAAGAGGTCCTGTGCCGACCTGCAGTGGTTTAGATTGAGCTGTATAAACTTAATCCTTTCTGTTACTGCCAGCCTCTACAAATAACGGGCAAGCTCTGCTGAGCGTGTTATTCACCGTATTGCTCCGCTTATGTCGTGTGCAAAGTATGCATGCTGCTTTCTGGTCACAATGCTTTGAAGCGTGTTCCTTGCTACCGCAGTTGAAGCATAGCTTGGATGCGTCGAGCTTGCTTCTGCACCGAGCTGCTCTGTGCCCAAAATCCAAACACTTGTAGCACCGTCTCGGCTCAGTCTTCAGGCGTACTTGGCATATGCACATGCCTACTCGTATTTTGCCCGCCTGCAGCAGCTTGTTCGCCAGGTTCGGGATCACCATCATTGTTGCGGTCTGTGTACCAATGTACGCTTTCCGCATCTTTGGGTGACATTCTGCCGGCAGATCCTCGTCGATCAGTTCCAGTGTGAAATTCTGCGAGATTGTTTATTTGACCATGCCCTTATCGCTGATCGCCTTGACATCAGCATTGTTTTTATAACTGTGACCTACTATTTTTGCTGCTTTTTCTTTTGTGAGTGTCTTTTGGGACCTTTTTAAAATAAAATTGTTTAATAACGGAAAGAACTATTAAGATTATGTTGTATTATTCAATTGAGAACAAGGACAAATAAAAATTTTTTCTGTCTGCTCCAAGGCCTCCAAAGTTAGCTAAAGAAAATAGAAATGCTGATGGCGGAAAGGATTACTCGATGCAGTAAATAATTAAAGTGTAAGACGGCTTTAGATTCAGCATGGATGTAGTTCTGATCATGATCAGGCCTAGAATTTTGATATTAAAAAAAACGTGTAGTCATTTAAGTTTTGTTCCTAAATTTCTTATAAGTTTTCATATAGTGATTGCATTTCCAAATTTTCTATGGAAGTAACTAGACTTAGCTGAAAGTACATTCTTATTAACATGTCTAAGTAATCTGAAACTCTGATAGAGTCTACCTGTCAGAATGACCAGAGAAGTGCCCAGGCAACTGAATTTTCGACTTTATTTTGATAATTATTTCAATTCATTGCCTCTTTTGAATATTTGGCGTTTGAACAACTTTAGCTTTGGGTACTATACTAAGAAATAGAATCCCAAACAACAATGCACTTGATTACTTTAAAGAAACATCCACGGGGTATGTCTGTTGAGTATGCCGCAGATTTCGACGGTGGTGACATATCTCTAACATCGTGGTTGGACAATAAAATAATATCATTAGCATCCACCTATGGTGGTTGTTCGAGAAGAAATCCTGAATTTAAATTCATTCATTTAATTATTCTGATTTTCTTGCTTTTCTCTTTACATTGTACTTTGAATTGAGAACTCGAATGCGACGAACGCAAATAAATTTATAGGATGTATATGAAACTATAGTCAAGGGAAGTTATGAGGCATCGAATCTCCTAACAAGGGAACAATTTAGTAACTGTCCGAGAAATTGGCCAACAGTGGGATACTTCCCAAGGACAAAGTTTGTCGATTCAACAAAGCCAAAAAAAAAATATGTTGAAATTGACCGTCCCTTTGTGGGTGCACAATACAATAGGTATATGGGAGGCGTTGATTTAATCGTAATTGAAAGATACAAAATTTTACCAAGAAGTGATAGGTTGGTATTTTTCACCATCTACTAGAATTGGTTCGCAAGGATATTACGCATTAAACTTTGTGGTTCTTCCGACTTTTGGCTAAATATTGTCAATATTAAGATACTAACAAAGCTTGAAACCTAATCAAAAGGTGCGGCAGGATGAAGTTGGACATTGGCCTTTCTGGGCAGAAAAACGAAAAGGGTACAAGTACCCAAACTTCACAGCATTTTCACAAGTAATGTGCGAGTAATAAATAATAAATAAAACCATTGTTTTTAAAAGTTTCATCTAATTTAAACATAGTTCAACTATATACAACATAAAGAAAAAAAAACGTTTCTTAGAATTGTAGGCATTTTTTTCACCCAACACATGTTTGATGCATTCATGCAACAAATCCTTAATTCCTCATAAAAAACGTTCTAAAGCGAAAATTTGAAGAATTAAAAAATAGTGTATTTTTTATTTTAACTTTTGAATCAAATAAAAAAAAACCGTGTCAAGGGTTAAACTTTTTTCATTTTAACGGGGCCATTGCACAATTGCACAGTGCATCAATTGCACTGTTGATGTCCTCGTTCAACCATTCCTGCCATGCTGTGTTGGAGTTTTAATTTTTACTGATGTATAGATGTTGAACAAATTCAAACTCGGCCAATTTGACAAATAACACAGGCCACCATGATTTTTCCTGACGATAACTTGAGAGGGGTTCTTAACTAATTCGGGTACGCTGATTATCACTGCATACTTGGCATGTCCATCACGTTCAGATTCTGTAAAATCAGGGGATTTGGGGTCGGAAATTGGGCACTCAAAAGTATACTATAGAAAGTTTAAAACAAAATTTTTACCTTTTTTAGCAGATTTCAGAATACCCTGTGTAAGCAAAATAGCTCTTGTTTGCAAACATTACTAATAATCAATTGGTAAGATGCATCAGAGTTCCATAATTCCATAATCTCTATAGATAAAACTGTTTTTAGCATAATAATGCAAATGCGGTTAATTTAAATAAGTTCAACACACTTTTCCCGAAAACCTGACGTGATGGACAAAAACTAAGTACAGGGCCGTGTTCAGCACCCCTCAATTACTATAGGGCACCTATTGAACTTAAAACACTTTTCATGACCTCAAAAATGTCGGGCTGTCTAATAGGCAAAATCTCTCTTTTCAAAGCAGCTTATTTATAATTTACAGCAATAAAATTGACGAGATATTTATATTTAGTTTGTCCGCTTGTGATAAATAAATATTTTACAAAATGAAAAATAGAAACCGTGGCGGGCAGTTTGCTTTATTTAAAAAAATAATGTCATGTGTATTTTTTTTTTAATCGAATATACGTGAAAATAAATTGGAAAAGTATGTATATAAAATTAGGGACAATGTCCAACAAAGCTCTATAACTACACAGGCCGACATGATTTTTGCAAACTTTAATTTGAGAGGTGCTTCTAACTAATTCGCTTATGCTGATTCCAAATTTGAACTCGGTTTTGCCAAAAGTTACTATGGAAAGTAAAGGAAAGTTTGTTGTATATTTTTAACAGATTTTAGAATATCTTGAACGCGAGAATTTTAGAAAATCGTGAAAAAAATTACACAAAATTAAAAAACAAAAATTTTTCGAATTCCTATACCTTACTTTTGGGTTCAAATTTAACTCAATTTATAACCATATCCAAAGCGTAAAAAAATATTGGCCTGTGTTATATTTGACTTTATGCCAAATCTTTGGTGATTTCAGCCTGAGGGCGATTGTTGTTATTATTTCAGAAAACTTTCTTTCATAAAGTTTAAAAAAATATCAAATCTGTATGTTTGTCAAAAATTTTTGTTAATATTTTAGAAAGTATGCAACACTATATAGTTGTGAGCAAAATGCGATTAAACTGTGATCAGATTGTGAAAATAACCAAAATCGAAATTCTATTCTACTAATACGCTTTGGCCAAATGTTAAAATATATGCTTTTCATTGAGAAGAAAGCATCCTCCTCGTGTTTGGCTTAACGGCAAGGTACTACAAACAGAAGTAAAGGCAAAATACCTGGGAGTAGTCCTAGACAAACGCCTTACCTTTAAGGATCACATCGAAGCCTCGCTGAACACATGCAGAATCAAATGGTCAAAACTAAACTGGCTGATAAATGGCAAAAGCAAATTGCCACTAAGATGTAAGCGGGCACTATACAATGCCATAATAGTTCCTACTGGGAGATATGGAGTCCAAATCTGGGGGACTCCATATCAAATAGAAAAAAGGTACAAACTTTTCAAAATAAATGGTACAATGATAGGCTGCAGACACATGCTAATCGGCTGGCTAGACACCTAGCGAGCCAAAGGACCATCCACAGGCTAAAAAAGAAGGCAATATCTTACAATGATACGCTGAGTTGCTTAATGATGTATACAATTAAACATATACATACATACAGTGACGTTATAGAAGTAAGTCCCAACGCCAAACCTAAGTACAGCCTATACCCGATAAACAACATTACGGATTGTGAGCTTTAATTATGAAAATCAATTATAAGCACTTATAAGAACATAAACATCCGTCAACGACAGTTGTCCAATAAACAATGCATCGGATCGCGAACATTGATTTCCAAAAAATACTTACTAAGCACTTATAAGAGCAAAGCATCTACACACATGCATAAATATCCATCAGCGACAATTGTCCACTTATAAACAATACATGCATATATACACATATGTATATACTTTGCTCAAATCATATTTTATATACATAACAATCCTCTTATATACTTTAAACTTTTGGAGGTTTCGACATACGAGACCAAACTCTGTATTTTTAGTTCTTAATTCACCATCTGACTATACGGTCGCACAAATAAAGATCACTGTTTTAAAAAAATCCGTTTACATCACTTGTATGAATTGACATCAATAAGTAAACGTCATTGGCGCAGTCGGTAGGATAATTAATAAGTAACTGTGTTAAAGTTACCTCTGTATATTATCCGCGAAACAAACCCATCGTTCTCAGAAGGGTTAATCTAGTATTCCATTAAAGTATTGATCCTTTGGACAATCGGAAAACTAGGTAGTGAACTAAAATCACTACAAACAGAGTATATGTCTGGGCATTGCATATCCTTTGATCCCTGCAATCCATATACACTGGAAAACAGAATTAGTGTTTGTGATCCCGTGGAAAAAGCGACAAAATATATAAACATTAATTTTGTGCAAAAACAAAAAAAAATGAAGTAAGTAAGTCGTCTCGCCGACTTAGGTATACCATACACCAGTAAAACAAATATTTCAAATTTGTAATAACAAATAACAAAATAATAACAGCATTTGCCTATT
Source organism: Drosophila paulistorum (assembly GCA_018152135.1). Classification (NCBI taxonomy): domain Eukaryota; kingdom Metazoa; phylum Arthropoda; class Insecta; order Diptera; family Drosophilidae; genus Drosophila; species Drosophila paulistorum. The sequence continues at coordinate 436,179 of JAECXG010000159.1, forward strand.
TTAATAAAGTTCTGTTCACATGCTTTTTACAAGCATATCTTAGTATCTCGCTCACTCATGCATATGAGCACTCTAGCGCCCCACCCGCCAACGGCCAACTCCGGCCTTATGGAAAAACGTTTATATGCATAACTTGGCTATTTTTTGTCCGATTTTGATTTGGTATTTTGCTGGGTATTAGTATCAAATTCAAGTGTGCCAAATTTGATTCCACAAGGTGAAAAATTACGGGAGATAATCGAGTTTTTCAAATTTCGGGGGCGGAAAGGGGCGTGGCAAAATCTTTATAATTACAAAATGAGCGTATTTACTAAGCAAATATACATACCAAATATGGTGTCTCTAGCTGCAATAGTTTTTGAGATAAACGTTTTTTTTGAATTGCGGGGGCGGAAAGGGGCGTGGCAAAATCTTTATAATTACAAAATGAGCGCATTTACTGAGCAAATATACATACCAAATATGGTGTCTCTAGCTGCAATAGTTTTTGAGATAAACGTTTTTTTTGAATTGCGGGGGCGGAAAGGGGCGTGGCAAAAATTTGAAACAAACTCGATCACTCTACATACCACACGAGCCTACATTTCAAATTTGGTGGCTCTATCTCTTATAGTCTCCGAGAACTAGGCGTTCATACGGACGGACAGACGGACCGACGGACAGACGGACGGACGGACAGACGGACATGGCTAGATCGACTCGGCTGTTGATACTGATCAAGAATATATATACTTTATGGGGTCGGAAAAGCTTCCTTCTGCCTGTTACATACATTTTGGCGACTTTAATATACCATTTCACCCTATGGGTGTATGGTAAAATAAAACAACGAAAACCAAAAACACAAAACCAAAATGACACATGGACAACAGGAAGGCGTACAATCTCTATCAGCCGATGCCCTTAGAGATTTGCTGTATTCGTTAAACAACGTTGAACGATTTAACGGCGATGGAAATCTGTCTCAATTCCTGAGTCAGATTGAACAATTGTTGACGGCATACCCAACAATGAATTTGGAGCAGCAGACCCGAATATTTCAAAGCATCAGACAGCTCACCTCGGGAAACGCCCACAGCCTTGTCATCAGGAACCAACCTTCAACCTGGATACAACTGAAAGAGCTCCTAATCAGCAACTTTAAAAATTGGACCCCATTATCGGTTTTGGTAGATCGCATCTATAAAGCCCAATACAGAGGATCAACTCGTAAGCTAGTTGACCATTTAAATAAATTATCGTATGATATACTTGATAAGTTAGCTCTTGAAAACGATGAACCAAATACGACAATGTATACACAATTGGATGGATAGAGCTATAGCGCAAGTTATTGCTGAACAAATTCCGATGGAATTCCATGTTAGAATGAAAACAGCTGAAACCAGCACAATATTAGGTTTGCGACAGGCAGCAATAGAGAAAGGAATATATGATTTCGAATATAAATCAAAGCCTCATAACTCAAAAAGTAAAGCCATTTCGCATGCATCAAACTCACCCACTAATTCGTATAACCAACGAAATTACAACAATAACACTAACCAAAGTAATACTAACCAGAGTAATACCAACCAAAGTAACACTAATCAGAGTTACACTAACCAGAATTATAATAATGAAAATAATTCGAACAATACTAAAAGATATAAACGTAATCAAAACTCGAGGCAGAATCAGTTTGATTCAAACAGACAAATAGATAACACAAGCGGTCAGTCTAAACAGTCCAACGTCCCGATGGACACCACCGAAAGTTTTTCAAACGAAGATTCGGATTTTTCGACAAACAGCTTCGGACGACAAACCCAAACAGTAGTTATTAAAATTACAATTGAGGGAACAATTTATACCTGCCTCATTGACTCAGGCAGTAGTGTAAATTTAATAAAGACCAGTTCTGGTCACAAAATTTTTTCAGATAATGAAGCTCAAATACAAACTATAAATGGTATAAAAATTCTCAACAACCATATTATGTTGAAGGTGATCAATCTTTTTGATTTCCAGCCTTTCCATATCGACAACTTCTCTGAAAGATATGATCTTTTAATAGGTGGTCCCGTACTTAGAGCAAGTAAAGCAAAAATCAACTACGAGACTCAGACGGTTACTTTAAACGGTGTTTCATTTAAAATGCAAAATATTGTGCCTAATACATATGAAGAGATTCTATCGATAGCAAAAGTCGATGAGATCAGTGAATTTGAAGAATTTACTTCTCATCATATTCGAGATTCTCACCTTAATTTAGAGGAAAAGAAAGGTTTAAACACAATAGTTAAAAAATTTGAATTGCTCAAATTTAATAACGACAATAAAACGACAACGACATAAAATACACCACACTATAAAAACAACAACAGAAGAACCTATTTATAAAAAACCATACCCTTACCCTCAAATTCACGAAGAGGAAGTAAACAAACAAATTACAGATATGCTTAATCAAGGCATAATCAGAAGGTCAAATTCACCTTATTGTAGCCCGATATGGGTAGTACCAAAAAAGGATGATGCAACAGGGAAAAAACAGTTTCGAGTAGTTATTGATTATCGCAATCTGAATGAGGTAACTATATCAGATAGATTTCCCATGCCAAATATTGATGAATTATTAGACAAACTAGGGCGATGTCAGTATTTTACAACTCTAGACTTGGCGAAAGGTTTTCACCAAATTCCGATGGATGAAAACTCCATCAAGAAAACAGCATTCAGAACTAAAACAGGTCTCTTTGAATTTACTAGAATGCCATTTGGTTTAAAAAACGCACCTGCTACTTTCCAGAGGCTAATGAACGAAGTGCTGAAAGACATCTTAGGTGAACATTGTCTAGTTTATCTAGATGATATAATCATCTTTTCAACCTCTCTCGAGGAACATTTAATAAGTCTCCAAAAAGTTTTCGAAAAATTAAAAGAAGCTAATTTAACAATTCAACTCAATAAATGCGAATTCCTAAAAAAGGAAACAAAATTTTTAGGTCATATTATTAATGACCAAGGTATTCAAGCAAACCCGGAAAAAATTAGAGCTGTAGAGGAATATCCCATTCCCAAAACTCAAAAAGAAATTAAAGCTTTTCTTGGACTGTGCGGATTTTATCGCAAGTTTATTAAAGATTTTGCCAAGGTGACAAAACCTATGACAACATTCCTAAAGAAGGGAAGTGTCATAAATATAAATGATACCGCATACAAGGAATCCTTTACCAAGCTAAAAGCACTAATTGTATCAGATCCAATACTTGCTAGACCAGACTTTAAAAAGGAATTTGTGTTAACAACAGATGCTAGTGACTTTGCGATAGGTGCCGTGCTTTCACAGGTCGGCAAACCAATATGCTTTGCAAGTCGTGCCCTAAATGAGCATGAAGTTAACTATTCGACCATCGAAAAAGAATTGTTAGCTATCGTATGGGCTACCAAATATTTTCGACCTTATCTCTACGGTCGGCATTTTAAAATAAACAGTGACCATAATCCTTTGCAGTGGCTTCATAATCTGAAAGAACCCAATATGAAGTTACAGAGATATAAAATCAAGTTAAACGAATATGATTTTGACATACAACATATATCGGGAAAAGAAAATAATGTAGCAGACGCATTGTCTGACGCATTCTAATTTCAGAAAAACCACTTAACAATTTTAAAAACCAAGCTATCTTTATTAAATCAAACAAAGATCTTAAAACCTCAGAACAATACTTTGGTAAAACCATCAGTACAATAACTTACAGTGTCATGACAACAGAGTTTGCCACAGACATTATAAAAGAACATTTCTGTGGAAAGACGACAGCAATTTTAATAGAAAGTGAAACCGACTTTGCTCTTTTACAACGAGTTTATATTTCACTTATTGCCCCCAAAACAGGCACCACGGTGCTTAAATGTGCAAAAAATTTAATAAACATACAAAATTTTGCAGAATTTAACAGCATTATTAGTGATATCCATCAAGACCAGATTCATAACGGAATCAACAAAACAATTTTGACATTCAAACAAAAATATTTCTACCCTAAATTTGCGTCAGAAATTCGAAATATTATCAATCAGTGTATCATTTGTAATACAGCTAAACATGAACACCAGCGAACTGATAGACCATTTGAGGTAACACCTGAGTGTAAAAATATCAGGGACAAATATGTCATAGATTATTGGGAATATTCAGGAGATTGGTATCTAACATGTATAGACCTACACTCAAAACTGGTTAAAGTTATGAAAACCCGAGATAGGACTTGGATAGAATCGAAGCGTGCCCTGTTACAAATTTATAACTCGATAGGACCACCAAAAACGGTCAAACTTGACCAAGACACGTGGCTTGTCAATAAAAATCTTCAGGATTGGCTAAGGACATTTGATATACAAATTGAAATAACAACTAGTAAAACAGGTATTGCAGATATCGAAAGAATACATAAAACACTGAATGAAAAAATGAGAATTTTACAAGCATCTAACAGAACACTAGATGTTAATAACTATATTGAGCTAGTAGTATACAATTACAACCACAAAACAACTCATGATACTACAGGTAAAACACCCGCAGAGGTTTTCTTATATAATAAGGAAATAGAAATAGACACTCAATAAGTAAACGTCATTATACATATGTATATAACATATAACCACTAAAAATATTAAGTTGTGTAAATAAGATTAGAAATTCACAGTAGTAACTATTTGGCGTAGTACATTATGTTAAGTTAAAAGCTCTGTTAAGATCATTTGTGAATCGATCCTTTGCTAAAATACAAAAAAAAAAAAAAAAAAAAAAAAAAACAAATATGCTTGGAAAATTTGAGACCTTTGTAATTTAAATTGAATTATGCCAAAAAATGTGAATCTGAATAAGAATATTAGATTGCAATTTAGCAGCTTCGTCATTTGCAGAGGGCATTCTATATATGTATGTACATAACGGGTGTTTTTTTAAGCGTTTGGTTTTTAAAATTGAAATGAAACACACAAAATTTGAATATTATTGTTAAATTTTTATTCGAGATGATAAAACAATCTCTGCCAATTACATTTTAAAAATGACTTCATGTAAATGTTGGCCGCGACTGCGTTTCAAGTGATCAACACGGAAGGTCCAATTTTGCACCACCACCCAATTGCTGAGAACGCCGACGAATGGACAATTCACGATCTTCATTGACACTGGCCGCTACAGTTGCAATATTCTCTTCTGTGCGCACTCTCTGTACACGATTCGATGGTTGAATGTCCAATAAAGTAAAATGTATGCGAAATTTGTCCACAATTGCCTTTATGGCTTGCTTGGTCGGTTGTGTCGACCATAATATGGAAGTAATTTGCGAAACACATTTTTCACAGAACACGAATTTTGATAATAAATTTCAATGATTTGTAAACTTTGTTCGGGCGTAAGTCTTTCCATGATGAAATGGCAAACTAAACTGAGCATTTTTCACTTTCACAGCTGTCATGAACATCATGCGGTATGTCAGTGTTGCCAACGTGAAAAACCAAAAGCGTAAAAAAACACCCGTTATATAGCATGTACCACGTGTACAATTTTTTTTTTTTTTTAGATTTTTTTAGATAAGTATGCGTTATGATTGAGTCAATTCATACAATATTTTCTACATTCAAATAAGAGCGAGTGAAAGAGAAGATAATGGAATTTATACTCTTCCAAAAACTTTAAAAAGTTTTTCAATCACATTAAACTTAACCATGGCATGCAACGGATGTGAATTATCACTCTTCAACTTCGTCAAAATGACGGATGATGAGTTGCTTGAATTTTTGTTTGCTCATGGAGTACTAAGTAGGACAGTAAATTGTACCTCCTGTGGTAAACCAGCGACATTGACCAAGGAATTTAATTTCCGATGTCAACGTCAATTCCGATTCGTACAGAATCGGCGGCAAATGTTTAAAAGGTGTAAATTTTTTGTAAGTATTAAGACACGATTTTTGAACAATCGAATTTAAGTCTGGGAAAGATCTGCTACCTTATAGCGCTTTTGGTAACGGCTAATATGGAGCAGAAGTTCAATGAAGATGAGCATGGGATGTCCAGTAGGACAATTGTCCAATAGAAAAAATTTATTCGGGAGGTATACCTAAAAATGGTAGAAGAAGATATGATGAAACACGGGGTGAATCGTTGAAATCGACGAGGCAAAAGCGGAAATATAACAGAGGTAGACTTGTTGAGGAGGGCCAGTGGGTTTTCGGTGGGGTTGAAAGGGAAACGCAGCGATGCTTCCTTGTCGCTGTCCCCAACCGCACCGCAAAAACCCTGCTTTAGGTAATTAAAAATTACATAAAGCCAAACACGACCATTATGTCGGATTGTTGGAGGGCATACAACTGTCTGGATGATGAAGGGTACGTGCATCAAAGCGTAAAGCATTCAAAAAACTTTGTTGATTCCGACACAAAAGCACATACCCAAAAACATCGAAAGAATGTGGCGAAAGAATGTCGGTTATACCGCACTGGATTTGGACCAGTCTAGTTCCTCCTCTTTGGGCAATGATTCCGATGCCCAATCGTAGTGAATATGTGGTGTAACAGGAACTCCGCTATATACCTATGTTTTGGGTATGTGGTTTTAGGGATCAAAGTTACGCTATGAGGCACCCCCTTCGCAGTCCAACAATCCGACATAATGATAGTGTTTGGCTTTATGTAACGGTCCGTATTACCTCAAGCAGAGCTGACCCTCATTTCCGTTTCCCGAATTCACCCCACCGAATAAAGACATCCCATGCTCATCCTCATTGAACTTCTGCTCCATGGTAGCAGATCTTTCCTAGACTTTAGATTGCTCAAAAATCGTGTCTTTCCTGACAAAAATTTACACCCATTTAACATTTGCCGAGGATTCTGTAGGAATCGGTATTGACGTTGACGTCGAATATTAAGATCCTTGATCAATGTCGCTGGATTACCACAGGAGGTACAATTTACTTTCCTTCAAAGTGGTCTATGATCAATCAAAAATCCGTCATTTTGAAGATTTTTTTTTTAATTTTTATATTTTTAGTTTTGTTTTCATTGTTAATTTTATTTTGAATTTAACTCTTTTTGATTCTTAATATTTTAAGATCCTATTTTATTCAGAATTTTAAGTCTTATTTTTAAGTAATATTTTTCATCTAGTCTTCGCAGTACTGGGTTGGGGGAAAAAATTGAAATTAACAATACAGTTTAAATTGCCTGCCAAAAAAAACACTGTTTAGAATACGCGCCAAAAAACGAGACAGTCTGGCAGCACCAAAACCTAAAATAACTGCGTTAACCAACACTAAAATTCAATTTAGCCGATTTTTAAGCCGTTTTATATTTTCCAACACGGGTTCTAGAGTAGCTTAAGTAAATATTTAACAAATAATTAACATTTTAAATTGTTTAGTTGGCGCGTTTTGTGCCATGAGGGTGTGTATTTTTAACGGGAAACGTTTCAAAACGTTTCATGAATGATTCATGTGCAGCCTTAACCAGCCGCACACACTCCTCCACTTCTTTCAGCTTATCTAGGCCCAAATGATGACTGGTTTGAGGGATGAAAGCGTAGATCTGGAATGTTTGGTGGGCGGTTACGGAGTTGTAAAGTGTTCTTCGAAAAGTGAGTTTATCTTAAACGGGGATGATATTTTTAACTTATTCACAAAACCTGGTATTTAAAAGGGATAGCCCATAATGCAATCTTTAATAACTTTGCAAAAACTTTGTTTAAAGTATGTGAATAGGGATTCCCGGAGAGAAGGAAAATAACCCAGTCTTCATTCGTTGAATTCAAAATATGAACTGATTTTATTTAAAAACTCTTAAACTCTAAGACGCAACAATCGTTCTTAAAAATACTTATTCTAATGCCCCCCACGTTCGGGGGTTCAAAATTGTTTATATTTCATGCTCAGCGCTGGTTACTTGATACCGCGCCGCTGTTTTCCACAGAGTGTGGATGCATGTTTTGTTTGCTATTTACTTTTGTTTTTGTTTCGTTTTGTATATTTCATTGGTGCATCTGATTTGGTGAAGCCAGTTCAGATGAACACGATGTTTATTCTTAAACATTCTGCAAAGGGCCACCAAATGCGGCGTTTTGGACTTTATTTTTATAGTTAGTTGTCTTATACAAATTATTATTAAAATATCATTAGTAAGATAATTATTGTTAAAGAAGCATGACCAGTTACATGACTGATGTTTAACCTAGTCAATCTGATGTTCCTTTACCCATTGTAACTGACTTCATATTCTTACCAATTTTCCCGTATGTATTACTGAGTTGGCTTTTACTGGTTTTTATATTTGGCAATTTACCTAATGATTTATGTTTCGGGATATCTACCCATTCCTGATGTGTATTACTGTGCTGACTTCTAGCCTTTTTATAAGATGGAGAATTTAAAAAATAACTATCTTTACTTTTTGAATTGTTCCAATGTGAACGCTCCACTATTTTTAAATCTCGCTGATTGCCAAAATTTGATTGGTTATTCTGGTTACCATTAAATGTTGTTCTTTTATAATCATTTTGCCATATCTGCCTTTTTGGTAGTATAGTTTCTGATAATTTTTTACCGGAATCTTTTTTGATATTATTTTTTAGATAATCATTATCTAATTGACCCATCGCCTTCTGAATATTCTCATTTTGTACTGGCTCTGGGATATATACCTTTTCTTCCCCAATTTTCACTTTACCTCCAATGTGAGGTCCTGCCGGGGGCCATAAATTTATTTTTTGAGTTTTCCTGTTGTATTTCTTTGGAGTTGTGTTGTTTTTATTTTTAAATTTACCTTTCCTCTCCCAACGTTGTTCAAAACCTGTGACATCTATTGTTGTTGCCACTACAGATTTATTCTGATTTGATTTGGTGCATCCCGAGACGATCCAACCAAATTGAGTATTTTGGCCCAGCAGGCCATCAATCTTTGTAATTCCCCTTTTTAAGATTTGGGCATATACGTTTACTCCCATTATTATATCAACCCTACCAGGTTTATTAAAGGTAGGATCAGCTAGCACGTAAGTTTGCCATTTTGACATATCCACGTTTGCTATTTTTAATGGAAGAGCTTTCATTAACTTTGGCAACACAATTGCCTCAACCTTTAGATGTCCTTTCCAAGGATTTCGCGTCTTTACATCTATTTTTACCTTATATTTTGATTTATTAGTTTTTATTGAGGACACGCCACTTATTTCTGTATATTGTTTAATTTTAGGTAGTTTTAATATATGAGCGGCCTCTTCAGACAAAATGGTGCCTTATTGCTTGAATGGTTCAAGCATCTTATGCATAGCTGCACTTTTTTGGCTATTTCATACCTTTCAGTAGGTGTCAATCCTTTAAACTTATAGCATTTATATGCTTTGTGCCCGGCAATTTTGCAAATCGGACATTTATCTTCAACTTCCGTATAATTTAAAACAGTTTTTATCGGTTTTTTCTCTTCTTTGCATATGGCACTTAGCGAGCAATATCTCTGCTCCAAGTATTCCATGACATCAGATAGCATTTGAATTTGCCTTGTTTTTCTAATCTGACTCTCATACAATTGTAGAGCCTCTCTGTCAAATTTCCTTAGTAGGAGTTGTGCGAATATAACGTCAACTTCATCGGACAAATTTGCTTTTATTTTAATTAAGTAAACTGACTCATTAACTATGTCAATCACTCCCTTCACATTTTTTGCGGATTCATTGTTGATCATCGGTAAATCAACGATCCGACTTAATTGTTCGGAGAATACCCTCCGATTATTTTCATACCGCTTGGTTAATAATTCCCAAGCGGCACTATAATTGTCAGCTGAACCTGACAATAGATGGGCCACCATGCTCTTGGCTTCGCCCTTTAACGCGGATTTTAAATAATTGATTTTAAGAGCAGGACTTAGATCCTCTCTTTTTTCAATCAGTTCCGCAAATAATTCCACAAACAGGTCCCATTCCCTAGGTTCCCCAGAAAACGTGGGTATCTGTATTTTCGGCAATACCGGTAGTTCGCCTCTCACGGTTACATTCTCAATCTTCAAATTTTTCTGATCGTTTATTTTTTCTTCTAGTGCTGACAAGGTATTCTGAACGTCGAACTCTAGTTATTCTATGACTTCCTTAAACGTTTCATTACCTATAAGTTCATCTGTATAAGCTTGGCACATATTTATCTTCTTGAACAAGAATTCTATTTTTTTAATATACATTTCGCCTGTTCTATTGTCTATCATACGTAAATCTTTGCTCACCATGTCCAAATATTGCTGGAGCTGACGGACCTTTCCTTGAAATTTTTCCTGGCTAACATTAGCCTTTTCATTACTGGAGGTCGCATTCCCGCGCGACTCTCCTTTGCTATCCTCTAATATTTCTGATATATTCGCTTCTGCTTCAACTAACGCTGACTTACTAGTGCCTGGTTTTTCTGACTCTCCTGCAGCTATTATTTTGGCAACTATCTTTAACGTTCCTTCATGTATTTTATCTGTGAAATACTGATGATCGAAATTTCCTTGTTGTAGCAATTTGTTATGATTAGGTAACCATCGATTCCTAATCTCTTTTACTTCCTCGATCACCTTGCTAGTTATGTTACTGGGATCTAGTGCTTCTAACTGCCTTATCCTGTTATGCAACTCTAACTGCTTCCCTAACAAGTTTTCAGTTTTGTTAAGAAACATTTTGTATGGCGTATGTTTGACAATCAATTGATTTTTTTTTTTTCGATATATTTATCCGCCTTTTTTTTTTTTTGAGAAAGAGAAAAAAAATATCTCAACTGTGTCTTGCACAGTGAGCCAGAGACGTGGAAAAAATGTTGATAGCGTATGTGGTTGGCTCACAATTCAGATATACATTTCATTTTTTAATAAAAGAAGTTTTTTTTTTAATCTCCAACCACATTGTTAGTAAAAGCCTATCAAGGAGTTAGTAGTTCGCAAGTTGCACTTTCGTGCTTCAACTTGCTTATAGAGGCTTATATTTAAATTATTAAATAAGGCAAGTTAAGGCTTGCGCATTTCTGCGGCCCCCTTGCGTTTCTTCGCTCTTCGGCGAAGTTCAGCTTTCAGTTGGTCAGCACGCTCTATGCAGCGTTGTCGGTCCTCTTAGCACAGGGTCTACTCGCAATAGGGTGAGTCAAATGGTCCAGGGCAGGCCTTTACCGGTGTGTTTTTTTTTTGCTCTGTCGTTGCTCAGCTGCTGTTGTCCAGGGCCTATGGGCTCAGGCGGTCCCGGTGCCGGTCATCGCACCAGATTCTGTCGTCTTAGCAGCCTCTTCTTTGCAACTATCTTGTTGCTCTGCTGCTGTTTGTAGTTGCCGACTTGCAACTACATACATATACACTTTTAACTTTAATTTTTTTTTTTTCGATATTAGGGCTTCGAATACGCCACACACCACGCCGCCGAAATTATTGCAGTTGCTCGACTAGCCAAACTGCCTTTATATAACTCGGTCGCACGCACTTTTTATTTTTTTTCTGTATATTGTTTAATTTTAGGTAGTTTTAATATATGAGCGGCCTCTTCAGACAAAATGGTGCCTTATTGCTTGAATGGTTCAAGCATCTTATGCATAGCTGCACTTTTTTGGCTATTTCATACCTTTCAGTAGGTGTCAATCCTTTAAACTTATAGCATTTATATGCTTTGTGCCCGGCAATTTTGCAAATCGGACATTTATCTTCAACTTCCGTATAATTTAAAACAGTTTTTATCGGTTTTTTCTCTTCTTTGCATATGGCACTTAGCGAGCAATATCTCTGCTCCAAGTATTCCATGACATCAGATAGCATTTGAATTTGCCTTGTTTTTCTAATCTGACTCTCATACAATTGTAGAGCCTCTCTGTCAAATTTCCTTAGTAGGAGTTGTGCGAATATAACGTCAACTTCATCGGACAAATTTGCTTTTATTTTAATTAAGTAAACTGACTCATTAACTATGTCAATCACTCCCTTCACATTTTTTGCGGATTCATTGTTGATCATCGGTAAATCAACGATCCGACTTAATTGTTCGGAGAATACCCTCCGATTATTTTCATACCGCTTGGTTAATAATTCCCAAGCGGCACTATAATTGTCAGCTGAACCTGACAATAGATGGGCCACCATGCTCTTGGCTTCGCCCTTTAACGCGGATTTTAAATAATTGATTTTAAGAGCAGGACTTAGATCCTCTCTTTTTTCAATCAGTTCCGCAAATAATTCCACAAACAGGTCCCATTCCCTAGGTTCCCCAGAAAACGTGGGTATCTGTATTTTCGGCAATACCGGTAGTTCGCCTCTCACGGTTACATTCTCAATCTTCAAATTTTTCTGATCGTTTATTTTTTCTTCTAGTGCTGACAAGGTATTCTGAACGTCGAACTCTAGTTATTCTATGACTTCCTTAAACGTTTCATTACCTATAAGTTCATCTGTATAAGCTTGGCACATATTTATCTTCTTGAACAAGAATTCTATTTTTTTAATATACATTTCGCCTGTTCTATTGTCTATCATACGTAAATCTTTGCTCACCATGTCCAAATATTGCTGGAGCTGACGGACCTTTCCTTGAAATTTTTCCTGGCTAACATTAGCCTTTTCATTACTGGAGGTCGCATTCCCGCGCGACTCTCCTTTGCTATCCTCTAATATTTCTGATATATTCGCTTCTGCTTCAACTAACGCTGACTTACTAGTGCCTGGTTTTTCTGACTCTCCTGCAGCTATTATTTTGGCAACTATCTTTAACGTTCCTTCATGTATTTTATCTGTGAAATACTGATGATCGAAATTTCCTTGTTGTAGCAATTTGTTATGATTAGGTAACCATCGATTCCTAATCTCTTTTACTTCCTCGATCACCTTGCTAGTTATGTTACTGGGATCTAGTGCTTCTAACTGCCTTATCCTGTTATGCAACTCTAACTGCTTCCCTAACAAGTTTTCAGTTTTGTTAAGAAACATTTTGTATGGCGTATGTTTGACAATCAATTGATTTTTTTTTTTTCGATATATTTATCCGCCTTTTTTTTTTTTTTGAGAAAGAGAAAAAAAATATCTCAACTGTGTCTTGCACAGTGAGCCAGAGACGTGGAAAAATGTTGATAGCGTATGTGGTTGGCTCACAATTCAGATATACATTTCATTTTTTAATAAAAGAAGTTTTTTTTTTAATCTCCAACCACATTGTTAGTAAAAGCCTATCAAGGAGTTAGTAGTTCGCAAGTTGCACTTTCGTGCTTCAACTTGCTTATAGAGGCTTATATTTAAATTATTAAATAAGGCAAGTTAAGGCTTGCGCATTTCTGCGGCCCCCTTGCGTTTCTTCGCTCTTCGGCGAAGTTCAGCTTTCAGTTGGTCAGCACGCTCTATGCAGCGTTGTCGGTCCTCTTAGCACAGGGTCTACTCGCAATAGGGTGAGTCAAATGGTCCAGGGCAGGCCTTTACCGGTGTGTTTTTTTTTTTGCTCTGTCTTTTGCTGTTTGTAGTTGCCGACTTGCAACTACATACATATACACTTTTAACTTTAATTTTTTTTTTTTTCGATATTAGGGCTTCGAATACGCCACACACCACGCCGCCGAAATTATTGCAGTTGCTCGACTAGCCAAACTGCCTTTATATAACTCGGTCGCACGCACTTTTTATTTTTTTTATTAAGCAATATTTTGCTTTTTTGTTTTATACTCTGTCTCTTACCACTGGTGGGGGAGAACAGAGTTATTTTATTTTTTGTAACCTTTAGCTGATCTTAGCATTTACACTTGCATAAGAATTCAGACTTACAGGTACTGATTCATCCTCTGAGTCTCTTACCACTGGTGGGGGAAAACTACAGAGTTCCTTTTTTTCGAAGGACCAAAATGAATCCGGCTCGAAGGACCAAAAATGAATCCGGCTCCAAGGACCAAAATGAATCCGGCTCGAAGGACTAAAATGAATAGGGATTCCCGGAGGGAAGGAAAATAACCCAGTCTTCATTCGTTGAATTCAAAATATGAACTGATTTTATTTAAAAACTCTTAAACTCTAAGACGCAACAATCGTTCTTAAAAATACTTATTCTAATGCCCCCCACGTTCGGGGGTTCAAAATTGTTTATATTTCATGCTCAGCGCTGGTTACTTGATACCGCGCCGCTGTTATAATCTCAAGTGTTTTCCACAGAGTGTGGATGCATGTTTTGTTTGCTATTAAGCAATAATTGTCATATGAATTATATGATTTACTTTTGTTTTTGTTTCGTTTTGTATATTTCATTGGTGCATCTGATTTGGTGAAGCCAGTTCAGATGAACACGATGTTTATTCTTAAACAGTATGGAAAGTGTTCATTTTGTACAATTTTGAATAATGTTAGATATATATAAAGGTCATAGTAAACCAACTTCTTTTACTATATAATTGAATTTTTTAAATCTCACCACCATCTTGCTTCTCGTCATTTTTATTCAATTCTTCTGGCTTCATTTTAAATACCTTTTCGACTCCATTAAAATACTAGTAAGTTTCTCAGCATTGTCCACGAATTCAGGAGGCGGATCACAACGCGACTTCTCCGGTTGGTGGGAGTTCGGAGATTTAATTTCATTACTTTCCGTGAATGAACACTTGGCTTCGATTATTAAAAATTCATTGTGTTCATTGCTAACATAGTGACGATTCCGCTCTTGCAACTCCTCAGATTGGCGTACTTTTTGGTTAAGTTTTTTCCGTATTGAATACTCTATTTTAACTGCATCAAGGCGTTCCAGTTGGCGATATATTTCATGGAGATCAAGATATATATTTCCAATGTCTTGATCGACGGCATCTGCATTGCTAAGATGTGATTTCATGGTTAGGTCCATTTTACGCACCTCCTCATGCAATGCATTGTAGGTCTTCATATTGGAAAGCATATTTGGCAACAGGATCTCAATGATGTCATCGCTTGTTTTGCTATGTGGACCGGAAAATTCTTGCAAGTTCTGCAGAACATGTTGCATTTGCGTCTCCAAATCGCCATCCAATGAATCTACGCCCGCTGCAAATTCTTGCACTCCATTTGCAGATGGAGGTAAAGATTCCTTCCCTTCTGCCTTGTAGCTACTGGAAGGCTCTGGAGATGCTTCCACCTTTTCGTGTTCAGCTTTGTCGTCTTTAGCTTTGTCGTCTACAGCTTTGTCGTCTACAGCAGACAGCAGGAGATGCTTCCACCTTTTCGTGTTCAGCTTTGTCGTCTTCAGCTTTGTCGTCTTCAGCTTTGTCGTCTACAGCTTTGTCGTCTTCAGCTTCTTTGGATTCTGGCTCGTTCAAGAGTTTCGAATTCGGTGACTGTTCGGCCATTTTAGTTTAGTTTAGTTTTGATAAAGTGTATTGATACTAAAAATAAAATGAATTCATTTTTTTTTAACCTTGAAATTTGTACACATTTTAACGTTGTGGATAACAGTATAACTAAGAGTGAAATAAAAATAATGTGGGTAAATATCACTACATTGAAATATGTTTAAAAACAAACTTGATCTATAAAATTAGGTAAAACTTGTTGGAAATATGTATGTTTATTATTGCGTGGTTGCTTGGTTAATTAAGTAGGAGTTCAGAGGATTTGCACAGTTTGGTCTAATTTGTGTAATTTGTTAAATTTCTTTTCTTATTTTTTCTGGTTAGATTACAACCTATTTGAAATTTAAATCAAACCTTGCCTTTTTATCGGCTCGAGGTCAATCTTCCAAAAGAAGATTATTTCAAAGGCAACACAACACGATTTTTTCTAAGTTATATACAAATTCTGCGCGCATACAAAGCAAATCTTCATATAATATTTTGCGAATTAAGCTTTATTAGTTTTTAAAAAAATTAGTTTTATTTAATTTGCTAGGGTCAAAGTGGGCGTGGCAAAAAGTTGAACAATCATTTTCTGCGCGCTAACTAAACGAGTATATAAACCAAATTTGATGTCTCTAGCTACTATTCTTTTTAAGAAAAACAGTTTTATGTACTTTAATATACCATTTCACCCTATGGGTGCATGGTATAAAATACTTGCAAGGGAATACAAGCTTTGACGCGGTCGAAGTTAGCACCTGCCCTCTGGTCTTAAGTTATCTTTTTCGGATTTTAA
This sequence comes from Drosophila paulistorum, assembly GCA_018152135.1. NCBI lineage: Eukaryota > Metazoa > Arthropoda > Insecta > Diptera > Drosophilidae > Drosophila > Drosophila paulistorum. The sequence continues at coordinate 452,295 of JAECXG010000159.1, forward strand.
ATGCCAAGAGATTATAATATTTTCTAGTAAATTTACATTTTTATTGTCAGTAATAAATTTCAAAAATTTCAAAATTACAATATTAAATGACCTTTTTGTTCATTTTGTTCATTTCTAGATATTTTGCTTAGAACTTTTCTTTAACTCTATACATATAAACTTAGCAATATATCTTTTTACGATTTAGATTCACTGAGTAGTCTGATTTTCGCGTTCTCAACATATTGGTCATAAAAGTGTTTCTTTCGGCATGTGCGTCGGTTGCAAGGGAAGGATCAGAAGACGCAGTCTTTGTGGAATTCAAATGAGATTTCTGGGCAGTCATATACGTATGGCCTTGAATTGTCACACTTGAATGTAAAACTCTGGATTTCATTTGAAGAGACTTCTCTAACGGTTTAATTGTCTTCTTTTCGATTCTAGAAACGACTTCTTCGATAATTTTATTACTTTTACTGTCTTTGATTCTAGAGACTGCTTAGTGTGGAAGGGATTGATTGTTCTTGGCCTCTGTTCTTGTTTGTTTTGAGTTTCCGCAACCTGCTTTGGAAAATTTTTTTTGATACCTTTCTTTTTTTAAATTTTTGTAAAGATTTTATATAAATCGAAAAATATAAGAGCTTTATCTTGATTTATGACCGTTATATGATCCATTTGGGATTTTCATTTTTTTACAATTCGTTTCATTTTCCTATTTAGATTGTCATAGGGCTTCAGCTCATTTAAAACCTTTGGCATAATCAAAGCCATAATGCCATCAATGTCCATGTCATGCGAATCACACTTCGGCAATTGATTAACAATTTCTTCCACTTTGCGCCTTAAATTTTGTTCTACGTCAATTGACGATGAAGTAGATGAAGTTGTGCTACTGCTTATCTCATGTCCGATTCCCAAAATCCAAATAAATTGTAGTGCGGCTGGGTTAAATGAACCAATCGAGATAGACTAAAGGCACTAAATAAATGAGAAAGAAGTCAAGGTAAAGGTTAAGGGTTCCCAATAAAAATAGAAAAAATTACAGAATGCAATAGAAATCTCAAAATACTAAAAATGGGTAATTAAAAATTTCTATTCAATAGATTTTTTAATTTTGAGCTTTTGCTGCAGCCACACCTTCTATCCAAATTTTTGGCTACTAACTGGAAAAGAAAGGTCAAGGTATGAAAAATTTATTATTTATAAATGTTTTTAAAATATACTATCAATGTTGTAGTTGTGAGCTGTGTTTTTAACGTCTTATTTTAGAATAACTCTAGTGAAAGTCTTCGTCTATTTGGGAGTAAAAAAATAACTTCTGCCAATTTCTGCCAAAAAGTAATTATGCAAATGTTTACTCTAAGGTTCAACCTTGTACGTGTGATTAACTGTTTTTGCCCATTTTTGCCCATTCTCTTGATATTTTGCATTTTAAGCCAATTTTAAGTTTAGCCATGCTGCACTTCAGATTAATTTTCATCTTTTTCATCTAACTTATTGCTATATTATACTATTTTGTGTGTTTATACTTAAATATAATAAGAAATTCTAAACTGCGCAGTTATTGGTTATTGGGGCATTTTCAGCTTTACTTCTAAAAGAAATAAATTGCATAAATGCAGACATCCTTTAATTATTTTATACATGCTGTTTACTAAAAAAAGCTTAAAAATTTTTAAAAATAAAACCTAAAAGTATGCAAATGGGGTAATTATTACAATTTTGGGCGGATAGCGGTAAAAACATGGTATATTCCAAAAAAAGAAAAATTATAAATTCTATTTTAATATGACTTATTTGCTTGCCAAATTTTAGGTCTCTAACATTTGAAATGTAGTTTACGCCAAAAAAAAGTGAATCTGGCCCAATGTGCATTGGCAAAGCGCGAAGACAAGGCACAAGGTTCTTCTGAACTGCCTGGAAAAACGGCGACCCGTGGAATCACATCACCAGCAGCAGGCCCCACCTACTCCCCAAGGTGACAAACCGCGCCATACAACAGTCGATCATGGGACAACCAAGGCTGGAAAACAGTCGGCCCCGCAAAGCCTCGACGTGGAGCCTCCTCGATGCAGGCCAAACCTAGAATCAAGCATAGACCGGATGCAATTCTAATCGAGGCCAGCGGCGGGCTTAGTTATAGCCAAGTACTCAAGATGGTGACCAGGCGCACGGATGGCAAATTGCTGCAAGTCCGCGAGCACGTCTCCAGAGTTCGACGTCCTGCAAACGATGCGCTGATTTTGGAGTTCCGGAAAGACCCAGCAACTGACATCAAGTCACTCGGAGAAAATATTACCTTGGTACTAGGTGACAAGGTTGGAGTAAGGCCTCTCCAACAGCAAAGGGCTATAGCGATCTATAACCTAGATGCAGCGGCGACTCGGGAGGAGTTACTGACAGCGCTAGCCTCACAGGCAAAATTCGAAGAAAACGCGTTCACCGTTAAGAGCCTAACAGACGGCAATAGTCAGTGCCCCAGAGACGGTAATCCAGAAGCTCACAGATCTGGGTTCTGTGATGATAGGGTGGGGAAATTGCCCCATTAAAGCACTTGAAGAACGGCCACTGAGGTGCTCTAAGTGTCTTACAGTTGACCATATAGCAGACATTTGTCCTTTAAACGATGCCAACTGCTTCCTATGTGCTGGACAAGGCCTGAGTCCAAGAAATCACCTAGCAGGCAGCCGCCTATGCACAGCAAGGGGCAACTCGAGGACCCCAAAACCGCTGAAACGACTTCGTCAGCACTGAAGATCCTGGACCTAAACCACTCCATCGCGGCGCAGGACCTACTGCAACAGACGATCAGAGAGCAGTCTATCGATGTAGCTCTTCTAAGCGAGCCCTATTCTACAGGAGACTCATCCAAGTGGGTGACTGACGCCGACACCAATTACATGCTTTGGTGAGGTCTTGGATAACCTTGTAGCGAACGCCAGAGGCCGGGCACGAGTCGTCATGGCTGGTGACTTCAATGCCTGGGCAATTGAATGGGGCTGTTGGAGGCCTTTGCATCGCTCAACGAGTTTTCCCTCAGCGAAAATCCTTCCGCTCTGACACTCTAATTGTACCAACTTTTCGAGCGAAGCGGGCTGCAAGTTTGCTCGAACGCTGAAGACTCCGCAATCCATGTCATGTCCACTTTGAGAGCAGCCTGCGAATGTAGCATGACGCAGCGTACTTCGTACGGCAGACACCACAAGCCAGTGTGCTGGTGGAACGACAAAATAGATGATTCCAGGCGGAACTGCCTTAGAGCGAGAAGGCTTTATCAACGGTCCAGAGGTACCGTCCAGTTCGAGCCTTTAAAAAGCCAGTACCAACTCCGAAGGAGACTTCTAAAGAAGGAAATCCGCTCAAGTAAGAGAGAAGCCTTCCTAGCGCTAAGTGACACGACCGAGCAGGACCCTTGGGGCAAGGCGTACCAAACCATTGTCAAAAGACTGCGCTTGGACCCATTGGATACCCTTTATCTCAACTGCTGACGCCATAAACAGGGTCGTCAATATTGCGGCGGACGCCATTGCTGGAACCAGATGGATTGGCGGATCCAAGAAATACTGCCTAGTGGTTACATTGGATGTGCGCAATGCCTTCAACACGGCGAGATGGTGCAAAATCCTGGAAGGTCTGGAGTCGAACGGCGTATCAAAAGGCTTGGTGCAGCTAGTAAGGAGCTACTTTGAAGGACGTACCCTACATTACTCCACTTCTGAAGGCACGAAGGAGCAGGATGTTTCATTATCCATCAAGTACCTGGAAGTTATGCTGGACACTCGTCTGTGCTTTCGCGAACACCTTGACTACTTGAATCAAAGGGCCCTTGTCTTTGTAAGGTCACCTTCAAGGATAATGATGAACACGCGGGGCCCCAAGGAGGGACGCAGAAGACTGCTGACGAGTGTCACTAGGTCGATAGCCCTTTACGCCGCTCCTATCTGGGCCGGTGAAATGGATACAAAAAGCTACCACCGCGACCTGGAGGCGACCTACAGGCGCAACGCAATAAGGGTGTGCAGCGCCTTTAGGACACTGTCGGACGAGGCGGCACTGGTTCTAGCAGGCATGGTGCCAATTGTCGAACTAGTCAGAGAGTCCAAAGCCATGTACTATGAGACGGGCAACCGGCAACACCAGCGGCTACAAAGCATATGTCGGTGGCAGAGGCGCTGGGACCTATCGCCTAAGGGAAGATGGACGCACCGGCTCATGAACAGACCGCATGGCGAGGTAAATTTTTGCCTAACTCAGCTCTTGAGTGGCCATGGCTGTTTTAGAAGCTACCTGAAGCGGTTTAGGCACGATACGGCGGACGAATGTACATGGTGTGATAGTGGAATATTCGAAGAATCGCACCATGTTGTATCTCTTTGCCCGCGCTACTGCGAAGCGAGACAGAGTTTGTGCGATGAGGTTGGATTTTAATAAACAAAATAAAAAAAAATATCAAAGAAGCTAACTTTGGTAATGCCGAAGTTTTTACACCCTTGCAGTCCTTGGCAATAATTTTTTTACATTTTGAAATTTCTTTCCCTGCAACTCAATTCATCAACACACAAACAAAACATTCAAATTATTTCTCTTTTTACTCCAAATTTTTCTTCCATCATTCCGTAAGCAAAGCACAACACGCATACACATACAGTTTGTGTAGCGCTGCGTCTGTGTGTGTGTATGCATGTGCTCTGTTTGATTTGCTGATGACGTAGTAGCTGCCGTCAGCGCTTGAACCGATTTGTATTGACTGTAACTTGTATTCTATTTATCCGATCAAATTCAAATTTTGGGATCTGAGATTTTATATAAAATTCTATTATATTGCTAAACTTCATGGGGATACTCCAATTTTTGCAAAAGTTTTTGCTCTAGAGCTTTATGATATAGTAGTCCGATCCTGACAATTTTCATACTTTATCATCACCGGGATAAAAGTAGCTCAAATATGAAATTTCATTCCGATAGCTCTTAAGATGCCAGCGTGAAGTTGATTTGCACAGACGGACGGATGGACGGACAGACGGACATGGCTATATCGACTCAGCTTTTCATGCTGATCAAGAATATATATAATATATATAATAACAGCTACGCCCAAACGCTAGAGAGAGGATGCCGCTATGCAGCGGAAAACCCCACCAAAACGTGGAAAAACAACCGAGCGTTCTCCACCAGAACAACTGGAAACCAACTTGGCAAACACAAACTCATTTGCCAATTCAGTCAATGCAGCCGAAGCGGATGCAGTATGGCAGAGGGTGTCTCGCAAGCGGCCCACCAAGAAACCAGCTCGGAGGGACAAGCCTGCGGCCATTGTGATTCTTGGTATGGTCACAAGAAGAACCGACGGCAAACCTGATGGAGTCAAAAGCAACGTTCTGCGCACGAGCTCCTTCTAGAACTCAAGCGAGTCAGCGATCCCGACTGTTATAAACTGAGAAACGAGCTTAGCTAACTTCTAGGCCAACAGGCGTCGATAAGGGCAGTAGAAACCGAAGCTTGGATCGAGATACGCAAAGTCGATACCTTGGCAGCAGAAGACCCCATTACGGATGCTTTAAGCAAATGACTTGGCGATGCCACCGCAAACGTGCGAGTCTGAAGTTTACGCCACACTTTCGGCGACACGAAGATGGCTGTCCTATCAATGCCTCGCTCGACTGCTGACTCCTTGCTCAAGATGGGATCAATCGAACTAGGATGGACGCGTTGCCCGATTCGGGAACGTCAATCAAAGCAGAGATGCTACAAATGCTTAAACTGCGGACACACGGCCGCAAAGTGCAGTAGCACCATCGATCGCACCAATTGGTGCCTCAAATGTGGGGCCACAGACCACAAAGCAGCCTCATGTAGCAACTTTTCTGTCTGCTTCAATTGCGTAGATGCCAAGCCCCAACAGGTGGGGCATTACACTGGCAATGGCGAGTGCAGGAGCGAGCCAGTAGCAACAATTATGAAGATTCTACAACTGAATCTAAATCAATGTGCGGCGGGAACTAAGGGAACTAAGTATAGACGTGGTGATTCTGAGCCAGCCATATAGAGTACGGCCTGGTAACTCATGGGCGGCAGACTCTTCGGGGAAAGCTGCAATCTGGTTGTGCGGCAATTGTACTCCGCCTATGCAAGAGTTCGATTCGGCACGGGACCAACTCGCCTTAGATGTCAGAGGACAGGGCAAAACAATTGTTGCAGGCGACGTTAACTCATGGTCAACGGAATGGGGTAGTGCCTGCACAAACTCCAGGGGCCGCACAATTCTTGAGAGTCTCGCCTCGCTCGTGTGCTAAACACGGGAAACGAGCACACGTTCTTCAGAGCTGGCTACGGATCAGTGATGCACCATCAGCAGCCGCCCCGCTGCAAACGTAACCTCCGGTCAAAACGCTAAAATGTTTAGAGTGGATACTTTAAACATCAAAGCTTTCGAGGAATCCTTCAGCATCCCACCTCTCACTGGCGACGTAAACAACTAGCCCGTAGATGCCACAGCAAACAGAAGGCCCCGGTCTACTGGTGGAATGCATCTATAGATGAGGCGAGAAGGAGGTGCCTCCAATGCAGACGGCAGGCCCAATACAAGCTAAAGCGGTGAGAACTGAAACTCTCTATTAAGGAGAGTAAACGCAAATGCTTTTTAGAACTGTGCAACGCCGCAGAGAACGATATTTGGTGGTGGGGGGGAGTGGCGGGGGGGGGGGTTGCTTATAAAGTAGCCATGAAGAAGCTCAACGCATATAAGCGCGCGACTCCCGACGAATCCCAAATGAAACACATTGTGGAGACTCTGTTTCCAAACACCTCAGCTATACCGCCAAGACCCACTTGAATCGCTGCTACACGAGCCGTCTGCGATATAAGCCGCGATGAAAGTCTCTCAGTTGCCGCAATGTTGCAGGATCAAAAAGATGCAGGCCCAAAAGAGCAGCTAGAAGAGCGAGCCTAGAAGTCTGGCTAGCAAGATGGTCATCCTCAGATAAAGACAGATGGACGTTTAGGCTGATCCCCAACTTGGAGTCCTGGCTCTCACGAAGTCAACGCGAAGTAACGTTCGAGTTAGCACAACTGTTAAGTGGCCATGGGAGTTTCAATTCATACCTGCACTGATTTGGGCACCAAAGCAGTCCATAATGTATGCTGTGCCAAAACTGCGTAGTAGAGGATGCCGAGCATGTGTTTTTCTGCTTCCCGAGATTCCGGAGTGAACGCCATGAGCTTGAAGAAACCTTTGGCGAGCTATCTACGGTCGACAACACCGTCAACATGATGTGTGTTAGCCAAGAAAAATGGTCCGCGACCTGCGCATTTGAACAAAAAGTTATGGGCAGTCTTCGGCGCTTGGAGAGGCAACGAAACGCTTGTGGGGCAAGAGGCCCGCCTTTTACAGCCTGCGATGCAATCCCCCCTGCATTCCCGCAGGTTAAATTTGGAACCCACAATTTCTATCTCTTCTACCGTTTCTGCCATCCTTTTGTTCAAACATTGTTACGTTTTGTCTTCTTTTTTGTTAAATAATTGACACACACACTTCAGATGTATTGGCGAGGTGGACTTTTTCACTTTCACTAGTCGTGATGTGTCCTCCTTTGGCACGTGCAGAAAAAATACCAGCTGCTGCCAGGTTTGCAACACATAAATATTAATCTAATCAGCTGAATTACCAGCACCTTGGGTATGAGCTTTAGCCGCTGGTGCAAAAGTTCTAGGTTCGGCCCCCACTTTTGGAAATCTCTTTATACCGTTTTTTTATTCCATAATTATTTATTTATTTATTTATCTGTTTAAACTTTAAACCAAATTAAATTTGTATAGTGTAGTATATTCATACAAATAATTATTCAATACAATGAGCTCAACTTGTAACACTTTGTTGCAAGTATAAGCAATTAAACATATACGCATTAAAATAAAATATAAAATATAATTGTGCACTTGAATATGTTTATATGTATAATTTAATGTATGCACATAAACATATTCACAAAATATACAGTAAGCATGTATGTACATTTGTATATGCACATACATACATATGTATATTCACATAAGCAATGGACACACGTTGAACTAAATATAACATTTGTTTACAGTGCGGACGCGTTTTCGTCTCCGCTCCGAGTTATTCATCTATATTGTGTTTCTACCTGTGAATAAAAGGCTTGAGTTGGTAGTGCAAGTGCCCGCGTCAAGTGTCTACTTGCCAGAATCCAAATCTCGTCCGGCGGTCGTCGAATACCCGGTGACCAAGACCTGCTGTCTGCACCGGTCCATGAGCCTGCGCTTTCCTTCGGTGACCAGGGTGGTGGGAGCTACTCTGCCCCGTCCCGTTACTTGTGGATGCGTCGGTGTTGGTGTGTGTCGGGTTTGCCATTTCTTTCGGTTCCCGCTTTTGTTCCTCTTTGCCCACACAAATTCGTTCCTGCGGGATAGAATCATAAGCTGATACCAGGTTTGCCAGATCAGTAGTTAACTAGCCGTTAACAGCGGCCACTGCGCTAACAGCACGCCCTTTACCACACGATCGGCCTCTGTTAACTGTGCACTCTGTAAACTGTTAACAGTTGGGCACTTTCGATTCTGCATTGCACGTAATCCGATACTCGAACCCGCTCGTAACATAGCTGAGTTCTAGCACCAAGCTACACATTTGCTCGGTGGCGTTGTACGAGTCGCGCAAGTCGCTGGCGCATGGGCCGCTAGTTCATCTCCGCGCTGGGGATTCGTGAATTTCTTGGATTATTTGTAATTTTAATAACATATAATATAATAAATACAACAAAACAAATTATATATAGCTAGCTATCTATTCAATTGTCACCCAATTGAATTTCCCCCCACTATACTATACACATATACATATATTTTTTGTTTTTGCTTGCTGTTGCCGGCACCGGTAGGTCAAGGCTCAAATCCGCTGGAAGCATCTGGAAATTAAATATATTTTTCTCCTTTTGCTTGTTTTTTCTCTTATTTATTTTTTTTTTTTTTTTAAATAAATAAAGATCCAGGAAGAAGTTCCCGAGTCGGAGCGGTATAACTCCCATCGCTAGGCAGGGGGAAATTCTTGCCCGCCGAGGGAATGCCAGTACAGAGGACGCCTCCGCCAACAGGGCAAGCGCCAGAACAGCAGGCTGCCTCAAGTCTCGTGGCTCAAAATGCGGCGCTGTCGGTGGCGACTGGTCAAGACGCGACTCCGAAGCGATCTAGAGACTCCCCAGCGCATAGTCCTAATAGCGGCGGTAACGTACCCCAAAAAAAATCGAAGGTACAGCCGAAGGTCAGGGCGCTGGACGAAATGAGTATCCTCCAGAAAGATGCTAGCGGCAAAATAAACCGCAGCATCGCAAACACTTTTAGGGAAAAGGTCGCCAGACTGCAAGAACTAGTCGTGGTTGTCAGCGCGATGTTCTACGGTCGAGAAGCCGAAGTGCGTATCCTGTAGTAGACCGCCTCCCAAGCGCGTGATTCTCTACCAGCAAACGGAAGAGGCAGTGCCTCCACTTAAACAGGACAAGCCGACGCAAGTGTCTCCCAGAGTAAGGGAAATCAAAGAGGCGAAAAAGAAGTCTGCACAGCAGCCTGCTGATAAGCGAGAGGAGCAACCCCACGACCCCGCCCAGAAGGACACCAGTACGTGGCAGCGGGTCGGTGAGTCATCGCGGGCGTCCCGTCAAAAATCTGGGATACCTCGCAGAGTCAAGCCGGAGGCTCTCTTGGTCCAGCCATCATCGGGCTATAGCTACAGCGAGGTCTTGGCCATGGTAACAAGGCGTAGTGATGATAAGCTCAAACGCGTATGCGAGCAAGTCGTCAAGGTTCGACGCACCGTCAAAGACGGGTTGCTACTCGAGCTAAATGGGACCCTCCTAGGGGAGTCTACGCCGCGGGCTCTCCGGGTCCAAAGTCGCAGTCTTCAGTGCAGCTGAGACGGTGATGAAGATACTGGCATTATACTGTTGCTGTATAAAGGAGCTGGACGAGCTGCCTAAGCGTTGCTACCGCTGCCTCAGGGCTGGGCATATATCGGCGAAGTGCCCCAGCCAAGTGGATAGGTCCAACTGCTGCCTGAGGTGTGGAGCGGAAGGACACAAAGCCGCGAGCTGTGGATAAAAAGACCCCACCTGCTTCCTGTGCCAAGAGGAGGGCCTTCAGCCTACGAACCACTTTGCGGGCAGTCATCGGTGCCCCTTAATGGAACAAAGAGGAAACCACGGGCCCATCAATGATGCGCCTAAACTTCATCCAAGTGAACCTTAATCACTGTGCCGTCGCGCAGGATCTCCTTCATCAGACGGTTCGGGAAGGCGGCTACGACTTGGCCCTAGTCAGTGAGCCGTATAGAACGGAGAGGAACGCCGACTGGGTATCCGACATCAACGGAAAGGCTGCTATTTGGTCCTGTGGGACTAGCAGGCTCCCAATTGAGGAAGTCGCCCAGATGGAGGGCTTCGTCCGGGCCAAAATTGGAGGGTACTGGGTCTATAGCTGCTACCTGCCTCACAGCTACACCCTGTCGACGCTAGGGGCCGCCAAGGTGTCATCATTGGCGGTGACTTTAATGCTTGGGCAATTGAATGGGGCAGTACTCGCTCCGACGCACGGGGCCGCCTTTTGCTCGAGTGTTTCTGCAATCTCAGTGTCTCGCTGCTCAACTCCGGCACAGGATTCACTTTCAGTAGAGCCGGTGCAGGATCCTTTGTCGACCTTACGTTCGCCAGTGACTCCATAGCTTCACAGTCGAATTGGGAAGTTGGGCGTCACTACACCGGTAGCGACCATGGGACAACCATGCCACGAGCTGAGCGAACGCCTCCCACCGGGAAAAGCTACAAAATTGAGTCCCTAAACTTGTACACGTTTAGCTGAGTGTTAGAGAGTTTACATGATGCACGCGGCAGCGAACTCTTTCATGTCGACACTGGAGAGGGCCTGTGATGAGAGTATGTCGCAGCGCAAGGCATACAGAAGACACCACAAACCAGTCTGTTGGTGGAATGACAGTATCGCCGACGTTCGCCGCAGATGCTTCCGCGCGAGGCGCATGTACCAGCGTGGTAGAGGGACGCTAGCCTTCTCTGACCTATATCTGGAATACAAGCAGTGCTGCAAGGCTCTCAAAAAGACGATCAAAGACAGCAAACGCGAGTGCTTCCTGGCCCTATGCGACTCCGCAGAGCAGGACCCATGGGGTAAGGCATACCAGACTGTCATGAAGCGCTTGCATATAGACAAGACTCCGGCACCAAACGACGCCCAGACCGTTCGGGGCATAGTAGATACCCTCTTCCCTCAAATCGTGGACGAATTGCCTGTCCTGCATCCCCCGCTTCACCCACAAATAGAGGAATGCACAGTGGACGAGGTACTCGACATAGTCCGGAATCTTAAACCTGCGAAGGCTCCGGGCCCCGACGGAATCACTAACCAAATACTAAAGATCGCGGTGTCGTTACAGGCTGAGTCCTTTGTGGACTTGTACAACAGTCGCATGAGGGAAGGTGCGTTCCCATCCAGATGGAAAAAGCAGAACCTAATTTTGCTTACGAAGCCAGGAAAAACTTCTTTCGATGCGTCTTCATTCAGGCCGATCTGCCTCCTGGACTCGGCAGGTAAAGTTCTAGAGTCCCTAATTTGCGCAAGGCTTAGCTCAGCCATCCAAGCCAACAGAGGACTTGCGGAGCAGCAGTTCGGTCTCCGGAAGGCTAGGTCCACAACTGATGCCATTGCACACGTGGTTAACATTGCGGCGGACGCGATTGCCGGTGCTAGATGGAAAGGGGGGTTGAAAGAGTATTGTCTGGTAACCACTCTAGATATAGGGAGCCGTATCCTAGTCGCATTAGCCGATTTTGGAGTCCCACACTATCTCCTTAGTTGTGTGCGACAATATTTCCAAGGAAGGACCATCTGCTACACCACAAATGATGGCCCAGTAGTGCGGACTGTGTCTGGAGGAGTGCCCCAAGGCTCGGTGCTAGGACCTTTACTCTGGAATACAATGTACGACGGAGTCTTACGCCTGCAGTTTCCGCCTGGCACCCACATCACAGGGTTCGCGGATGACATAGTCCTTGGCGTGGTCGCTCAGACCGTCAAGGAAGTTGAGGAACGCTCGAATGCCGCCATTAGAAGCGTCGAGCAGTGGCTCCAGGCCGCCGGCCTCGAGTTGGCAGCTCACCAGACGGAGGCAGTGCTTATCAGCAGCAGGAAGACTGTGGAATCCGCAAATGTACGGGTGGGCAGCGCTGTGATAGAATCCAAGAGGGCTATTAAATATCTCGGCGTTCTACTGGACAGAAGGCTCAGTTTTAGGGAGCATCTGCAACATGCTGGAGAAAAAGCAGCCAAATCCGCACACGCTTTATCGCGCATCTTCTTAAACACGCGCGGCCCGAGGCAGGGACGACGGCTACTGCTCTCGACCGTCACCACATCGACGGCGCTTTACGCATCGACGGCATGAAAGTGAAAAGCTACCGACGAGGACTCGAAACAACCCACCGGCTAAGCGCGATAAGAGTCTGCAGTGCATTCCGCACGATCACGGATGATGCGTCGCTCGTTATCGCAGGATTGATGCCGATCGAAGATCAGGCAGCGATCGTCGAGGCAGTCGCTAAGGCCAGACGAGGTAGCTCAGTTGGACCGGGAGCAACACGCAGTCTAGCGCGGCAACATAGTATACGGAGGTGGCAACAGCGCTGGGACACCTCGACCAAGGGAAGGTGGACGCACACGCTCATCCCTGACATTAGCGCGTGGGTCCTACGTAAACACGGAGAAATAAACCATTACCTGACTCAACTGCTGAGTGGTCACGGCTGCTTCAGGATGTATCTGAAGAGATTCGGTCACGAAACTTCGGACGAATGCACGTGGTGCGGCAGCGGAATACCCGAAGACGCCGACCATGTTTTGCTGCATTGTCCCAGGTTTGAAGCGGCGAGAATCTCCATGGAGTGTCCAATGGGGCATCGCGCAATACTGGAAAATTTGACCAGGCTGATGGTCGCTGATCCCCGAGCCTGGGAGGCCGTCAGTATTTTCGCGTCGGTTGTGATGAAGGAGCTCAGGAGGCTCGAGCGTCAGAGGCACGAGGAATGATCGCCCAGGGCCCTGCGAAGCAGTACCCACAAGTAGTCCCGTTTGTCCCGTATTCGTATCCACCTTCCCCCCTCTAACCTCACGAGTGTATTATACTTTCCATGATTTGTGATGCTTTATATTTGTGATTCATTATGTTCTTTTTTTTTATAAATGTTACGTTAATAAGTTGTTAAAAAAAAAAAAAATATATAAAAACATGATCGGTGGAAAACAGTGACTTTGATCAATGACTTCGTTATTTCCTACGCTAAGATTGTAGGCCGATCTTTCGCAAACATTAGACTTTTTAGATAAAACGTTTCTCCACTTTGATGGCTATAGGTAAGGAGAGAGTTACCAAAAAAGTTGCAAGGGTATGCTGCAGTAAATTTGAACTTGCAATTGTTTTAATTGGAAACGGAAACATTAAACACACACACAAACATGTAGTCCCGCTAGACAATGTATTTGTATCCACCTCCCCCCCTCTAACCTCACGAGTGTATTGTACTGTTCTTTCTCAGATTTTTGACGCCATAATTTATTGTTTATTATATTCTTTTTTTATATATGTTACGTTAATATGTTGTTATGTATGTATGAGTAATAAATGGAATTTAAAAAAAAACACACATGTGTGTGCCCATGCGGCCGGTAGCCTGCGATGTCCATCAACGACGGGAGTACCACCAAAGACGACCGATAAAAGCCACCAAAATGAGTAGAATCCTCCTGCTGAATCTTAACCACTGCGAAGCAGCACACGACCTACTTGCGCAGAACGTTCGTGAAGTCAAAGCCGAGCTCGCGATCATAAGCGAGTCCTTTAGAAAAAAGTCCACCGCCATTTGGGTGGCCAGTACCTCCGGTAAGGCTGCACTCTGGTCATGCGGCGCCTCTCCGATCTGCGACACCCTATTGCAGGAGAGCACTTTGTACGCGCAGAGGCAGACGGAAATTGGGTTTATAGCTGCTACCTGCCCCCCAGCGTTAGCCATGATAACTTTTGTAGAACCCTCGACGAAATAGTCAACGACACGCGTTCTCGCAGTCCCCTCGTTATTGCAGGGGACTTCAACGCATGGGCCCTTGACTGGGGGAGCGCGTTTACCAATCCGAAAGGACGCTCGCTTCTGGAAACCTTTGCAATGCTGGACGTGGTCCTTTTGAACAGAGGGTCAAGCTTCACATTCGTCAGCGACGGGCTATTTAGGGCTTCATCATGGAGCGTTGGTGACGTCTACACGGGTAGCGACCACGAGGCGATATTATTCTCCCTAGGCGTCACCCAACCCCGTCGGTCGGCGCTGCCCAAAGCAGGGTATCTTGTATAGATCGTGGTCAAGCGAGTCTACGCCAACAGATTCTCTTCTCCTACAGAAGACAGCGAGTTGAAACGTATTGTCTGCGATCTCTTCCGCCAGCGTAAGGACTTCCAAAATTGTAGGCACGTTGAATATGTTACTTCCCGCTACCACGTCCCAGTCACAACCGATGCAGTGCTTGCGGCAGCCAGGTCGCTGACACAAAACAAGACCCCGGTCCCATCCCCTACCGTGCACTTCGGCTGGCAATGGCAACGCAACGCAAAAATATTCGCGGCAACCTTTGAGCAGTGCCTGAAGAAGGGAGTATTCCCATCTCAGTGGATTCCACAAGGCAAGGTCCACAATAGACGCGGTCAGCAGAGTAGTGAGTACAGCGTCTGATGCTATTCAACGGCAGGTGTCTGCAGGAGGGCCTCAGGGCTCTTTTCTGGATCCCCTTCTGTGGAAAATCATGCACGTCCTTCGACTAGACATGCGGAGTAAGTGTCAGCTTGTCGGCTACGCGGACGATGTCGCGGTCGTAGTGGTGGGCAAGGAACTGAAGGATGCGGAGTCAACGGCAAATAGAGCCATTGCATCCATCACGACCTGGCTGCGCTCGGTGGGCCTTGTTCTAGCGGCGCACAAGACAGAAGCGGTGCTAATCAGCAGCCGGAAGTTAGTGTAAACGGCCACCGTTATAATTGACGGTATCGAGGTGAAATCGACTAGAGCAATTCGCTACCTAGGAGTGTGGCTCGACACAACATTGTGTTTCCGAGAACACCTAGGTACAGCGGAAGGCAGCGGAATCGGGTAGAGCACTCGCCAGGATCATGCTCAACACAAGAGGGCCCAAACAGGAACGGAGATTGTTGCTGATGAGCGTGGTCAAATCACAAATTCTATACGCAGCCCAGATTTGGCACCGGCCATGGAGGTCGAAAGCTACCGTCGCCTCATCAGTACGACTTATCGACTCTGCGCTCTCCGAGTCTGTAGCGCCTTTGGGACTGCTTCGGAAGATGCAGCGCTAGTAGTCGCTGGCATGGTGCCCAGCAACGATAATTGGTCGGCGGTGAGCGCCTACATCGGAGTCATCATGCGCGAGCTTAGAAGACTGGAGACAGAAATAGTTGGTTCATCATAAAAGTTGCCATAACCCTGGCGTAGCAATTCCCAATGGGACGTACCGCCGGGCGGGCATTTTTTATGTATCCATGATCCTCGATTTCCGTTGTCAGTTTGGTTGTATTTTGTTGATCTCTTTTATTTATTGTTTAAGGTTAAATAATGAATTAAGAAAATATCAAAGAAGCGGGCATTTTTTATGTATCCATGATCCTCGATTTCTGTTGTCAGGTTGGGTTGTATTTGGGGCATTTTTTATGTATCCATGATCCTCGATTTCCGTTGTCAGTTTGGTTGTATTTTGTTGATCTCTTTTATTTATTGTTTAAGGTTAAATAATGAATTAAGAAAATATCAAAGAAGCGGGCATTTTTTATGTATCCATGATCCTCGATTTCTGTTGTCAGGTTGGGTTGTATTTGGTTGATCTATTTTATTTATTGTTTTATATTAATAAATGAATTAAAAAAATATCAAAGTAGCTAACTTTGGCAATGCCGAAGTTTTTTTACCCTTGCAGTCTTTAGCAATAATATTTTTACATTTTAAAATTTGTTTGCTTGCAATTCAATTCATCATTCTCAATCAACAAACAAAACATTCAAATTATTACTCCTTTTACTAAAATTTTTTTTCTTCCATCATTCACTAAGCAAAGCACAACACGCATATACTTAAATGAAATTACTGTCAGATTTTACAGAAATAAAATTGTTGAAATTATATCAGTTTTATATACTCTTTTTGTCTCTCTCCCTCTATATATATACTTTATGGGGTCGGATAAGCTTCCTTCTTCCTGTTACATACCTTTTTGCGACTTTAATATACCATTTGAGCCTAAAAGTATATGGTTTATAACACAAAATATTGTGAATAACTCTTACTCTTCTCTTTTAAAATATATTTTATTACATTTCTTAAATGTGCATTAAATAAAACTAATTAATCATATATATACTAAATTCAATGTAAACTAGGGAAGGGGTATATAATCTGGTATATACATATGTATGTATTCGATTTATTGTCTCTTGGTCACATTCTGATCTTTTACTGTTATAGAAATGCTTCATTGCGTTAACATCCACAGTAGTTGAAATTTCTTTAGAATCAGTATATATACATATTATGTATAATATAGACAGTTGCTCGCCAGTCACCGACTATCTCTCTCTCAATATCACGTCAAAAAAAAAAAAAAAAAATAATAATAATTTTTAGTTACATAATACAGAATACTTGAAAACTGTCAAGGACATCACATGGTCTTTTGGCTGGGAGTACTCACACTGGTCACCATTGTGGTCCTAATTGTTTAGTCCCGTTATGAGGCTGACGGCATGGCCCGACGGCGCGAACAACAGCCATTCGTCATAGATAATAATTCGATGTGCTGGCAAAATGAACCATATACAATTATCCAGGAACGCCAACCATGCTCTGAATTTGATATTGTCAGTCGGAGTCTTGGCGTATGCATTGTAGTATATTCATACAAATAATCATTCAATACAATGAGCTCAACTTGTAACGCTTTGTTATAAACAATTAAATATGTACGCAATAAAATATAACTGTGCACTTGAATATGTTTATATGTATACATTGATGTATGCACATAAACATATTCACAGGCGCTATAGATGATAATTGCGCTCCGCGTCTGTATCCACCCTACCATGAGCCTGCCAGCGAAAGTTATCGCAGACTCCCAATACAAAAGCTAGGACTTCTCCTTCTACATTAGGGAACTAAAGAAATTAATAATTCATAATGAACTTAATATTTATTCAAACAATTCAAAATATTTAGCATCGCTTGCTATCGATTCGATCAATTTGATCTACAAAAACGGTTGCATATTGGTTCCTATTACTAATGATTACTCTATCATTTAATATTCATAATTTCCTAAGTTTACGTTATTTTAACTATTACCATTAGTTCCGAAGAAAAAAAAATTTTGATGCAAAATAAAAAGTATACCATTATGTCTCTTGATTTCGCTAATATCCTCGCAAATTCCATTCTCGCTGAATAATTTTACCTATATATGTCATTTGACAATGTATTAAATGCATAAATTAAGGCTCACACGAGAATTTATGTCATCAAATAAATTTATAACAATATAGAAGAAAAATTTGAATTTTGATACACTTAATTTTTCCCATGCAGAAAGATCTTTTGTTGTGTTGTTGTCGCTGTTCAAAATAGGAAGGGTTACATCTTCCAATCTTTCATACTCAGATTCTGAAAAAATTAAAATTTAAACTAACGACAATATACACTGCCATTGAATTCCATTTCCTGTAAAATTGAATCATTTAGCCACCAAACAAATAAAAAGGAAATACTAAATAATCGAAATCAGTGGAATTTTAGAATTACTGAAATTCCTATACACTACACCACTGTTTAATTCGTAGTTGATTCAGCGTCACGAATTCAACAGAAATGTGAAATTCTGTGATATTACAATATTTTATTGATGAATATTTTTCGCATGGAAAGTTCCAACTAATTTCCCTTGTAAATCTTCTAGAATATATGTAGTATGAATTTCCTTGTTTTTCACGAACACGAGCTTTAAGAAACGCCGGGCAAATTTTAGCATTAAATTCTTTAATTTCCTTTAACAAAATTCCTTTTGAAAACATCCTCACCAACTTTAAAACAGACAGGCATTGTTCTCAAGCTGTACTACTGATGCATGTAACACTTTTAAGTTCCTTAACAGTTTATATTGACTTGCATGCGTTATCATATCAAATCCATATACCGCATGATTTATTCTTTTTTTTTTTTTTATTTATTTATTCATTTATTTATTTATTTATTTCTTTACGTCAACTAACACAGTAGTCGACAAAAAAGCTTAAGCTTAAATACAGATAATAATTAAATGAAGAAGGTAGCTTAGCTTTATGTACAACTAAACATCCACGACCAGGTGGAGGTGTTTTATTTGCACAAGGTGCCAGCTATGCCCCGATTTACAGCCAATGTGGTCAGGAATGAGTTGCAGCCAATCCAAGTCCAGAATATTTTCAGTGGTTTCGCTGTAGATAATTAAACAGTATAGCGCGAAGAGAAGTGACAGAAAGATGAGGAGAAATAAGGTAAGAAAGGTTGTTAAAAGATTGGCAAAGAACACGAAAAAGATCGTGAAGAGAGTAGTTAGTAAGACATCTACTAAGGTGAATAGGAAAAAAGTTTCTGGTTCGACGTGAGGGAACACAAAAATATATCGTATCTAGTAAATTCGTAGAAATGACATCGCCGTTGACTAGTTTATGGAGAAAGAGAATGCCAAATACGAGCCTTCAAGGAAGATTAATAAGTAGAAGTCTGTCAGAATAAGAAGGTAGGCGAAGACTCAGGTCCCAATTAAGACCGCGTAACGCGAACTCAAGGAATTGCTTCTGTACCGATTCAATACTACGCTGGTGAACATCATATTGATGTAAAGTTTCGTGAGAAGCATAGAATGATCAACCGTATCGAAAGCCTTACTAAAGTCAGTATAAATAACATCAGTTTGACAAAGTTTCATGAAGCCATGCTGACAAGGAGAAATAGCGGATCTGGATAGGTGTTGAAGAGAAGACGTAATAATTTTCTCAAAGAGCTTAGGTATTGCCGAAAGTTAGAAATATCCGATTTGCTACTCTTTTTAAAAAGCGGAATAATAAAAGACTCCTTCCAAATATCGGGAAAGCTACAAGTCTCACTCGATATAAAGAATAACCGAGATAAAGGCTTAGATAGGGAAATCGAACACTTTTAAGGATGCAACTAGGTATTATCAGGCCCGGGTACGAAGGAAGACGTCATAGATGACAAGCTAGAGATAATACAGTCTTCATTAATACTACGAAAAAACAAACAATTTAAATTTGGGATTGAGAATGGATAGGGTGTGCGGTCCGAAGCAGTAGTAGAATAAGTCGACTGAAAAAATTTAGCAAACAGATCTGCAATATCTGAATCATTTTTAGCAGTCTGGTCATTAAGTCTAAAGGTGGTAGTAATTTAGAGCGTCTTTTGGAATTAACAAAGTTGTAAAATCTTTTAAAAGACAAAATTGAGATTTGGCTACACAATAATTTTCATAGTCAAGTCGCGAACGAATTATTTTATAAAGAAAGAACGGCCTTCAATCTTAGCATAGTATATGACGAACATTTTGATGAAACTATCAAATGTTTAATTTGAAGGCAATCACATTAAAAGTAACGAAGTTATTGACAAAAGTCACTGTTTTCGACGGATCGTTCCTATGGAAGGTATATGATAGTCACCCGATCTTGATCAAATTTGGCTCAGTTGTTTATAGGTGCAATAAACTTACCAGTATTAAATTTCATGACGATAGCTTAGAAAACTCACTGTTCGTGACTTTGACGTTTGTATGGGAGCTATCTGACATAGTGGTCCGATCCGGCTGAATCTGAGATATAAAAACCCTGCAGTATATACAAGCCTACGTACAAGATTTCAGAGCTCTCTAGCTCTAACGGTCTAGGAGGAGTTCGCATCGATCCAGACGGACGAACAGATGGACGGACGGACGGACATGGCTATTTGAACTCGTCTCGTCGTGCTGATCAAGAATATATATACATTATATGGTCGGAGATGCTTCCTTCTATGCGTTGCACACTTCTGACCAAAATTAATATACCCTTTTTGCAAGGGTATAATAAGGCTGTTAAGAAGATTGAAATTTATTTACGAAAACATCTACGACGAGAATTTGAGATGTTATTAAATGTATTAGTAACGAAATTGTAAGAATTAGTAACTTCAATGGTAGGGTGATAAGGATCTTCAGGCTTGACTAGGGGCTGTGCTTCTGATGCAGCACTAAGAGTGGGAGACAAAAACAAGATCAAGGATTCTTTTAGAAGAGTTAAGAAAAGAATTCAACTGATATAGTGGACATTCAATTAGGCTATCAAGAAAATCATGTTGAGATGAAGGAATTAAGAAATATAGATTGTCATCAACAAGCCCAAAAATATTAGGCAATTGAAAATCACCTAAAACTATAAGAAAATCACGATCTTTAAGACGACTAAAAATAGTTCGCAAAGCATCCGCATGGTGCATGTAGATCATGATATCAGAAGCTGGAGGAATATATGAACAAGAGATATATAAGCCAAAGTTAGAACATGTAACTTCGACACAAATGAACTCAACAACTAAGGGGAGATCAATCGGCACAACACTTGAACACAGATTCGAGTTGACAGCAATGAGTACTCCACCGCCACGATGACCAACACGATCAAGCCTATGAGAAATGAAGTTATTAGAAAGAATTTCATTATCGAAAACAGAGGAGTTAAGCCAAGAGAATGCTAATATGTCAGCCGAAAAGGTTTGGCTATCACAGAATAGTTTCGAGAGCTTGGTAAGAAGTCCTCTTACATTTTGATAATGAATGCAAAGACTAGACGTTATTAGTTTTTTGAAGCAGAAGATACATTAGGAAGGTGGACAGGCAAAGGACGGAAGCGCCTATTGGCCGCAAACTCGTGTACAACTAGGCCCTCTGGCCAAAAGTTAGGGTCAACCATAACTGAGAAATACTCATTTGGTACAGTAATTTTAAACGAGGAGATTTCGCGAGGCCTAGAAAACTTAAACTTTTGAATTAAAACTTTAGCAGGGAATATATTACCAATGTAAGCTGCCACAGACGACTCAGAAGTATCTGGAGCAAGTCTAGAAATAAATAATTGTTTGCGATTGTTTGTGGCGGTGCGGAAGGATCCAAATTATAATACAAGGGGTTGGCGGGTGCCAATTTCTTCGGGTGGTGAGTGAGTGGTGAATTGATAACGCGCGATAACTTCGGTTACTTCGGACTATCTTCCTTCTTTTGCGCCGTCAATGCCTTATAACATCGTGAAAACTCTGCCTCGACTTGTGCCCAAAGCGACTTAAGCTGGTCTAAGTGTATTTTAATGGAGACGAGTGGCACATCGTCCGCTAAAGCCTGGGCCTCGCGAGCCTCGAACGCCGTTAATGCCTCGCACACGGCAACAAAGTCGGAAAGAGACATCGTAGAGTGTTCTCTGAGCTATTACGAATTGAATGGAAACAAAAAACTCCTTGGAATTAGAGCTCTCAAGCGAGGAGATCGAAACGAAGCTGTAAGTGGACTGTATAATTTAAGGATAGAGGAGTGAGAAGGAAAAATGTCTCCTCTTTTTAATGGACACAATGGATAAATGAAATTAGAAGAAATTATAATTTTCCTCGCAGTTGTGTGAATAATTATAAGGATATTAATCACTTGGATATGAAAATTTATACAATGTGGAAATCAGTTGAAATTTATAAGAGTATAAAAAAAACAAAAATATGGAGAAATTGAGATCAGTAGGATTACTTTTCAATGGAGGGCAAAAAACTCGGAATTAATTTTCATTAAACTGACTAGATAAATTTCATGGATCTGTGAGGAAAAAATCAAAAATGCACCAAGACAAAATACTAATTCCATATAAATAAAATTGTACTTATTTTTCGTTAGAAAATATTTTGCGAATTAAATTCAATTAGTCGATTGAAATATTTTTTGCACAATACGAAAATCACGATGGAAAAAATGGATGTCGTGACCGAGTCACGGCTTGGCTCAAGTGTCAGCACTGATGAGACTTGAGTGTCAGCACTGATCGGGAGTCAGCTGTTCTGCCGTTGTTTATGTTTTATGAATTTAATTAATTTTAAATTGTTTAACGAAGATCACGATTTCCTGCTTTAATTATGTAGGTTTCGAATTATTAAATTGCGGAGAGCCAATCGGAGTGGCTGCAATTTATTTTGTGTGGGTGGAATCAAATTGTATGTGGACATACATATGTATGTACATATGTACATACATATGTATATATGTAAGTATGTCGTATGAGTGAGCTTACCGCGGCAAAAATTATTACATATGTATGTACATATGTACATATATATGTATGCATATACAAAGTATTTGGCATAAATAATTTATGCCGCTGGACTAATGATCAGCCCGTGGAGTGTGCTTTACACTTTAAGGAAAGGTAAGTGGTACTTTATAAACACTTTTACTTGCAGGTTAGAAAACAGCTGTTTTTACATGTACGTATATATGTATATGTATACATACACATATGTACATACATATGTATTGTTATGCAATTGGACTTTTAGACATTCAGAATTTCAAAGAATGGAAAAAGACACTTCATAAACCATGTAACCTTTGGAACAGGTCAGGTATGTACATAAAGTAAACAAAAGTGTGTAGGTCGCTATGGAAGAGCGGGAAACCTCACACTTTTATAAGTATGTAATCGGATATAATGTGAATGGGATTTTTAATAAGAAATGTTGTACTTATCAGGAATTCCGCCGATGCATGCTGGAAGAGCGGAAGGATATCCGGCTCGAAGGACCAATGTTTGTGGCGGGGCGGAAGGATCCAAATTATAATACAAGGGGTTGGCGGGTGCCAATTTCTTCGGGTGGTGAGTGAGTGGTGAATTGATAACGCGCGATAACTTCGGTTACAAAAACTTATACTTTATTCATTAATATTCATAGGTTGCCCGACACACACGAAAATGTCTCGGGTTAAAATATATACAATTCGAAAGGAGGAAAAATTCAATGGAAAGAAAGAACGGGTGTTCGGGTTGAAATTTCGTACTGGAGTTACTACTCACTACAGTTAGTGAAGGCGGAGGAGCATTGGTACCCGCAAGTGATTGAGAGCAAGCATGATGCTGTAATTGATCAGAGTTCCCGTGAGAGATAGATTGAGGTCCACCAGGGCTTGTAATGGTTACTTCAACCTGAAAAGAAGAGCATAAGAGGGACAAGAAGATGGTTTAGGCGAAAGTAAAATGGGAGAAGATGTAATAGAGAGTGCTGGCGACTGCTTATGAGGCAACCCAAGGGTACATTTCTTGGGCAACTTCTCAGAAGGTGGAACAAACTTGAATTGCGACAATAAATGAATGCTAGAGTCACACTCGTGTTAATTTACCTGTAGTAAATTCATACAAATAATCATTCAATACAAGGAGCTAAACTTGTAACACTTTGTTGCTTTAATTGTTGTTTATATGTATACATTGATGTATGCACATAAACATATTCACATTAATATATACAGCTAAGCATGAACATATATGTATGTACATTTGTATATGTACATTTGTACACTTTTTTTTTTACATTTCAAATAATATTCGTATTGAAGCAAATAAGACCAAAGCTTGAAATACTTATAAAAATAATTTTTTTTAAGTAATTTCAATACAAAACGTTTTGAGCTATCTTTATGGGCTTTTGTTCCCTATTTTTTTCCGTATTTGTTATATTCATATTAATTAATTAAAAGCGCCTTATATAGGACCATTAGTGATTTTTAATATTTTAAAGTAAACTCCATCAGTATACATGTTCGATAATACCATAAGTAAATTTGATGATATATACCCACAATGGGGTTAATCGAAACAAAATCAGTGGAATGCACTGCAAACGTTATAATTAAAATAGAATCATCAAATGCTGAAATGAGATTAACGAACATATTGTTATTAATAATTGTCATAATAATGTGTGCATATGTTTTATATAAAGCTATTACACAATAAATGTGTAACTAAAAGAAACATAAGCCAAGCTAATGACCTAGATAAGGTCTAAAAATGCATATGCACACACGCCATTACAGATTAAATGAAGTAAGTAAGTCGTCTCGCCGACTTAGGAATACCATACACCAGTAAAACAAATATTTCAAATTTGTAATAACAAATGAATTTGCCTATTTAAAAAAAATTTTGTTCACATGCTTTTTACAAGCATATCTTAGTATCTCGCTCACTCATGCATATGAGCACCCTAGCGCCACCACCCGCCAACGGCCAACTCCGGCCTTATGGAAAAACGTTTATATGCATAACTTGGCTATTTTTTGTCCGATTTTGATCAAATTTGGTATTTTGCTGGGTATTAGTATCAAATTCAAGTGTGCCAAATTTGATTTCACAAGGTACAAAAATTACGGGAGATAATCGAGTTTTTCAAATCTAGGCGTTCATACGGACGGACAGACGGACGGACGGGCAGACGGACAGACGGACGGACAGACGGACATGGCTATATCGACTCGGCTGTTGATACTGATCAAGAATATATATACTTTATGGGGTCGGAAAAGCTTCCTTCTGCCTGTTACATACATTTTGGCGACTTTAATATACCATTTCACCCTATGGGTGTATGTTATAAAAAAAAAAAAAACAATGGCCACTCTTGATAATTATTTTGCAAGAATAAACGCTAGGCATCCCAGTATTGTCCAAGATTTAATTGAGGTTTTTAGAAATGAGAAAATCAGATCACCAGAAAACTCAATAATCTTGGTACAAAAGGTCAGCTTACCTTAATATAACGGGAGAAGATTTCCCAGTTCAAGGAGGCTCTAGGGTACAGATGAGTTTCATCCTCACAGTACCATATGTATGCTGTATTTCCAATTCAGCAGGCACATATCGTTTCTACCTAATGGAGGAACTAAGGCAGTAAGACAAAAAAAAAAAAAAATACATCCATATTAATAGGCCTAACCAGTTAGTTATTTTACACTAATGAATGAAATAGAAACGAAAAAACTACAAAAATATTTACCTTTCCTTAATTTCCTGATACAATCAGGTGAAACAAATTACAAATACAAGCAAATAAGGTATTGGATAGCCCACAATTACATACAAAAATATTGTAGATCTTATGGAAAAATTCATAAAAATAGCTTATAGTAGATTGTTAGCTAAGACTCCTATAAGAAGAGACGTGCTCAGATGGGTCCACGAAATTTTCAAGGACTCAATCGCGCTGATAGACATATCAGAATCGATTTCAGAAACAAAAGATTTAACAGATTCAGATGTAGAAATACTAGATATAGAAGAGTATAATCATAAACATACTTTTGAATCTGAGTAATGATATAAATATAGCATGAGAACATGATGGGAAGTAAAATATACTTAATAAATAATCTTTAAGCAAGGAATGGGAGAAATTTATCCCCATATCTAAAGGGTAAAGAAAAGATAAAAAGATATGACCTTGACCAGGTGTGGAATTTCCCATTATGACAGAGTGGGAATATATTCTCAATGAAGCTCGTGAAATTAAAGTGGAAATCCACAAATCAATCAAGTGCCTCTCCCAGGTTAGAAATATATCTGAGGGCACCATAGAAAAGCACACAAAAAATTTAAAAACGCTTTTAGAAATAATCAGGCTTCTTCTAAAGACTCATTACAACGACCTTTCCAAAAACCATCAAACAGCAGCTCTAGCCTTGTACAATGATTGCAAGGAAAAAGCAACATTGGCATTAAAGCGACATCAGTAACATTCAAAGAAGTTTCTGATTTGAACTCCAGTGTAAGTTTACTTAGTACAGAAGGTAAAATGACGCAAACAGTGGTAGAATTCATTAACACAGCGACCAGGCTGCTACCATACTTTGATGGTCATATTAAAAATCTACCGGGTTTCCTTGGAGCGCTTCACGTACTTAACACCATAAAAGGAACGCACGAAGCAATGGCCATCGAATTTATAAAATCCAAATTAAAAGGTCAAGCGAGTAATACCCTAAACTCTGAAACAACGATTGATGAAGTAAAACAAAAACTATCAACAATCTTCAAGGCTGAATCAGATCTTTTAACAGCAAAAATTAAAAATCTGCAAAGATACCCCAATAACTGCGTTTCGTACACAAAAGAGATTACTGAATTGACCGACGCCCTTTAAGGAGCATATATTTCGGATGGTCTTCCAATCGAACAAGGGATAAAATACGCTACCAAAGTGCAGTAAATGCGATGGAAAGCCATACCAAAAGTCAAAGAGTCAAAATGTTAATGGAATCAGGAAACTTTGATTCAGCTAAAGATGCCACCACTCTTTCAGTAGAGTCGGGCTCCACAGTAAGTTTCCAAAATAATCCATATTTTATGCCCAGAATAATGGTAACTGGAGGAAAAACTCGAATTGGAACAATAACAACTCCAATTGGAGCAATAACGATGCCCACAGAGCCCAACGAGGCAGAAATTATTCACCGAAGAGGCGGCCGTGTAGGTGGACATAACAATAACAGACAGAACCCAAATAACCAACAGAATGGCTATAACAACACCAATGTCCGGATAACACAAGATATTACTTCGGGAAACTCTCAGACAACTCCAGATACTCAGTGCTAAACAACAAGGTATGTTCGGTTAATTTTTTTTTTTTTTAACGTTTAATATATATTTGTTGAATCTACTCTTAAATTAGAGCCTAACAACAAGTTTGAAATATTTTTCTTAATCTAGTTCTTAAGATATATCCAGAGGATATTGCAGGCGGCCCTAATCACTTATTATTGGGTTGGTCTGTCATTTCTTTAAAGACGAGTTCTATTATTAGTTCGCGTAAGGGAATTAGCAAGAACATTAGGGTGTACATCCAGTTTCGCAGAATACGTTCGCTTTCAGTTTCAGCTGTGACTTTTTGTTCGATGTGCTTGCGCCAAGTTAGTCTTCTGTCTAGGTGGATGCCAAGGTAAGTGACATCCACTGCTTGTGGAATTGGTACGTTGTTTAGCATTAGAGCTGGACAGTTTCTTCTGTTAAGCGTAAATGTAACATGTTTGCATTTCTGCTCGGTGACCCGGAGACGCCAGGTTGCTAGCCATTCCTCTACCACCTTGAGGTGTTCCTCTAATTTTGCAGAGGCTTGTATTGGGCATTTGGATCTGCTGAGGATTGCCATGTCATCGGCAAAAGTGGACGTTGTAAGTCCTAAACTCGTTGGTAAGTCTACAGTGTACAGCAGGTAGAGCAATGGGCCTAGTACACTGCCTTGCGGTACACCAGCTTCGATTTCAAAGTCAGCCGAGACGGAGCCATTACATCTTACAGCGAATTTCCTATTGTAAAGGTAAGATTCCATGAATTTGTGGGTATACTGTGGGAGTTTCTGCCGGATTTTGAACATTAGACCCTCCAGCCAAAGGGATTCTGTTCTCCGATGCCAGAAATGAGTTTAGTCGGATCTGCAGGACCTTTTCAAAAATTGGCCTATAGGATGATGGTTGGGTTTTGTCCTTTCCCACTTTAGGAATCTTGATGATAGTGGACATTTTCCATGCTCTTGGGAAGTAGCCAATTCTTAGGTGAATCTTGATTAGGTCATGGCTTGGTTCGGCTTTATATGGTTTTTAATAACTGCAGTGATCTCATCCGATTATAGTTCCGAGTACTCACTATCCGTTAATGTGCTCGAAGGAAGTACAAATGAGTTTGCTGTTGGATTTGGCTGGAAAACCATTTTAAGATGTGTGGCAAATTCGGATGCCCTCTTTTCGTCACTGCGGGCCCATCCACCGGTTGGACCCCTTATTGGTGAAACTGTCTCTGTAGGAGCGCTTAAAGTTGGGTGGGCTTTCCACAGAGGATGGTTAGTGCTGGATGGACTGGAGCTTTTCTATGCATTTCCTTTGAGCCCAGATTTCCTGTTGTCTTAACTCCTTGGAGACGTTGCGGCTGGCATGCCTTAGGCGAAGTTTTGCTGCTGGTGATCGAGTAATCTGCCATTCTCTTCTTAGACGTCGTTTTTCCGTTACTAATTGTTCTATCCGCCTGTTCATAGGCCTGACAGCAGGTTTAGCGTAAGTAGAGGCATGTGGACTAGATAGTCTTGCTAAAGCTTCCAGCATCGACTCAAGTGCAGAGACGCACATGTCAATGTCCTCTGCAGCGTCCAGTTTCGGCGAACAGTCAATGTGGGCACTCATGTACATTTTAAATTTAAGCCAATTTGTTTTGTTGTTTGTAAGCATATATGGGCGATCAAGTACGTGAGGTCTTGTTAACAGTGTAAATAGCACTGGAGAGTGATCGAAGGTTAAATCTAGCAGTGTTTCCGCAGTGATCCGATTACGCGGAATCCTCTTGGTTACTGCGAAATCAATCAAGTCAGACACTTTCCGTGGATCTGTGGGCCAATAAGTAGGCCTACCCGGTGAGAAGCAATCCATCTTATTGAGTGGGTTGACTATTGTGTTGTACAACTGCTTGCCTATATGCTGCTGCTGCAATAAAGCGTTCGCAGAGTGTGGAACGGTTCTACTGCCGGCATTTTGAGTCTTATAGCCGCCATCTTTTATATAACAGCTGTAGAAGCTGCTGGAAGTATTCTACAGCCGCCATTTTGAGTCTTATAGCCGCCATTCATTACATCATAGCTATACAATCTGCTGGATGCATAATACTGCCACCATTTTGAGTCTTATAGCCGCCATCCTTTATATAACAGCTATAGAAGCTGCTGGAACCGTAATACTGACGCCATTTTGAGTCTCAAAGCCGCCATTCTTTATATAACAGCTAAACAAGCTGCTTTAACCATTCAACAAGCGCCGTTTTAGGTCTTATAGTCCCCATCTTTTAGAAAACAGCTATACAAGCTGGTGGAACCGTTCTTTTGAAGCCATTTTGAGTCTTATGAACGCCATCTTTTATATAACAGCTATAGAAGCTGCTGGATCTGTAATACTGCCGCAATTTTGAGTCTTATAGCCGCCATCCTTTACATAACAACTATACAAGTTGATGGAACCATAATCGGGCCTCCATTTTGACTCTTATAGCCACCATCCTTTTTATAACAGCTATACAAGCAGCTGGGACCATTCTACAGCCGCCATTTTGAGTCTTATGGCCGCCATCCTTTTCATAACATTTATGGGAGCTGCTGGAAGCGTAATACTGCCGCCATGTTGAGTCTTATAGCCACCGTCCTTTACATAACAGCTATACAAGCTGATGGAACCATAATACAGCCTACATTTTGAGCCATCCTTTATATTACAGCTATACAAGCTGCTGGAACCATTCTACAACCACCGTTTTATTTATTTATTTATTTTGAGTCTTATAGCCGCCATCCTTTATATAACAGCTATACAAGCTGCTGGAACCGTTCTTTTAGCCGCCATCTTTTATACAAAAGCTGTAGATGCTGCTGGAACAATTCTACAGCCGCCTCTGTGAGTCTTATAGCTTTCATCCTACTGCCGCCATTTTGAGCTTTATAGCTGCCATCCTTTTAATAACAGCTATACAACCTGCTGGAACCATAATACAGCCGCCATTCTGAGTCTTACGGCCGCCATATTTTAAATAACAGCTATAAAAGCTGCTGGATCTGTAATACTTCCGCCATTTTGAGTCTTATAGCCGCCATCCTTTACATAACATCTATACAAGATGATGGAACCATCTCTGGCCTCCATTTTGACTCTTATAGCCACCATCCTTTATATAACAGCTATACAAGCTGCTGGGACAATTCTACAGCCGCCTTTTTGAGTCTTATGGCCGCCATCATTTACATAACATTTATAGAAGCTGCTGGAACCGTAATACTTCCCCCATTTTGAGTCTTATAGCCACCGTCCTTTACATAACAGCTATACAAGCTGATGGAACCATAATACAGCCTCCATTTTGAGCCATCCTTTATATAACAGCAATACAAGCTGCTGGAACCATTCTACAACCGCCGTTTTGAGTCTTATAGCCGCCAACCTTTACATAACATTTATAGAAGCTGCTGGAACCGTAATACAGCTGCCATTTTGAGTCTTATATCCACCATCCTTCATATATGTTGAGTCCTATAGCCGCCATCCTTTAAATAACAGCTATACGAGCTGCTGGAACCGTTCATTTAGCCGCCATCTTTTATATAACAGCTGTAGATGCTGCTGGAACCATTCTACAGCCGCCATTGTGAGTCTTATAGTCTTTATCGTTTATGTAAATGCTATACAAGCTGGTGGAACCGTTCTACTGCCGCCATTTTGAGCCTTATAGCCGCCATCTTTTTAATAACAGCTATACAACTTGCTGGAACCACAATACAGCCGCCATTTTAAGTCTTATGGCCGCCATTTTTTATATAACAGCTATTAAAGCTGCTGGACCGTTATACTGCCGCTATTTTGAGTCTTATCGCCGCCATCCTTTACATAACGTCTATACAAGCTGATGGAACCATAATACAGCCTCCATTTTGAGCCATCCTTTATATAACAGCTATACAAGCTGCTGGAACCATTCTTCAACCACCATTTTATAGAAACTGCTGGAACCGTTCTACTGCCGCCATTTTGAGTCTTACAGCCACCATCATTTACTTAACAGCTATACGAGCTGTTGGAACCATAATACAGCCGCCATTTTGAGTCCTATAGGCGCCATCCTTTACATAACATTTATAAAAGCTGCTGGAACCGTAATACTGCCACCATTTTGAGTTTTATAGCCACCATCCTTTACATAACAGCTATACAAGCTGATGGAACAATAATACAGCCTCTATTATGTGCCATCCTTTATATAACAGTTATACAAGCTGCTGCAACCATTCTACAACCGCCTTTTTGACTCTTATAGCCGCCATCCTTTATATAACATCTATACAAACTGCTGGAACCATAATACAGCCGCCATTTTCGTTCTTATGTAACAGCTATACAAGCTGCTGGAACCGTAATAATGCCGCCATTTTGAGTCTTATAGCCGCCATCTTTTATATAACAGCTGTAGAACCCGCTGCAACCATAATACAGCCGCCATTTACGTTCTTATAGCCACCACCCTTTCTATAAAAGCTTAACAATCTGCTGGGACAATTCTACAGCCACCCTTTTGAGTCTTATGGCCGCCATCATTTACATAACATTTATAGAAGCTGCTGGAACCGTAATAACCGCCATTTTGTGTCTTATAGCTGCCATTCTTTATATAACGTCTATTTAAGTTCTGGAACCATAGTACAGCCGCCATTTTCGTTCTTATAACCGCTAACCATTTTGAGTCTTTTAGCCGCCATCTTTTACATAACAGCTGTAGAAGCTGCTGGAACCATTCTACGGCCGCCATTTTGAGTCTTATAGCCGCCATCCTTTACATCAAAGCTATAGAATCTGATGGATCCATAATACCATTCTACGGCCGCCATTTTGAGTCTTATAGCCGCCATCCTTTACATCAAAGCTATAGAATCTGATGGATCCATAATACCATTCTACGGCCGCCATTTTGAGTCTTATAGCCGCCATCCTTTACATCAAAGCTATAGAATCTGATGGATCCATAATACCGCCATTTTGAGTAGTATAGCCGCCATCGTTTCTATATCAAATGTACGAGCTGCTGGAACCATTCTACAAGCGACATTTTGAGTCTTATAGCCGCCATCCTTTATATAACAGGTATACAAGCTGCTGGAACCGTTCTACTGACGCCATTTTGAGTCTCATAGCCGCCATCCTTTATATAACAGCTATACAAGATGGTGGAGCCATAATACAGCCGCCATTTTGAGTCTTATAGCCGCCATCCTTTACATCATAGTGATACAAGCTGCTGGATCCCTTAATAGTGACGCCACTTTGAGTGCTATAGCCGCCATTTTTTATATAACAGCTGTAGAACCCGCTGCAACCATAATACAGCCGCCATTTTCGTTCTTATAGCCACCACCCTTTCTATAAAAGCTTAACAATCTGCTGGGACAATTCTACAGCCACCCTTTTGAGTCTTATGGCCGCCATCATTTACATAACATTTATAGAAGCTGCTGGAACCGTAATAACCGCCATTTTGTGTCTTATAGCTGCCATTCTTTATATAACGTCTATTTAAGTTCTGGAACCATAGTACAGCCGCCATTTTCGTTCTTATAACCGCTAACCATTTTGAGTCTTTTAGCCGCCATCTTTTACATAACAGCTGTAGAAGCTGCTGGAACCATTCTACGGCCGCCATTTTGAGTCTTATAGCCGCCATCCTTTACATCAAAGCTATAGAATCTGATGGATCCATAATACCATTCTACGGCCGCCATTTTGAGTCTTATAGCCGCCATCCTTTACATCAAAGCTATAGAATCTGATGGATCCATAATACCGCCATTTTGAGTAGTATAGCCGCCATCGTTTCTATATCAAATGTACGAGCTGCTGGAACCATTCTACAAGCGACATTTTGAGTCTTATAGCCGCCATCCTTTATATAACAGGTATACAAGCTGCTGGAACCGTTCTACTGACGCCATTTTGAGTCTCATAGCCGCCATCCTTTATATAACAGCTATACAAGATGGTGGAGCCATAATACAGCCGCCATTTTGAGTCTTATAGCCGCCATCCTTTACATCATAGTGATACAAGCTGCTGGATCTCTTAATAGTGCCGCCATTTTGAGTGCTATAGCCGCTATCGTTTCTATAAAAGCTATATGAGCTGCTGGAACCATAATACAGCCGCCTTTTTCGTTCTTATAGCCACCATCCTTTCTATAAGATATATTACAGCAATACAAGCTGCTGGAACTATTCTACAACCGCCATTTTGAGTATTATAGCCGCCATCTTTTATATAACAGCTGTAGAAGCTGCTGGAACCATTCTACAGCCGCCATTTTGAGTCTTATAGTCGCCATCCTTTACATCAAAGCTATAGAATCTGATGGATCCATAATACTGCCGCCACTTTGAGTGCTATAGCCGCCATCGTTTCTATAAAAGCTATACAAGCTGCTGGAACCATAATACAGCCGCCATTTTGAGTCTTATAGCCGCCATCCTTTACATAACATCTATACAAGATAATAGAACCATAATCGGGCCTCCATTTTGACTCTTAAAGCCACCATTCTTTATTAAATAGCTATTGAAGCTGCTGGAACCGTAATACGGCCCCCATTTTGAGTCTCAAAGCCGCCATTCTTTATATGACAACTATACAAGCTGCTGGAACCATTCAACAAGCTATACAAACTGGTGAAACCGTTTTACTGCCGCCATTTTGAGTCTTATAGCCGCCATCCTTTGTATAACAGCTATGCAAGCTGGTGGAATCGTTCTACTGTCGCCATTTTGAGTCTTATAGCCGCCATCCTTTTTATAACAGCTATACAACCTGCTGGAACCATAATACAGCCGCCATTTTGAGTCTTATAGCCGACATCCTTTACATAACATCTATACAAGATAATGGAACCATAATCGGGCCTCCATTTTGTCTTTTAAAGCCACCATCCTTAATTTAACAGCTATTGAACCTGCTGGAACCGTAATACTGCCGCCATTTTCAGTCTCAAAGCCGCCATTCTTTATATGACAGCTATAGAAGCTGCCGGAACCATTCAACAAGCTATACAAACTGGGGAAACCGTTTTACTGCCGCCATTTTGAGTCTTATAGCCGCCATTCTTTATATAACAGATATACAAGCTACTGGAACCGTTCTACTGCCGCCATATTGAGTCTTATAGCCGCAATCCTTTACATCATAGTTATGCAAACTGTTGGATCCGTTTTGAGTCGTATAGCCGTATCGTATCGTTTTTATAACAGCTATACAACCTGCTGGAACCATAATAGAGCCGCCATTTTGAGTCTTATAGCCGCCATCCTTACATAACATCTATACAAGATAATGGAACCATAATCGGGCCTCCATTTTGACTCTTAAAGCCACCATTCTTTATTAAATAGCTATTGAAGCTGCTGGAACCGTAATACAGCCGCCATTTTGAGACTTATGGCCGCCATTTTGTACATGACAGCTATCGAAACTGCTGGAACCGTAATACTGCCGCTATTTTGAGTCTTATAGCCGCCATCTTTTATATAAGAGCTATACAAGCTGCTGGAACTGTAATACTGCCGCCATTTTGAGTCGTATAGCCGCCATCGTTTCTATAACAACTAAAAGAGCTGCTGGAACCATTCTACAAGTGAAATTTCAAGCCTTATAGCCGCAATCCTTTATATAACAGATTCATAAGCTACTACAGATTCCTCTCCGAATTCAACCGCCGCCGCGTGCAGACGTGTTTTTAAATGCACTTCGCAAAATTTAGTATTGCAAAAATTGTGTAGGGTTTAAGCTCTCTCGATCCCCACCAGGAACAGCTACAAGAACTACTTGTACAACAACAATGACCAATATATATCAAACGTTAAAAAAAAAAAAATAAGCTACTGGAACCCTTCTACTGCCGCCATTTTGAGTCGTATAGCCGCCATCCTTTACATCATACCTATACATGCTGGTAGATCGGTAATACTGCCGCCACTTTAAGTAGTATAGCCGCCATCGTTTCTATAACAGCTATATGAGCTGCTGGAACCATTCTACAAACGACATTTAGAGTCTTATACCCGCCATTCTTTATATAACAGCTATAAAAGCTGCCAGAACCATTCTACAACCGCGATTTTGAGTCTTATAGCCGCCATCCTTTATATCATAGCTATACAAGCTGCTGGAACCATAATACAGCCGCCATTTTCGTTCTTATAGCCACCATCCTTTATATAAGAGCTTAACAAGCTGGTGCCATCCATTATATAACAGCTAAGCAAGCTGCTGGAACTATTCTACAACCGCTATTTTGAGTATTATAGCCGCCATCCTTTATGTAACAGCTATACAAGCTGCTGGAACCATAATACAGCCGCCATTTTAAGTGTTGTGGCCGTCATCCTTTACATAACAGCTATAGAAAATGATAGAACCATAATACAGCCTCCTCGTTGAGCCATATTTTGTATAGGAGCTATACAAGCTGCTAAAACCCTTCTAAAGCCGCCATTTTGCTTCTTATAGCCGCAATACTTTACATCATAGCTATACAAGCTGCTGGAACCGTTCTACTGACGCCATTTTGAGACTCAAAGTCGCCATTCTTTATATTTCAGCTATAAAAGCTTCTGGAACCATTCTAAAGCCGCCATTTTGAGTCTTATAGCCGCAATCCTTTACATCATAGCTATACAAGCTGGTAGATCCGTAATACTGCCGCCATTTTGAGTCTTATAGCCGTTATCTTTTATATAACATCTATACAAGCTGGTGGAACCATAATACAGCCGCCATTTTGAGACTTATGGCCGCCATTTTTTACATAACAGCTATCGAAACTGCTGGAACCGTAATACTGCCGCTATTTTAAGTCTTATAGCCGCCATCTTTTATATAAGAGCTTAACAAGCTGGTGCCATCCTTTATATAACAGCTATACAAGCTGATGGTACCGTTCTAATACCGCAATTTTAAGTCTTATAGCCGCCATTCTTTATATAACAGCTAAACAAGCTGCTGGATCCGTTCTACTGACACCATTTTGAGTCTCAAAGCCGCCATTCTTTATATTACAGCTACACAAGCTGCTGGAACCATTCTAAAGCCGCCATTTTGAGCCTTATAGCCGCAATCCTTTACATCATAGCTATACAAGCTGCTGGAACTGTAATACTGCCGCCATTTTGGGTCTTATAGCCGTCATCTTTTATATAAGAGCTTAACAAGCTAGTGCCATCCTTTATATAACAGCTATACAAGCTGCTGGAACCATTCTACAACCGCCATTTTGAGTCTTATATCCGACATCCATTGTATATCAGTAATATAAGCTGCTGGAACCATAATACAGCCGCCATTTTCATTCTTATAGCCGCCATTCTCTATATAACAGCTATACAAGCTGCTGGAACCATTCTACAACCGCCATTTTGAGTATTATTGCCGCCATCCTTTACATCATAGCTTTACAAGCTGGTAGATCCGTAATACTGCCGCCATTTTGAGTCGTATAGCCGCCATCGTTTCTATAACAGCTATATGAGCTGCTGGAACCATTCTACAAAAGACATTTTGAGTCTTATAGCCGCCATTCTTTATATAACAGCTATAAAAGCTGCTGGAACCATAATACAGACGCCATTTTCATTCTTATAGCCGCCATTCTTCATATAACAGCTGTAGAAGCTGCTGGAACCATTCTGCAGCCGCTATTTCGAGTCTTATAGCCGCCATCCTTTATATAACAGCTATACCTTCTGATGGTACCGTTTTACTACCGCAATTTTAAGTCTTATAGCCGCCATATTTTATATAACAGCTATACAAGCTGCTGGAACCGTTTTTCTGCCACCATTTTGAGTCTCAAAGCCGCCATTATTTACATTACAGCTATACAAACTGCAGGAACCATTCTACAGCCGCCGTTTTGAGTCGTATAGGCGCTACCGTTTTTATAACAGCTATATGAGCTGCTGAAAACGTTCTACTGCCGCCATTTTGAGTCTCAAAGCCGCCATTCTCTATATAACAGCTATACAAGCTGTTGAAACCATTCTACAACCGCCATTTTGAGTATTATAGCCGCCATCCTTTACATCATAGCTATACAAGCTGCTGGATCCGTAATACTGCCGCCATTTTGAGTCGTATAGCCGCCATTGTTTCTATAACAGCTATATGAGCTGCTGGAACCATTCTACAAAAGACATTTTGAGTCTTATAGACGCCATCCTTTACATAACAGATATAAACGCTGCTGGAACCGTAATACTGCCGCCATTTTGAGTCTTATAGACGCCATCCTTTACACAACAGCTATACAAACTGTTGGATCCGTAATACTGCCGCTATTTTGAGTCGTATAGCCATATCGTATCGTTTCTATAACAGCTATACAAGCTGCTGGAACCGTAATACTGCCGCCATTTTGAGTCTCAATGCCGCCATTCTTTATATAACAGCTATACAAGCTGCTTGAACCATTCAACAAGCGCCATTTTGAGTCTTATAGTCGCCGTCCTTTATAAAACAGATATACAAGCTGGTGGAACCGTTCGACTGCCGCCATTTTGAGTCTTATTGCCGCCATCCTTTACATTATAGCAATACAAACTGTTGGATCCGTTCTACTGCCGCCATTTTGGGTCTTATAGCCGCCATCATTTACATCATAGCAATACAAACTGTTGTATTGCTATACAAGCTGATGGTACCGTTCTAATACCGCAATTTTAAGTCTTATAGCCGCCATTCTTTATATAACAGCTAAACAAGCTGCTGGAACCGTTCTACTGACACCATTTTGAGTCTCAAAGCCGCCATTCTTTATATTACAGCTACACAAGCTGCTGGAACCATTCTAAAGCCGCCATTTTGAGTCTTATAGCCGCAATCCTTTACATCATAGCTATACAAGCTGCTGGAACTGTAATACTGCCGCCATTTTGAGTCTTATAGCCGTCATCTTTTATATAAGAGCTTAACAAGCTAGTGCCATCCTTTATATTACAGCTATACAAGCTGCTGGAACCATTTTACAACCGCCATTTTGAGTCTTATATCCGACATCCATTGTATATCAGTAATATAAGCTGCTGGAACCATAATACAGCCGCCATTTTCATTCTTATAGCCGCCATTCTCTATATAACAGCTATACAAGCTGATGGATCCATTCTACAACCGCCATTTTGAGTATTATTGCCGCCATCCTTTACATCATAGCTTTACAAGCTGGTAGATCCGTAATACTGCCGCCATTTTGAGTCGCCATAGCCGCCATCGTTTCTATAACAGCTATATGAGCTGCTGGAACCATTCTACAAAAGACATTTTGAGTCTTATAGCCGCCATTCTTTATATAACAGCTATAAAAGCTGCTGGAACCATAATACAGACGCCATTTTGAGTCTTATAGACGCCATCCTTTACATAACAGCTATACAAACTGTTGGATCCGTTATACTGCCGCCATTTTGAGTCTCAATGCCGCCATTCTTTATATAACAGCTATACAAGCTGCTTGAACCATTCAACAAGCGCCATTTTGAGTCTTATAGTCGCCGTCCTTTATAAAACAGATATACAAGCTGGTGGAACCGTTCGACTGCCGCCATTTTGAGTCTTATTGCCGCCATCCTTTACATTATAGCAATACAAACTGTTGGATCCGTTCTACTGCCGCCATTTTGGGTCTTATAGCCGCCATCATTTACATCATAGCAATACAAACTGTTGTATTGCTATACAAGCTGATGGTACCGTTCTAATACCGCAATTTTAAGTCTTATAGCCGCCATTCTTTATATAACAGCTAAACAAGCTGCTGGAACCGTTCTACTGACACCATTTTGAGTCTCAAAGCCGCCATTCTTTATATTACAGCTACACAAGCTGCTGGAACCATTCTAAAGCCGCCATTTTGAGTCTTATAGCCGCAATCCTTTACATCATAGCTATACAAGCTGCTGGAACTGTAATACTGCCGCCATTTTGAGTCTTATAGCCGTCATCTTTTATATAAGAGCTTAACAAGCTAGTGCCATCCTTTATATAACAGCTATACAAGCTGCTGGAACCATTCTACAACCGCCATTTTGAGTCTTATATCCGACATCCATTGTATATCAGTAATATAAGCTGCTGGAACCATAATACAGCCGCCATTTTCATTTTTATAGCCGCCATTCTCTATATAACAGCTATACAAGCTGCTGGAACCATTCTACAACCGCCATTTTGAGTATTATTGCCGCCATCCTTTACATCATAGCTTTACAAGCTGGTAGATCCGTAATACTGCCGCCATTTTGAGTCGCCATAGCCGCCATCGTTTCTATAACAGCTATATGAGCTGCTGGAACCATTCTACAAAAGACATTTTGAGTCTTATAGCCGCCATTCTTTATATAACAGCTATAAAAGCTGCTGGAACCATAATACAGACGCCATTTTCATTCTTATAGCCGCCATTCTTCATATAACAGCTGTAGAAGCTGCTGGAACCATTCTGCATTATTTACATTACAGCTATACAAACTGCAGGAACCATTCTACAGCCGCCGTTTTGAGTCGTATAGGCGCTACCGTTTTTATAACAGCTATATGAGCTGCTGAAAACGTTCTACTGCCGCCATTTTGAATCTCAAAGCCGCCATTCTCTATATAACAGCTATACAAGCTGTTGGAACCATTCTACAACCGCCATTTTGAGTATTATAGCCGCCATCCTTTACATCATAGCTATACAAGCTGCTGGATCCGTAATACTGCCGCCATTTTGAGTCGTATAGCCGCCATTGTTTCTATAACAGCTATATGAGCTGCTGGAACCATTCTACAAAAGACATTTTGAGTCTTATAGACGCCATCCTTTACATAACAGATATAAAAGCTGCTGGAACCGTAATACTGCCGCCATTTTGAGTCTTATAGACGCCATCCTTTACATAACAGCTATACAAACTGTTGGATCCGTTATACTGCCGCCATTTTGAGTCTCAATGCCGCCATTCTTTATATAACAGCTATACAAGCTGCTTGAACCATTCAACAAGCGCCATTTTGAGTCTTATAGTCGCCGTCCTTTATAAAACAGATATACAAGCTGGTGGAACCGTTCGACTGCCGCCATTTTGAGTCTTATTGCCGCCATCCTTTACATTATAGCAATACAAACTGTTGGATCCGTTCTACTGCCGCCATTTTGGGTCTTATAGCCGCCATCATTTACATCATAGCAATACAAACTGTTGGATCCGTTCTACTGCCCCATTTTGGGTCTTATAGCCGCCATCATTTACATCATAGCTATACAAGCTGCTGGATCCGTAATACTGCTGCCATTTTGAGTCTTATAGCCGCCATCCTTTACATAACAGCTATAGAAAATGATAGAACCATAATACAGCCTCCATTTTGAGCCATATTTTGTATAGGAGCTATACAAGCTGCTGAAACCTTTCTAAAGGCGCCATTTTGCTTCTTATAGCCGCAATCCTTTACATCATAGCTATAAATGCTGCTGGAACCGTTCTACTGACGCCATTTTGAGACTCAAAGTCGCCATTCTTTATATTTCAGCTATAAAAGCTGCTGGAACCATTCTAAAGCCGCCATTTTGAGTCTTATAGCCGCAATCCTTTACATCATAGCTATACAAGCTGGTAGATCCGTAATACTGCCGCCATTTTGAGTCGTGTAGCCGCCATCGTTTCTATAACAGCTATATGAGCTGCTGAAAACGTTCTACTGCCGCCATTTTGAGACTCAAAGTCGCCATTCTTTACATTACAGCTATACAAACTGCTGGAACCATTCTAAAGCCGCCATTTTGAGTCGTATAGCCGTCATCGTTTTTATAACAGCTTCTTATAGCCGCAATCCTTTACATCATAGCTATACATGCTGCTGGAACCGTTCTACTGACGCCATTTTGAGACTCAAAGCCGCCATTCTCTATATAACAGCTATACAAGCTGCTGGAACCATTCTACAACCGCCATTTAGAGTATTATAGCCGCCATCCTTTACATCATAGCTATAGAAGCTGGTAGATCCGTAATACTGCCGCCATTTTGAGTCGTATAGCCGCCATCGTTTCTATAACAGCTATATGAGCTGCTGAAAACGTTCTAATGCTGCCATTTTGAGTCTCAAAGCCGCCATTTTTTATATAACAGCTATAAAAGCTGCTGAAACCATAATACAGCCGCCATTTTGAGTCTTATGGCCGTCATCCTTTACATAACAGATATAAAAGCTGCTGGAACCGTAATACTGCCGCCATTTTGAATCGTATAGCCGTATATAACAGCTATACAAGCTGCTGGAACTATTCTACAACCGCCATTTTGAGTATTATAGTCGCCATCCTTTATATAACAGGCACACAAGCTGCTGGAACCGTTCTACTGATGCCATTTTGAGTCTCATAGCCGCCATCCTTTATATAACAGCTATACAAGCTGCTGGAACCATAATACAGCCGCCATTTTGAGTGTTATGGCCGTCATCCTTTACATAACAACTATAGAAAGTGCTGGAACCGTAATACTGCCGCAATTTTGAGTCTTATAGTCGCCATCCATTACATAACAGCTATAGAAGATGATAGAACGATAATACAGCCTCCATTTTGATCCATAATTTGTATAAGAGCTATACAAATTGCTGAAACCTTTCTAAAGCCGCCATTTTGCTTCTTAAAGCCGCAATCCTTAACATCATAGCTATACAAGCTGCTGGAACCGTTCTACTGACCCCATTTTGAGTCTCAAAGCCGCAATTCTTTATATTACAGCTATGCAAGCTGCTGGAACCATTCTAAAGCCGCCATTTTGAGTCTTATAGCCGTTATCTTTTATATAACATCTATACAAGCTGGTGGAACCATAATACAGCCGCCATTTTGAGACTTATTGCCGCCAATTTTTACATAACAGCTATCGAAACTGCTGGAAGCGTAATACTGCCGCTATTTTGAGTCTTGTAGCCGTCATCTTTTATATAAGAGCTTAACAAGCTAGTGCCATCCTTTATATAACAGCTATACAAGCTGCTGGAACCATTCTACAACCGCCATTTTGAGTCTTATATCCGACATCCATTGTATATCAGTAATATAAGCTGCTGGAACCATAATACAGCCGCCATTTTCATTCTTATAGCCGCCATTATTCATATAACAGCTGTAGAAGCTGCTGGAACCATTCTGCATCCGCTATTTTGAGTCTTATAGCCGCCATCCTTTATATAACAGCTATACCTTCTGATGGTACCGATTTACTAC
Organism: Drosophila paulistorum; assembly: GCA_018152135.1. Taxonomy (NCBI): domain Eukaryota; kingdom Metazoa; phylum Arthropoda; class Insecta; order Diptera; family Drosophilidae; genus Drosophila; species Drosophila paulistorum. Next base: position 494,335 of record JAECXG010000159.1, read on the forward strand.
CGCAATTTTAAGTCTTATAGCCGCCATATTTTATATAAGAGCTTAACAAGCTGGTGCCATCCTTTATATAACAGCTATATGAGCTGATGGTACCGTTCTAATACCGCAATTTTAAGTCTTATAGCCGCCATTCTTTATATAACAGCTCTACAAGGTGCTGGAACCGTTCTACTGACACCATTTTGAGTCGCAAAGCCGCCATTCTTTATATTACAGCTATAAAAGCTGCTGGAACCATTATAAAGCCGCCATTTTGAGCCTTATAGCCGCAATCTTTTACATCAAAGCTATACAAGCTGCTGGAACCGTAATACTGCCGCCATTTTGAGTCTTACAGCCGTTATCTTTTATATAACATCTATACAAGCTGGTGGAACCATAATACAGCTGCCATTTTGAGACTTATGGCCGCCAATTTTTACATAACAGCTATCGAAACTGTTGGAACCGTAGTACTGCCGCTATTTTGAGCCTTATAGCCGCCGTCTTTTATATAAGAGCTTAACAAGCTGGTGCCATCCTTTATATAACAGCTATACAAGCTGCTGTAACCATTCTACAACCGCCATTTTGAGTCTTATATCCGACATCCTCTGTATATCAGACATATAAGCTGCTGGAACCATAATACAGCCGCCATTTTCATTCTTATAGCCGCCATTCTTCATATAACAGCTGTAGAAGCTGCTGGAACCATTCTGCAGCCGCTATTTTGAGTCTTATAGCCGCCATCCTTTATATAACAGCTATACCTTCTGATGGTACCGTTCTACTACCGCAATTTTATGTCTTATAGCCGCCATATTTTATATAAGAGCTTAACAAGCTGGTGCCATCCTTTATATAACAGCTATATGAGCTGATGGTACCATTCTAATACCGCAATTTTAAGTCTTATAGCCGCCATTCTTTATATAACAGCTATACAAGGTGCTGGAACCGTTCTACTGACACCATTTTGAGTCTCAAAGCCGCCATTCTTTATATTACAGCTATAAAAGCTGCTGGAACCATTATAAAGCCGCCATTTTGAGCCTTATAGCCGCAATCCCTTACATCAAAGCTATACAAGCTGCTGGAACCGTAATACTGCCGCCATTTTGAGTCTTATAGCCGTTATCTTTTATATAACATCTATACAAGCTGGTGGAACCATAATACAGCTGCCATTTTGAGACTTATGGCCGCCAATTTTTACATAACAGCTATCGAAACTGTTGGAACCGTAGTACTGCCGCTATTTTGAGTCTTATAGCCGCCGTCTTTTATAAAAGAGCTTAACAAGCTGGTGCCATCCTTTATATAACAGCTATACAAGCTGCTGTAACCATTCTACAACCGCCATTTTGAGTCTTATATCCGACATCCTCTGTATATCAGACATATAAGCTGCTGGAACCATAATACAGCCGCCATTTTCATTCTTATAGCCGCCATTCTTTATATAACAGATGTAGAAGCTGCTGAAACCATTCTGCAGCCGCTATTTTGGGTCTTATAGACGCCATCCTTTATATAACAGCTATACCTTCTGATGGTACCGTTCTACTACCGCAATCTTAAGTCTTGTAGCCGCCATCCTTTATATAACAGCTATACATGCTGCTGGAACCGTAATACTACCGCCATTTTGAGTCGTGCTATCGTTTCTATAACAACTAAAAGAGCTGCTGGAACCATTCTACCAGTGAAATTTCAAGTCTTATAGCCGCAATCCTTTATATAACAGATTCATAAGCTACTACAGATTCCTCTCCAAATTCAACCGCCGCCGCGTGCAGACGTGTTTTTTAATGCACTCCGCAAAATTTAATGTAAAAAATAAAAAAACCGCGATTGCAAAAATTATGTAAGGCTCTTAGTCGCCTCAGAGACGCCTATTTACAATCATATTGCTATTGGTTTGTTCTAATAGCAATAAATACTAAGTTGCAACAACAAAGTGAGCACTTTTTTTTTTGGAAAAGCCACGTCCACCAATTTGGGCTCAAGCTCTCTCGATCCCCACCAGGAACAGCTACAAGAACTACTTGTACAACAACAACGTGAGCGTCGTCTCGCGGTCCAACGCAACAACGCATACTTTTCGGTGGTGTCGCCGACCCCACTGAATGCTACCGTAAGCAATAATACCGAAAGTGCAAGCCACTCAGCAACAGCAAGCCACTACAGCAATTTACCGTGGAGAGAGCAGTGTGCTTCTCCATCAATATCGATAACTGGGTCACCGATTGCACCGACCAGCACCGTCAGCTCGTTGACAGCAACTGCTGCAACGTCTGCAGAAGTATTGACCTGCCTCAATCCGTCATCGACAAGTCGCCCAGAGTCAGCCACGACAAGAAACCCAACGCCTTCTGTCCAAACTGGAATGGATAGATATATTAAAATAACTAAGCGGAAGCTAAGCCCGCAAAAAGAAAAAAATTGGCAATACGCCTAAAATAACCAAAACAAATGAACGAGCAGCACTTCTAAGCGGAAATCGTTTTAAAATTCTTGCCGATCAGCAAGACGATCAAGCCGGCGCTGTGGATAAAGTTAAATCGGCTAGACCACCCCCTCTATACCTCCGTGGAGCCAACTGCAGCGCCCTGATTTCGAAGCTAGTAGAAACAGTAGGGGCAAATAACTTTGTTGTAACCCCTCTCAACAGGGGTAACATAAAAGAAATTAAATGTCAAACCCAAACTGAGGACAATTTCCGCATCATCGAAAAGTACCTCCGTAATGCTAACATAAACTTCTATACCTACCAACTAAAAAGCAGTAAAGGGCTCCAGGTTGTGTTAAAGGGGATCGAGCCATCGGTCCCACTTCAAGAAATAGCAGACGCATTGGCCGAAAAAGGGTTTGCGGTTAAGTCCGTTGTCAATATCATCAACAGGAATAAAGTCGCACAGCCGCTCTTTAAAATCGAGCTCCAACCAGATGCAAAGCGGTCGAAGCCAAATGAAGTGCATCCAATATACAACCTTCAGCTCCTATTGCACAGAAGAATCACCGTAGAGGAGCCCCATAAGAGATACCAACCACCTCAGTGTGAAAACTGCCAGGAAAACAACCACACCTCAAACAATTGCAATCTTAGGTCAGTGTGTGTTGGCTGCGGCGAACATCATAAAGATGGCATTTGGACCAAGGACAGAAACAACGTCGCACTAAGACTATGCAGTAACTGTGGAGGGAACCACACAGCCAACTACAGGGGATGTCCTGTCTTCAAGGATCTTAAATCGCACCTAAACGGGCGTAAACCCAAGCTGGACCAAAAATCACCTTCAACGCCTCCAAAACTACACCGGAGGTATTCTTCGCCAAGGCTGTTAGATCATCTAACATGCCTGCTACAACCAATCCTAGTGTATCCTTCGCTAGTGTACTCCGAACTGGACAGACGGAGCCCGCGAAAGAGACCCCATCACTCCACCATCTACAGAATCCGCAACCTAGCGCACCAGAACTTGGCCAGCAAACTCCAAGTGGTTTACTTAATCAAAACATGACCGCTTTTATGACGTTCATGCAAAAACGTATGCAGGAACTGATGCGGAATCAAAACCTGCTTATCCATTCCCTACGTCTATGTCTTTGGAATGCTAACGGCGTCTCCAAGCACAAAAATTAACTGCAACTATACCTAGACTCAAGTGAAATCGACGTCATGCTGATATCGGAAACACATTTAACATCAAAAAATAATTTTCAAATACCAAAATATAGCTTCTACGCACCAACCCATCCAGACGGAAAAGCTCATAGCGGGACTGGTATCCTAATCAAAAACCGTATAAATCACTCGTTCCTCAACAGATTTGAAGCATCACTACGTTGGTTGGCCTGTACTACCCACCAAGCTTCTTAATCTCTGAAAAGGAATTCACCGGTTTCTTTAACACACTCGGAGAACGCTTCATTGCAGCAGCAGCATTAAGGCAAGCAGTTGTACAACACAATAGTCAATCCACTCAATAAGATGTATTGCGTCACAGATCCACACAAAGTGGAGTCCAAGAGGATTCCGCGTAATCGGATCACTGCGGAAACACTGCTAGATTTAACCTCCGATCACTCTCCAGTGCTATTCACACTGTTAACAAGACCTCAAGTACTTGATCGCCCATATATGCTTACAAACAACAAAACAAATTGGCTTAAATTTAAAATGTACATGAGTGCCCACATTGACTGTTCGCCGAAACTGAACGCTGCAGAGGACATTGACATGTGCGTCTCTGCACTTGAGTCGATGCTGGAAGCTGCAGCAAGAGTATCTACTCCACATGCCTCTACTTACGCTAAACCTGCTGTCAAGCCTACGAACAGGCGGATAGAACAATTAGTAACGGAAAAACGACGTCTAAGAAGAGAAAGGCAGATTACTCGATCACCAGCAGCAAAACTTCGCCTAAGGCATGCCAGCCGCAACCTCTCCAAGGCGTTAAGACAACAGGAAATCTGGGCTCAAAGGAAATGCATAGAAAAGCTCAGTCCATCCAGCACTAACCATCCTCTGTGGAAAGCCCTCCCAACTTTAAGCGCTCCTACAGAGACAGTTTCACCAATAAGGGGTCCAACCGGTGGATGGGCCCGCAGTGACAAAGAGAGGGCATCCGTATTTGCCACACATCTTAAAATGGTTTTCCAGCTAAATCCAACAGCAAACTCATTTGTACAGAAACTCCCACAGTACACCCACAAATTCATGGAATCTTACCTTTACAGTAAGAAATTCGCTGTAAGATGTAAATGCTCTGTCTCGGCTGACTTTGAAATCGAAGCTGGTGTACCGCAAGGCAATGTACTCGGCCCATTGCTCTACCTGCTGTACACTGTAGACTTACCAACGAGTTTAGGACTTACAAAGGCCACTTTTGCCGATGACACGGCAATCCTCAGCAGATCCAAATGCCCAATACAAGACTCTGCAAAATTAGAGGAACACCTCAAGGTGGTAGAGGAATGGCTAGCAACCTGGCGTATCCGGGTCAACGAACAGAAATGCAAACATGTTACATTTACGCTTAACAGAAGAAACTGTTCAGCTCCAATGCTAAACAACGTACCAATTCCTCAAGCCGTGGATGTCAGTTACCTTGGTATCCACCTAGACAGAAGACTAACTTGGGTGATCTAAATATACATAGCGTAAAGTCTGAAATAGGTAGTCAGCAACTAAAGTATTCTGCGAAACTGGATGTACACCCTAATGTTCTTGCCAATTCCCTTACGCGAACTAATAATAGAACTCGTCTTAAAAGAAATGACAGACTAACCCAATAATAAATGACAAATAGATATTAAACGTTAAAAAAAAATTATAAATAATAAAAATAATAATAATAATAGCCGCCATCCTTTCCATAACAGATATACAAGCTTCTGGAAAACTTCTACTGCCGCCATTTTGAGTCTTAAAGCCGCCATCCTTTATATATCAGATATACAAGCTACTGGAACCGTAATACAGCCGCCATTTTGAGTCTTATGGCCGTCATCCTTTACATCACAGCTATAAAAGCTGCTGGAACCGTAATACTGCCGCCATTTTGAGTCGTATAGCCGTATCGTATCGTTTCTATAACAGCTATAGAAGCTGCTGGAACCGTAATAGTGCAGCCATTTTGAGTCTCAAAGCCGTCATTCTTTATATAACAGCTATACAAGCTGCTGGAACCATTCAACAAGCGCCATTTTAAGTTTTATAGTCGCCATCCTTTATAAAATAGCTATACAACCTGGTGGAACCGTTTAACTGGCGCTATTTTGAGTCTTATAGCCGCCCTCCTTTACATTATAGCAATGCAAACTGTTGGATCCGTTTTACTGCCGCCATTTTGGGTCTTATAGCCGCCATCTTTTATATAACAGCTACACAACCTGCTAGAAACATAATACAGCCGCCGTTTTGCGTCTTATGGCCGCCATCTTTTACAACAGCCATAAAAGCTGCTGAAATTCTTTATAGAAGAGCTTAACAAGCTGGTGCCATCCTTTATATAACAGCTATAGAAGCTGCTGGAACCATTCCAAAAACGCCATTTTGAGTCTTATAGCCGCCATCTTTTATATAACAACTATACAAGCTGCTGAAGTCGTCTTACTGCCGCCATTTTGAGTCTTATAGCCGCTAACCTTTATATAACAGCTATACAAGCTGCTGGAACCATAATACAGCCGCCATTTTGAGTCTTATGGCTGTCATCATTTACATAACAGCTATAGAAGCTGCTGGAACCGTAATACTGCCGCCATTTTGAGTCTTATAGCCGCCATCCTTTACATAACAGCTATACAAGCTGATGGAACCATAATACAGCATCCATTTTGAGCCATATTTTATATAACAGCTATACAAGCTGCTGAATCCTTTCTACAGCCGCTATTTTTCTTCTTATAGCCGCCATCCTTTATATAACAGCTATTCCATCTGATGGAACCGCTCTACTACCGCAATTTTAACTCTTATAGCAGCCATTCTTTATATAACAGCTATACAAGCTGCTGGAACCATTCTATAACCGCCATTTTGAGTCTCAATGCCGCCATTCTTTATATTACAGCTATACAAACTGCTGGAACCATTCTACAGTCGCCATTTTGAGTCGTATAGCCGCCATCGTTTCAATAACATCTATATGAGCTGCTGGAACCGTTCTGCTGCCGCCATTTTGAGTCTCAAAACCGCCATTTTTTATATAACAGCTATACAAGCTGCTGGAGCCATTCTACAACCGCCATTTTGAGTCTTATAGCCGCCATCCTTTACATCATAGCTATACAAGCTGGTAGATACGTAATACTGCCGCCATTTTGAGTCGTATAGCCGACATCGTTTCTATAACAGCTATATGAGCTGCTGGAACCATTCTACAAACGACATTTTGTGTCTTATGGCCGTCTTCCTTTACATAACAGTTATAGAAGCTGCTGGAACCGTAATACGGCCGCCATTTTGAGTCTTATAGCTGCCATCCTTTACATAACAGCTATACAAGCTGATGGACCCTTAATACAGCATCCATTTTGAGCCTAATTTTATATAACAGCTCTACAAGCTGCTGAAACCTTTCTACAGCCGCCATTTTTCTTCTTATAGGCGCCATCCTTTATATAACACCTATACCAGCTGATGGAACCGTTCTACTACCGCAATTTTAAGTCTTATAGCCGCCATTCTGTATATAACAGCTATACAAGCTGCTGGAACCGTTTTTCTGCCGCCATTTTGAGTCTCAAAGCCTCCATTCTTTATATTGCAGCTATAAATGCTGCTGAAACCTTTCTACAGCCGCCATTTTGCTTCTTATAGTCGCCATCCTTTATATAACAGCTATTTCAGCTGATGGAACTGTTCTATTACCGCAATTTTAAGTCTTATAGCCGCCATTCTTTATATAAAAGCTATACAAGCTGCTGGAACCGTTTTTCTGCCGCCATTTTGAGTCTCAAAGCCGCCATTCTTTATATTACAGCTATAAAAACTGCTGGAACCATTCTACAGAAGCCATTTTGAGTCGTATAGCCGCCATCGTTTTTATAACAGCTATATGAGCTGCTGGAACCGTTCTACTGCGTTCTACTGCCGCCATTTTGAGTCTCAAAGCCGCCATTCTTTATATAACAGCTATACAAGCTGCTGGAAACATTATACAACCGCCATTTTGAGTCTTATAGCCGCCATCCTTTACATCATAGCTGTTTCATCTGCCCAGTTGCAGATGGTACAAAACTCCAATGCTCAATAGCATGTGGAGTCGGGAAAAATAAGTCTTCTCCTCTTCGAATTCCAGTAAGAAGTCATTATTATATTTCGGTCTCATGAGTTAGAAGCTCTTCGTGGGCCATGTAACAGAAGCTTTTAGAACATGTTAATGTAAATACAGTGGTAGAAATTCCAATAATCTTAAACAAATAATATAAGAAATTTTAAGATATACAAATCTAAGTTAACGATGACGTCTCCTCCAACACACTCCCCCATTGAAGGATGAAGTGAAGTGAAGGAGCAAGTTTGCAGATTGGGCGAACAATAATTCCTTTCTTGGTGCCAACATCGGCTACTCTGATCCTTCCATCTGCACCAAGTACGGCTTCGACCACACGACCAGTAATCCAGCATTGCGGTGGAAGATTGTCTTCATGGATGAGAACTAATTGATCCCTTGCTATGTTGTTTTCGGGATGCAACCACTTAGAGCCTTCTTGTAATTGATGGAAAAAAGCGTTGCTTGAGATAGGTCACCCTTTGGCAACGGTATAGATAAGAAAGTTTTGAATCATTTACTACCGGTTCAGGGATCGCTTGCAGTGAACATCCGATCAATAAGTGGCCTGGCGTCAAGGCCTCTCCGTCATTGGGATCATCGCTGTGAATGGATATTGGACGGGAATTCAATATCGCCTCCAGTTCAATTGCAATCGATTGAAGCTCTTCGTACGTTAAATGAGAAGAGGTCAAATTTTTGATGAGCAGAGTCTTCATTGACTTTACTGCGGCTTCCCATAAGCCTCCAAAATGGGGAGTACGCGGTGGAATTCAAAGCCGGTATTTCGGCTAAATTCCTCCAGATTTTTTGCATTGAGTTCTGAACAGAATTGCCGTTTGAAGCCTTCAAGTTGCGAACATGCTCCGACAAAGTTGTTGGCATTGTCACAATAAATCCATTTGGGTATACCACGTCGTCCGATGAATCGCTTCAAACAGAGAATAAAACTATTATCAGATAGGTCTGAGATTAATTCTGAATGAATAGCTTTTGAAGAAAAGCAAACAAATATGGCCAAATATCAGAAACGGGCGTTCGGCCAGACGACGGTCAGCTGGGAGGTTACCCATGATTTGTCGCATTAATACTGGTTTGTAATGATAGCAATGTGTGCAACTTCGAACAACCTTTCGGACCAATTCGCGAGCATTTACAATCCATACTGTTAGGCGCAGAATCGCTATCAGAACCTTAGCTCCCGCGTGAAGGTTTCGCAAGTGTAAATCTTCAATATATTTATAAGTGAAATGATGAGTCTTGGAAGCAATAACGGCATTCTTGCGTCCAATGGTATGTCAGCCATTGCTAGACGGCCTCCAACACGGATAAGTCGAATATTTTGAGAACCCATCTGTTCATTTGAGATGAATGGATTTAATTTTTGAAGCTCCGGCTTCAGACTTCGTCCTGCTTGTAAGTCCTTTAGTTCTTTCGCAAACACATCACTCTGAATGGAAGAGATTATAAAATTAAAGGCCAATTTAAATTCTTCTACTGAAATGCTTTTTGTAGCATTAATCGTATTATTGCGGTTGATAGGAACTCGGTTGAAAACTCGTAAAACGTATGCTAAGACTCTCACAATCATACTAATGATCTGCTCAACTATGCTCTTTTCTTTATAACTAGTGCTACATTTCAATACAAGGGTGTTTCGCAATTCTAATTCTTTGTGCTCGAAATCTGTCTTTCTTTCGGATTTTGGCCAATGTAATGCATCAAGTGTTAAGAACTTTGGTCCATGAAACCAAATTGTCTGCATCAAATCGCGCGCTGCACAGCCACAATGAAACAAACAATCCTTTCCAGGCACGTGACTCCAAATAATATCCTGCGATTGAGTTTGTATGGTTGATACGCGATTGGCAATAAAGCATTTTAGAGTTAATGGGTGCATTTTAATCCAATGAAGAACGACAGTTGAATCTGTTCAAAACTATGTTTTGCTGACAAGACAATTTAATTTGTGTTTGATTTTAGTTCATGTTTGGCATAGTAACACGGAAGCACAAAGCTCTAAACGAGGTATGCTTTGTGATTGAAATGATCAATGAAGTTACATATTTTCCGTTGTCCAATACCCTTGCGTATATGCAACATCCATACGCTCGATTTGAGGCATCCGAAAATCCATGGATTTCACACTTATTTTTTGGTGATGTGTTAACAAATCGATTTACGCGAACCATGTCAAGATTAGATAAATCAGCTTCAAGTTGTTGCCATCTAGTCCGTAAAATCTCTGGCAACGGGTCTTGGATCAAAATTTAGTAGCGTACTACGACTGGAGCTAATAATCCTATCAGATCATTGCAGTTATTGCAGTTAATGGAAGATCAAATCGAAATAATATAAGATCTTCAGTTGGCAGCCACGACATCATGACATCAGTATTGTCAATATTGAGATCATATTCATAATCTGTTGGTGCCCCACTAAAATTCCACTTTGTCAATTCTAAGCCTGCCTTGGAGACCAATTTGGTAACTTCATTCGTCTTAGCCTTGAGTTCTTCGATTGAGTCAGCTCCGTAAAGTAGATCGTCGACGTACATATCCTCAGCTAATACAGCAGATCCAATTGGAAACAACTCCTTATACGTCTCCGATAAAAACTTTAAGGACCTGATTGCGAGAAATGGAGCGCACGACATCTCATAAGTAACAGTATTCAATTGATATAATTGAATAGGTTCCTGCGGTGACTTTCTCCACAAGATTTGTTGGAAACTTCTATCCTTTTGTGCGACGAGAAATTGTCTGTACAAATGTACAGCTGTTATGTCAGCTGTAATGGCATGGCGATACAAACGAAACGAGGGTAATGTTAGGATCAGATCTTGTTGAATAGTAGGACCAACCATGAGAATATCATTTAATGATATATTTGATGATGATTTAGACGAAGCGTCAAATACTACTCAAAGTTTAGTTGATGAGCTTTGCGGTCTAAAGACACAATGGTGAGAAAAAACGTAATGATTTCCCGATTGCAAATTGTCTAACGAAGCTACCTCCATGTGATTCAACTTAAGATACTCATCTAAAAATTCTCTGTACATTTCCTTTAGTTGGTGTTGAGATGCAAGCCGTCTTTCGAGTTGAAGAAAACGTCTTTTTGCACAGGACAACGAGTCTCCAAGTTTCTCAGGCGATTCCTTGAACGGCATCCGTACCTGTATGCTCCCTGATTCCAGGAATTGAGTGTGCACCTGAAAGTGAGCTTCACATGCTTGTTCTTCTGAGGTTAACGAAATATCTTTATTTTCCAAAACCTTTGTAATAATATGTTAAGGTCTTGCTGTTGCGTTAAATTACAAGTGTAGTGTTGAGTTGATTAAGGCTCAGCAATCTTACCCCCGACAATCCATCCTGATGCAGTTTCCACTAGATGAGGAAGATCAATTCCTAAACTAATTTTACCCGTCTTAAGTAGATCAAAAAACTCCTTTACGCTAAGCAATAAATCTACCTTTCCGGGCTTATAAAAGAATGGGTCGGCTAACTCACTTCTTTGGGAATGGCCCAATTTGACACATCTAGTCTCTTTTCAAGCTGAGGTAGAGCTATAGATTTAGTCACGATAAACTCCATATTCCATTCATCTGGAGATATTCTTGAACGAATTTTGGTAGATACGGAATGTTTCATATGTATACGTATTTCACCGATTCCAGCAATCTCATAATGATCGTAACGAAACTGAAGCTGAAGCCTTTTGGGTAATTCTTCAGTTATAAAGGTAAGCTCAGAGCACGAATCAAGTAATGCTCTTGCGAGCTGAAACCCACCAAGTTTGTCTTGAATAAGAACAATTGCTGTTGGAAGTAATCCCCGCCGTGCGTGGCGAGTCAACATTGATGTTGCAAATGTCTTACGTTCGTTATGTGTATTATGAATGATTTGTTGCGATTGATGATGAATAGAAGGTTCATCTGGTTGATTATATTCCTGGACGTTTGAATCTCTATGCATGTTTGTGTGATGTAAACCTCCACAATGTCGACTTCTATTCAATGAAGGACACTTTGAGACTGGATGACCCTTATTGAGGCAATTCAAACAAAGTGACGCTGTTTTAACAATCTTAAATCGCTCAATAAACGGTAGCGAAATAAAAACTGGACGGAATGCTAACCTACTTATGCTCAGTCGACTGACATTGAATGCATCTACTTCAAATACTTTTGAAGTACTATGAATTTTGTCTCTGACGGTTTTTTCCTCTTGTCGGTTTCGCAGATACCCTTCCAAATACTGACAGTGTCGACTGAGAATTTGATAACAGTCGGCCCAGTCTGGCAATTTATCGTATTCTTGAACCCGATCGTATGCTTGTTTGGATTCAAGATCAATTTTTGACATGACAATATGAATAAGTGCTGCGTTTAATACATCAGCTTCAGACCCAAGAGACAACAATGATCCGCGGAGAGCTGAAACCGTATCCAAAATTGTACGTAGGGTAACAGCGTCTGCCTTTTTCATGCTAGCAATGTTAAATAAACTTGAAATAAGTTCTACGAAAATAAGAACTTTCTTGTCATATCGCTCGTTGAGGCGATCTAGGGCCTTGGGATAATTTTCGTCTGATACTTGAAATGGCGAGACTACGCTTAGAGCTTGGCCAGATAGACAACTTATTAGATAGTTAAATTTGTCCACATTGGATAATGAGTTGTCTTCATGTACCATATTTGTAAATGAAGTAATAAATTTTTTGAATTCCCCATATTTGCCGTCGAATTTAGGTAATTTGAGGGATGGAAGCCGATTATGATGTCCACCATGATAAGTCGATGAATTAAAGAAACTAAGTTCTTCTGGTTTTTCCTTCTTATTTGCGCCGATGCGACGTAATATGATCGCCTTTGTTTCTATAAAAAGATTTTCTATCTCTGCCCGATTCGAGTCTGCTGGATCTAGCTTCTCAATATTGGTTAGAACTTGTAATGCCTGTTTAAAATACGACTCAACAATTTGAGATTGACAATCCAATATAATAGGGTCATTTTCAAGATCGATTCTAGCTCTTAAACTTTGAATATTAGATTGCAGTTGATTCCGTTGTTGTCTAAGAGGTAGAAGCTGCGTTTTAACTGGTGGAGACATTTTGGGCCCTCAACGAAAGAAATGTAGCAAGTTAGAAATGAATTAAACCTAAGCTAAACGAGTTCTAGTTTAAAAAAAAACACTCGAATGCATTAAGTTTCACTCAAGAGCCTAATAAGTGAGCTCTGATATGAATATCGTTTCTCTATATGACAGTTTGAGTACTTACTCCGCTGTGCTTTATATTTAGCACGTGTTAAAGCTTACGAGTGTTTTACATGTGAGTGTAAAGCATGTAAAAGCTTTACGATCGCTAATGAGTGGCCATTGAGTCAAAATTTGAGTGGAAATTGATAATGTAAATTTGCACACTCAAGTTGACTTAGGTTATGATAGGGCTCCAATGTAAATTCCCACGATGATATATCTCACAAAGGTAAATGATGAAGAAGTCCGATGACGACTATCCAAGATGATTATGTAATAATCAAGAAGTCCAATGATGAATTTCCAAGATGATGATGTAAGCTGAAAAGTCCAATGATGACTGTCCAAGATGATGTAACGGTGAATGCAATATAATTAACGAATATACGACTTTATATAGTTTAAGGTTTTATGTTGGGACTTGCGAAGTGCAAGGTCCTGTCACGGTCGCCAATGTTTGATCTGCCCAGTTGCAGATGGTACAAAACTCCAATGCTCAATAGCATGTACAGTGGGGTCTCCTCTTCGAATTCCAGTAAGAAGTCATTATTATATTTCGGTCTCATGAGTTAGAAGCTCTTCGTGAGCCATGTAACAGAAGCTTTTAGAACATGTTAATGTAAATACAGTGGTAGAAATTCCAATAATCTTAAACAAATAATATAAGAAATTTTAAGATATACAAATCTAAGTTAACGATGACGTCTCCTCCAACAATAGCTTTACAAGCTTCTGGATTCGTAATACTGCCGCCATTTTGAGTCGTATAGCCGCCATCGTTTCTATAACAGGTATACAAGCTGCTGCAACCATTCTACAACCGCCATTTTGAGTCTTATAGCCGCCATCCTTTACATCATAGCTACACAAGCTGCTGGATCCGTAAAACTGCCGCCATTTTGAGTCGCTTAGCCGCCATCATTTCTATAACAGCTACACAAGCTGCTACAACCATAATACAGCCGCCATTTTCGTTCTTATAGCCGCCATTCTTTATATAACAGCTATACAAGCTGCTGGAACTGTTCTTTTGCCGCTATTTTGAGTCTTATAACCGCCATCTTTTATATAACAGCTGTAGAAGCTGCTGGAACAATTCTACTACCGCCATTTTTATACCATACACCCATAGGGTGAAATGGTATATTAAAGTCGCCAAAATGTATGTAACAGGAAGAAGGAAGCTTTTCCGACCCCATAAAGTATATATATTCTTGATCAGTACCAACAGCCGAGTCGATCTAGCCATGTCCGTCTGTCCGTCCGTCTGTCCGTCTGTCCGTCCGTATGAACGCCTAGATCTCGGAGACTATAAGAGATAGAGGTATTAAATTTGGAATGTAGGCTCGTGTAGTATGTAGAGTGATCGAGTTTGTTTCAAATTTTTGCCACGCCCCTTTCCGCCCCCGCAATTAAAAAAAAAACGTTTATCTCAAAAACTATTGTAGCTAGAGACACCATATTTGTTATGTATATTTGCTTAGTAAATGCGCACAATTTGTAAGTATAAATATTTTGACACGCCCCTTTCCGCCCCCGAAATTTGAAAAACTCGATTATCTCCCGTAATTTTCTACCTTGTGGCACACTTAAATTTAATATTAATATCCAGCAAAATACCAAATTTGATCAAAATCGGACAAAAAATAGCCAAGTTATGCATATAAAGGTTTTTTCATAAGGCCGGAGTTGGCCGTTGGCGGGTGGGGCGCTAGGGTGCTCATATGCATGAGTGAGCGAGATACTAAGATATGCTAGGCAAATGCATTTATTATTACAAATTTGAAATATGTATTTTACTGGTGTATGGTATACCTAAGTCGGCGATACGACTTACTTACTTCATTTGTCTCAAAGCCGCCATTCTTTACATCATAGCTATACAAGCTACTGTAACGGTAATACTGCCGCCATTTTGAGTCGTATAGCCGCCATCGTTTCTATAACAGCTATATGAGCTGCTGGAACCATTCTACAAGCGACATTTTGAGTCTTATAGGCGCGATTCTTTGTATAACAACTATACAAGCTGCTGGAACCATTCTACAAGCGACATTTTGAGTCTTATATCCGCGATTCTTTATATTACAACTATACAAGCTGCTGGAACCATTCTACAACCGCTATTTTGAGTCTTATAGCCGCCATCTTTTACATCATAGCTATACAAGCTGCTGGATCCGTAATACTGCCGCCATTTTGAGTCTTATAGCCGCCATCCTTTACATAACAGCTATACAAGATGATGGAACCATAATACAGCATCCATTTTAAGTCATATTTTATATAACAGTCATAGCTATACAAGCTGCTTGATGCGTAATACTGCCGCCATTTGGGTCGAATAGCCGCCATTTTTTATAAAACATCTATACAAGCTGCTGGAACCGTTTTTCTGCCGCCATTTTGAGTCTCAAAGCCGCCATTCTTTACATCATAGCTATACAAGCTACTGGAATGGTAATACTGCCGCCATTTTGACTCGCATAACCGCTATCGTTTCTATAACAGCTATACAAGCTGCTGGAACCATAATACAGCCGCCACTTTCGTTCCTATAGCCGCCATCCTTTATATAACAGCTATACAAGCTGATGGAACCATAATACAGCCGCCATTTTGAGTCTTATAGCCTTATCCTTTATATAACAGCTATACAAGATGCTGGAACGATTCTACAACCGCCACTTTGAGTCTTATAGCCGTCATCGTTTACATTAGAGCTATACAAGCTGCTGGAACTGTAATGCTGCTGCCATTTTGAGTCTCATAGCCGCCATCCTTTATAAAACATCTATACAAGCTGCTGGAACCGTTTTTCTGCCGCCATTTTAAGTCTCAAAGACGCCATTCTTTACATCATAGCTATACAAGCTACTGGATCCGTAAAACTGCCGCCATTTTGAGTCGTATAGCCGCCATCATTTCTACAACAGCTATATGAGCTGCTGCAACCATTCTACAAACGACATTTTGAGTTTTATAGCTGCCATTCTTTATATAACAGCTATACAAGCTGCTGGAACCATTCTACAACCGCCATTTTGAGTCTTATAGACGCCATCCTTTACATCATAGCTATACCAGCTGCTGGATCCGTAATACTGTCGCCATTTTGAGTCGTATAGCCGCCATCGTTTCTATAACAGCTATATGAGCTGCTGCAATTATTCTACAAACGACATTTTGAGTCTTATAGCTGCCATTCTTTACATAACAGCTATACAAGCTGCTGGAACCATTCTACAACCGCCATTTTGAGTCTTATAGACGCCATCCTTTACATCATAGCTATACCAGCTGCTGGATCCGTAATACTGTCGCCATTTTGAGTCGTATAGCCGCCATCGTTTCTATAACAGCTATATGAGCTGCTGGAACCATTCTACAAGCGACATTTTGGGTCTTATAGCCGTCATTCTTTATACGACAGCTATACAAGCTGCTGGAACCATTCCACAACCGCCATTTTGAGTCTTATAGCCGCCATCGTTTACATCATAGCTATAGAAACTGCTGGAACTGTAATACTGCCGCCATTTTGAGTCTTATAGCCGCCATCCTTTACATAACAGCTATACAAGCTGCTTGATGCGTAATACTGCCGCGTTTTGTCGTATAGCCGCCATCGTTTCTATAGCAGCTACACGAGTTGTTGGAATCGTTCTACTGCCGCCATTTGGAGTCTCAAAGCCGCCATTCTTTATATTACAGCTATCAAAGCTGCTGAAACCTTTCTACAGCCGCCATTTTGCTTCTTATAGCCGTCATCCTCTATATAACAGCAATACCAGCTGATGGAACCGTTCTACTACCGCAATTTTAAGTCTTATAGCCGCCATTCTTTATATAACAGCTATACAAGCTGCTGGAACCATTCTAGTCTTATAGCCGCCATACTTTACACCATAGCTGTAGAAACTGCTGGAACTGTAATACTGCCGCCATTTTGAGTCTTATAGCCATCATCGTTTACATCGTAGCTATACAAGCTGCTGGATCCGTAATACTGCCGCCATTTGGGTCGTATAGCCGCCATTTTTTAAAAAAAAACTGTAGAAGCTGCTGGAATCATTCTACACCCGCCATTTTGAGTCTTACAGCCGTTATCCTTTATATAACAGCTATACCAGCTGATGGAACCGTTCTAATACCGCAATTTTAAGTCTTATAGCCGCCATTCCTAATATAACAGCTATACAAGCTGCTGGAACCGTTTTCCTGCCGCCATTTTGAGTCTTATAGCCGCCATCCTTTATATCATAGCTATACAAGCTGCTGGATCCGTAATACTGCCGCCATTTTGAGTCGTTTAGCCGCAATCGTTCCTAAAACAGCTATAAGAGCTGCTGGAACCATTCTGCAAGCGACATTTTAAGTCTTATAGCCGCGATTCTTTATATAACAGCTATACAAGCTGCTGGAACCATTCTACAACCGCTATTTTGAGTCTTATAGCCGCCATCGTTTACATCATAGCTATAGAAACTGCTGGAACTGTAATACTGCCGCCATTTTGAGTCTTATAGCCGCCATCCTTTACATAACAGCTATACAAGCTAATGGAACCGTAATACAGCCTCCATTTTGAGCCATATTTTATATAACAGCTATACAAGTTGGTGAAACCTTTCTACAGTGCCGTTTTGCTTCTTATAGCCGCCATCCTTTATATATTAGATATACCAGCTGCTGGATCCGTATTACTGTCGCCATTTTGAGTCGTATAGCCGCCATCGTTTCTATAACAGCTATATGAGCTGCTGGAACCATTCTAAAAGCGACATTTTGGGTCTTATAGCCGCCATTCTTTATATGACAGCTATACAAGCTGCTGAAACCATTCTACAACCGCCATTTTGAGTCTTATAGCCGCCATCGTTTACATCATAGCTATAGAAACTGCTGGAACTGTAATACTGCCGCCATTTGGGTCGTATAGCCGCCATTTTTTATAAAATAGCTGTAGAAGCTGCTGGAACCATTCTACACCCGCCATTTTGAGTCTTATAGCCGCCATTCTTCATATTACAGCTATAAAAGCTGCTGAAACCTTTCTACAGCCGCCATTTTGCTTCTTATAGCCGCCATCCTTTATATAACAGCAATACCAGCTGATGGAACCGTTCTACTACCGCAATTTTAGGTCTTATAGCCGCCATTCTTTATATAACAGCTATACAAGCTGCAGGAACCATTCCTCAAACGCCATTTTGAGTCTTATAGCCGCCATCCTTTACACCATAGCTATAGAAACGGCTGGAACTGTAATACTGCCGCCATTTTGAGTCTTATAGCCGTCATCGTTTACATCATAGCTATACAAGCTGCTGGATCCGTAATACTGCCGCCATTTGGGTCGTATAGCCGCCATTTTTTATCAAATAGCTGTGGAAGCTGCTGGAACCATTCTACACCCGCCATTTTGAGTCTTATAGCCGTTATCCTTTATATAACAGCTATACCAGCTGATGGAACCGTTCTACTACCGTAATTTTAAGTCTTATAGCCGCCATTCTTTATATAACAGCTATACAAGCTGCTGGAACCATTCTACAACCGCCGTTCTGAGTCTTATAGCCGCCATCCTTTACACCATAGCTATAGAAACTGCTGGAACTGTAATACTGCCGCCATTTTGAGTCGCATAGCCGCCATCGTTTCTATAGCAGCTATACAAGCTGCTGGAACCATAATACAGACGTCATTTTCATTCTTATAGCCCACATCCTTTATATAACAGCTATACTAGCTAATGGAACCGTTCTACTACCGCAATTTTAAGTCTTATAGCCGCCATTCTTTAGATAACAGCTATACAAGCTGCTGGAACCATTCTACACCCGCCATTTTGAGTCGTTTACACAAGCAGCTGGATCCGTAATACTGCCGCCATTTGGGTCGTATAGCCGCCATTTTTTATAAAATAGCTGTAGAAGCTGCTGGAACCATTCTACATCCGCCATTTTGAGTCTTATAGCCGTTATCCTTTATATAACAGCTATACCAGCTGATGGAACCGTTCTTATACCGCAGTTTTAAGTCTTATAGCCGCCATTCTTAATATAACAGCTATACAAGCTGCTGGAACCGTTTTTTTTGCCGCCATTTTGAGTCTTATAGCCGCCATCCTTTATATCATAGCTATACAAGCTGCTGGATCCGTAATACTGCCGCCATTTTGAGTCGTTTAGCCGCCATCGTTTCGAAAACAGCTATAGGAGCTGCTGGAACCATTCTGCAAGCGACATTTTGAGTCTTATAGCCGCGAATCTTTATATAACAGCTATACAAGCTGCTGGAACCATTCTACAACCGCCATTTTGAGTCTTATAGCCGCCATCGTTTACATCATAGCTATAGAAACTGCTGGAACTGTAATACTACCGCCATTTTGAGTCATACAGCCGCCATCCTTTACATAACAGCTATACAAGCTGATGGAACCGTAATACAGCCTCCATTTAGAGCCATATTTTATATAATAGCTATACAAGTTGCTGGAACCATTCTACAATCGCCATTTTGAGTCTTATAGCCGCCATCCTTTACACCATAGCTATAGAAACTGCTGGAACTGTAATACTGCCGCCATTTTGATTCGCATAGCCGCCATCGTTTCTATACAAGCTGCTGGAACCATAATACAGACGCCATTTTCATTCTTATAGCCCTCATCCTTTATATAACAGCTATACCAGCTGATGGAACCGTTCTACTACCGCAATTTTAAGTCTTATAGCCGCCATTCTTTATATAACAGCTATACAAGCTGCTGGAACCGTTTTTCCGCACCCATTTTGAGTCTCAAAGCAATGCTGGAACCATTCTAAAGCCGCCATTTTGACTCTCATAGCCGCAATCCTTTACATCGTAGCTATACAAGCTGGTGGAACCGTAATACTGCCGCCATTTTGAGTCGTATAGCCGCCATCGTTTCTATAACAACTAAACGAGCTGCTGGAACCATTCTACAAGTGAAATTTCAGGTCTTATCGCCGCCATCCTTTATATGACAGATTTACAAGCTACTGGAACCATTCTACAGCCGCCATTTTGAGTCTTATAGCCGCCATCCTTTCCATAACAGATATAAAAGCTGCTGGAACCATTCTACAAACTTCATTTTAAGTCCTATAGCCGCCATCGTTTATATAACAGCTATACAAGCTGCTGAAATCGTTTTACTGCCGCCATTTTGAGTCTTATGCCGCAATCCTTTCCACAACAGATATAAAAGCTGCTGGAACTATTCTACAAACGCCATTTTGAGTCTTATAGCCGCCATCCTTTATATATCATCTATAGAAGCTGCTGAAACCTTTCTACAGCCGCCATTTTGCTTCTTATAGCCGCCATCCTTTATAAACCAGCTATACCAGCTGATGGAACCAATCTACTACCGCAATTTTAAGTCTTATAGCCGCCATTCTTTATATAACAGCTATACAAGCTGCTGGAACCGTTTTTCCGCACCCATTTTGAGTCTCAAAGCAATGCTGGAACCATTCTAAAGCCGCCATTTTGACTCTTATAGCCGCAATCCTTTACATCGTAGCTATACAAGCTGGTGGAACCGTAATACTGCCGCCATTTTGAGTCGTATAGCCGCCATCGTTTCTATAACAACTAAACGAGCTGCTGGAACCATTCTACAAGTGAAATTTCAGGTCTTATCGCCGCCATCCTTTATATGACAGATTTACAAGCTACTGGAACCATTCTACAGCCGCCATTTTGAGTCTTATAGCCGCCATCCTTTCCATAACAGATATAAAAGCTGCTGGAACCATTCTACAAACTTCATTTTAAGTCCTATAGCCGCCATCGTTTATATAACAGCTATACAAGCTGCTGGAACCATAATACAGCCGCCACTTTCGTTCCTATAGCCGCCATCCTTTATGTAACAGCTATACAAGCTGATGGAACCATAATACAGCCGCCATTTTGAGTCTTATAGCCGTTATCCTTTATATAAAAGCTATACCAGCTGATGGAACCGTTCTACTACCGCCATTTTAAGTCTTATAGCCGCCATTCTTTATATAACAGCTATACAAGCTGCTGGAACCGTTTTACAACCGCCATTTGATTCTCAAAGCCACCAACTTTTATATAACAGCTATAGAAGCTGCTGGAACCATTCTACATTCGCCATTTTGAGTCTTATAGCCGCCATCCTTTATATCATAGCTATACAAGCTATACAAGTATATCCGCCATCATTTCTACAACAGCTATATGATCTGCTGCAACCATTCTACAAACGACATTTTGAGTCTTATAGCTGCCATTCTTTATATAACATTTATACAAGCTGCTGGAACCATTCTACAACCGCCATTTTGAGTCTTATAGACGCCATCCTTTACATCATAGCTATACAAGCTGCTGGATCCGTAATACTGTCGTCATTTTGAGTCGTATAGCCGCCATCGTTTTTATAACAGCTATATGAGCTGCTGGAACCATTCTACAAGCGACATTTTGGGTCTCTTAGCCGCCATTCTTTATATGACAGCTATACAAGCTGCTGGAACCATTCTACAACCGCCATTTTGAGTCTTATAGCCGCCATCGTTTACATCATAGCTATAGAAACTGCTGGAACTGTAATACTGCCGCCATTTTGAGTCTTAAAACCGCCATCCTTTACATAACAGCTATACAAGCTGCTTGATGCGTAATACTGCCGCGTTTTGTCGTATAGCCGCCATCGTTTCTATAGCAGCTACACGAGTTGTTGGAACCGTCCTACTGCCGCCATTTGGAGTCTCAAAGCCGCCATTCTTTATATTACAGCTATAAAAGCTGCTGAAACCTTTCTACAGCCGCCATTTTGCTTCTTATAGCCGCCATCCTTTATATAACAGCAATACCAGCTGATGGATCCGTTCTACTACCGCAATTTTAGGTCTTATAGCCGCCATTCTTTATATAACAGCTATACAAGCTGCAGGAACCATTCTACAAACGCCATTTTGAGTCTTATAGCCGCCATCCTTTACACCATAGCTATAGAAACGGCTGGAACTGTAATACTGCCGCCATTTTGAGTCTTATAGCCGTCATCGTTTACATCATAGCTATACAAGCAGCTGGATCCGTAATACTGCCGCCATTTGGGTCGTATAGCCGCCTTTTTTTATAAAATAGCTGTAGAAGCTGCTGGAACCATTCTACACCCGCCATTTTGAGTCTTATAGCCGTTATCCTTTATATAACAGCTATACCAGCTGATGGAACCGTTCTACTACCGTAATTTTAAGTCTTATAGCCGCCATTCTTTATATAACAGCTATACAAGCTGCTGGAACCATTCTACAACCGTCGTTCTGAGTCTTATAGCCGCCATCCTTTGCACCATAGCTATAGAAACTGCTGGAACTGTAATACTGCCGCCATTTTGAGTCGCATAGCCGCCATCGTTTCTATAGCAGCTATACAAGCTGCTGGAACCATAATACAGACGTCATTTTCATTCTTATAGCCCACATCCTTTATATAACAGCTATACTAGCTAATGGAACCGTTCTACTACCGCAATTTTAAGTCTTATAGCCGCCATTCTTTATATAACAGCTATACAAGCTGCTGGAACCATTCTACACCCGCCATTTTGAGTCTTATAGTCGTCATCGTTTACATCATAGCTATACAAGCAGCTGGATCCGTAATACTGCCGCCATTTGGGTCGTATAGCCGCCATTTTTTATAAAATAGCTGTAGAAGCTGCTGGAACCATTCTACAACCGCCATTTTGAGTCTTATAGCCGTTATCCTTTATATAACAGCTATACCAGCTGATGGAACCGTTCTAATACCGCCATTTTGAGTCTTACAGCCGCCATCCTTTACATAACAGCTATACAAGCTGATGGAACCGTAATACAGCCTCCATTTTGAGCCATGTTTTATATAATAGCTATACATGTTGGTGAAACCTTTCTACAGCCGCCGTTTTGCTTCTTATAGCCGCCATCCTTTATATATTAGCTATACCAGCTGCTGGAACCGTTTTTCTGCCGCCATTTTGAGTCTCAAAGCCGCCATTCTTTATATTACAGCTATAAAAGCTGCTGAAATCTTTCTACAGCCGCCATTTTGCTTCTTATAGCCGCCATCCTTTATATAACAGCTATACCAGCCGATGAAACCGTTCTACTACAGTAATTTTATGTCTTATAGCCGCCATTCTTTATATAACAGCTATACAAGCTGCTGGAACCATTTTACAACCGCCATTTTGAGTATTATTGCCGCGATTCTTTAGACAATAGCTATACAAGCTGCTGGAACCATTCTACACCCGCCATTTTGAGTCTTATAGCCGTTATCCTTTATATAACAGCTATACCAGCTGATGGAACCGTTCTACTACCGTAATTTTAAGTCTTATAGCCGCCATTCTTTATATAACAGCTATACAAGCTGCTGGAACCATTCTACAACCGTCGTTCTGAGTCTTATAGCCGCCATCCTTTGCACCATAGCTATAGAAACTGCTGGAACTGTAATACTGCCGCCATTTTGAGTCGCATAGCCGCCATCGTTTCTATAGCAGCTATACAAGCTGCTGGAACCATAATACAGACGTCATTTTCATTCTTATAGCCCACATCCTTTATATAACAGCTATACTAGCTAATGGAACCGTTCTACTACCGCAATTTTAAGTCTTATAGCCGCCATTCTTTAGATAACAGCTATACAAGCTGCTGGAACCATTCTACACCCGCCATTTTGAGTCTTATAGTCGTCATCGTTTACATCATAGCTATACAAGCAGCTGGATCCGTAATACTGCCGCCATTTGGGTCGTATAGCCGCCATTTTTTATAAAATAGCTGTAGAAGCTGCTGGAACCATTCTACAACCGCCATTTTGAGTCTTATAGCCGTTATCCTTTATATAACAGCTATACCAGCTGATGGAACCGTTCTAATACCGCCATTTTGAGTCTTACAGCCGCCATCCTTTACATAACAGCTATACAAGCTGATGGAACCGTAATACAGCCTCCATTTTGAGCCATGTTTTATATAATAGCTATACATGTTGGTGAAACCTTTCTACAGCCGCCGTTTTGCTTCTTATAGCCGCCATCCTTTATATATTAGCTATACCAGCTGCTGGAACCGTTTTTCTGCCGCCATTTTGAGTCTCAAAGCCGCCATTCTTTATATTACAGCTATAAAAGCTGCTGAAATCTTTCTACAGCCGCCATTTTGCTTCTTATAGCCGCCATCCTTTATATAACAGCTATACCAGCCGATGAAACCGTTCTACTACAGTAATTTTATGTCTTATAGCCGCCATTCTTTATATAACAGCTATACAAGCTGCTGGAACCATTTTACAACCGCCATTTTGAGTATTATTGCCGCGATTCTTTAGACAATAGCTATACAAGTTGCTGGAACCATTCTACAATCGCCATTTTGAGTCTTATAGCCGCCATCCTTTACACCATAGCTATAGAAACTGCTGGAACTGTAATACTGCCGCCATTTTGAGTCGCATAGCCGCCATCGTTTCTATAACAGCTATACAAGCTGCTGGAACCATAATACAGACGCCATTTTCATTCTTATAGCCCTCATCCTTTATATAACAGCTATACTAGCTGATGGAACCGTTCTACTACCGCAATTTTAAGTCTTATAGCCGCCATTCTTTATATAACAGCTATACAAGCTGCTGGAACCGTTTTCCCGCACCCATTTTGAGTCTCAAAGCAATGCTGGAACCATTCTAAAGCCGCCATTTTGACTCTTATAGCCGCAATCCTTTACATCGTAGCTATACAAGCTGGTGGAACCGTAATACTGCCGCCATTTTGAGTCGTATAGCCGCCATCGTTTCTATAACAACTAAACGAGCTGCTGGAACCATTCTACAAGTGAAATTTAAGGTCTTATCGCCGCCATCCTTTATATGACAGATTTACAAGCTACTGGAACCATTCTACAGCCGCCATTTTGAGTCTTATAGCCGCCATCCTTTCCATAACAGATATAAAAGCTGCTGGAACCATTCTACAAACTTCATTTTAAGTCCTATAGCCGCCATCGTTTATATAACAGCTATACAAGCTGCTGAAATCGTTTTACTGCCGCCATTTTGAGTCTTATGCCGCCATCCTTTCCACAACAGATATAAAAGCTGCTGGAACCATTCTACAAATGCCATTTTGAGTCTTATAGCCGCCATCCTTTATATATCATCTATAGAAGCTGCTGAAACCTTTCTACAGCCGCCATTTTGCTTCTTATAGCCGCCATCCTTTATAAACCAGCTATACCAGCTGATGGAACCAATCTACTACCGCAATTTTAAGTCTTATAGCCGCCATTCTTTATATAACAGCTATACAAGCTGCTGGAGCCGTTTTTCTGCCGCCATTTTTAGTCTCAAAGCCGCCATTCTTTACATTACAGCTATACAAACTGCTAGAACCGTTTTTCTGCCGCCATTTTGAGTCTAATAGCCGCCATCCTTTATATCATAGCTATACAAGCTGCTGGATCCGTAATACTGCCGCCATTTTGAGTCTTATAGCCGTTATCCTTTATATAACAGCTATACCAGCTGATGGAACCGTTCTACTACCGCCATTTTAAGTCTTATAGCCGCCATTCTTTATATAACAGCTATACAAGCTGCTGGAACCGTTTTACAACCGCCATTTGATTCTCAAAGCCGCCAACTTTTATATAACAGCTATAGAAACTGCTGGAACCATTCTACCTTCGCCATTTTGAGTCTTATAGCCGCCATCCTTTATATCATAGCTATACAAGCTGCTGGATCCGTAATACTGCCGCCATTTTGAGTCGAATAGCCGCCATCATTTCTACAACAGCTATATGAGCTGCTGCAACCATTCTACAAACGACATTTTGAGTCTTATAGCTGCCATTCTTTATATAACAGCTATACAAGCTGCTGGAACCATTCTACAACCGCCATTTTGAGTCTTATAGACGCCATCCTTTACATCATAGCTATACCAGCTGCTGGATCCGTAATACTGTCGCCATTTTGAGTCTTATAGCCGCCATCCTTTACATAACAGCTATACAAGCTGCGTGATGCGTATTACTGCCGCCATTTGGGTCGTATAGCCGCCATCGTTTCTATAACAGCTACACGAGTTGTTGGAACCGTTCTACTGCCGCCATTTGGAGTCTCAAAGCCGCCATTCTTTATATTACAGCTATAAAAGCTGCTGTAACCATTCTACAACCGCCATTATGAGTCTTATAGCCGTCATCATTTACATCATAGCTATACAAGCTGCTGAATCCGTAATACTGCCGCCATTTGGGTCGTATAGCCGCCATTTTTATACCCTTGCAAAAAGGGTATATTAATTTTGGTCAGAAGTGTGCAACGCATAGAAGGAAGCATCTGCGACCATATAAAGTATATATATTCTTGATCAGCACGCTAGACGAGTTCAAATAACCATGTCCGTCCGTCCGTCCGTCCGTCTGGATCGATGCGAACTCCTCCTAGACCGTAAGAGCAACAGCGCTGAAATTTTGCACGTATGCTTGTATATACTGCAGGCGTTGTATATCTCCGATTCAGCCGGATCGGACCACTATATCATATAGCAGCCATACAAACGTCAAAGTCACGAACAGTGACTTTTCTTAATAACTTCGTTTTTTTATCAGCACTTGTCATAATAGTTGGTATTTGTCAGTTTTGTGTTCTTATTAATAATTGTGCCAAATTTGATCAAGATCATGTGACTATATCATATAGCTCCCATACAAACGTCAAAGTCACGAACAGTGACTTTTCTCAATAACTTCGTTAATTTATCAGCAATTGTCATAAAAGTTGGTACTTGTCAGTTTGGTGTTCCTATTAATAACTGTGCCAAATTTGATCAAGATCGGGTGACTATATCATATAGCTCCCATACAAACGGCAAAGTCACAAAACAGTGACTTTCTCAATAACTTCATTAATTTTATAGCTATTGTCATAAAAGTTTGTATTAGTCAGTTTTGTGCTATTTTTAATAATTGTGCCAAATATGATCAAGATCGGGTGACTATATCATATAGCTCCCATAGAAACGATCGGTGGAAAACAGTGACTTTCATCAAAAAGTTCGTTATATCCTATGCTAAGATTGAAGGCCGTTCTTTCGCAGACATTAGACTTTTTGGATAAAACGTTTTTACACTTTGATGGCTATAGGTAAGGAAAGAATTACCAAAACAGTTGCAAGGGTATACAAACTTCGACGTGGTCGAAGTTAACCCTGCTGCTCTTATAGCCGCCATTCCTTATATAACAGCTATACAAGTCTTATAGCCGTTATCCTTTATATAACAGCTATACCAGCTGATGGAACCGTTCTAATACCGCAATTTTAAGTCTTATAGCCGCCATTCTTAATATAACAGCTATACAAGCTGCTGGAACCGTTTTTCTGCCGCCATTTTGAGTCTTATAGCCGCCATCCTTTATATCATAGCTACACAAGCTGCTGGATCCGTAATGCTGCCGCCATTTTGAGTCTCAAAGTCGCCATTCTTTATATTACAGATAAACAAGCTGCTGGAACCATTCTAAAGCCGCCATTTTGAGTCTTATAGCCGCAATCCTTTACATCATAGCTATACAAGCTGGTGGAACCGTAATACTGCCGCCACTTTGAGTCGTATAGCCGCCATCGTTTCTATAACAACTAAACGAGCTGCTGGAACCATTCTACAAGTGAAATTTCAGGTCTTATAGCCGCCATCCTTTATATGACAGATTTACAAGCTACTGGAACCATTCTACAGCCGCCATTTTGAGTCTTATAGCCGCCATCCTTTCGATAACAGATATAAAAGCTGCTGGAACCATTCTACAAACTTCATTTTGAGTCCTATAGCCGCCATCGTTTATATAACAGCTATACAGGCTGCTGAAATCGTTTTACTGCCGCCATTTTGAGTCTTATGCCGCCATCCCTTCCATAACAGATATAAAAGCAGCTGGAAGCATTCTACAAACGCTATTTTGAGTCTTATAGCCGCCATCCTTTATATAACAGATTTACAAGCTACTGGAACCATTCTACAGCCGCCATTTTGAGTCTTATAGCCGCCATCCTTTCCATAACAGCTATAAAAGCTGCTGGAACCATTCTACAAACGCCATTTTGAGTCTTATAGCCGCCATCCTTTATATATCATCAATAGAAGCTGCTGAAACCTTTCTACAGCCGCCATTTTGCTTCTTATAGCCGCAATCCTTTATAAACCAGCTATACCAGCTGATGGAACCATTCAACTACCGCAATTTTAAGTCTTATAGCCGCTATTCTTTATATAACAGCTATACAAGCTGCTGGAGCCGATTTTCTGCCGCCATTTTGAGTCTCAAAGCCGCCATTCTTTATATTACATATATACAAACTGCTAGAACCATTCTAAAGCCACCACTTTGAATGTTATAGCCGCAATCCTTTACATCATAGCTATAGAAGCTGCTGGAACTGTAATGCTGCTGCCATTTTGAGTCTCATAGCCGCCATCCTTTATAAAACATCTATACAAGCTGCTGGAACCGTTTTTCTGCCGCCATTTTGAGTCTCAAAGCCGCCATTCTTTACATCATAGCTATACAAGCTACTGGAACCATAATACAGCCGCCACTTTCGTTCCTATAGCCGCCATCCTTTATATAACAGCTATACAAGCTGATGGAACCATAATACAGCCGCCATTTTGAGTCTTATAGCCGTTATCCTTTATATAACAGCTATACCAGCTGATGGAACCGTTCTACTACCGCCATTTTAGGTCTTATAGCCGCCAACTTTTATATAACAGCTATAGAAGCTGCTGGAACCATTCTACATTCGCCATTTTGAGTCTTATAGCCGCCATCCTTTCTATCATAGCTATACAAGCTGCTGGATCCGTAATACTGCCGCCATTTTGAGTCGTATAGCCGCCATCATTTCCACAATAGCTATATGAGCTGCTGCAACCATTCTACAAACGACGCCAACTTTTAAATAACAGCTGTAGAAGCTGCTGGAACCATTCTACATTCACCATTTTGAGTCTTATAGCCGCCATCCTTTATATCATAGCTATACAAGCTGCTGGATCCGTAATACTGCCCCCATTTTGAGTCGTATAGCCGCCATCATTTCTACAACAGCTATATGAGCTGCTGCAACCATTCTACAAACGACATTTCGAGTCTTATAGCTGCCATTCTTTATATAACAGCTATACAAGCTGCTGGAACCATTCTGCAAGCGACATTTTGAGTTTTATAGCCGCGATTCTTTATATAACAGCTATACAAGCTGCTGGAACCATTCTACAACCGCCATTTTGAGTCTTATAGCCGCCATCGTTTACATCATAGCTATAGAAACTGCTGGAACTGTAATACTACCGCCATTTTGAGTCTTACAGCCGCCATCCTTTACATAACAGCTATACAAGCTGATGGAACCGTAATACAGCCTCCATTTTGAGCCATATTTTATATAATAGCTATACAAGTTGGTGAAACCTTTCTACAGCCGCCGTTTTGCTTCTTATAGCCGCCATCCTTTATATATTAGCTATACCAGCTGCTGGAACCGTTTTTCTGCCGCCATTTTGAGTCTCAAAGCCGCCATTCTTTATATTACAGCTATACAAACTGCTAGAACCATTCTAAAGCCACCATTTTGAATGTTATATCCGCAATCCTTTACATCATAGCTATAGAAGCTGCTGGAACTGTAATGCTGCTGCCATTTTGAGTCTCATAGCCGCCATCCTTTATAAAACATCTATACAAGCTGCTGGAACCGTTGTTCTGCCGCCATTTGGAGTCTCAAAGCCGCCATTCTTTACATCATAGCTATACAAGCTACTGGAATGGTAATACTGCCGCCATTTTGACTCGCATAGCCGCCATCGTTTCTATAACAGCTATACAAGCTGCTGGAACCATAATACAGCCGCCATTTTGAGTCTTATAGCCGCCATCGTTTACATCATAGCTATAGAAACTGCTGGAACTGTAATACTACAGCTGATGGAACCGTTCTACTACCGCCATTTAGGTCTTATAGCCGCCATTCTTTATATAACAGCTATACAAGCTGCTGGAACCGTTTTACAACCGCCATTTGATTCTCTTTATATAACAGCTATGCAAGCTGCTGGAACCATTCTGCAAGCGACATTTTGAGTCTTATAGCCGCGGTTCTTTATATAAAGGCTATACAAGCTGCTGGAACCATTCTACAACCGCCATTTTGAGTCTTATAGCCGCCATCGTTTACATCATAGCTATAGAAACTTCTGGAACTGTAATACTACCGCCATTTTGAGTCTTACAGCCGCCATCCTTTACATAACAGCTATACAAGCTGATGGAACCGTAATACAGCCTCCATTTTGAGCCCTATTTTATTTAATAGCTATACAAGTTGGTGAAACCTTTCTACAGCCGCCGTTTTGCTTCTTATAGCCGCCATCCTTTATATATTAGCTATACCAGCTGCTGGAACCGTTTTTCTGCCGCCATTTTGAGTCTCAAAGCCGCCATTCTTTATATTACAGCTATACAAACTGCTAGAACCATTCTAAAGCCACCATTTTGAATATTATAGCCGCAATCCTTTACATCATAGCTGTAGAAGCTGCTGGAACTGTAATGCTGCTGCCATTTTGAGTCTCATAACCGCCATCCTTTATAAAAGATCTATACAAGCTGCTGGAACCGTTTTTCTGCCGCCATTTTGAGTCTCAAAGCCGCCATTCTTTACATCATAGCTATACAAGCTACTGGAATGGTAATACTGCCGCCATTTTGACTCGCATAGCCGCCATCGTTTCTATAACAGCTATACAAGCTGCTGGAACCATAATACAGCCGCCACTTTCGTTCCTATAGCCGCCATCCTTTATATAACAGCTATACAAGCTGATGGAACCATAATACAGCCGCCATTTTGAGTCTTATAGCCGTTATCCTTTATATAACAGCTATACCAGCTGATGGAACCGTTCTACTACCGCCATTTTAGGTCTTATAGCCGCCATTCTTTATATAACAGCTATACAAGCTGCTGGAACCGTTTTACAACCGCCATTTGATTCTCAAAGCCGCCAACTTTTATATAACAGCTATAGAAGCTGCTGGAACCATTCCACATTCGCCATTTTGAGTCTTATAGCCGCCATCCTTTATATCATAGCTATACAAGCTGCTGGATCCGTAATACTGCCGCCATTTTGAGTCGTATAGCCGCCATCATTTCTACAACAGCTATATGAGCTGCTGCAACCATTCTACAAACGACGCCAACTTTTAAATAACAGCTGTAGAAGCTGCTGGAACCATTCTACATTCGCCATTTTGAGTCTTATAGCCGCCATCCTTTATATCATAGCTATACAAGCTGCTGGATCCGTAATACTGCCGCCATTTTGAGTCGTATAGCCGCCATCATTTCTACAACAGCTATATGAGCTGCTGCAACCATTCTACAAACGACATTTCGAGTCTTATAGCTGCCATTCTTTATATAACAGCTATACAAGCTGCTGGAACCATTCTGCAAGCGACATTTTGAGTCTTATAGCCGCGATTCTTTATATAACAGCTATACAAGCTGCTGGAACCATTCTACAACCGCCATTTTGAGTCTTATAGCCGCCATCGTTTACATCATAGCTATAGAAACTGCTGGAACTGTAATACTACCTCCATTTTGAGTCTTACAGCCGCCATCCTTTACATAACAGCTATACAAGCTGATGGAACCGTAATACAGCCTCCATTTTGAGCCATATTTTATATAATAGCTATACAAATTGGTGAAACCTTTCTACAGCCGCCGTTTTGCTTCTTATAGCCGCCATCCTTTATATATTAGCTATACCAGCTGCTGGAACCGTTTTTCTGCCGCCATTTTGAGTCTCAAAGCCGCCATTCTTTATATTACAGCTATAAAAGCTGCTGAAACCTTTCTACAGCCGCCATTTTGCTTCTTATAGCCGCCATCCTTTATATAACAGCTATACCAGCCGATGAAACCGTTCTACTACCGTAATTTTATGTCTTATAGCCGCCATTCTTTATATAACAGCTATACAAGCTGCTGGAACCATTCTACAACCGCCATTTTGAGTATTATAGCCGCGATTCTTTAGTCAATAGCTATACAAGTTGCTGGAACCAATCGCCATTTTGAGTCTTATAGCCGCCATCCTTTACACCATAGCTATAGAAACTGCTGGAACTGTAATACTGCCGCCATTTTGAGTCTTACAGCCGCCATCCTTTACATAATAGCTATACAAGCTGATGGAACCGTAATACAGCCTCCATTTTGAGCCATATTTTATATCATAGCTATACAAGCTGCTGGATCCGTAATACTGCCGCCATTTTGAGTCGTATAGCCGCCATCATTTCTACAACAGCTATATGAGCTGCTGCAACCATTCTACAAACGACATTTCGAGTCTTATAGCCGCCATCCTTTATATATTAGCTATACCAGCTGCTGGAACCGTTTTTCTGCCGCCATTTTGAGTCTCAAAGCCACCATTCCTTATATTACAGCTATACAAACTGCTAGAACCATTCTAAAGCCACCATTTTGAATGTTATATCCGCAATCCTTTACATCATAGCTATAGAAGCTGCTGGAACTGTAATGCTGCTGCCATTTTGAGTCTCATAGCCGCCATCCCTCATAACACATCTATACAAGCTGCTGGAACCGTTTTTCTGCCGCCATTTTGAGTCTCAAAGACGCCATTCTTTACATCATAGCTATACAAGCTACTGGAATGGTAATACTGCCGCCATTTAGACTCGCATAGCCGCCATCGTTTCTATAACAGCTATACAAGCTGCTGGAACCAAAATACAGCCGCCATTTTGAGTCTTATAGCCGCCATCGTTTACATTACAGCTATAGAAACTGCTGGAACTGTAATACTACCGCCATTTTGAGTCTTGCAGCCGCCATCCTTTACATAACAGCTATACAAGCTGATGGAACCATTCTACAACCGCCATTTTGAGTATTATAGCCGCGATTCTTTAGTCAATAGCTATACAAGTTGCTGGAACCATTCTACAATCGCCATTTTGAGTCTTATAGCCGCCATCCTTTACACCATAGCTATAGAAACTGCTGGAACTGTAATACTGCCGCCATTTTGAGTCTTACAGCCGCCATCCTTTACATCATAGCTATACAAGCTACTGGAATGGTAATACTGCCGCCATTTAGACTCGCATAGCCGCCATCGTTTCTATAACAGCAATACAAGCTACTGGAACCATAATACAGCCGCCACTTTCGTTCCTATAGCCGCCATCCTTTATATAACAGCTATACAAGCTGATGGAACCATAATACAGCCGCCATTTTAAGTCTTATAGCCGTTATCCTTTATATAACAGCTATACCAGCTGATGGAACCATACTACTACCGCCATTTTAGGTCTTTTAGCCGCCATTCTTTATGTAACTGCTATACAAGCTGCTGGAACCGTTTTACAACCGCCATTTGATTCTCAAAGCCGCCAACTTTTATATAACAGCTATAGAAGCTGCTGGAACCATTCTACATTCGCCATTTTGAGTCTTATAGCCGCCATCCTTTATATCATAGCTATACAAGCTGCTGGATCCGTAATACTGCCGCCATTTTCAGTCGTATAGCCGCCATCATTTCTACAACAGCTATATGAGCTGCTGCAACCATTCTACAAACGACGCCAACTTTTAAATAACAGCTGTAGAAGCTGCTGGAACCATTCTACATTCGCAATTTTGAGTCTTATAGCCGCCATCCTTTATATCATAGCTTTACAAGCTGCTGGATCCGTAATACTGCCGCCATTTTGAGTCGTATAGCCGCCATCATTTCTACAACAGCTATATGAGCTGCTGCAACCATTCTACAAACGACATTTCGAGTCTTATAGCTGCCATTCTTTATATAACAGCTATACAAGCTGCTGGAACCATTCTGCAAGCGACATTTTGAGTCTTATAGCCGCGATTCTTTATATAACAGCTATACAAGCTGTTGGAACCATTCTACAACCGCCATTTTGAGTCTTATAGCCGCCATCGTTTACATCATAACTATAGAAACTGCTGGAACTGTAATACTACCGCCATTTTGAGTCTTACAGCCGCCATCCTTTACATAACAGCTATACAAGCTGATGGAACCGTATTACAGCCTCCATTTTGAGCCATATTTTAAATAATAGCTATACAACTTGGTGAAACCTTTCTACAGCCGCCGTTTTGCTTCTTATAGCCGCCATCCTTTATATATTAGCTATACCAGCTGCTGGAACCGTTTTTCTGCCGCCATTTTGAGTCTCAAAGCCGCCATTCTTTATATTACAGATATAAAAGCTGCTGAAACATTTCTACAGCCGCCATTTTGCTTCTTATAGCCGCCATCCTTTATATAACAGCTATACCAGCCGATGAAACCGTTCTACTACCGTAATTTTATGTCTTATAGCCGCCATTCTTTATATAACAGCTATACAAGCTGCTGGAACCATTCTACAACCGCCATTTTGAGTATTATAGCCGCGATTCTTTAGACAATAGCTATACAAGTTGCTGGAACCATTCTACAATCGCCATTTTGAGTCTTATAGCCGCCATCCTTTACACCATAGCTATAGAAACTGCTGGAACTGTAATACTGCCGCCATTTTGAGTCGCATAGCCGCCATCGTTTTTATAACAGCTATACAAGCTGCTGGAACCATTCTACAAGTGAAATTTCTGGTCTTATAGCCGCCGTCCTTTATATGACAGATTTACAAGCTACTGGAACCATTCTACAGCCGCCATTTTGAGTCTTATAGCCCTCATCCTTTATATAACAGCTATACTAGCTGATGGAACCGTTCTACTACCAGCCGATGAAACCGTTCTACTACCGTAATTTTAAGTCGTATAGCCGCCATTCTTTATATAACAGCTATACAAGCTGCTGGAACCGTTTTTCCGCACCCATTTTGAGTCTCAAAGCAATGCTGGAACCATTCTAAAGCCGCCATTTTGACTCTTATAGCCGCAATCCTTTACATCATAGCTATACAAGCTGGTGGAACCGTAATACTGCCGCCATTTTGAGTCGTATAGCCGCCATCGTTTCTATAACAACTAAACGAGCTGCTGGAACCATTCTACAAGTGAAATTTCTGGTCTTATAGCCGCCGTCCTTTATATGACAGATTTACAAGCTACTGGAACCATTCTACAGCCGCCATTTTGAGTCTTATAGCCGCCATCCTTTCCATAACAGATATAAAAGCTGCTGGAACCATTCTACAAACTTCATTTTGAGTCCTATAGCCGCCATCGTTTATATAACAGCTATACAAGCTGCTGAAATCGTTTTACTGCCGCCATTTTGAGTCTTATGCCGCCATCCCTTCCATAACAGCTATAAAAGCTGCTGGAACCATTCTACAAACGCCATTTTGAGTCTTATAGCCGCCATCCTTTATATATCATCTATAGAAGCTGCTGAAACCTTTCTACAGCCGCCATTTTGCTTCTTATAGCCGCCATATTTTATAAACCAGCTATACCAGCTGATGGAACCAATCTACTACCGCAATTTTAAGTCTTATAGCCGCTATTCTTTATATAACAGCTATACAAGCTGCTGGAGCCGTTTTTCTGCCGCCATTTTGAGTCTCAAAGCCGCCATTCTTTATATTACAGCTATACAAACTGCAAGAACCATTCTAAAGCCACCATTTTGAATGCTATAGCCGCAATCCTTTACATCATAGCTATAGAAGCTGCTGGAACTGTAATGCTGCTGCCATTTTAAGTCTCATAGCCGCCATCCTTTATAAAACATCTATACAAGCTGCTGGAACCGTTTTTCTGCCGCCATTTTGAGTCTCAAAGCCGCCATTCTTTACATCATAGCTATACAAGCTACTGGATTGGTAATACTGCCGCCATTTTGACTTGCATAGCCGCCATCGTTTCTATAACAGCTATACAAGCTGCTGGAACCATAATACAGCCGCCACTTTCGTTCCTATAGCCGCCATCCTTTATATAACAGCTATACAAGCTGATGGAACCATAATACAGCTGCCATTTTGAGTCTTATATCCGTTATCCTTTATATAACAGCTATACTAGCTGATGGAACCGTTCTACTACCGCCATTTTAGGTCTTATAGCCGCCATTCTTTATATAACAGCTATACAAGCTGCTAGAACCGTTTTACAACCGCCATTTGATTCTCAAAGCCGTCAACTTTTATATAACAGCTATAGAAGCTGCTGGAACCATTCTACATTCGCCATTTTGAGTCTTATAGCCGCCATCCTTTATATCATAGCTATACAAGCTGCTGGATCCGTAATACTGCCGCCATTTTGAGTCGTATAGCCGCCATCATTTCTACAACAGCTATATGAGCTGCTGCAACCATTCTTCAAACGACGCCAACTTTTATATAACAGCTGTAGAAGCTGCTGGAACCATTCTACATTCGCCATTTTGAGTCTTATAGCCGCCATCCTTTATATCATAGCTATACAAGCTGCTGGATCCATAATACTGCCGCCATTTTGGGTCGTATAGCCGCCATCATTTCTACAACAGCTATATGAGCTGCTGCAACCATTCCACAAACGACATTTCGAGTCTTATAGCTGCCATTCTTTATATAACAGCTATACAAGCTGCTGGAACCATTCTACAACCGCCATTTTGAGTCGTATAGACTATAGACTTATAGACTTATAGACCAATGTACTGTCGCCATTTTGAGTCGTATAGCCGCCATCGTTTTTCTAACAGTTATATGAGCTGCTGGAACCATTCTACAAGCGCCATTTTGAGTCTTATCGCCGCCATTCTTTATATAACAGCTATACAAGCTGCTGGAACCATTCTACAACCGCCATTTTGAGTCCTATAGCCGCCATCCTTTATATCATAGCTATACAAGCTGCTGGATCCGCAATACTGCCGCCATTTTGAGTCGTATAGCCGCCATCGTTTCTATGACAGCTATATGAGCTGCTGGAACCATTCTACAAGCGACATTTTGAGTCTTATAGCCGCCATTCTTTATATAACAGCTATACAAGCTGCTGGAACCATTCTACAACCGCCATTTTGAGTCTTATAGCCGCCATCGTTTACATCATAGCTATAGAAACTGCTGGAACTGTAATACTGCCGCCATTTTGAGTCTTATAGCCGCCATCCTTTACATAACAGCTATACAAGCTGCTTGATGCGTAATACTGCCGACATTTGGGTCGTATAGCCGCCATCGTTTCTATAACAGCTACACGAGTTGTTGGAACCGTTCTACTGCCGCCATTTGGAGTCTCAAAGCCGCCATTTTTTATATTACAGCTATAAAAGCTGCTGAAACCTTTCTACAGCCGCCATTTTGCTTCTCATAGCCGCCATCCTTTATATAACAGCAATACCAGCTGATGGAACCGTTCTACTACCGCAATTTTAAGTCTTATAGCCGCCATTCTTTATATAACAGCTATACAAGCTGCTGGAACCATTCTACAACCGCCATTTTGAGTCTTATAGCCGTCATCGTTTACATCATAGCTATACAAGCTGCTGGATCCGTAATACTGCCGCCATTTGGGTCGTATAGCCGCCATTTCTTATACCCTTGCAAAAGGGTATATTAATTTTGGTCAGAAGTGTGCAACGCATAGAACGATGCATCTCAGACCATATAAAGTATATATATTCTTGATCAGCACGACGAGACGAGTTCAAATAGCCATGTCCGTTCTTCCGTCCGTCCGTCTGGATCAACGCGAACTACTCCGAGACCGTAAGAGCAACAGCGCTGAAATTTTGCACGTATGCTTGTATATACTGCAGGCGGATTCAGCCGGATCGGACCACTATATCATATAGCTTCCATACAAACGTCAAAGTCACGAACAGTGACTTTTCTCAATAACTTCTTTATTTTATCAGCAATTGTCATAAAAGTTGGTATTTGTCAGTTTGGTGCTCCTATTAATAATTGTGCCAAATTTGATCAAGATCGGGTGAATATATCATATAGCTCCCATACAAACGTCAAAGTCACGAACGGTGACTTTTCTCAATAACTTCGTTATTTTATCAGCAATTGTCATAAAAGTTTGTATTTGTCAGTTTGGTGCTCCTATTAATAATTGTGCCAAATTTGATCAAGATCGGGTGACTATATCATATAGCTCCCATACAAACGGCAAAGTCACAAACAGTGACTTTCTCAATAACTAAAAGTTTGTATTAGTCAGTTTTGTGCTATTTTTAATAATTGTGCCAAATATGATCAAGATCGGGTGACTATATCATATAGCTCCCATAAAAACGATCGGTGAAAAACAGTGACTTTCATCAAAAAGTTCGTTATATCCTATGCTAAGATTGAAGGCCGTTCTTTCGCAGACATTAGACTTTTTGGATAAAACGTTTTTACACTTTGATGACGATGGGTAAGGAAAGAATTACCAAAACAGTTGCAAGGGTATACAAACTTCGACGTGGTCGAAGTTAACCCTGCTGCTCTTATAGCCGCCATTCCTTATATAACAGCTATACAAGCTGCTGGAACCATTCTACACCCGCCATTTTGAGTCTTATAGCCGTTATCCTTTATATAACAGCTATACCACCTGATGGAACCGTTCTAATACCGCAATTTTAAGTCTTATAGCCGCCATTCTTAATATAACAGCTATACAAGCTGCTGGAACCATTCTACAACCGCAACCGATTCTTTAGACAATAGCTATACAAGTTGCTGGAACCATTCTACAATCGCTGCTGGATCCGTAATACTGCCGCCATTTTGAGTCGTATAGCCGCCATTGTTTCTATAACAGCTATATGAGCTGCTGGAACCATTCTACAAGCGACATTTTGAGTCTTATAGCCGCCATTCTTTTTATAACAGCTATACAAGCTGCTGGAACCATTCTACAACCGCAACCGATTCTTTAGACAATAGCTATACAAGTTGCTGGAACCATTCTACAATCGCTGCTGGATCCGTAATACTGCCGCCATTTTGAGTCGTATAGCCGCCATCGTTTGTATAACAGCTATATGAGCTGCTGGAACCATTCTAAAAGCGACATTTTGAGTCTTATAGCCGCCATTCTTTGTATAACAGCTATACAAGCTGCTGGACATTTTGAGTCTTATAGCCGCCATTTTTTATATAACAGCTATACAAGCTGCTGGAACCATTCTACAACCGCCATTTTGAGTCTTATAGCCGCCATTCTTTATATAACAGCTATACAAGCTGCTGGACATTTTGAGTCTTATAGCCGCCATCCTTTATATCATAGCTATACAAGCTGCTAGATCCGTAATACTGCCGCCATTTTGAGTCGTGTAGCCGCCATCGTTTGTATAACAGCTATATGAGCTGCTGGAACCATTCTACAAGCGACATTTTGAGTCTTATAGCCGCCATTCTTTATATAACAGCTATACAAGCTGCTGGAACCATTCTACAACCGCCATTTTGAGTCGTATAGACTATAGACTTATAGACTTATAGACCAATGTACTGTCGCCATTTTGAGTCGTATAGCCGCCATCGTTTTTCTAACAGTTATATGAGCTGCTGGAACCATTCTACAAGCGACATTTTGAGTCTTATCGCCGCCATTCTTTATATAACAGCTATACAAGCTGCTGGAACCATTCTACAACCGCCATTTTGAGTCCTATAGCCGCCATCCTTTATATCATAGCTATACAAGCTGCTGGATCCGCAATACTGCCGCCATTTTGAGTCGTATAGCCGCCATCGTTTCTATGACAGCTATATGAGCTGCTGGAACCATTCTACAAGCGACATTTTGAGTCTTATAGCCGCCATTCTTTATATAACAGCTATACAAGCTGCTGGAACCATTCTACAACCGCCATTTTGAGTCTTATAGCCGCCATCGTTTACATCATAGCTATAGAAACTGCTGGAACTGTAATACTGCCGCCATTTTGAGTCTTATAGCCGCCATCCTTTACATAACAGCTATACAAGCTGCTTGATGCGTAATACTGCCGACATTTGGGTCGTATAGCCGCCATCGTTTCTATAACAGCTACACGAGTTGTTGGAACCGTTCTACTGCCGCCATTTGGAGTCTCAAAGCCGCCATTTTTTATATTACAGCTATAAAAGCTGCTGAAACCTTTCTACAGCCGCCATTTTGCTTCTCATAGCCGCCATCCTTTATATAACAGCAATACCAGCTGATGGAACCGTTCTACTACCGCAATTTTAAGTCTTATAGCCGCCATTCTTTATATAACAGCTATACAAGCTGCTGGAACCATTCTACAACCGCCATTTTGAGTCTTATAGCCGTCATCGTTTACATCATAGCTATACAAGCTGCTGGATCCGTAATACTGCCGCCATTTGGGTCGTATAGCCGCCATTTCTTATACCCTTGCAAAAAGGGTATATTAATTTTGGTCAGAAGTGTGCAACGCATAGAACGATGCATCTCAGACCATATAAAGTATATATATTCTTGATCAGCACGACGAGACGAGTTCAAATAGCCATGTCCGTCCGTCCGTCTGGATCAACGCGAACTACTCCGAGACCGTAAGAGCAACAGCGCTGAAATTTTGCACGTATGCTTGTATATACTGCAGGCGGATTCAGCCGGATCGGACCACTATATCATATAGCTTCCATACAAACGTCAAAGTCACGAACAGTGACTTTTCTCAATAACTTCTTTATTTTATCAGCAATTGTCATAAAAGTTGGTATTTGTCAGTTTGGTGCTCCTATTAATAATTGTGCCAAATTTGATCAAGATCGGGTGAATATATCATATAGCTCCCATACAAACGTCAAAGTCACGAACGGTGACTTTTCTCAATAACTTCGTTATTTTATCAGCAATTGTCATAAAAGTTTGTATTTGTCAGTTTGGTGCTCCTATTAATAATTGTGCCAAATTTGATCAAGATCGGGTGACTATATCATATAGCTCCCATACAAACGGCAAAGTCACAAACAGTGACTTTCTCAATAACTAAAAGTTTGTATTAGTCAGTTTTGTGCTATTTTTAATAATTGTGCCAAATATGATCAAGATCGGGTGACTATATCATATAGCTCCCATAAAAACGATCGGTGAAAAACAGTGACTTTCATCAAAAAGTTCGTTATATCCTATGCTAAGATTGAAGGCCGTTCTTTCGCAGACATTAGACTTTTTGGATAAAACGTTTTTACACTTTGATGACGATGGGTAAGGAAAGAATTACCAAAACAGTTGCAAGGGTATACAAACTTCGACGTGGTCGAAGTTAACCCTGCTGCTCTTATAGCCGCCATTCCTTATATAACAGCTATACAAGCTGCTGGAACCATTCTACACCCGCCATTTTGAGTCTTATAGCCGTTATCCTTTATATAACAGCTATACCACCTGATGGAACCGTTCTAATACCGCAATTTTAAGTCTTATAGCCGCCATTCTTAATATAACAGCTATACAAGCTGCTGGAACCATTCTACAACCGCAACCGATTCTTTAGACAATAGCTATACAAGTTGCTGGAACCATTCTACAATCGCTGCTGGATCCGTAATACTGCCGCCATTTTGAGTCGTATAGCCGCCATTGTTTCTATAACAGCTATATGAGCTGCTGGAACCATTCTACAAGCGACATTTTGAGTCTTATAGCCGCCATTCTTTTTATAACAGCTATACAAGCTGCTGGAACCATTCTACAACCGCAACCGGTTCTTTAGACAATAGCTATACAAGTTGCTGGAACCATTCTACAATCGCTGCTGGATCCGTAATACTGCCGCCATTTTGAGTCGTATAGCCGCCATCGTTTGTATAACAGCTATATGAGCTGCTGGAACCATTCTAAAAGCGACATTTTGAGTCTTATAGCCGCCATTCTTTGTATAACAGCTATACAAGCTGCTGGACATTTTGAGTCTTATAGCCGCCATTTTTTATATAACAGCTATACAAGCTGCTGGAACCATTCTACAACCGCCATTTTGAGTCTTATAGCCGCCATTCTTTATATAACAGCTATACAAGCTGCTGGACATTTTGAGTCTTATAGCCGCCATCCTTTATATCATAGCTATACAAGCTGCTAGATCCGTAATACTGCCGCCATTTTGAGTCGTGTAGCCGCCATCGTTTGTATAACAGCTATATGAGCTGCTGGAACCATTCTACAAGCGACATTTTGAGTCTTATAGCCGCCATTCTTTATATAACAGCTATACAAGCTGCTGAAACCATTCTACAACCGCCATTTTGAGTCTTATAGCCGCCATCGTTTACATCATAGCTATAGAAACTGCTGGAACTGTAATACTGCCGCCATTTTGAATCTTATAGCCGCCATCGTTTCTATAACAGCTATATGAGCTGCTGGAACCATTCTACAACCGCCATTTTGAGTCTTATAGCCGCCATCCTTTATATCATAGCTATACAAGCTGCTAGATCCGTAATACTGCCGCCATTTTGAGTCGTGTAGCCGCCATCGTTTCTATAACAGCTATATGAGCTGCTGGAACCATTCTACAAGCGACATTTTGAGTCTTATAGCCGCCATCCTTTATATCATAGCTATACAAGCTGCTGGATCCGTAATACTGCCGCCATTTTGAGTCGTATAGCCGCCATCATTTCTACAACAGCTATATGAGCTGCTGCAACCATTCTACAAACGACGCCAACTTTTAAATAACAGCTGTAGAAGCTGCTGGAACCATTCTACATTCGCCATTTTGAGTCTTATAGCCGCCATCCTTTATATCATAGCTATACAAGCTGCTGGATCCGCAATACTGCCGCCATTTTGAGTCGTATAGCCGCCATCGTTTCTATGACAGCTATATGAGCTGCTGGAACCATTCTACAAGCGACATTTTGAGTCTTATAGCCGCCATTCTTTATATAACAGCTATACAAGCTGCTGGAACCATTCTACAACCGCCATTTTGAGTCTTATAGCCGCCATCGTTTACATCATAGCTATAGAAACTGCTGGAACTGTAATACTGCCGCCATTTTGAGTCTTATAGCCGCCATCCTTTACATAACAGCTATACAAGCTGCTTGATGCGTAATACTGCCGCCATTTGGGTCGTATAGCCGCCATCGTTTCTATAACAGCTACACGAGTTGTTGGAACCGTTCTACTGCCGCCATTTGGAGTCTCAAAGCCGCCATTTTTTATATAACAGCTATAAACGCTGCTGAAACCTTTCTACAGCCGCCATTTTGCTTGTCATAGCCGCCATCCTTTATATAACAGCAATACCAGCTGATGGAACCGTTCTACTACCGCAATTTTAAG
The DNA here is from genome assembly GCA_018152135.1 of Drosophila paulistorum. NCBI lineage: Eukaryota > Metazoa > Arthropoda > Insecta > Diptera > Drosophilidae > Drosophila > Drosophila paulistorum. Next base: position 537,789 of record JAECXG010000159.1, read on the forward strand.
TCTTATAGCCGCCATTCTTTATATAACAGCTATACAAGCTGCTGGAACCATTCTACAACCGCCATTTTGAGTCTTATAGCCGTCATCGTTTACATCATAGCTATACAAGCTGCTGGATCCGTAATACTGCCGCCATTTGGGTCGTATAGCCGCCATTTCTTATACCCTTGCAAAAAGGGTATATTAATTTTGGTCAGAAGTGTGCAACGCATAGAACGATGCATCTCAGACCATATAAAGTATATATATTCTTGATCAGCACGACGAGACGAGTTCAAATAGCCATGTCCGTTCTTCCGTCCGTCCGTCTGGATCAACGCGAACTACCCGAGACCGTAAGAGCAACAGCGCTGAAATTTTGCACGTATGCTTGTATATACTGCAGGCGGATTCAGCCGGATCGGACCACTATATCATATAGCTTCCATACAAACGTCAAAGTCACGAACAGTGACTTTTCTCAATAACTTCTTTATTTTATCAGCAATTGTCATAAAAGTTTGTATTTGTCAGTTTGGTGTTCCTATTAATAATTGTGCCAAATTTGATCAAGATCGGGTGAATATATCATATAGCTCCCATACAAACGTCAAAGTCACGAACGGTGACTTTTCTCAATAACTTCGTTAGTTTATCAGCAATTGTCATAAAAGTTGGTATTTGTCAGTTCGGTGCTCCTATTAGTAATTGTGCCAAATTTGATCAAGATCGGGTGACTATATCATATAGCTCCCATACAAACGGCAAAGTCACAAACAGTGACTTTCTCAATAACTAAAAGTTTGTATTAGTCAGTTTTGTGCTATTTTTAATAATTGTGCCAAATATGATCAAGATCGGGTGACTATATCATATAGCTCCCATAAAAACGATCGGTGAAAAACAGTGACTTTCATCAAAAAGTTCGTTATATCCTATGCTAAGATTGAAGGCCGTTCTTTCGCAGACATTAGACTTTTGGATAAAACGTTTTTACACTTTGATGGCGATGGGTAAGGAAAGAATTACCAAAACAGTTGCAAGGGTATACAAACTTCGACGTGGTCGAAGTTAACCCCGGCCCTCTGGTTATAAAATAGCTGTAGAATCTGCTGGAACCATTCTACACCCGCCATTTTGAGTCTTATAGCCGTTATCCTTTATATAACAGCTATACCACCTGATGGAACCGTTCTAATACCGCAATTTTAAGTCTTATAGCCGCCATTCTTAATATAACAGCTATACAAGCTGCTGGAACCATTCTACAACCGCAACCGATTCTTTAGACAATAGCTATACAAGTTGCTGGAACCATTCTACAATCGCTGCTGGATCCGTAATACTGCCGCCATTTTGAGTCGTATAGCCGCCATTGTTTCTATAACAGCTATATGAGCTGCTGGAACCATTCTACAAGCGACATTTTGAGTCTTATAGCCGCCATTCTTTTTATAACAGCTATACAAGCTGCTGGAACCATTCTACAACCGCAACCGATTCTTTAGACAATAGCTATACAAGTTGCTGGAACCATTCTACAATCGCTGCTGGATCCGTAATACTGCCGCCATTTTGAGTCGTATAGCCGCCATCGTTTGTATAACAGCTATATGAGCTGCTGGAACCATTCTAAAAGCGACATTTTGAGTCTTATAGCCGCCATTCTTTGTATAACAGCTATACAAGCTGCTGGACATTTTGAGTCTTATAGCCGCCATTTTTTATATAACAGCTATACAAGCTGCTGGAACCATTCTACAACCGCCATTTTGAGTCTTATAGCCGCCATTCTTTATATAACAGCTATACAAGCTGCTGGACATTTTGAGTCTTATAGCCGCCATCCTTTATATCATAGCTATACAAGCTGCTAGATCCGTAATACTGCCGCCATTTTGAGTCGTGTAGCCGCCATCGTTTGTATAACAGCTATATGAGCTGCTGGAACCATTCTACAAGCGACATTTTGAGTCTTATAGCCGCCATTCTTTATATAACAGCTATACAAGCTGCTGGAACCATTCTACAACCGCCATTTTGAGTCGTATAGACTATAGACTTATAGACTTATAGACCAATGTACTGTCGCCATTTTGAGTCGTATAGCCGCCATCGTTTTTCTAACAGTTATATGAGCTGCTGGAACCATTCTACAAGCGACATTTTGAGTCTTATCGCCGCCATTCTTTATATAACAGCTATACAAGCTGCTGGAACCATTCTACAACCGCCATTTTGAGTCCTATAGCCGCCATCCTTTATATCATAGCTATACAAGCTGCTGGATCCGCAATACTGCCGCCATTTTGAGTCGTATAGCCGCCATCGTTTCTATGACAGCTATATGAGCTGCTGGAACCATTCTACAAGCGACATTTTGAGTCTTATAGCCGCCATTCTTTATATAACAGCTATACAAGCTGCTGGAACCATTCTACAACCGCCATTTTGAGTCTTATAGCCGCCATCGTTTACATCATAGCTATAGAAACTGCTGGAACTGTAATACTGCCGCCATTTTGAGTCTTATAGCCGCCATCCTTTACATAACAGCTATACAAGCTGCTTGATGCGTAATACTGCCGACATTTGGGTCGTATAGCCGCCATCGTTTCTATAACAGCTACACGAGTTGTTGGAACCGTTCTACTGCCGCCATTTGGAGTCTCAAAGCCGCCATTTTTTATATTACAGCTATAAAAGCTGCTGAAACCTTTCTACAGCCGCCATTTTGCTTCTCATAGCCGCCATCCTTTATATAACAGCAATACCAGCTGATGGAACCGTTCTACTACCGCAATTTTAAGTCTTATAGCCGCCATTCTTTATATAACAGCTATACAAGCTGCTGGAACCATTCTACAACCGCCATTTTGAGTCTTATAGCCGTCATCGTTTACATCATAGCTATACAAGCTGCTGGATCCGTAATACTGCCGCCATTTGGGTCGTATAGCCGCCATTTCTTATACCCTTGCAAAAAGGGTATATTAATTTTGGTCAGAAGTGTGCAACGCATAGAACGATGCATCTCAGACCATATAAAGTATATATATTCTTGATCAGCACGACGAGACGAGTTCAAATAGCCATGTCCGTCCGTCCGTCTGGATCAACGCGAACTACTCCGAGACCGTAAGAGCAACAGCGCTGAAATTTTGCACGTATGCTTGTATATACTGCAGGCGGATTCAGCCGGATCGGACCACTATATCATATAGCTTCCATACAAACGTCAAAGTCACGAACAGTGACTTTTCTCAATAACTTCTTTATTTTATCAGCAATTGTCATAAAAGTTGGTATTTGTCAGTTTGGTGCTCCTATTAATAATTGTGCCAAATTTGATCAAGATCGGGTGAATATATCATATAGCTCCCATACAAACGTCAAAGTCACGAACGGTGACTTTTCTCAATAACTTCGTTATTTTATCAGCAATTGTCATAAAAGTTTGTATTTGTCAGTTTGGTGCTCCTATTAATAATTGTGCCAAATTTGATCAAGATCGGGTGACTATATCATATAGCTCCCATACAAACGGCAAAGTCACAAACAGTGACTTTCTCAATAACTAAAAGTTTGTATTAGTCAGTTTTGTGCTATTTTTAATAATTGTGCCAAATATGATCAAGATCGGGTGACTATATCATATAGCTCCCATAAAAACGATCGGTGAAAAACAGTGACTTTCATCAAAAAGTTCGTTATATCCTATGCTAAGATTGAAGGCCGTTCTTTCGCAGACATTAGACTTTTTGGATAAAACGTTTTTACACTTTGATGACGATGGGTAAGGAAAGAATTACCAAAACAGTTGCAGGGTATACAAACTTCGACGTGGTCGAAGTTAACCCTGCTGCTCTTATAGCCGCCATTCCTTATATAACAGCTATACAAGCTGCTGGAACCATTCTACACCCGCCATTTTGAGTCTTATAGCCGTTATCCTTTATATAACAGCTATACCACCTGATGGAACCGTTCTAATACCGCAATTTTAAGTCTTATAGCCGCCATTCTTAATATAACAGCTATACAAGCTGCTGGAACCATTCTACAACCGCAACCGATTCTTTAGACAATAGCTATACAAGTTGCTGGAACCATTCTACAATCGCTGCTGGATCCGTAATACTGCCGCCATTTTGAGTCGTATAGCCGCCATTGTTTCTATAACAGCTATATGAGCTGCTGGAACCATTCTACAAGCGACATTTTGAGTCTTATAGCCGCCATTCTTTTTATAACAGCTATACAAGCTGCTGGAACCATTCTACAACCGCAACCGGTTCTTTAGACAATAGCTATACAAGTTGCTGGAACCATTCTACAATCGCTGCTGGATCCGTAATACTGCCGCCATTTTGAGTCGTATAGCCGCCATCGTTTGTATAACAGCTATATGAGCTGCTGGAACCATTCTAAAAGCGACATTTTGAGTCTTATAGCCGCCATTCTTTGTATAACAGCTATACAAGCTGCTGGACATTTTGAGTCTTATAGCCGCCATTTTTTATATAACAGCTATACAAGCTGCTGGAACCATTCTACAACCGCCATTTTGAGTCTTATAGCCGCCATTCTTTATATAACAGCTATACAAGCTGCTGGACATTTTGAGTCTTATAGCCGCCATCCTTTATATCATAGCTATACAAGCTGCTAGATCCGTAATACTGCCGCCATTTTGAGTCGTGTAGCCGCCATCGTTTGTATAACAGCTATATGAGCTGCTGGAACCATTCTACAAGCGACATTTTGAGTCTTATAGCCGCCATTCTTTATATAACAGCTATACAAGCTGCTGAAACCATTCTACAACCGCCATTTTGAGTCTTATAGCCGCCATCGTTTACATCATAGCTATAGAAACTGCTGGAACTGTAATACTGCCGCCATTTTGAATCTTATAGCCGCCATCGTTTCTATAACAGCTATATGAGCTGCTGGAACCATTCTACAACCGCCATTTTGAGTCTTATAGCCGCCATCCTTTATATCATAGCTATACAAGCTGCTAGATCCGTAATACTGCCGCCATTTTGAGTCGTGTAGCCGCCATCGTTTCTATAACAGCTATATGAGCTGCTGGAACCATTCTACAAGCGACATTTTGAGTCTTATAGCCGCCATCCTTTATATCATAGCTATACAAGCTGCTGGATCCGTAATACTGCCGCCATTTTGAGTCGTATAGCCGCCATCATTTCTACAACAGCTATATGAGCTGCTGCAACCATTCTACAAACGACGCCAACTTTTAAATAACAGCTGTAGAAGCTGCTGGAACCATTCTACATTCGCCATTTTGAGTCTTATAGCCGCCATCCTTTATATCATAGCTATACAAGCTGCTGGATCCGCAATACTGCCGCCATTTTGAGTCGTATAGCCGCCATCGTTTCTATGACAGCTATATGAGCTGCTGGAACCATTCTACAAGCGACATTTTGAGTCTTATAGCCGCCATTCTTTATATAACAGCTATACAAGCTGCTGGAACCATTCTACAACCGCCATTTTGAGTCTTATAGCCGCCATCGTTTACATCATAGCTATAGAAACTGCTGGAACTGTAATACTGCCGCCATTTTGAGTCTTATAGCCGCCATCCTTTACATAACAGCTATACAAGCTGCTTGATGCGTAATACTGCCGCCATTTGGGTCGTATAGCCGCCATCGTTTCTATAACAGCTACACGAGTTGTTGGAACCGTTCTACTGCCGCCATTTGGAGTCTCAAAGCCGCCATTTTTTATATAACAGCTATAAACGCTGCTGAAACCTTTCTACAGCCGCCATTTTGCTTGTCATAGCCGCCATCCTTTATATAACAGCAATACCAGCTGATGGAACCGTTCTACTACCGCAATTTTAAGTCTTATAGCCGCCATTCTTTATATAACAGCTATACAAGCTGCTGGAACCATTCTACAACCGCCATTTTGAGTCTTATAGCCGTCATCGTTTACATCATAGCTATACAAGCTGCTGGATCCGTAATACTGCCGCCATTTGGGTCGTATAGCCGCCATTTCTTATACCCTTGCAAAAAGGGTATATTAATTTTGGTCAGAAGTGTGCAACGCATAGAACGATGCATCTCAGACCATATAAAGTATATATATTCTTGATCAGCACGACGAGACGAGTTCAAATAGCCATGTCCGTTCTTCCGTCCGTCCGTCTGGATCAACGCGAACTACTCCGAGACCGTAAGAGCAACAGCGCTGAAATTTTGCACGTATGCTTGTATATACTGCAGGCGGATTCAGCCGGATCGGACCACTATATCATATAGCTTCCATACAAACGTCAAAGTCACGAACAGTGACTTTTCTCAATAACTTCTTTATTTTATCAGCAATTGTCATAAAAGTTTGTATTTGTCAGTTTGGTGTTCCTATTAATAATTGTGCCAAATTTGATCAAGATCGGGTGAATATATCATATAGCTCCCATACAAACGTCAAAGTCACGAACGGTGACTTTTCTCAATAACTTCGTTAGTTTATCAGCAATTGTCATAAAAGTTGGTATTTGTCAGTTCGGTGCTCCTATTAGTAATTGTGCCAAATTTGATCAAGATCGGGTGACTATATCATATAGCTCCCATACAAACGGCAAAGTCACAAACAGTGACTTTCTCAATAACTAAAAGTTTGTATTAGTCAGTTTTGTGCTATTTTTAATAATTGTGCCAAATATGATCAAGATCGGGTGACTATATCATATAGCTCCCATAAAAACGATCGGTGAAAAACAGTGACTTTCATCAAAAAGTTCGTTATATCCTATGCTAAGATTGAAGGCCGTTCTTTCGCAGACATTAGACTTTTTGGATAAAACGTTTTTACACTTTGATGGCGATGGGTAAGGAAAGAATTACCAAAACAGTTGCAAGGGTATACAAACTTCGACGTGGTCGAAGTTAACCCCGGCCCTCTGGTTATAAAATAGCTGTAGAATCTGCTGGAACCATTCTACACCCGCCATTTTGAGTCTTATAGCCGTTATCCTTCATATAACAGCTATACCAGCTGATGGAACCGTTCTAATACCGCAATTTTAAGTCTTATAGCCGCCATTCTTAATATAACAGCTATACAAGCTGCTGGAACCATTCTACAACCGCCATTTTGAGTCTTATAGCCGCCATCGTTTACATCATAGCTATAGAAACTGCTGGAACTGTAATACTGCCGCCATTTTGAATCTATAGCCGCCATCGTTTCTATAACAGCTATATGAGCTGCTGGAACCATTCTACAACCGCCATTTTGAGTCTTATAGCCGCCATCCTTTATATCATAGCTATACAAGCTGCTGGATCCGCAATACTGCCGCCATTTTGAGTCGTATAGCCGCCATCGTTTCTATGACAGCTATATGAGCTGCTGGAACCATTCTACAAGCGACATTTTGAGTCTTATAGCCGCCATTCTTTATATAACAGCTATACAAGCTGCTGGAACCATTCTACAACCGCCATTTTGAGTCTTATAGCCGCCATCGTTTACATCATAGCTATAGAAACTGCTGGAACTGTAATACTGCCGCCATTTTGAGTCTTATAGCCGCCATCCTTTACATAACAGCTATACAAGCTGCTTGATGCGTAATACTGCCGCCATTTGGGTCGTATAGCCGCCATCGTTTCTATAACAGCTACACGAGTTGTTGGAACCGTTCTACTGCCGCCATTTGGAGTCTCAAAGCCGCCATTTTTTATATTACAGCTATAAAAGCTGCTGAAACCTTTTTACAGCCGCCATTTTGCTTCTCATAGCCGCCATCCTTCATATAACAGCAATACCAGCTGATGGAACCGTTCTACTACCGCAATTTTAAGTCTTATAGCCGCCATTCTTTATATAACAGCTATACAAGCTGCTGGAACCATTCTACAACCGCCATTTTGAGTCTTATAGCCGTCATCGTTTACATCATAGCTATTACATCAAGCTGCTGGATCCGTAATACTGCCGCCATTTGGGTCGTATAGCCGCCATTTCTTATACCCTTGCAAAAAGGGTATATTAATTTTGGTCAGAAGTGTGCAACGCATAGAACGAAGCATCTCAGACCATATAAAGTATATATATTCTCGATCAGCACGACGAGACGAGTTCAAATGTCATGTCCGTCCGTCCGTCTGTCCGTCTGGATCAACGCGAACTACTCCGAGACCGTAAGAGCAACAGCGCTGAAATTTTGCACGTATGCTTGTATATACTGCAGGCGGATTCAGCCGGATCGGACCACTATATCATATAGCTTCCATACAAACGTCAAAGTCACGAACAGTGACTTTTCTCAATAACTTCTTTATTTTATCAGCAATTGTCATAAAAGTTTGTATTTGTCAGTTTGGTGTTCCTATTAATAATTGTGCCACATTTGATCAAGATCGGGTGAATATATCATATAGCTCCCATACAAACGTCAAAGTCACGAACGGTGACTTTTCTCAATAACTTCGTTATTTTATCAGCAATTGTCATAAAAGTTGGTATTTGTCAGTTTGGTGCTCCTATTAATAATTGTGCAAAATTTGAGCAAGATCGGGTGACTATATCATATAGCTCCCATACAAACGGCAAAGTCACAAACAGTGACTTTCTCAATAACTAAAAGTTTGTATTAGTCAGTTTTGTGCTATTTTTAATAATTGTGCCAAATATGATCAAGATCGGGTGACTATATCATATAGCTCCCATAAAAACGATCGGTGAAAAACAGTGACTTTCATCAAAAAGTTCGTTATATCCTATGCTAAGATTGAAGGCCGTTCTTTCGCAGACATTAAACTTTTTGTATAAAACGTTTTTACACTTTGATGGCGATGGTTAAGAAAAGAATTCGACGTGGTCGAAGTTAACCCCGGCCCTCTGGTTATAAAATAGCTGTAGAAGCTGCTGGAACCATTCTACACCCGCCATTTTGAGCCTTATAGCCGTTATCCTTTATATAACAGCTATACCAGCTGATGGAACCGTTCTAATACCGCAATTTTAAGTCTTATAGCCGCCATTCTTAATATAACAGCTATACAAACTGCTGGATCCGTAATACTGCCGCCATTTTGAGTCCTATAGCCTCCATCGTTTCTATAACAACTAAACGAGCTGCTGGAACCATTCTACAAGTGAAATTTCAGGTCTTATAGCCGCCATCCTTTATATAACAGATTTACAAGCTACTGGAACCATTCTACAGCCGCCATTTTGAGTCTTATAGCCGCCATCCTTTCCATAACAGATATAAAAGCTGCTGAAACCATTCTACAAACTTCATTTTGAGTCCTATAGCCGCCATCCTTTATATCATAGCTATACAAGCAGCTGGATCCGTAATACTGCCGCCATTTGGGTCGTATAGCCGCCATTTTTCATAAAATAGCTGTAGAAGCTGCTGGAACCATTCTACACCCGCCATTTTGAGTCTTATAACCGTTATCCTTTATATAACAGCTATACCAGCTGATGCAGCCGTTCTAATACCGCAAGTTTAAGTCTTATAGCCGCCATTCTTAATATAACAGCTATACAAGCAGCTGGAACCGTTTTTCTGCAGCCATTTTGAGTCTCAAAGCCGCCATTCTTTATATTACAGCTATAAAAGCTGCTGAAACCTTTCTACAGCCGCCATTTTGCTTCTTATAGCCGCCATCCTTTATATAACAGCTATACCAGCCGATGAAACCGTTCTACTACCGTAATCTTATGTCTTATAGCCGCCATTCTTTATATAACAGCTATACAAGCTGCTGGAACCATTCTACAACCGCCATTTCGAGTCTTATAGCCGCAATTCTTCAGACAATAGCTATACAAGTTGCTGGAACCATTCTACAATCGCCAGTTTGAGTCTTATAGCCGCCATCCTTCACACCATAGCTATAGAAACTGCTGGAACTGTAATACTGCCGCCATTTTGAGTCGCATAGCCGCCATCGTTTCTATAACAGCCATACAAGCTGCTGGAACCATAATAAAGACGCCATTTACATTCTTATAGCCCTCATCCTTTATATAACAGCTATACTAGCTGATGGAACCGTTCTACTACCGCAATTTTAAGTCTTATAGCCGCCATTCTTTATATAACAGCTATACAAGCTGCTGGAACCATTTTTCCGCACCCATTTTGAGTCTCGAAGCAATGCTGGAACCATTCTAAAGCCGCCATTTTGACTCTTATAGCCGCAATCTCTTTACATCACAGCTATACAAGCTGGTGGAACCGTAATACTGCCGCCATTTTGAGTCGTATAGCCGCCATCGTTTCTATAACAACTAAACGAGCTGCTGGAACCATTCTACAAGTGAAATTTCAGGTCTTGTAGCCGCCATCCTTTATATGACAGATTTACAAGCTACCGGAACCATTCTACAACCGCCATTTTGAGTCTTATAGCCGCCATCCTTTCCATACCAGATATAAAAGCTGCTGAAACCATTCTACAAACTTCATTTTGAGTCCTATAGCCGCCATCCTTTATATCATAGCTATACAAGCAGCTGGATCCGTAATACTGCCGCCATTTGGGTCGTATAGCCGCCATTTTTCATAAAATAGCTGTAGAAGCTGCTGGAACCATTCTACACCCGCCATTTTGAGTCTTATAACCGTTATCTTTTATATAACAGCTATACCAGCTGATGCAGCCGTTCTAATACCGCAATTTTAAGTCTTATAGCCGCCATTCTTAATATAACAGCTATACAAGCTGCTGGAACCGTTTTTCTACTGCCATTTTGAGTCTTATAGCCGCCATCCTTTATATCATAGCCATACAAGCTGCTGGATCCGTAATACTGCCGCCATTTTAAGTCGTTTAGCCGCCATCGTTTCTAAAACAGCTATAAGAGCTGCTGGAACCATTCTACAAGTGAAATTTCAGGTCTTATAGCCGCCATCCTTTATATAACAGATTTACAAGCTACTGGAACCATTCTACAGCCGCCATTTTGAGTCTTATAGCCGCCATCCTTTCCATAACAGATATAAAAGCTGCTGGAACCATTCTACAAACTTCATTTTGAGTCCTATAGCCGCCATCCTTTATATCATAGCTATACAAGCAGCTGGATCCGTAATACTGCCGCCATTTGGGTCGTATAGCCGCCATTTTTCATAAAATAGCTGTAGAAGCTGCTGGAACCATTCTACACCCGCCATTTTGAGTCTTATAATCGTTATCCTTTATATAACAGCTATACCAGCTGATGCAGCCGTTCTAATCCCGCAAGTTTAAGTCTTATAGCCGCCATTCTTAATATAACAGCTATACAAGCAGCTGGAACCGTTTTTCTGCAGCCATTTTGAGTCTCAAAGCCGCCATTCTTTATATTACAGCTATAAAAGCTGCTGAAACCTTTCTACAGCCGCCATTTTGCTTCTTATAGCCGCCATCCTTTATATAACAGCTATACCAGCCGATGAAACCGTTCTACTACCGTAATCTTATGTCTTATAGCCGCCATTCTTTATATAACAGCTATACAAGCTGCTGGAACCATTCTACAACCGCCATTTCGAGTCTTATAGCCGCGATTCTTTAGACAATAGCTATACAAGTTGCTGGAACCATTCTACAATCGCCAGTTTGAGTCTTATAGCCGCCATCCTTCACACCATAGCTATAGAAACTGCTGGAACTGTAATACTGCCGCCATTTTGAGTCGCATAGCCGCCATCGTTTCTATAACAGCCATACAAGCTGGTGGAACCATAATACAGACGCCATTTTCATTCCTATAGCCCTCATCCTTTATATAACAGCTATACTAGCTGATGGAACCGTTCTACTACCGCAATTTTAAGTCTTATAGCCGCCATTCTTTATATAACAGCTATACAAGCTGCTGGAACCGTTTTTCCGCACCCATTTTGAGTCTCAAAGCAATGCTGGAACCATTCTAAAGCCGCCATTTTGACTCTTATAGCCGCAATCTCTTTACATCACAGCTATACAAGCTGGTGGAACCGTAATACTGCCGCCATTTTGAGTCGTATAGCCGCCATCGTTTCTATAACAACTAAACGAGCTGCTGGAACAATTCTACAAGTGAAATTTCAGGTCTTGTAGCCGCCATCCTTTATATGACAGATTTACAAGCTACTGGAACCATTGTACAGCCGCCATTTTGAGTCTTATAGCAGCCATCCTTTCCATACCAGATATAAAAGCTGCTGAAACCATTCTACAAACTTCATTTTGAGTCCCATAGCCGCCATCGTTTATATAACAGCTATACAAGCTGCTGAAATCGTTTTACTGCCGCCATTTTGAGTCTTATGCCGCCATCCCTTCCATAACAGATATAAAAGCAGCTGGAACCATTCTACATACGCTATTTTGAGTCTTATAGCCGCCATCCTTTATATAACAGATTTACAAGCTACTGGAATCATTCTACAGCCGCCATTTTGAGACTTATAGCCGCCATCCTTTATATAACAGCTATACCAGCCGATGAAACCGTTCTACTACCGTAATCTTATGTCTTATAGCCGCCATTCTTTATATAACAGCTATACAAGCTGCTGGAACCATTCTACAACCGCCATTTCGAGTCTTATAGCCGCAATTCTTCAGACAATAGCTATACAAGTTGCTGGAACCATTCTACAATCGCCAGTTTGAGTCTTATAGCCGCCATCCTTCACACCATAGCTATAGAAACTGCTGGAACTGTAATACTGCCGCCATTTTGAGTCGCATAGCCGCCATCGTTTCTATAACAGCCATACAAGCTGCTGGAACCATAATAAAGACGCCATTTTCATTCTTATAGCCCTCATCCTTTATATAACAGCTATACTAGCTGATGGAACCGTTCTACTACCGCAATTTTAAGTCTTATAGCCGCCATTCTTTATATAACAGCTATACAAGCTGCTGGAACCATTTTTCCGCACCCATTTTGAGTCTCGAAGCAATGCTGGAACCATTCTAAAGCCGCCATTTTGACTCTTATAGCCGCAATCTCTTTACATCACAGCTATACAAGCTGGTGGAACCGTAATACTGCCGCCATTTTGAGTCGTATAGCCGCCATCGTTTCTATAACAACTAAACGAGCTGCTGGAACCATTCTACAAGTGAAATTTCAGGTCTTGTAGCCGCCATCCTTTATATGACAGATTTACAAGCTACTGGAACCATTCTACAGCCGCCATTTTGAGTCTTATAGCCGCCATCCTTTCCATACCAGATATAAAAGCTGCTGAAACCATTCTACAAACTTCATTTTGAGTCCTATAGCCGCCATCCTTTATATCATAGCTATACAAGCAGCTGGATCCGTAATACTGCCGCCATTTGGGTCGTATAGCCGCCATTTTTCATAAAATAGCTGTAGAAGCTGCTGGAACCATTCTACACCCGCCATTTTGAGTCTTATAACCGTTATCCTTTATATAACAGCTATACCAGCTGATGCAGCCGTTCTAATACCGCAATTTTAAGTCTTATAGCCGCCATTCTTAATATAACAGCTATACAAGCTGCTGGAACCGTTTTTCTGCTGCCATTTTGAGTCTTATAGCCGCCATCCTTTATATCATAGCCATACAAGCTGCTGGATCCGTAATACTGCCGCCATTTTAAGTCGTTTAGCCGCCATCGTTTCTAAAACAGCTATAAGAGCTGCTGGAACCATTCTACAAGTGAAATTTCAGGTCTTATAGCCGCCATCCTTTATATAACAGATTTACAAGCTACTGGAACCATTCTACAGCCGTCATTTTGAGTCTTATAGCCGCCATCCTTTCCATAACAGATATAAAAGCTGCTGGAACCATTCTACAAACTTCATTTTGAGTCCTATAGCCGCCATCCTTTATATCATAGCTATACAAGCAGCTGGATCCGTAATACTGCCGCCATTTGGGTCGTATAGCCGCCATTTTTCATAAAATAGCTGTAGAAGCTGCTGGAACCATTCTACACCCGCCATTTTGAGTCTTATAACCGTTATCCTTTATATAACAGCTATACCAGCTGATGCAGCCGTTCTAATACCGCAAGTTTAAGTCTTATAGCCGCCATTCTTAATATAACAGCTATACAAGCAGCTGGAACCGTTTTTCTGCAGCCATTTTGAGTCTCAAAGCCGCCATTCTTTATATTACAGCTATAAAAGCTGCTGAAACCTTTCTACAGCCGCCATTTTGCTTCTTATAGCCGCCATCCTTTATATAACAGCTATACCAGCCGATGAAACCGTTCTACTACCGTAATCTTATGTCTTATAGCCGCCATTCTTTATATAACAGCTATACAAGCTGCTGGAACCATTCTACAACCGCCATTTCGAGTCTTATAGCCGCGATTCTTTAGACAATAGCTATACAAGTTGCTGGAACCATTCTACAATCGCCAGTTTGAGTCTTATAGCCGCCATCCTTCACACCATAGCTATAGAAACTGCTGGAACTGTAATACTGCCGCCATTTTGAGTCGCATAGCCGCCATCGTTTCTATAACAGCCATACAAGCTGCTGGAACCATAATACAGACGCCATTTTCATTCTTATAGCCCTCATCCTTTATATAACAGCTATACTAGCTGATGGAACCGTTCTACTACCGCAATTTTAAGTCTTATAGCCGCCATTCTTTATATAACAGCTATACAAGCTGCTGGAACCGTTTTTCCGCACCCATTTTGAGTCTCAAAGCAATGCTGGAACCATTCTAAAGCCGCCATTTTGACTCTTATAGCCGCAATCTCTTTACATCACAGCTATACAAGCTGGTGGAACCGTAATACTGCCGCCATTTTGAGTCGTATAGCCGCCATCGTTTCTATAACAACTAAACGAGCTGCTGGAACAATTCTACAAGTCAAATTTCAGGTCTTGTAGCCGCCATCCTTTATATGACAGATTTACAAGCTACTGGAACCATTGTACAGCCGCCATTTTGAGTCTTATAGCCGCCATCCTTTCCATACCAGATATAAAAGCTGCTGAAACCATTCTACAAACTTCATTTTGAGTCCTATAGCCGCCATCGTTTATATAACAGCTATACAAGCTGCTGAAATCGTTTTACTGCCGCCATTTTGAGTCTTATGCCGCCATCCCTTCCATAACAGATATAAAAGCAGCTGGAACCATTCTACATACGCTATTTTGAGTCTTATAGCCGCCATCCTTTATATAACAGATTTACAAGCTACTGGAATCATTCTACAGCCGCCATTTTGAGACTTATAGCCGCAATCCTTTTCATAACAGATATAAAAGCTGCTGGAACCATTCTACAAACGCCATTTTGAGTCTTATAGCCGCCATCCTTTATATATCATCTATAGAAGCTGCTGAAACCTTTCTACTACCGCAATTTTAAGTCTTATAGCCGCCATTTTTTATATAACAGCTATACAAGCTGCTGGAGCCTTTTTTCTGCCGCCATTTTGAGTCTCAAAGCAGCCATTCTTTATATTACAGCTATACAAACTGCTAGAACCATTCTAAAGCCACCATTTTGAATGTTATAGCCGCAATTCTTATATCATAGCTATAGAAGCTGCTGGAACTGTAATGCTGCTGCCATTTTGAGTCTCATAGCCGCCATCCTTTATAAAACATCTATACAAGCTGCTGGAACCGTTTTTCTGCCGCCATTTTGAGTCTCAAAGCCGCCATTCTTTACATCATAGCTATACAAGCTACTGGAATGGTAATACTACCGCCATTTTGACTCGCATAGCCGCCATCGTTTCTATAACAGCTATACAATCTGCTGGAACCATAATACAACCGCCACTTTCGTTCCTATATCCGCCATCCTTTATATAACAGCTATACAAGCTGATGGAACCATAATACAGCCGCCATTTTGAGTCATATAGCCGTTTTCCTTTATATAACAGCTATACCAGCTGATGGAACCGTTCTACTACCGCCATTTTAAGTCTTATAGCCGCCATTCCTTATATAACAGCTATACAAGCTGCTGGAACCGTTTTACAACCGCCATTTGATTCTCAAAGCCGCCAACTTTTATATAACAGCTATAGAAGCTGCTGGAACCATTCTACATTCGCCATTTTGAGTCTTATAGCCGCCATCCTTTATATCATAGCTATACAAGCTGCTGGATCCGTAATACTGCCGCCATCATTTCTACAACAGCTATATGAGCTGCTGCAACCATTCTACAAACGACATTTTGAGTCTTATAGCCGCCATCGTTTCTATAACAACTAAACGAGCTGCTGGAACCATTCTACAACCGATATTTTGAGTCTTATAGCCGCCATCTTTTACATCATAGCTATACCAGCTGCTGGATCTGTAATACTGCCGCCATTTTGAGTCGTATAGCCGGCATCGTTTCTATAACAGCTATATGAGCTTCTGGAACCATTCTACTGCCGCCATTTTGAGTCTCAAAGCCGCCATTCTTTATATAACAGCTATACAAGCTGCTGGATCCATTCTACAACCGCCATTTTGAGTCTTAAAGCCGCCATCCTTTACATCTTAGCTATACCAGCTGCTGGATCCGTAATACTGCCGCCATTTTGAGTCGTATAGCCGCCATCGTTTCTATAACAGCTACATAAGCTGCTAGAACCATAATACAGACGCCACTTTCGTTCCTGTAGCCGCCATTCTTTATATAACAGCTATAAAAGCTGCTGGAACCATTCTTTTGCCGCTATTTTGAGTCTCATAGCCGCCATCTTTTATATAACCGCTGTAGAAGCTGCTGGGAACATTCTACAGACGCCATTTTCAGTTTTATAGTCGTTATCCTTTATATAACATCTATACAAGCAGGTGGAACTATAATACGGCTGACATTTTGAGTCTTATGGCCGCCATTTTTTACATAACAGCTATCGAAACTGCTGGAACCGTAATACTGCCGCCATTTTGAGTCTTATAGCCGCCATCTTTTGGATATCAGATAAACAAACTGCTGGAACCATATAGCCGCCATTTTCGTTCTTATAGCCACCATCCTTTATATAAGAACTTAACAAGCTGGTGCCATCCTTTATATAACAGCTATACAATCTGCTGGAACCATTCTACATCCGCCATTTTGAGTATTATAGTCGCCATCCTTTATGTAACAGGTATACAAGCTGCTGGAACCGTTCTACTGACGCCATTTTGAGTCTCATAGCCGCCATCCTTTTTATAACAGGTATACAAGCTTCAGCCACCATTTTGAGTCTTATAGCCGCCATTCTTTATATAACAGCTATACAAGCTGCTGGTACCATTCCACAACCGCCATTTTGAGTCCATCTTTTATGGCCGGCATTTTTTACACAACAGCTATCGAAGCTGCTGGAACCGTAATACTGCCGCCATTTTGAGTCTTATAGCCACCATCCTTTAAATAACAGCTATACAAGTTGATGGAACCATATTTGGGCCTCCATTTTGAATATTATAGCCATTATCCTTTATATAACAGCTATACAAGGTGCTGGGACCATTTCACAGACGTCATTTTGAGTCTTATAGCCGCCATCTTTTATATAAGAGCTAAATAAGCTGGTGCCATCCATTATATAACAGCTATACACTCTGATGGAACCATTCTACAATCGCCATTTTAAGTATTATAGCCGCCATCCTTTATGTAACAGGTATACAAGCTGCTGGAACCGTTCTACTGACGCCATTTTGAGTCTCATAGCCGCCATCCTTTACATCATAGCTATACCAGCTGCTGGATCCGTAATATTGTCGCCATTTTGAGTCGTATAGCCGCCATCGTTTCTATAACAGCTATATGAGCTGCTGGAACCATTCTACAAGCGTCATTTTGCGTCTTATAGCCGCCATTCTTTATATAACAGCTATACAAGCTGCTGGAACCATTCTACAACCGCCATTTTGAGTCTTATATCCGCTATCTTTTGTACATCAGATAAACAAACTGCTGGAACCATATAGCCCCCATTTTCCTTCTTATAGCCACCATCCTTTATATAAGAGCTTAACAAGCTGGTGCCATCCTTTATATAACAGCTATACAATCTGCTGGAACCATTCTACAACCGCCATTTTGAGTATTATAGCCGCCATCCTTTATGTAACAGGTATACAAGCTGCTGGAACCGTTCTACTGACGCCATTTTGAGTCTCATAGCCGCCATCCTTTTTATAACAGCTATACAAGCTGCTGGAACCATAATACAGCCGCCATTTTGAGTCTTAAGGCCGTCATCCTTTACATAATAGCTACACAAGCTGTTGGAACCGTAATACTGCCGCCATTTTGAGTCTTATAGTCGCCATACTTTACATCATAGCTATACAAGCTGATGGAACCATAATACAGCCTCCATTTTGATCCATATTTTATATAACAGCTATACAAGCTGCTGAAACCTTTTTACAGCCGCCATTTTGCTTCTTATAGCCGTTCTTATGGAACCGTTCTAATACCGCAATTTTAAGTCTTATATCCGCCATTCTTTATTTTACAGCAACAAGTTGATGGAACAATAATCGGGCCTCCACTTTGACTCTTATAGCCACTATCCTTTATATAAAAGCTATACAAGCTGCTGGGACCATTTTACAGCCGCCATTTTGAGCCTTTTAGCCGCCATCTTTTATATAACAGCCATACAAGCTGCTGGATCCGTAATTCTGCCGCCATTTTGCCACCATCGTTTCTATAACAGCTATATGATCTGCTGGAACCATTCTTCAGCCGCCATTTTGAGTCTTATAGCCGCCATTCTTTATATAACATTTTGAGTCCATCTTTTACAACATAGCTATACCAGCTGCTGGATCCGTAAAACTTCCGCCATTTTGAGTCGTTTAGACGACATCGTTTCTTTAACAGCTGTACAAGCTGCTGCAACCATAATACAGCCGCCGCTTTCGTTCTTATAGCTGCCATCCTTTATATAACAGCTATACAAGCTGCTGGAACCATTCTACAAGCGCCATTTTGAGACTTATAGACGCCATCCTTTTTAAAACAGCTATACAACCTGCTGGAACCATAATACAGCCGCCATTTTCAGTCTTATGGCCGGCATTTTTTACACAACAGCTATCGAAGCTGCTGGAACCGTAATACTGCTGCCATTTTGTGTCTTATAGCCGCCATCCTTTATATAACAGCTATACAAGTTGATGGAACCATATTTGGGCCTCCATTTTGAATATTATAGCCATTATCCTTTATATAACAGCTATACAAGCTGCTGGGACCATTTCACAGACGCCATTTTGAGTCTTATAGCCGCCATCTTTTATATAAGAGCTTAATAAGCTGGTGCCATCCTTTATATAACAGCTATACAATCTGCTGGAATCATTCTACAATCGCCATTTTAAGTATTATAGCCGCCATCCTTTATGTAACAGGTATACAAGCTGCTGGAACCGTTCTGCTGACGCCATTTTGAGTCTCATAGCCGCCATCCTTTACATCATAGCTATACCAGCTGCTGGATCCGTAATATTGTCGCCATTTTGAGTCGTATAGCCGCCATCGTTTCTATAACAGCTATATGAGCTGCTGGAACCATTCTACAAGCGACATTTTGCGTCTTATAGCCGCCATTCTTTATATAACAGCTATACAAGCTGCTGGAACCATTCTACAACCGCCATTTTGAGTCTTATATCCGCTATCTTTTGTATATCAGATAAAAAAACTGCTGGAACCATATAGCCCCCATTTTCCTTCTTATAGCCACCATCCTTTATATAAGAGCTTAACAAGCTGGTGCCATCCTTTATATAACAGCTATACAATCTGCTGGAACCATTCTACAACCGCCATTTTGAGTATTATAGCCGCCATCCTTTATGTAACAGGTATACAAGCTGCTGGAACCGTTCTACTGACGCCATTTTGAGTCTCATAGCCGCCATCCTTTTTATAACAGCTATACAAGCTGCTGGAACCATAATACAGCCGCCATTTTGAGTCTTAAGGCCGTCATCCTTTACATAATAGCTACACAAGCTGTTGGAACCGTAATACTGCCGCCATTTTGAGTCTCATAGTCGCCATACTTTACATCATAGCTATACAAGCTGATGGAACCATAATACAGCCTCCATTTTGATCCATATTTTATATAACAGCTATACAAGCTGCTGAAACCTTTTTACAGCCGCCATTTTGCTTCTTATAGCCGTTATCCTTTGTAAACCTATACCAGCTGATGGAACCGTTCTAATACCGCAATTTTAAGTCTTATATCCGCCATTCTTTATTTTACAGCAACAAGTTGATGGAACAATAATCGGGCCTCCACTTTGACTCTTATAGCCCCTATCCTTTATATAAAAGCTATACAAGCTGCTGGGACCATTTTACAGCCGCCATTTTGAGCCTTATAGCCGCCATGTTTTACATAACAGATATACAAGCTGCTGGATCCGTAATTCTGCCGCCATTTTGCCACCATCGTTTTTATAACAGCTATATGAGCTGCTGGAACCATTCTTCAGCCGCCATTTTGAGTCTTATAGCCGCCATTCTTTATATAACAGCTATACAAGTTGCTGGTACCATTCTACAACCGCCATTTTGAGTCCATCTTTTACATCATAGCTATACCAGCTGCTGGATCCGTAATACTTCCGCCATTTTGAGTCGTATAGCCGACATCGTTTCTTTAACAGCTGTACAAGCTGCTGCAACCATAATACAGCCGCCACTTTCGTTGTTATAGCTGCCATCCTTTACATAA
Organism: Drosophila paulistorum; assembly: GCA_018152135.1. NCBI lineage: Eukaryota > Metazoa > Arthropoda > Insecta > Diptera > Drosophilidae > Drosophila > Drosophila paulistorum. The sequence goes on from JAECXG010000159.1 coordinate 558,486, forward strand.
CAGCTATACAAGCTACTTGAACCATTCTACAGCCGCCATTTTGAGTCTTATAGCCGCCATCCTTTCCATACCAGATATAAAAGCTGCTGGAACCATTCTACAAACTTCATTTTGAGTCCTATAGCCGCCATCGTTTATATAACAGCTATACAAGCTGCTGAAATCGTTTTACTGCCGCCATTTTGAGTCTTATGCCGCCATCCCTTCCATAACAGATATAAAAGCTGCTGGAACCATTCTACAAACGCCATTTTGAGTCTTATTGCCGCCATCCTTTATATATCATCTATAGAAGCTGCTGAAACCTTTCTACTACCGCAATTTTAAGTCTTATAGCCGCCATTTTTTATATAACAGCTATACAAGCTGCTGGAGCCGTTTTTCTGCCGCCATTTTGAGTCTCAAAGCCGACATTCTTTATATTACAGCTATACAAACTGCTAGAACCATTCTAAAGCCACCATTTTGAATGTTATAGCCGCAATCCTTATATCATAGCTATAGAAGCTGCTGGAACTGTAATGCTGCTGCCATTTTGAGTCTCATAGCCGCCATCCTTTATAAAACATCTAAACAAGCTGCTGGAACCGTTTTTCTGCCGCCCTTTTGAGTCTCAAAGCCGCCATTCTTTACATCATAGCTATACAAGCTACTGGAATGGTAATACTGCCGCCATTTTGACTCGCATAGCCGCCATCGTTTCTATATCAGCTATACAAGCTGCTGGAACCATAATACAGCCACCACTTTCGTTCCTATAGCCGCCATCCTTTATATAACAGCTATACAAGCTGATGGAACCATAATACAGCCGCCATTTTGAGTCATATAACCGTTTACCTTTATATAACACCTATACCAGCTGATGGAACCGCTCTACTACCGCCATTTTAAGTCTTATAGCCGCCATTCTTTATATAACAGCTATACAAGCTGCTGGAACCGTTTTACAACCGCCATTTGATTCTCAAAGCCGCCAACTTTTATATAACAGCTATAGAAGCTGCTGGAACCATTCTACATTCGCCATTTTGAGTCTTATAGCCGCCATCCTTTATATCATAGCTATACAAGCTGCTGGATCCGTAATACTGCCGCCATCATTTCTACAACAGCTATATGAGCTGCTGCAACCATTCTACAAACGACATTTTGAGTCTTATAGCCGCCATCGTTCCTATAACAACTAAACGAGCTGCTGGAACCATTCTACAACCGATATTTTGAGTCTTATAGCCGCCATCTTTTACATCATAGCTATACCAGCTGCTGGATCCGTAATACTGCCGCCATTTTGAGTCGCATAACCGCCATCGTTTCTATAACAGCTATATGAGCTTCTGGAACCATTCCACTGCCGCCATTTTGAGTCTCAAAGCGGCCATTCTTTATATAACAGCTACACAATTTGCTGGAACCATTCTACATTCGCCATTTTGAGTCTTAAAGCCGCCATCCTTTACATCATAGCTATACCAGCTGCTGGATCCGTAATACTGCCGCCATTTTGAGTCGTATAGCCGCCATCGTTTCTATAACAGGTACATAAGCTGCTAGAACCATAATACAGATGCCACTTTCGTTCCTGTAGCCGCCATTCTTTATATAACAGCTATACAAGCTGCTGGAACAGTTCTTTTGTCGCTATTTTGAGTCTCAAAGCCGCCATCTTTTATATAACCGCTGTAGAAGCTGCTGGGAACATTCTACAGGCGCCATTTTCAGTTTTATAGCCGTTATTCTTTATATAACATCTATACAAGCAGGTGGAACTATAATACGGCTGACATTTTGAGTCTTATGGCCGCCATTTTTTACATAACAGCTATCGAAACTGCTGGAACCGTAATACTGCCGCCATTTTGAGTCTTATAGCCGCCATCTTTTGGATATCAGATAAACAAACTGCTGGAACCATATAGCCGCCATTTTCGTTCTTATAGCCACCATCCTTTATATAAGAACTTAACAAGCTGGTGCCATCCTTTATACAACAGCTATACAATCTGCTGGAACCAATCTACATCCGCCATTTTGAGTATTATAGTAGGCATCCTTTATGTAACAGGTATACAAGCTGCTGGAACCGTTCTACTGACGCCATTTTGAGTCTCATAGCCGCCATCCTTTTTATAACAGGTATACAAGCTTCAGCCACCATTTTGAGTCTTATAGCCGCCATTCTTTATATAACAGCTATACAAGCTGCTGGAACCATTCTACAACCGCCATTTTGAGTCTTATATCCGCTATCTTTTGTATATCAGATAAACAAACTGCTGGAACCATATAGCCCCCATTTTCCTTCTTATAGCCACCATCCTTTATATAAGAGCTTAACAAGCTGGTGCCATCCTTTATATAACAGCTATACAATCTGCTGGAACCATTCTACAACCGCCATTTTGAGTATTATAGCCGCCATTCTTTATGTAACAAGTATACAAGCTGCTGGAACCGTTCTACTGACGCCATTTTGAGTCTCATAGCCGCCATCCTTTTTATAACAGCTATACAAGCTGCTGGAACCATAATACAGCCGCCATTTTGAGTCTTAAGGCCGTCATCCTTTACATAATAGCTACACAAGCTGTTGGAACCGTAATACTGCCGCCATTTTGAGTCTTATAGTCGCCATCCTTTACATCATAGCTATACAAGCTGATGGAACCATAATACAGCCTCCACTTTGATCCATATTTTATACAACAGCTATACAAGCTGCTGAAACCTTTTTACAGCCGCCATTTTGCTTCTTATAGCCGTTATCCTTTATAAACCTATACCAGCTGATGGAACCGTTCTAATACCGCAATTTTAAGTCTTATATCCGCCATTCTTTATTTTACAGCAACAAGTTGATGGAACAATAATCGGGCCTCCACTTTGACTCTTATAGCCCCTATCCTTTATATAAAAGCTATACAAGCTGCTGGGACCATTTTACAGCCGCCATTTTGAGCCTTATAGCCGCCAATTTTTATATAACAGCTATACAAGCTGCTGGATCCGTAATTCTGCCGCCATTTTGACTCGTATAGCCACCATCGTTTCTATAACAGCTATATGAGCTGCTGGAACCATTCTTCAGCCGCCATTTTGAGTCTTATAGCCGCCATTCTTTATATAACAGCTATACAAGCTGCTGGTACCATTCTACAACCGCCATTTTGAGTCCATCTTTTACAACATAGCTATACCAGCTGCTGGATCCGTAATACTTCCGCCATTTTGAGTCGTATAGCCGACATCGTTTCTTTAACAGCTGTACAAGCTGCTGCAACCATAGTACAGCCGCCACTTTCGTTCTTATAGCTGCCATTCTTTATATAAGAGCTTAACAAGCTGGTGCCATCCTTTATATAACAGCTATACAATCTGCTGGAACCATAATACAGCCGCCATTTTGAGTCTTAAGGCCGTCATCCTTTACATAATAGCTACACAAGCTGTTGGAACCGTAATACTGCCGCCATTTTGAGTCTTATAGTCGCCATCCTTTACATCATAGCTATACAAGCTGATGGAACCATAATACAGCCTCCACTTTGATCCATATTTTATACAACAGCTATACAAGCTGCTGAAACCTTTTTACAGCCGCCATTTTGCTTCTTATAGCCGTTATCCTTTATAAACCTATACCAGCTGATGGAACCGTTCTAATACCGCAATTTTAAGACTTATATCCGCCATTCTTTATATTACAGCTACAAGTTGATGGAACCATAATCGGGCCTCCACTTTGACTCTTATAGCCACTATCCTTTATATAACAGCTATACAAGCTGCTGTGACCATTTTACAGCCGCCATTTTGAGCCTTATAGCCGCCATCTTTTATATAACAGCTATAAAAGCTGCTGGATCCGTAATTCTGCCGCCATTTTGAGTCGTATAGCCACCATCGTTTTTATAACAGCTATATGAGCTGCTGGAACCATTCTTCAGCCGCCATTTTGAGTATTATAGCCGCCATCCTTTATGTAACAGGTATACAAGCTGCTGGAACCGTTCTACTGACGTCATTTTGAGTCCAAAGCCGCCATCCTTTACATCATAGCTATATCAGCTGCAGGATCCGTAACACTGTCGCCATTTTGAGTCGTATAGCCGCCATCGTTTCTATAACAGCTATATGAGCTGCTGGAACCATTCTACAAGCGACATTTTGAGTGTTATAGCCGCCATTCTTTATATAACAGCTATACAAGCTGCTGGTACCATTCTACAACCGCCATTTTGAGTCCATCTTTTACATCATAGCTATACCAGCTGCTGGATCCGTAATACTTCCGCCATTTTGAGTCGTATAGCCGGCATCGTTTCTTTAACAGCTATATGAGATGCTGGAGCCATTATCCTTTATATAACAGCTATACAAGCTGCTGGGACCATTTCACTGACGCCATTTTGAGTCTTATAGCCGCCATCTTTTATATAAGAGCTTGACAAGCTGGTGCCATCCTTTATATAACAGCTATACCAGCTGCTGGAACCATTCTACAACCGCCATTTTGAGTCTTATAGCCGCCATCCTTTACATCATAGCTATACAAGCTGGTAGATCCGTAATACTGCCACCATTTTGAGTCGTATAGCCGCCATCCTTTCTATAACAGCTATACAACCATTGGAACTGGAACCATTATACAACCGCCATTTTGAGTCTTAGAGCCGCCATCCTTTACATTATAGCTATACCAGCTGCTGGATCCGTAATACTGCCGATATTTTGAGTCTCATAGACGCCATCTTTTATATAAGAGCTTAACAAGCTGATGCCATCCTTTATATTACAGCACTACAAGCTGCTGGAACCATTCTACAACCGCCATTTTGAGTCTTATATCCGCCATCCTTTGTATATCAGATATACAAGCTGCTGGAACCATAATACAGCCGCTATTTTCGTTCTTATAGCCACCATCCTTTATATAGTAGCTTAACAAGCTGGTGCCACCCATCTTTTATAACAGCTATACAAGCTGCTGGAACCATTCTACAACCGCCATTTTGAGTCTCATAGCCGCCATCCTTTTTATAACAGGTATACAAGCTTCAGCCACCATTTTGAGTCTTATAGCCGCCATTCTTTATATAACAGCTATACAAGCTGCTGGTACCATTCTACAACCGCCATTTTAAGTCCATCTTTTACATCATAGCTATACCAGCTGCTGGATCCGTAAAACTTCCGCCATTTTGAGTCGTTTAGACGACATCGTTTCTTTAACAGCTGTACAAGGTGCTGCAACCATAATACAGCCGCCGCTTTCGTTCTTATAGCTGCCATCCTTTATAAAACAGCTATACAAGCTGCTGGAACCATAATACAGCCGCCATTTTCAGTCTTATGGCCGGCATTTTTTACACAACAGCTATCGAAGCTGCTGGAACCGTAATACTGCCGCCATTTTGAGTCTTATAGCCGCCATCCTTTATATAACAGCTATACAAGTTGATGGAACTATATTTGGGCCTCCATTTTGAATATTATAGCCATTATCCTTTATATAACAGCTATACAAGCTGCTGGGACCATTTCACAGACGCCATTTTGAGTCTTATAGCCGCCATCTTTTATATAAGAGCTTAACAAGCTGGTGCCATCCTTTATATAACAGCTATACAATCTGCTGGAACCATTCTACAATCGCCATTTTGAGTATTATAGCCGCCATCCTTTATGTAACAGGTATACAAGCTGCTGGAACCGTTCTACTGACGCCATTTTGAGTCTCATTGCCACCATCCTTTACATCATAGCTATACCAGCTGCTGGATCCGTAATATTGTCGCCATTTTGAGTCGTATAGCCGCCATCGTTTCTATAACAGCTATATGAGCTGCTGGAACCATTCTACAAGCGACATTTTGCGTCTTATAGCCGCCATCCTTTATATAACAGCTATATAAGCTGCTGGAACCATTCTACAACCACCATTTTGAGTCTTATATCCGCTATCTTTTGTATATCAGATAAACAAACTGCTGGAACCATATAGCCCCCATTTTCCTTCTTATAGCCACCATCCTTTATATAAGAGCTATACAAGCTGGTGCCATCCTTTATATAACAGCTATACAATCTGCTGGAACCATTCTACAACCGCCATTTTGAGTAATATAGCCGCCATCCTTTATGTAACAGGTATACAAGCTGCTGGAACTGTTCTACTGACGCCATTTTGAGTCTCATAGCCGCCATCCTTTTTATAACAGCTATACAAGCTGCTGGAACCATAATACAACCGCCATTTTGAGTCTTAAGGCCGTCATCCTTTACATAATAGCTACACAAGCTGTTGGAACCGTAATACTGCCGTCATTTTGAGTCTTATAGTCGCCATCTTTTACATCATAGCTATACAAGCTGATGGAACCATAATACAGCCTCCATTTTGATCCATATTTTATATAACAGCTATACAAGCTGCTGAAACCTTTTTACAGCCGCCATTTTGCTTCTTATAGCCGTTATCCTTTATAAACCTATACCAGCTGATGGAACCGTTCTAATACCGCAATTTTAAGTCTTATATCCGCCATTCTTTATTTTACAGCAACAAGTTGATGGAACAATAATCGGGCCTCCACTTTGACTCTTATAGCCACTATCCTTTATATAAAAGCTATACAAGCTGCTGGGACCATTTTACAGCCGCCATTTTGAGCCTTAAAGCTGCCATCTTTTATATAACAGCTATACAAGCTGCTGGATCCGTAATTCTGCCGCCATTTTGACTCGTATAGCCACCATCGTTTTGAGTCTTATAGCCGCCATTCTTTATATAACAGCTATACAAGCTGCTGGTACCATTCTACAACCGCCATTTTGAGTCCATCTTTTACATCATAGCTATACCAGCTGCTGGATCCGTAATACTTCCGCCATTTTGAGTCGTATAGCCGACATCGTTTCTTTAACAGCTGTACAAGCTGCTGCAACCATAATACAGCCGCCACTTTTGTTCTTATAGCTGCCATCCTTTATATAACAGCTATACAAGCTGCTGGAACCATTCTACAAGCGACATTTTGCGTCTTATAGCCGCCATTCTTTGTATAACAGCTATACAAGCTGCTGGAACCATTCTACAACCGCCATTTTGAGTCTTATATCCGCTATCTTTTGTATATCAGATAAACAAACTGCTGGAACCATATAGCCCCCATTTTCCTTCTTATAGCCACCATCCTTTATATAAGAGCTTAACAAGCTGGTGCCATTCTTTATATAACAGCTATACAAGCTGCTGGTACCATTCTACAACCGCCATTTTGAGTCCATCTTTTACATCATAGCTATACCAGCTGCTGGATCCGTAAAACTTCCGCCATTTTGAGTCGTTTAGACGACATCGTTTCTTTAACAGCTGTACAAGCTGCTGCAACCATAATACAGCCGCCGCTTTCGTTCTTATAGCTGCCATCCTTTATAAAACATCTATACAAGCTGCTGGAACCGTTTTTCTGCCGCCATTTTGAGTCTCAAAGCCGCCATTCTTTACATCATAGCTATACAAGCTACTGGAATGGTAATACTGCCGCCATTTTGACTCGCATAGCCGCCATCGTTTCTATAACAGCTATACAAGCTGCTGGAACCATAATACAGCCGCCACTTTCGTTCCTATAGCCGCCATCCTTTATATAACAGCTATACAAGCTGATGGAACCATAATACAGCCGCCATTTTGAGTCATATAGCCGTTTTCTTTTATATAACAGCTATACCAGCTGATGGAACCGTTCTACTACCGCCATTTTAAGTCTTATAGCCGCCATTCTTTATATAACAGCTATACAAGCTGCTGGAACCGTTTTACAACCGCCATTTAATTCTCAAAGCCTCCAACTTTTATATAACAGCTATAGAAGCTGCTGGAACCATTCTACATTCGCCATTTTGAGTCTTATAGCCGCCATCCTTTATATCATAGCTATACAAGCTGTTGGATCCGTAATACTGCCGCCATCATTTCTACAACAGCTATATGAGCTGCTGCAACCATTCTACAAACGACATTTTGAGTCTTATAGCCGCCATCGTTTTTATAACAACTAAACGAGCTGCTGGAACCATTCTACAACCGATATTTTGAGTCTTATAGCCGCCATCTTTTACATCATAGCTATACCAGCTGCTGGATCTGTAATACTGCCGCCATTTTGAGTCGTATAGCCGGCATCGTTTCTATAACAGCTATATGAGCTTCTGGAACGATTCTACTGCCGCGATTTTGAGTCTCAAAGCCGCCATTCTTTATATAACAGCTATACAAGCTGCTGGATCCATTCTACAACCGCCATTTTGAGTCTTAAAGCCGCCATCGTTTACATCATAGCTATACCAGCTGCTGGATCCGTAATACTGCCGCCATTTTGAGTCGTATAGCCGCCATCGTTTCTATAACAGCTACATAAGCTGCTAGAACCATAATACAGACGCCACTTTCGTTCCTGTAGCCGCCATTCTTTATATAACAGCTATACAAGCTGCTGGAACCGTTCTTTTGTCGCTATTTTGAGTCTCAAAGCCGCCATCTTTTATATAACCGCTGTAGAAGCTGCTGGGAACATTCTACAGACGCCATTTTCAGTTTTATAGCCGTTATCCTTTATATAACATATATACAAGCAGGTGGAACTATAATACGGCTGACATTTTGAGTCTTATGGCCGCCATTTTTTACATAACAGCTATCGAAACTGCTGGAACCGTAATACTGCCGCCATTTTGAGTCTTATAGCCGCCATCTTTTGGATATCAGATAAACAAACTGCTGGAACCATATAGCCGCCATTTTCGTTCTTATAGCCACCATCCTTTATATAAGAACTTAACAAGCTGGTGCCATCCTTTATACAACAGCTATACAATCTGCTGGAACCATCCTACATCCGCCATTTTGAGTATTATAGTCGCCATCCTTTATGTAACAGGTATACGCCATTTTGACGCCATTGAGCTATACAATCTGCTGGAACCATTCTACATCCGCCATTTTGAGTATTATAGTCGCCATCCCTTATGTAAGAGGTATACAAGCTGCTGGAACCGTTCTACTGACGCCATTTTGAGTCTCATAGCCGCCATCCTTTTTATAACAGGTATACAAGCTTCAGCCACCATTTTGAGTCTTATAGCCGCCATTCTTTATATAACAGCTATACAAGCTGCTGGTACCATTCTACAACCGCCATTTTGAGTCCATCTTTTACATCATAGCTATACCAGCTGCTGGATCCGTAAAACTTCCGCCATTTTGAGTCGTTTAGACGACATCGTTTCTTTAACAGCTGTACAAGCTGCTGCAACCATAATACAGCCGCCGCTTTCGTTCTTATAGCTGCCATCCTTTATATAACAGCTATACAAGCTGCTGGAACCATAATACATCCGCCATTTGCAGTCTTATGGCCGGCATTTTTTACACAACAGCTATCGAAGCTGCTGGATCCGTAATACTGCCGCCATTTTGAGTCTTATAGCCGCCATCCTTTATATAACAGCTATACAAGTTGATGGAACCATATTTGGGCCTCCATTTTGAATATTATAGCCATTATCCTTTATATAACAGCTATACAAGCTGCTGGGACCATTTCACAGACGCCATTTTGAGTCTTATAGCCGCCATCTTTTACATCATAGCTATACCAGCTACTGGAACCATTCTACAACCGCCATTTTGAGTCTTATATCCGCTATCTTTTGTATATCAGATATACAAGCTGCTGGAACCATAATACAGCCGCTATTTTCGTTCTTATAGCCACCATCCTTTATATAGTAGCTTAACAAGCTGGTGCCACCCATCTTTTATAACAGCTATACAAGCTGCTGGAACCATTCTGCAACCGCCATTTTGAGTCTCATAGCCGCCATCCTTTTTATAACAGGTATACAAGCTTCAGCCACCATTTTGAGTCTTATAGCCGCCATTCTGTATATAACAGCTATACAAGCTGCTGGTACCATTCTACAACCGCCATTTTGAGTCCATCTTTTACATCATAGCTATACCAGCTGCTGGATCCGTAAAACTTCCGCCATTTTGAGTCGTTTAGACGACATCGTTTCTTTAACAGCTGTACAAGCTGCTGCAACCATAATACAGCCGTCGCTTTCGTTCTTATAGCTGCCATCCTTTATAAAACAGCTATACAAGCTGCTGGAACCATAATACAGCCGCCATTTTCAGTCTTATGGCCGGCATTTTTTACACAACAGCTATCGAAGCTGCTGGAACCGTAATACTGCCGCCATTTTGAGTCTTATAGCCGCCATCCTTTATATAACAGCTATACAAGTTGATGGAACCATATTTGGGCCTCCATTTTGAATATTATAGCCATTATCCTTTATATAACAGCTATACAAGCTGCTGGGACCATTTCACAGACGCCATTTTGAGTCTTATAGCCGCCATCTTTTATATAAGAGCTTAACAAGCTGGTGCCATCCTTTATATAACAGCTATACAATCTGCTGGAACCATTCTACAATCGCCATTTTGAGAATTATAGCCGCCATCCTTTATGTAACAGGTATACAAGCTGCTGGAACCGTTCTACTGACGCCATTTTGAGTCTCATTGCCGCCATCCTTTACATCATAGCTATACCAGCTGCTGGATCCGTAATATTGTCGCCATTTTGAGTCGTATAGCCGCCATCGTTTCTATAACAGCTATATGAGCTGCTGGAACCATTCTACAAGCGACATTTTGCGTCTTATAGCCGCCATTCTTTATATAACAGCTATACAAGCTGCTGGAACCATTCTACAACCGCCATTTTGAGTCTTATATCCGCTATCTTTTGTATATCAGATAAACAAACTGCTGGAACCATATAGCCCCCATTTTCCTTCTTATAGCCACCATCCTTTATATAAGAGCTTAACAAGCTAGTGCCATCCTTTATATAACAGCTATACAATCTGCTGGAACCATTCTACAACCGCCATTTTGAGTAATATAGCCGCCATCCTTTATGTAACAGGTATACAAGCTGCTGGAACCGTTCTACTGACGCCATTTTGAGTCTCATAGCCGCCATCCTTTTTATAACAGCTATACAAGCTGCTGGAACCATAATACAGCCGCCATTTTGAGTCTTAAGGCCGTCATCGTTTACATAATAGCTACACAAGCTGTTGGAACCGTAATACTGCCGCCATTTTGAGTCTTATAGTCGCCATCCTTTACATCATAGCTATACAAGCTGATGGAACCATAATACAGCCTCCATTTTGATCCATATTTTATATAACAGCTATACAAGCTGCTGAAACCTTTTTACAGCCGCCATTTTGCTTCTTATAGCCGTTATCCTTTATAAGCCTATACCAGCTGATGGAACCGTTCTAATACCGCAATTTTAAGTCTTATATCCGCCATTCTTTATTTTACAGCAACAAGTTGATGGAACAATAATCGGGCCTCCACTTTGACTCTTATAGCCACTATCCTTTATATAAAAGCTATACAATCTGCTGGGACCATTTTACAGCCGCCATTTTGAGCCTTAAAGCTGCCATCTTTTATATAACAGCTATACAAGCTGCTGGATCCGTAATTCTGCCGCCATTTTGACTCGTATAGCCACCATCGTTTTGAGTCTTATAGCCGCCATTCTTTATATAACAGCTATACAAGCTGCTGGTACCATTCTACAACTGCCATTTTGAGTCCATCTTTTACATCATAGCTATACCAGCTGCTGGATCCGTAATACTTCCGCCATTTTGAGTCGTATAGCCGACATCGTTTCTTTAACAGCTGTACAAGCTGCTGCAACCATAATACAGCCGCCACTTTTGTTCTTATAGCTGCCATCCTTTATATAACAGCTATACAAGCTGCTGGAACCATTCTACAAGCGCCATTTTGAGACTTATAGACGCCATCCTTTTTATAACAGCTATACAACCTACTGGAATCATAATACAGCCGCCATTTTCAGTCTAATGGCCGGCATTTTTTACACAACAGCTATCGAAGTTGCTGGAATCGTAATACTGCCGCCATTTTGAGTATTATAGCCGCCATCCTTTATGTAACAGGTATACAAGCTGCTGGAACCGTTCTACTGACGCCATTTTGAGTCTCATAGCCGCCATCCTTTACATCATAGTTATACCAGCTGCTGGATCCGTAATACTCTCGTCATTTTGAGTCGTATAGCCGCCATCGTTTCTATAACAGCTATATGAGCTGCTGGAACCATTCTACAAGCGACATTTTGCGTCTTATAGCCGCCATTCTTTATATAACAGATATACAAGCTGCTGGAACCCTGCTACAATCGCCATTTTGAGTCTTATAGCCGCCATCTTTTACATCATAGCTATACCAGCTACTGGAAACATTCTACAACCGCCATTTTGAGTCTTATATCCGCTATCTTTTGTATATCAGACAACCAAACTGCTGGAACCATATAGCCGCCATTTTCCTTCTTATAGCCACCATCCTTTATATAAGAGCTTAACAAGCTGGTGCCATCCTTTATATTACAGCTATACAATCTGCTGAAACCATTCTACAACCGCTATTTTGAGTATTATAGCCTCCATCCTTTATGTAACAGGTATACAAGCTGCTGGAACAGTTCTACTGACGCCATTTTGAGTCTCATAGCCGCCATCCATTTTATAATAGCTATACAAGCTGCTGGAACCATAATACAGCCGCCATTTTGAGTCTTAAGGCCGTCATCCTTTACATAATAGCTACACAAGCTGTTGGAACCGTAATACTGCCGCCATTTTGAGTCTTATAGTGGCCATCCTTTACATCATATTTATACAAGTTGATGGAACCATAATACAGCCTCCATTTTGATCCATATTTTATATAACAGCTATACAAGCTGCTGAAAACTTTTTACAGCCGCCATTTTGCTTCTTATAGCCGTTATCCTTTATATAACTATACCAGCTGATGGAACCGTTCTAATACCGCAATTTTAAGTCTTATATCCGCCATTCTTTATATTACAGCTACAAGTTGATGGAACCATAATCGGGCCTCCACTTTGACTCTTATAGCCACTATCCTTTATATAACAGCTATACAAGCTGCTGGGACCATTATACAGCCGCCATTTTGAGCCTTATAGCCGCCATCTTTTATATAACAGCTATACAAGCTGCTGGATCCGTAATTCTGCCGCCATTTTGAGTCGTATAGCCACCATCGTTTTTATAACAGCTATATAAGCAGCTGGAACAATTCTTCAGCCGCCATTTTGAGTATTATAGCCGCCATCCTTTATGTAACAGGTATACAAGCTGCTGGAACCGTTCTACTGACGCCATTTTGAGACTTATAGACGCCATCCTTTTTATAACAGCTATACAACCTACTGGAATCATAATACAGCCGCCATTTTCAGTCTAATGGCCGGCATTTTTTACACAACAGCTATCGAAGTTGCTGGAATCGTAATACTGCCGCCATTTTGAGTATTATAGCCGCCATCCTTTATGTAACAGGTATACAAGCTGCTGGAACCGTTCTACTGACGCCATTTTGAGTCTCATAGCCGCCATCCTTTACATCATAGTTATACCAGCTGCTGGATCCGTAATACTCTCGTCATTTTGAGTCGTATAGCCGCCATCGTTTCTATAACAGCTATATGAGCTGCTGGAACCATTCTACAAGCGACATTTTGCGTCTTATAGCCGCCATTCTTTATATAACAGCTATACAAGCTGCTGGAACCCTGCTACAATCGCCATTTTGAGTCTTATAGCCGCCATCTTTTACATCATAGCTATACCAGCTACTGGAACCATTCTACAACCGCCATTTTGAGTCTTATATCCGCTATCTTTTGTATATCAGACAACCAAACTGCTGGAACCATATAGCCGCCATTTTCCTTCTTATAGCCACCATCCTTTATATAAGAGCTTAACAAGCTGGTGCCATCCTTTATATTACAGCTATACAATCTGCTGAAACCATTCTACAACCGCTATTTTGAGTATTATAGCCTCCATCCTTTATGTAACAGGTATACAAGCTGCTGGAACAGTTCTACTGACGCCATTTTGAGTCTCATAGCCGCCATCCATTTTATAATAGCTATACATGCTGCTGGAACCATAATACAGCCGCCATTTTGAGTCTTAAGGCCGTCATCCTTTACATAATAGCTACACAAGCTGTTGGAACCGTAATACTTCCGCCATTTTGAGTCTTATAGTTTCCATCCTTTACATCATATTTATACAAGTTGATGGAACCATAATACAGCCTCCATTTTGATCCATATTTTATATAACAGCTATACAAGCTGCTGAAAACTTTTTACAGCCGCCATTTTGCTTCTTATAGCCGTTACCCTTTATATAACTATACCAGCTGATGGAACCGTTCTAATACCGCAATTTTAAGTCTTATATCCGCCATTCTTTATATTACAGCTACAAGTTGATGGAACCATAATCGGGCCTCCACTTTGACTCTTATAGCCACTATCCTTTATATAACAGCTATACAAGCTGCTGGGACCATTTTACAGCCGCCATTTTGAGCCTTATAGCCGCCATCTTTTATATAACAGCTATACAAGCTGCTGGATCCGTAATTCTGCCGCCATTTTGAGTCGTATAGCCACCATCGTTTTTATAACAGCTATATAAGCTGCTGGAACAATACTTCAGCCGCCATTTTGAGTATTATAGCCGCCATCCTTTATGTAACAGGTATACAAGCTGCTGGAACCGTTCTACTGACGCCATTTTGAGTCCCATAGCCGCCATCCTTTACATCATAGCTATACCAGCTGCTGGATCCGTAACACTGTCGCCATTTTGAGTCGTATAGCCGCCATCGTTTCTATAACAGCTATATGAGCTGCTGGAACCATTCTACAAGCGACATTTTGAGTGTTATAGCCGCCATTCCTTATATAACAGCTATACAAGCTGCTGGTACCATTCTACAACCGCCATTTTGAGTCCATCTTTTACATCATAGCTATACCAGCTGCTGGATCCGTAATACTTCCGCCATTTTGAGTCGTATAGCCGACATCGTTTCTTTAACAGCTGTACAAGCTGCTGCAACCATAATACAGCCGCCACTTTCGTTCTTATAGCTGCCATCCTTTATATAACAGCTATACAAGCTGCTGGAAACATTCTACAAGCGCCATTTTGAGTATTATAGCCGCCATCCATTATGTAACAGGTATACAAGCTGCTGGAACCGTTCTACTGACGCCATTTTGAGACTTAAAGACGACATTCTTTTTATAACAGTTATACAACCTGCTGGAACCATAATACAGCCGCCATTTTGAGTCTTATGGCCGGCATTTTTTACACAACAGCTATCGAAGCTGCTGGAACCGTAATACTGCCGCCATTTTGAGTCTTATAGACGCCATCTTTTATATAAGAGCTTAACAAGCTAGCCACCATTCTTTATATAAAAGCTTAACAAGCTGGTGCCATCCTTTATATAACAGCTATACAATCTGCTGGAACCATTCTACAACCACCATTTTGAGTATTATAGCCGCCATCCTTTATGTAACAGCTATACAATCTGCTGGAACCATTCTACAACCACCATTTTGAGTCTTATAGTCACCATTCTTTACATAACAGCTATACAAGCTGATGGAACCATAATACAGCCTCCATTTTGATCCATATTTTATATAACAGCTATACAAGCTGCTAAAACTTTTTTACAGCCGCCATTTTGCTTCTTATAGCCGCCATCCTTTATTCAACAGTTATACCAACTGATGGAACCGTTCTACAACCGCCATTTTGAGTCTTATTGCCGCCATCCTTTACGTAAAGCTATGACCAGTTGCTGGATCCGTAATACTGCCGCCATTTTGTGTCGTATAGCCGCCATCGTTTCTATACCGGCTACATAAGCTGCTAGAACCATAATACAGTCGCCATTTTCGTTCCTATTTATTTATTTATTTATTTACGTCAACTAAGTCAGCAGTCGACGAAAAAGCTTAAGCTAAAATACAAATAGTAATTAATTCATTAAGGTAGCTTAGCTATATGCACAACATCCCCGACCCGATGGAGGTGTTTTATTTGCAACAAGGTGCCAGCTATGCCCCGATTCACAGCCAATGTGGTCAGGGATGAGTTGCAGCCAATCAAATATCCAGTCCAGAATACTTTCAGTGGTTAAGCTGTAGATAATTAAAAAGTATAGCGCGAAGAGAAGTGACAGATAGATGAGGAGAAATAAGGTGAGAAAGGTTGTTAAAAGATTGGCAAAGAACACGAAGAGGTTCGTGAAGAGAGTAGTTAGTCAAACATCTACTAAGGTGAAGAGGAAAAAAGTTTCTGGTCCGACGTGAGGGAACACAAAAATATAGCGTATCTAGTAAATTGGTAGAACTGACTTCGCCGTTGACTACTTTATGTAGAAAGAGAATCCCAAATACGAGCCTACGGTTGTAAAGTGAAGGAAGATTAATAAGAAGAAGTCTGTCAGAATAAGAAGGTAGGCGAAGATTCGGGTCCCAATTAAGACCGCGTAACGCAAACTTAAGGAATTGCTTCTGTACCGATTCAATACTACGCTGGTGAACATCATATTGGCGAACTAACGAAGTGTATAAAACCTTTGTCACATATGGATCATCATATTCTTTGGCCCAACGTTTAATGAAGCCAAGAAGACTGCATGCTCTATTAACAATTGAAGATATATGAATATTAAAAGAAAGTTTTGGGTCAAACATAACGCCTAAGTCTTTAAATGATGGTACACAATCTAACAGAACAGACTTAATAGAGTATTGAGCTAGGAACGGCGACAAACGACTGAAAGTCATAAAAGAGCATTTAGAGGCATTAAGGTGTAATTTATTAACGTGACACCAAACACAGAACGCATCGAGATCTGATTGCAAGTACTGTTGGAAAGAAGGATCATTATATGAATAGCAAATCTTCACGTCATCCGCAAACATGAGCACGCGTGAATGAGCCAAGGCCAAAGGCAAATCGTTTATAAACAAGGTAAATAACAGTGGGCCCAGATGGCTGCCTTGGGGGACACCTGACGTAACTCGAACAGTTTTAGATATCGAGGAACGAAAAGACACCTTTTGGGTTCTGCCAATAAGATACGACTTTAACCAAGCCAATAGTTTCGGGGAAAAACTCATGATGTTAAGTTTCATGAGAAGCAAGGAATGATCAACTGTATCGAAAGCCTTACTAAAGTCAGTATAAATAACATCAGTTTGACACTTTTTACGGAAGCCATAATGTACAAGGGTAGTCAATTCTAAAAGGTTGGTAAGCGACGAACGACCTTTCATGAAGCCATGCTGAGAAGCAGAAATAGCGGATCTGGATAGGTGTTGAAGGGAAGACGTAATAATTTTCTCAAACAGCTTAGGTATTGCCGAAAGTTTGGCAATGCCACGGTAGTTAGAAATATCCGATTTGTTACCTTTTTTAAAAAGCGGAATAATAAAAGACTCCTTCCAAATATCAGGGAAGCAACAAGTCTCACTCAATATAAAGAATAACCGAGATAAAGGCTTAGATAGGGAAATCGAACACATTTTAAGGATGCAACTAGGTATATTATCAGGCCCGGGTACGAAGGAAGACGTCATAGATGACAAGCTAGAGATAATACAGTCTTCAGTAATATTAGGAAAAAACATACAATTTAAATGTGGAATTGTGAAGGGATAAGGTGTGGGATCCGAAGCAGTAGAAGAATAAGTCGACTGAAAGAATTTAGCAAACAGATCTGCAATATCTGAATCACAATTAGCAGTCTGGTCATTAAGTCTGAAGGTGGAAGGTAGTAAATTAGAGCGTCTTTTGGAATTAACAAAGTTATAAAATCTTTTGGGGTTCTTATAAAATTCAACCTTACAGCGAACGATATAATTATTGTAGCATTGAGTATTTAAAAGGCATAATTGAGATTTGGCTACACAATAATTTGCATAGTCAAGTCGCGAACCAGTTTTTTAAATCTTTTAAAATATCTCGATTTAATGTTACGGGAGATTAGAGAGCCTACGTGTGAACCAGACTGGCGCACTGGAGACGGTAGAGACATTCACATAAGGAACGCATTTATCAAATAGAGAATTAAGAGCAGAGTAGAAAAAATTTACTGCACAATCTATATCACAGCACTCAAATAGAAATGACCAATCAAAGAGAAAATAAGGCTGTTAAGAAGATTGAAATTTGTTTTACGAAAACATCTGCGACGAGAATTTGAGATGTTATTGAATGAATTATTAACGGAATTGTAAGAAATAGTAATTTCAATGGTAGGGTGATAAGTATCTTCAGGCTTCACTAGGGGCTGTGTTTGTGATACAGCACTAACAGTGGGATCAGAGACAAAAACAAGATCGAGGATTCTTTTAGAAGAGTTAAGAAAAGAAATCAACTGATATAGCGGACAGTCAAGTAGGCTATCAAGAAAAACATGTTGAGATGAAGGAATTAAGAAAGATAGATTATCATGAGCAAGCCAAGAAACATTAGGCAAGATAAAATCACCTAAAGCTATAAAAAAATCACGATCTTTAAGACGACTAAAAATAGTTCGCAAAGCATCAGCATGGTGCATGTAGATCATCATATCAGAAGCTGGAGGAATGTATGAACAAGAGATATATAAGCTAAAGTTAGAACATGTAACTTCGACGCAAATAAACTCAACACCTAAGGGGAGATCAATCGGCACAACACTTGAGCACAGATTCGAGTTGACTGCAATGAGTACTCCGCCGCCACGACGACCAACACGATCAAGCCTATAAGAAATAAAGTTATTAGAAAGAATTTCATTATCCAAAACAGAGGGCGGGAGCGCCTATTGGGCGCAAATTCGTGTACAACTAGGCCCTCTGGCCAAAAGTTAGGGTCAACCATAGCTGAGAAATACTCATTTGGTACAGTAATTATATCATACACCCATAGGGTGAAATGGTATATTAAAGTCGCCAAAATGTATGTAACAGGCAAAAGGAAGCTTTTCCGACCCCATAAAGTATATATATTCTTGATCAGTATCAACAGCCGAGTCGATCTAGCCATGTCCGTCTGTCCGTCCGTCTGTCCGTCTGTCCGTCTGTCCGTCTGTCCGTCTGTCCGTCCGTCCGTCCGTCCGTCCGTATGAACGCGTAGATCTCGGAGACTATAAGAGATAGAGTCACCAAATTTGGAATGTAGGGTCGTGTAGTATGTAGAGTGATCAAGTTTGTTTCAAATTTTTGCCACGCCCCTTTCCGCCCCCGCAATTCAAAAAAAACGTTTTTCTCAAAAACTATTGCAGCTAGAGACACCATATTTGGTATGTATATTTGCCTAGTAAATGCGCTCATTTTGTATGTATAAAGATTTTGCCACGCCCCTTTCCGCCCCCGAAATTTGAAAAACTCGATTATCTCCCGTAATTTTTTACCTTGTGGAACCAAATTTGGCACACTTAAATTTAATACTAATACCCAGCAAAATACCAAATTTGATCAAAATCGGACAAAAAATAGCCAAGTTATGCATATAAACGTTTTTCCATATGGCCGGAGTTGGCCGTTGCCGGGTGGGGCGCTAGAGTGCTCATATGCATGAGTGAGTGAGATACTAAGATATGCTTGTAAAAAGCATGTGAACAGAATTTTTTTGAAATAGGCAAATGCATTTGTTATTACAAATTTGAAATATTTGTTTTACTGGTGTATGGTATACCTAAGTCGGCGTGACGACTTACTTACTTCATTTTAAAAGAGGAGATTTCGAGAGGCCTAGAAAACTTAAACTTTTGAATTAAAACCTTAGCAGGGCATATATTACCAATGTAAGCTGCCACAGACGATTCAGAAGTATCTGGAGCAAGCCTAGAGATAAATAATTGTTTACGATGAGGCACTACAGTTAGTGGAGGCGGAGGAGCATTGGGATCCGCAAGTGATTGAAAGCCAGCATGATCCAGTAATTAATCAGAGTTCCCGTGAGGGATAGATTGAGGTACACCAGGGCTTGTAGTGGGTACATCAATCTGAAAAGAAGAGCATAAAGAGGGACAAGAAGATGGTGTAGGCGAAAGTAAAATGGGAGAAGATGTAATAGAAAGTGCGGGCGACTGCTTATGAGGCAACTCAAGGGTACATTTCTTGGGCAATTCCTTAGAAAGTGGATCAAACTTGAATTGCGACAATAAATTTATGCTAGAGTCACACTCATTAGACAGCTGTTTGGCCATTTTATTTAGAGAAAGAAACTTTAAACGAAGATCCCTGTACATTCGGCTAAAATCAAGCTGCTGGCTGGCACAAGATGGGCAAGTCCAGCGCATTAAGCCAAGCTCAGGCTTATACACAGACAAACCAGAAAATTTGTCGTAATCACGGCCGTTGAGGCCAGCACATTTTAAGTGAATAAGATTGTCGCAAAGCCAACACGATATTGCTCTATACTGATCGTCAAAACGATCAGAATGCTTGCAATTGGGTAGACAACAAGCCATTGAAAAGCCAAAATAAACACAAGGCAAAAAAAACAACAAAAAAAAAATATATATAAAAATTTAAATAAACAGCACAAAGATAATTATCGATAAAAAATCAATAATTACAAATAAAACAAAGAGACAGCTAGAGTACACAGCACAAGAGAGAGTGCAAGAACAGTTATAAGACGAGCTTTGAGAGGCGGCCTTAGAAAAGTAATGACGCGGGAGGGAAGCCGCCGTTCTTTATATAACAGCTATAATAGCTGCTGGAACCATTCTTTTGCAGCTATTTTGAGTCTTATAGCCGCCATCTTTTTTATAACAGCCGTTGAATGCTGCTGGAAACATTCTACAGACGCCATTTTGAGTTTTATAGCCGTTATCCTTTATATAACATTTATACAAGCAGTCGGAACTATAATACAGCTGACATTTTGAATCTTATGGCCGCCATTTTTTACATAACAGCTATCGAAACTGCTGGAACAGTAATTCTGCCGCCATTTTGAGTCTTATAGCCGCCATCTTTTATATAAGAGCTTAACAAGCTGGTGTTATCTTTTTATAACAGCGTTACAAGCTGCTGGAACCATTCTACAACCGCCATTTTGAGTCTTATATTCCGCCATGCTTTGTATATCAGATATACAAGCTGCTCGAACCATAATACAGCCGCCATTTTCGTTCTTATAGCCACCATCCTTTATATAATAGCTTAACAAGCTGGTGCCATCCTTTATATAACAGCTATACAATCTGCTGGAACCATACTACAACCACCATTTTGAGTATTATAGCCGCCATCCTTTATGTAACAGGTATACAAGCTGCTGGAACCGTTCTACTGACGCCATTTTGAGTCTCATAGCCGCCATCCTTTTTATAACAGCTATACAACCTGCTGGAACCATAATACAGCCGCTATTTTGAGTCTTTTGGCCGGCATTTTTTACACAACAGCTATCGAAGCTGCTGGAACCGTAATACTGCCGCCATTTTGAGTCTTATAGCCGCCATCTTTTATATAACAGCTATACAAGTTGATGGAACCATATTTGGGCCTCCATTTTGAATCTTATAGCCATTATCCTTTATATAACAGCTATACAAGCTGATGGGACCATTTCACAGACGCCATTTTGAGTCTTATAGCCGCCATCTTTTATATAAAGGCTTGACAAGCTGGTGCCATCCTTTATATAACAGCTATACCAGCTGCTGGAACCATTCTACAACCGCCATTTTGAGTCTTATAGCCGCCATCCTTTACATCATAGCTATACAAGCTGGTAGATCCGTAATACTGCCACCATTTTGAGTCGTATAGCCGCCATCGTTTCTATAACAGCTATACAACCATTGGAACTGGAACCATTATACAACCACCATTTTGAGTCTTAGAGCCGCCATCCTTTACATTATAGCTATACCAGCTGCTGGATCCGTAATACTGCCGCCATTTTGAGTCTCATAGACGCCATCTTTTATATAAGAGCTTAACAAGCTGGTGCCATCCTTTACAAGCTGCTGGAACCATTCTACAACCGCCATTTTGAGTCTTATATCCGCCATCCTTTGTATATCAGATATACAAGCTGCTGGAACCATAATAGAGCCGCCATTTTCGTTCTTATAGCCACCATTCTTTATATAAAAGCTTAACAAGCTGGTGCCATCCTTTATATAACAGCTATACAATCTGCTGGAACCATTCTACAACCACCATTTTGAGTATTATAGCCGCCATCCTTTATGTAACAGCTATACAATCTGCTGGAACCATTCTACAACCACCATTTTGAGTCTTATAGTCGCCATCCTTTACATAACAGCTATAAAAGCTGATGGAACCATAATACAGCCTCCATTTTGATCCATATTTTATATAACAGCTATACAAGCTGCTGAAACCTTTATACAGCCGCCATTTTGCTTCTTATAGCCGCCATCCTTTATACAACAGTTATACCAACTGGTGGAACCGTTCTACAAGCGCCATTTTGAGAGTTATAGACGCCATCCTTTTTATAACAGTTATACAACCTGCTGGAACCATAATACAGCCGCCATTTTGAGTCTTATAGCCGGCATTTTTTACACAACAGCTATCGAAGCTGCTGGAACCGTAATACTGCCGCCATTTTGAGTCTTATAGACGCCATCTTTTGTATAAGAGCTTAACAAGCTAGCCACCATTCTTTATATAAAAACTTAACAAGCTGGTGCGATCCTTTATATAACAGCTATACAATGTGCTGGAACCATTCTACAACCACCATTTTGAGTCTTATAGTCACCATTCTTTACATAATAGCTATACAAGCTGATGGAACCATAATACAGCCTCCATTTTGATCCATATTTTATATAACAGCTATACAAGCTGCTGAAACTTTTTTACAGCCGCCATCCTTTATTCAACAGTTATATCAACTGATGGAACCGTTCTACAACCGCCATTTTGAGTCTTATAGCCGCCATCCTTTACGTCATAGCTTTACCAGTTGCTGGATCCGTAATACTGCCGCCATTTTGTGTCGTATAGCCGCCATCGTTTCTATACCGGCTACATAAGCTGCTAGAACCATAATGCAGCCGCCATTTTCGTTCCTATAGCCGCCGTTCTTTATATAACAACTATAATAGCTGCTGGAACCATTCTTTTGCAGCTATTTTGAGTCTTATAGCCGCCATCTTTTATATAACAGCTGTTGAATGCTGCTGGAAACATTCTACAGACGCCATTTTGAGTTTTATAGCCGTTATCCTTTATATAACATTTATACAAGCAGTCGGAACTATAATACAGCTGACATTTTGAGTCTTATGGCCGCCATTTTTTACATAACAGCTATCGAAACTGCTGGAACAGTAATTCTGCCGCCATTTTGAGTCTTATAGACGCCATCTTTTATATAAGAGCTTAACAAGCTGGTGTTATCTTTTTATAACAGCGTTACAGCTGCTGGAACCATTCTACAACCGCCATTTTGAGTCTTATATCCGCCATGCTTTGTATATCAGATATACAAGCTGCTCGAACCATAATACAGCCGCCATTTCCGTTCTTATAGCCACCATCCTTTATATAATAGCTTAACAAGCTGGTGCCATCCTTTATATAACAGCTATACAATCTGCTGGAACCATTCTACAACCACCATTTTGAGTATTATAGCCGCCATCCTTTATGTAACAGGTATACAAGCTGCTGGAACCGTTCTACTGACGTCATTTTGAGTCTCATAGCCGCCATCCTTTTTATAACAGCTATACAACCTGCTGGAACCATAATACAGCCGCCATTTTGAGTCTTTTGGCCGGCATTTTTTACACAACAGCTATCAAAGCTGCTGGAACCGTAATACTGCCGCCATTTTGAGTCTTATAGCCGCCATCTTTTATATAACAGCTATACAAGTTGATGGAACCATATTTGGGCCTCCATTTTGAATCTTATAGCCATTATCCTTTATATAACAGCTATACAAGCTGCTGGGACCATTTCACAGACGCCATTTTGAGTCTTATAGCCGCCATCTTTTATATAATAGCTTAACAAGCTGGTGCCATCCTTTTTATAACAGCTATACAATCTGCTGGAACCATTCTACAACCACCATTTTGAGTATTATAGCCGCCATCTTTTATATAACAGCTGTTGAATGCTGCTGGAAAAATTCTACAGACGCCATTTTGAGTTTTATAGCCGTTGTCCTTTATATAACATTTATACAAGCAGTCGGAACTATAATACAGCTGACATTTTGAGTCTTATTGCCGCCATTTTTTACATAACAGCTATCGAAACTGCTGTAACAGTAATTCTGCCGCCATTTTGAGTCTTATAGCCGCCATCTTTTATATAAGAGCTAAACAAGCTGGTGTTATCTTTTTATAACAGCGTTACAAGCTGCTGGAACCATTCTACAACCGCCATTTTGAGTCTTATATCCGCCATGCTTTGTATATCAGATATACAAGCTGCTCGAACCATAATACAGCCGCCATTTCCGTTCTTATAGCCACCATCCTTTATATAATAGCTTAACAAGCTGGTGCCATCCTTTATATAACAGCTATACAATCTGCTGGAACCATTCTACAACCACCATTTTGAGTATTATAGCCGCCATCCTGTCTGTAACAGGTATACAAGCTGCTGGAACCGTTCCACTGACGCCATTTTGAGTCTCATAGCCGCCATCGTTTCTATAACAGCTATATGAGCTGCTGGAATCATTCTACAAGCGACATTTTGAGTCTTATAGCCGCCATCTTTTATATAAGAGCTTATCAAGCCGGTGTTATCTTTTTATAACAGCTATGCAAGCTGCTGGATCCGTAATTCTGCCGCCATTTTGAGTCGTATAGCCACCATCGTTTCTATAACAGCTATATGAGCTGCTGGAACCATTCTTCAGCCGCCATTTTCAGTATTATAGCCGCCATCCTTTATGTAACAGGTATACAAGCTGCTGGAACCGTTCTACTGACGCCATTTTGAGTCCCATAGCCGCCATCCTTTACATCATAGCTATACCAGCTGCTGGATCCGTAACACTGTCGCCAATTTGAGTCGTATAGCGGCCATCGTTTCTATAACAGCTATATGAGCTGCTGGAACCATTCTACAAGCGACATTTTGAGTGTTATAGCCGCCATTCTTTATATAACAGCTATACAAGCTGCTGGTACCATTCTACAACCGACATTTTGAGTCCACCTTTTACATCACAGCTATACCAGCTGCTGGATCCGAAATACTTCCGCCATTTTGAGTCGTATAGCCGACATCGTTTCTTTAACAGCTGTACAAGCTGCTGCAACCATAATACAGCCGCCACTTTCGTTCTTATAGCTGCCATCCTTTATATAACAGCTATACAAGCTGCTGGAACCGTTCTACTGACGCCATTTTGAGTCTCATAGCCGCCATCCTTTACATCATAGCTGTACATGCTAGTACCATTCTACAAGCGACATTTTGAGTCTTATAGCCGCCATTCTTTATATAACAGCTATACAAGCTGCTGGAACCATTGTACAACCGCCATTTTGAGTCTTATAGCCGCCATTCTTTACATTATAGCTATACCAGTTGCTGGATCCGTAATACTGCCGCCATTTTGAGTCTTATAGACGCCATCTTTTATATAAGAGCTTAACAAGCTGGTGCCATCCTTTATATTACAGCAATAAAAGCTGCTGGAACCATTCTACAACCGCCATTTTGAGTCTTATATCTGCCATCCTTTCTATATCAGATATACAAGCTGCTGGAACCATAATACAGCCGCAATTTTCGTTCTTATAGCCACCATCCTTTATATAATAGCTTAACAAGCTGGTGCCACCCTTTATATAACAGCTATACAAGCTGCTGGAACCATTCTACAACCGCCATTTTGAGTCTTATATCCCCCATCTTTTGTATATCAGATATACAAGCTGCTGGAACCATAATACAGCCGCCATTTTCGTTCTTATAGCCACCATTCTTTATATAAAAGCTTAACAAGCTGGTGCCATCCTTTATATTACAGCAATACAAGCTGCTGGAACCATTCTACAACCGCCATTTTGAGTCTTATATCCGCCATCCTTTGTATATCAGATATACAAGCTGCTGGAACCATAATACAGCCGCAATTTTCGTTCTTATAGCCACCATCCTTTATATAATAGCTTAACAAGCTGGTGCCACCCTTTATATAACAGCTATACAAGCTGCTGGAACCATTCTACAAGCGCCATTTTGAGTCTTATACAAGCTGCTGGAACCATTGTACAACCACTATTTTGAGTCTTATAGTCGCCATCCTTTACATAACAGCTATACAAGCTGATGGAACCATAATACAGCCTCCATTTTGATCCATATTCTATACAGCAGCTATACAAGCTGCTGAAACCTTTTTACAGTCGCCATTTTGCTTCTTATAGCCGCCATCCTTTATACAACAGTTATACCAGCTGATGGAACCGTTCTACTACCGCAATTTTAAGTCTTATAGCCGCCATTCTTTATATTACATTTATAACAGCTAAACAAGTTGATGGAACCATAATCGGGCCTCCACTTTGACTCTTATAGCCACTATCCTTTACAGCTATACAGCTATTCAAGCTGCTGGGACCATTTTACAGCCGACATTTTGAGTCTAATAGCCGCCATCTTTTATATCATAGCTAAACAAGCTGCTGGATCCATAATACTGTCGTCATTTTGAGTCGTATAGCCGCCATCGTTTCTATAACAGCTATATGAGCTGCTGGAACCATTCTACAAGCGACATTTTGAGTGTTATAGCCGCCATTCTTTATATAACAGCTATACAAGCTGCTGGTACCATTCTACAACCGACATTTTGAGTCCACCTTTTACATCACAGCTATACCAGCTGCTGGATCCGAAATACTTCCGCCATTTTGAGTCGTATAGCCGACATCGTTTCTTTAACAGCTGTACAAGCTGCTGCAACCATAATACAGCCGCCACTTTCGTTCTTATAGCTGCCATCCTTTATATAACAGCTATACAAGCTGCTGGAACCGTTCTACTGACGCCATTTTGAGTCTCATAGCCGCCATCCTTTACATCATAGCTGTACATGCTAGTAGATCCGTAATACCGCCCCCATTTTGAGACGTATAGCCGCCATCGTTTCTATAACAGCTATATGAGCTGCTGGAACCATTCTACAAGCGACATTTTGAGTGTTATAGCCGCCATTCTTTATATAACAGCTATACAAG
Source organism: Drosophila paulistorum (assembly GCA_018152135.1). Taxonomy (NCBI): domain Eukaryota; kingdom Metazoa; phylum Arthropoda; class Insecta; order Diptera; family Drosophilidae; genus Drosophila; species Drosophila paulistorum. The sequence continues at coordinate 585,754 of JAECXG010000159.1, forward strand.
CTGCTGGTACCATTCTACAACCGACATTTTGAGTCCACCTTTTACATCACAGCTATACCAGCTGCTGGATCCGAAATACTTCCGCCATTTTGAGTCGTATAGCCGACATCGTTTCTTTAACAGCTGTACAAGCTGCTGCAACCATAATACAGCCGCCACTTTCGTTCTTATAGCTGCCATCCTTTATATAACAGCTATACAAGCTGCTGGAACCGTTCTACTGACGCCATTTTGAGTCTCATAGCCGCCATCCTTTACATCATAGCTGTACATGCTAGTAGATCCGTAATACTGCCGCCATTTTGAGACGTATAGCCGCCATCGTTTCTATAACAGCTATATGAGATGCTGGAACCATTCTACAAGCGACATTTTGAGTCTTATAGCCGCCATTCTTTATATAACAGCTATACAAGCTGCTGGAACCATTGTACAACCGCCATTTTGAGTCTTATAGCCGCCATTCTTTACATTATAGCTATACCAGTTGCTGGATCCGTAATACTGCCGCCATTTTGAGTCTTATAGACGCCATCTTTTATATAAGAGCTTAACAAGCTGGTGCCATCCTTTATATTACAGCAATAAAAGCTGCTGGAACCATTCTACAACCGCCATTTTGAGTCTTATATCTGCCATCCTTTCTATATCAGATATACAAGCTGCTGGAACCATAATACAGCCGCAATTTTCGTTCTTATAGCCACCATCCTTTATATAATAGCTTAACAAGCTGGTGCCACCCTTTATATAACAGCTATACAAGCTGCTGGAACCATTCTACAACCGCCATTTTGAGTCTTATATCCCCCATCCTTTGTATATCAGATATACAAGCTGCTGGAACCATAATACAGCCGCCATTTTCGTTCTTATAGCCACCATTCTTTATATAAAAGCTTAACAAGCTGGTGCCATCCTTTATATTACAGCAATACAAGCTGCTGGAACCATTCTACAACCGCCATTTTGAGTCTTATATCCGCCATCCTTTGTATATCAGATATACAAGCTGCTGGAACCATAATACAGCCGCAATTTTCGTTCTTATAGCCACCATCCTTTATATAATAGCTTAACAAGCTGGTGCCACCCTTTATATAACAGCTATACAAGCTGCTGGAACCATTCTACAAGCGCCATTTTGAGTCTTATACAAGCTGCTGGAACCATTGTACAACCACTATTTTGAGTCTTATAGTCGCCATCCTTTACATAACAGCTATACAAGCTGATGGAACCATAATACAGCCTCCATTTTGATCCATATTCTATACAGCAGCTATACAAGCTGCTGAAACCTTTTTACAGTCGCCATTTTGCTTCTTATAGCCGCCATCCTTTATACAACAGTTATACCAGCTGATGGAACCGTTCTACTACCGCAATTTTAAGTCTTATAGCCGCCTTTCTTTATATTACAGCTATAACAGCTAAACAAGTTGATGGAACCATAATCGGGCCTCCACTTTGACTCTTATAGCCACTATCCTTTACAGCTATACAGCTGTTCAAGCTGCTGGGACCATTTTACAGCCGACATTTTGAGTCTAATAGCCGCCATCTTTTATATCATAGCTAAACAAGCTGCTGGATCCATAATACTGTCGTCATTTTGAGTCGTATAGCCGCCATCGTTTCTATAACAGCTATATGAGCTGCTGGAACCATTCTACAAGCGACATTTTGAGTGTTATAGCCGCCATTCTTTATATAACAGCTATACAAGCTGCTAGAACCATTCTACAACCACCATTTTGAGTATTATAGCCGCCAACCTTTATGTAACAGGTATACAAGCTGCTGGAACCGTTCCACTGACGCCATTTTGAGTCTCATAGCCGCCATCTTTTTTATAACAGCTATACAAGCTGCTGGAACCATAATACAGCCGCCATTTTGAGTCTTAAGGCCATCATCCTTTACATAATAGCTACACAAGCTGTTGGAACCGTAATACTGCCGCCATTTTGAGTCTTATAGTGGCCATCCTCTACATCATAGCTATACAAGCTGATGAAACCATAATACAGCCTCCATTTTGATCCATATTTTATATAACAGCTATACAGGCTGCTGAAACCTTTTTACAGCCGCCATTTTGCTTCTTATAGCCGTTATCCTCTATACAACAGTTATACCAGCTGGTGGAACCGTTCTACAAGCGCCATTTTGAGACTTATAGACGCCATCCTTTTTATAACAGCAATACAAGTTGATGGAACCATATTTGGGCCTCCATTTTGCTTCTTATAGCCATTATCCTTTATATAACAGCTATACCAGCTGCTGGAACCATTCTACAACCGCTATTTTGAGTCTTATAGCCGCCATCCTTTACATCATAGCTACACAAGCTGGTAGATCCGTAATTCTGCCACCATTTTGAGTCGTATAGCCGCCATCGTTTCTATAACAGCTATACAAGCTGCTGGAACCATTATACAACCGCCATTTTGAGTCTTATAGCCGCCATCCAGCTATACCAGCTGCTGGATCCGTAATACTGCCGCCATTGTGAGTCTTATAGACGCCATCTTTTATATAAGAGCTTAACAAGCTGGTGCCATCCTTTATATTACAGCAATAAAAGCTGCTGGAACCATTCTACAACCGCCATTTTGAGTCTTATATCCGCCATGCTTTGTATATCAGATATACAAGCTGCTCGAACCATAATACAGCCGCCATTTCCGTTCTTATAGCCACCGTCCTTTATATAATAGCTTAACAAGCTGGTGCCATCCTTTATATAACAGCTATACAATCTGCTGGAACCATTCTACAACCACCATTTTGAGTATTATAGCCGCCATCCTGTATGTAACAGGTATACAAGCTGCTGGAACCGTTCCACTGACGCCATTTTGAGTCTCATAGCCGCCATCGTTTCTATAACAGCTATATGAGCTGCTGGAATCATTCTACAAGCGACATTTTGAGTCTTATAGCCGCCATCTTTTATATAAGAGCTTAACAAGCTGGTGTTATCTTTTTATAACAGCTATGCAAGCTGCTGGATCCGTAATTCTGCCGCCATTTTGAGTCGTATAGCCACCATCGTTTCTATAACAGCTATATGAGCTGCTGGAACCATTCTTCAGCCGCCATTTTCAGTATTATAGCCGCCATCCTTTATGTAACAGGTATACAAGCTGCTGGAACCGTTCTACTGACGCCATTTTGAGTCCCATAGCCGCCATCCTTTACATCATAGCTATACCAGCTGCTGGATCCGTAACACTGTCGCCAATTTGAGTCGTATAGCGGCCATCGTTTCTATAACAGCTATATGAGCTGCTGGAACCATTCTACAAGCGACATTTTGAGTGTTATAGCCGCCATTCTTTATATAACAGCTATACAAGCTGCTGGTACCATTCTACAACCGACATTTTGAGTCCACCTTTTACATCACAGCTATGCCAGCTGCTGGATCCGAAATACTTCCGCCATTTTGAGTCGTATAGCCGACATCGTTTCTTTAACAGCTGTACAAGCTGCTGCAACCATAATACAGCCGCCACTTTCGTTCTCATAGCCGCCATCCTTTACATCATAGCTGTACATGCTAGTAGATCCGTAATACTGCCGCCATTTTGAGACGTATAGCCGCCATCGTTTCTATAACAGCTATATGAGATGCTGGAACCATTCTACAAGCGACATTTTGAGTCTTATAGCCGCCATTCTTTATATAACAGCTATACAAGCTGCTGGAACCATTGTACAACCGCCATTTTGAGTCTTATAGCCGCCATTCTTTACATTATAGCTATACCAGTTGCTGGATCCGTAATACTGCCGCCATTTTGAGTCTTATAGACGCCATCTTTTATATAAGAGCTTAACAAGCTGGTGCCATCCTTTATATTACAGCAATAAAAGCTGCTGGAACCATTCTACAACCGCCATTTTGAGTCTTATATCTGCCATCCTTTCTATATCAGATATACAAGCTGCTGGAACCATAATACAGCCGCAATTTTCGTTCTTATAGCCACCATCCTTTATATAATAGCTTAACAAGCTGGTGCCACCCTTTATATAACAGCTATACAAGCTGCTGGAACCATTCTACAACCGCCATTTTGAGTCTTATATTCCCCATCCTTTGTATATCAGATATACAAGCTGCTGGAACCATAATACAGCCGCCATTTTCGTTCTTATAGCCACCATTCTTTATATAAAAGCTTAACAAGCTGGTGCCATCCTTTATATTACAGCAATACAAGCTGCTGGAACCATTCTACAACCGCCATTTTGAGTCTTATATCCGCCATCCTTTGTATATCAGATATACAAGCTGCTGGAACCATAATACAGCCGCAATTTTCGTTCTTATAGCCACCATCCTTTATATAATAGCTTAACAAGCTGGTGCCACCCTTTATATAACAGCTATACAAGCTGCTGGAACCATTCTACAAGCGCCATTTTGAGTCTTATACAAGCTGCTGGAACCATTGTACAACCACTATTTTGAGTCTTATAGTCGCCATCCTTTACATAACAGCTATACAAGCTGATGGAACCATAATACAGCCTCCATTTTGATCCATATTCTATACAGCAGCTATACAAGCTGCTGAAACCTTTTTACAGTCGCCATTTTGCTTCTTATAGCCGCCATCCTTTATACAACAGTTATACCAGCTGATGGAACCGTTCTACTACCTCAATTTTAAGTCTTATAGCCGCCATTCTTTATATTACAGCTATAACAGCTAAACAAGTTGATGGAACCATAATCGGGCCTCCACTTTGACTCTTATAGCCACTATCCTTTACAGCTATACAGCTATTCAAGCTGCTGGGACCATTTTACAGCCGACATTTTGAGTCTAATAGCCGCCATCTTTTATATCATAGCTAAACAAGCTGCTGGATCCATAATACTGTCGTCATTTTGAGTCGTATAGCCGCCATCGTTTCTATAACAGCTATATGAGCTGCTGGAACCATTCTACAAGCGACATTTTGAGTGTTATAGCCGCCATTCTTTATATAACAGCTATACAAGCTGCTAGAACCATTCTACAACCACCATTTTGAGTATTATAGCCGCCAACCTTTATGTAACAGGTATACAAGCTGCTGGAACCGTTCCACTGACGCCATTTTGAGTCTCATCTTTTTTATAACAGCTATACAAGCTGCTGGAACCATAAAACAGCCGCCATTTTGAGTCTTAAGGCCATCATCCTTTACATAATAGCTACACAAGCTCTTGGAACCGTAATACTGCCGCCATTTTGAGTCTTATAGTGGCCATCCTTTACATCATAGCTATACAAGCTGATGAAACCATAATACAGCCTCCATTTTGATCCATATTTTATATAACAGCTATACAGGCTGCTGAAACCTTTTTACAGCCGCCATTTTGCTTCTTATAGCCGTTATCCTTTATACAACAGTTATACCAGCTGGTGGAACCGTTCTACAAGCGCCATTTTGAGACTTATAGACGCCATCCTTTTTATAACAGCTATACAACCTGCTGGAACCATAATACAGCCGCCATTTTGAGTCTTTTGGCCGGCATTTTTTACACAACAGCTATTGAAGCTCCTGGAACCGTAATACTGCCGCCATTTTGAGTCTTACAGCCGCCATCTTTTATATAACAGCTATACAAGTTGATGGAACCAAAATCGGGCCTCCATTTTGAATCTTATAGCCATTATCCTTTATATAACAGCTATACAAGCTGCTGGGACCATTTCACAGACGCCATTTTGAGTCTTATAGCCGCCATCTTTTATATAATAGCTTAACAAGCTGGTGCCATCCTTTTTATAACAGCTATACAATCTGCTGGAACCATTCTACAACCACCATTTTGAGTATTATAGCCGCTATCTTTTATATAACAGCTGTTGAATGCTGCTGGAAACATTCTACAGACGCCATTTTGAGTTTTATAGCCGTTATCCTTTATATAACATTTATACAAGCAGTCGGAACTATAATACAGCTGACATTTTGAGTCTAATGGCCGCCATTTTTTACATAACAGCTATCGAAACTGCTGGAACAGTAATTCTGCGCCATTTTGAGTCTTATAGCCGCCATCTTTTATATAAATGCTTAACAAGCTGGTGTTATCTTTTTATAACAGCGTTACAAGCTGCTGGAACCATTCTTCAACCGCCATTTTGAGTCTTATATCCGCCATGCTTTGTATATCAGATATACAAGCTGCTCGAACCATAATACAGCCGCCATTTTCGTTCTTATAGCCACCATCCTTTATATAATACAATCTGCTGGAACCATTCTACAACCACCATTTTGAGTATTATAGCCGCCATCCTTTATGTAACAGGTATACAAGCTGCTGGAACCGTTCCACTGACGCCATTTTGAGTCTCATAGACGCCATCTTTTATATAAGAGCTATTCAAGCTGCTGGATCCGTAATTCTGCCGCCATTTTGAGTCGTATAGCCACCATCGTTTCTATAACAGCTATATGAGCTGCTGGAACCATTCTTCAGCCGCCATTTTGAGTATTATAGCCGCCATCCTTTATGTAACAGGTATACAAGCTGTTGGAACCGTTCTACTGACGCCATTTTGAGTCCCATAGCCGCCATCCTTTACATCATAGCTATACCAGTTGCTGGATCCGTAACACTGTCGCCATTTTGAGTCGTATAGCCGCCATCGTTTCTATATCAGCTATATGAGCTGCTGGAACCATTCTACAAGCGACATTTTGAGTGTTATAGCCGCCATTCTTTATATAACAGCTATACAAGCTGCTGGTACCATTCTACAACCGCCATTTTGCTTCTTATAGCCGACATCCTATATACAACAGTTATACCAGCTGGTGGAACCGTTCTACAAGCGCCATTTTGAGACTTATAGACGCCATCCTTTTTATAACAGTTATACAACCTGCTGGAACCATAATACAGCCGCCATTTTCAGTCTTATGGCCGGCATTTTTTACACAACAGCTATCGAAGCTGCTGGAACTGTAATACTGCCGCCATTTTGAGTCGAATAGCCGACATCGTTTCTTTAACAGCTGTACAAGCTGCTGCAACCATAATACAGCCGCCACTTTCGTTCTTATAGCTGCCATCCTTTATATAACAGCTATACATGCTGCTGGAACCATTCTACAAGCGCCATTTTGAGTATTACAGCCGCCATCCATTATGTAACAGGTATACAAGCTGTTGGAACCGTTCTACTGACGCCATTTTGAGTCCCATAGCCGCCATCCTTTACATCATAGCTATACCAGCTGCTGGATCCGTAATACTTCCGCCATTTTGAGTCGTATAGCCGACATCGTTTCTTTAACAGCTGTACAAGCTGCTGCAACCATAATACAGCCGCCACTTTCGTTCTTGTAGCTGCCATCCTTTATATAACAGCTATACAAGCTGCTGGAACCATTCTACAAGCGCCATTTTGAGTATTACAGCCGCCATCCATTATGTAACAGGTAAACAAGCTGCTGGAACCGTTCTACTGACGCCATTTTGAGTCTCATAGCCGCCATTTTTTACATCATAGCTATACATGCTAGTAGATCCGTAATACTGCCGCCATTTTGAGACGTATAGCCGCCATCGTTTTTTATAACAGCTATATGAGATGCTGGAACCATTCTACAAGCGACATTTTGAGTCTTATAGCCGCCATTCTTTATATAACAGCTATACAAGCTGCTGGAACCATTGTATAACCGCCATTTTGAGTCTTATAGCTGCCATCCTTTACATTATAGCTATACCAGTTGCTGGATCCGTAATACTGCCGCCATTTTGAGTCTTATAGACGCCATCTTTTATATAAGAACTTAAAAAGCTGGTGCCATCCTTTATATAACAGCTATACAATCTGCTGGAACCATTCTACAACCGCCATTTTGAGTCTTATATCCGCAATCCTTTGTATATCAAATATACAAGCTGCTGGAACCATAATACAGCCGCCATTTTCGTTCTTATAGCCACCATCCTTTATATAATAGCATAACAAGCTGGTGCCACCCTTTATATAACAGCTATACAAGCTGCTGGAACCATTCTACAACCGCCATTTTGAGTCTTATATCCGCCATCCTTTGTATATCAGATATACAAGCTGCTGGAACCATAATACAGCCGCCATTTTCGTTCTTATAGCCACCATTCTTTATATAAAAGCTTAACAAGCTGGTGCCATCCTTTTTATAACAGCTATGCAATCAGCTGGAACCATTCTACAAGCACCATTTTGAGTATTATAGCCGCCATCCTTTATGTAACAGCTATACAATCTGCTGGAACCATTCTACAACCACCATTTTGAGTCTTATAGTCGCCATCTTTTACATAACAGCTATACAAGCTGATGGAACCATAATACAGCCTCCATTTTGATCCATATTTTATATAACAGCTATACAAGCTGCTGAAACCTTTTTACAGCCGCCATTTTGCTTCTTATAGCCGACATCCTTTATACAACAGTTATACCAGCTGGTGGAACCGTTCTACAAGCGCCATTTTGAGACTTATAGACGCCATCCTTTTTATAACAGTTATACAACCTGCTGGAACCATAATACAGCCGCCATTTTGAGTCTTATGGCCGGCATTTTTTACACAACATCTATCGAAGCTGCTGGAACTGTAATACTGCCGCCATTTTGAGTCTTATAGACGCCATCTTTTATATAAGAGCTTAACAAGCTAGCCACCATTCTTTATATAAAAGCTTAACAAGCTGGTGCCATCCTTTATATAACAGCTATACAATCTGCTGGAACCATTCTACAACCACCATTTTGAGTATTATAGCCGCCATCCTTTATGTAACAGCTATACAATCTGCTGGAACCATTCTACAACCACCATTTTGAGTCTTATAGTCACCATTCTTTACATAACAGCTATACAAGCTGATGGAACCATAATACAGCCTCCATTTTGATCCATATTATATAACAGCTATACAAGCTGCTGAAACTTTTTTACAGCCGCCATTTTGCTTCTTATAGCCGCCATCCTTTATTCAACAGTTATACCAACTGATGGAACCGTTCTACAACCGCCATTTTGAGTCTTATAGCCGCCATCCTTTACGTCATAGCTTTATCAGTTGCTGGATCCGTGATACTGCCGCCATTTTGTGTCGTATAGCCGCCATTGTTTCTATACCGGCTACATAAGCTGCTAGAACCATAATACAGCCGCCATTTTCGTTCCTATAGCCGCCGTTCTTTATATAACAGCTATAATAGCTGCTGGAACCATTCTTTTGCAGCTATTTTGAGTCTTAAAGCCGCCATCTTTTATATAACAGCTGTTGAATGCTGCTGAACACATTCTACAGACGCCATTTTGAGTTTTATAGCCGTTATCCTTTATATAACATTTATACAAGCAGTCGGAACTATAATACAGCTGACATTTTGAGTCTTATGGCCGCCATTTTTTACATAACAGCTATCGAAACTGCTGGAACAGTAATTCTGCCGCCATTTTGAGTCTTATAGCCGCCATCTTTTATATAAGAGCTTAACAAGCTGGTGTTATCTTTTTATAACAGCGTTACAAGCTGCTGGAACCATTCTACAACCGCCATTTTGAGTCTTATATCCGCCATGCTTTGTATATCAGATATACAAGCTGCTCGAACCATAATACAGCCGCCATTTCCGTTCTTATAGCCACCATCCTTTACATAATAGCTACACAAGCTGTTGGAACCGTAATACTGTCGCCATTTTGATCCATATTTTATATAACAGCTATACAGGCTGCTGAAACCTTTTTACAGCCGCCATTTTGCTTCTTATAGCCGTTATCCTTTTTATAACAGTTATACCAGCTGGTGGAACCGTTCTACAAGCGCCATTTTGAGACTTATAGACGCCATCCTTTTTATAACAGCTATACAACCTGCTGGAACCATAATACAGCCGCCATTTTGAGTCTTTTGGCCGGCATTTTTTACACAACAGCTATCGAAGCTGCTGGAACCTTAATAGTGCCGCCATTTTGAGTCTTATAGCCGACATCTTTTATATAACAGCTATACAAGTTGATGGAACCATATTTGGGCCTCCATTTTGAATCTTTTAGCTATTCTCCTTTATATAACAGCTATACAAGCTGCTGGGACCATTTCACAGACGCCATTTTGAGTCTTATAGCCGCCATCTTTTATATAAGAGCTTGACAAGCTGGTGCCATCCTTTATATAACAGCTATACCAGCTGCTGGAACCATTCTACAACCGACATTTTGAGTCTTATAGCCGCCATCCTTTACATCATAGCTATACAAGCTGGTAGATCCGTAATACTGCCACCATTTTGAGTCGTATAGCCGCCATCGTTTCTATAACAGCTATACAAGCTGCTGAAACCTTTTTACAGCCGCCATTTTGCTTCTTATAGCCGCCATCCTTTATACAACAGTTATAACAGCTGATGGAACCGTTCTACAAGCGCCATTTTGAGACTTATAGACGCCATCCTTTTTATAACAGTTATACAACCTGCTGGAACCATAATACAGCCGCCATTTTGAGTCTTATGGCCGGCATTTTTTACACAACAGCTATCGAAGATGCTGGAACTGTAATACTGCCGCCATTTTGAGTCTTATAGACGCCATCTTTTATATAAGAGCTTAACAACCTAGCCACCATTCTTTATATAAAAGCTTAACAAGCTGGTGCCATCCTTTATATAACAGCTATACAATCTGCTGGAACCATTCTACAACCACCATTTTGAGTATTATAGCCGCCATCCCTTATGTAACAGCTATACAATCTGCTAGAACCATTCTACAACCACCATTTTGAGTCTTATAGTCACCATTCTTTACATAACAGCTATACAAGCTGATGGAACCATAATACAGACTCCATTTTGATCCATATTTTATATAACAGCTATACAAGCTGCTGAAACTTTTTTACAGCCGCCATTTTGCTTCTTATAGCCGCCATCCTTTATTCAACAGTTATACCAACTGATAGAACCGTTCTACAACCGCTATTTTGAGTCTTATAGCCGCCATCCTTTACGTCATAGCTTTACCAGTTGCTGGATCCGTAATACTGCCGCCATTTTGTGTCGTATAGCCGCCATCGTTTCTATACCGGCTACATAAGCTGCTAGAACCATAATACAGCCGCCATTTTCGTTCCTAAAGCCGCCGTTCTTTACATAACAGCTAATATAACAGCTGTTGAATGCTGCTGGAAACATTCTACAGACGCCATTTTGAGTTTTATAGCCGTTATCCTTTATATAACATTTATACAAGCAGTCGGAACTATAATACAGCTGACATTTTGAGTCTTATGGCCGCCATTTTTTACATAACAGCTATCGAAACTGCTGGAACAGTAATTCTGCCGCCATTTTGAGTCTTATAGCCGCCATCTTTTATATAAGAGCTTAACAAGCTGGTGTTATCTTTTTATAACAGCGTTACAAGCTGCTGGAACCATTCTACAACCGCCATTTTGAGTCTTATATCCGCCATGCTTTGTATATCAGATATACAAGCTGCTCGAACCATAATACAGCCGCCATTTTCGTTCTTATAGCCACCATCCTTTATATAATAGCTTAACATGCTGGTACCATCCTTTATATAACAGCTATACAAACTGCTGGAAACATTCTACAATCACCATTTTGAGTATTATAGCCGCCATCCTTTATGTAACAGGTATAGAAGCTGCTGGAACCGTTCCACTGACGCCATTTTGAGTCTCATAGCCGCCACCTTTTTTATAACAGCTGTACAAGCTGCTGGAACCATAATACAGCCGCCATTTTGAGTCTTAAGGCCATCATCCTTTACATAATAGCTACACAAGCTGTTGGAACCGTAATACTTCCGCCATTTTGAGTCTTATAGTGGCCATCCTTTACATCATAGCTATACAAGCTGATGAAACCATAATACAGCCTCCATTTTGATCCATATTTTATATAACAGCTATACAGGCTGCTGAAACCATTGCATAACCGCCATTTTGAGTCTTATAGCCGCCATCCTTTACATTATAGCTAAACCAGTTGCTGGATCCGTAATACTGCCGCCATTTTGAGTCTTATAGACGCCATCTTTTATATAAGAACTTAACAAGCTGGTGCCATCCTTTATATAACAGCTATACAATCTGCTGGAACCATTCTATAACCGCCATTTTGAGTCTTATATCCGCCATCCTTTGTATGTCAGATATACAAGCTGCTGGAACCATAATACAGCCGCCATTTTCGTTCTTATAGCCACCATCCTTTATATAATAGCTTAACAAGCTGATGCCACCCTTTATATAACAGCTATACAAGCTGCTGGAACCATTCTACAACCGCCATTTTGAGTCTTATATCCGCCATCCTTTGTATATCAGATATACAAGCTGCTGGAACCATAATACAGCCGCCATTTTCGTTCTTATAGCCACCATTGTTTATATAAAAGCTTAACAAGCTGGTGCCATCCTTTATATAACAGCTATACAATCTGCTGGAACCATTCTACAACCACCATTTTGAGTATTATAGCCGCCATCCTTTATGTAACAGCTATACAATCTGCTGGAACCATTCTACAACCGCCATTTTGAGTCTTATAGTCACCATTCTTTACATAACAGCTATACAAGCTGATGTAACCATAATACAGCCTCCATTTTGATCCATATTTTATATAACAGCTATACAAGCTGCTGAAACTTTTTTACAGCCGCCATTTTGCTTCTTATAGCCGCCATCCTTTATTCAACAGTTATACCAACTGATGGAACCGTTCTACAACCGCCATTTTGAGTCTTATAGCCGCCATCCTTTACGTCATAGCTTTACCAGTTGCTGGATCCGTAATACTGCCGCCATTTTGTGTCGTATAGCCGCCATCGTTTCTATACCGGCTACATAAGCTGCTAGAACCATAATACAGCCGCCATTTTCGTTCCTATAGCCGCCGTTCTTTATATAACAGCTATAATAGCTGCTGGAACCATTCTTTTGCAGCTATTTTGAGTCTTATAGCCGCCATCTTTTATATAGCAGCTGTTGAATGCTGCTGGAAACATTCTACAGACGCCATTTTGAGTTTTATAGCCGTTATCCTTTATATAACATTTATACAAGCAGTCGGAACTATAATACAGCTGACATTTTGAGTCTTATGGCCGCCATTTTTTACATAACAGCTATCGAAACTGCTGGAACAGTAATTCTGCCGCCATTTTGAGTCTTATAGCCGCCATCTTTTATATAAGAGCTTAACAAGCTGGTGTTATCTTTTTATAACAGCGTTACAAGCTGCTGGAACCATTCTACAACCGCCATTTTGAGTCTTATATCCGCCATGCTTTGTATATCAGATATACAAGCTGCTCGAACCATAATACAGCCGCCATTTTCGTTCTTATAGCCACCATCCTTTATATAATAGCTTAACAAGCTGGTGCCATCCTTTATATAACAGCTATACAATCTGCTGGAACCATTCTACAACCACCATTTTGAGTATTATAGCCGCCATCCTTTATGTAACAGGTATACAAGCTGCTGGAACCGTTCCACTGACGCCATTTTGAGTCTCATAGCCGCCATCTTTTTTATAACAGCTATACAAGCTGCTCGAACCATAATACAGCCGCCATTTTCGTTCTTATAGCCACCATCCTTTATATAATAGCTTAACAAGCTGGTGCCATCCTTTATATAACAGCTATACAATCTGCTGGAAACATTCTACAACCACCATTTTGAGTATTATAGCCGCCATCCTTTATGTTACAGGTATACAAGCTGCTGGAACCGTTCCACTGACGCCATTTTGAGTCTCATAGCCGCCATCTTTTTTATAACAGCTATACAAGCTGCTGGAACCATAATACAGCCGCCATTTTGAGTCTTAAGGCCATCATCCTTTACATAATAGCTACACAAGCTGTTGGAACCGTAATACTGCCGCCATTTTGAGTCTTATAGTAGCCATCCTTTACATCATAGCTATACAAGCTGACGAAACCATAATACAGCCTCCATTTTGATCCAAATTTTATATAACAGCTATACAGGCTGCTGAAACCATTGTATAACCGCCATTTTGATTCTTATAGCCGCCATCCTTTACATTATAGCTATACCAGTTGCTGGATCCGTAATACTGCCGCCATTTTAAGTCTTAAAGACGCCATCTTTTACAATAAGAACTTAACAAGCTGGTGCCATCCTTTATATAACAGCTATACAATCTGCTGGAACCATTCTATAACCGCCATTTTGAGTCTTATATCCGCCATCCTTTGTATATCAGATATACAAGCTGCTGGAACCATAATACAGCCGCCATTTTCGTTCTTATAGCCACCATCCTTTATATAATAGCTTAACAAGCTAGTGCCACCCTTTATATAACAGCTATACAAGCTGCTGGAACCATTCTACAACCGCCATTTTGAGTCTTATATCCGCCATCCTTTGTATATCAGATGTACAAGCTGCTGGAACCATAATACAGCCGCCATTTTCGTTCTTATAGCCACCATTCTTTATATAAAAGCTTAACAAGCTGGTGCCATCCTTTATATAACAGCTATACAATCTGCTGGAACCATTCTACAACCACCATTTTGAGTATTATAGCCGCCATCCCTTATGTAACAGCTATACAATCTGCTGGAACCATTCTACAACCACCATTTTGAGTCTTATAGTCACCATTCTTTACATAACAGCTATACAAGCTGATGGAACCATAATACAGCCTCCATTTTGATCCATATTTTATATAACAGCTATACAAGCTGCTGAAACTTTTTACAGCCGCCATTTTGCTTCTTATAGCCGCCATCCTTTATTCAACAGTTATACCAACTGATGGAACCGTTCTACAACCGCCATTTTGAGTCTTATAGCCGCCATCCTTTACGTCATAGCTTTATCAGTTGCTGGATCCGTAATACTGCCGCCATTTTGTGTCGTATAGCCGCCATAGTTTCTATACCGGCTACATAAGCTGCTAGAACCATAATACAGCCGCCATTTTCGTTCCTATAGCCGCCGTTCTTTATATAACAGCTATAATAGCTGCTGGAACCATTCTTTTGCAGCTATTTTGAGTCTTATAGCCGCCATCTTTTATATAGCAGCTGTTGAATGCTGCTGGAAACATTCTACAGACGCCATTTTGAGTTTTATAGCCGTTATCCTTTATATAACATTTATACAAGCAGTCGGAACTATAATACAGCTGACATTTTGAGTCTTATGGCCGCCATTTTTTACATAACAGCTATCGAAACTGCTGGAACAGTAATTCTGCCGCCATTTTGAGTCTTATAGCCGCCATCTTTTATATAAGAGCTTAACAAGCTGGTGTTATCTTTTTATAACAGCGTTACAAGCTGCTGGAACCATTCTACAACCGCCATTTTGAGTCTTATATCCGCCATGTATATCAGATATACAAGCTGCTCGAACCATAATACAGCCGCCATTTTCGTTCTTATAGCCACCATCCTTTATATAATAGCTTAACAAGCTGGTGCCATCCTTTATATAACAGCTATACAATCTGCTGGAAACATTCTACAACCACCATTTTAAGTATTATAGCCGCCATCCTTTATGTAACAGGTATACAAGCTGCTGGAACCGTTCCACTGACGCCATTTTGAGTCTCATAGCCGCCATCTTTTTTATAACAGCTATACAAGCTGCTGGAACCATAATACAGCCGCCATTTTGAGTCTTAAGGCCATCATCCTTTACATAATAGCTACACAAGCTGTTGGAACCGTAATACTGCCGCCATTTTGAGTCTTATAGTGGCCATCCTTTACATCATAGCTACACAAGCTGATGAAACCATAATACAGCCTTCATCAGCTGTATCCTTTTTATAACAGCTATACAACCTGCTGGAACCATAATACAGCCGCCATTTTGAGTCTTTTGGCCGGCAGTTTTTACACAACAGCTATCGAAGCTGCTGGAACCGTAATAGTGCCGCCATTTTGAGTCTTATAGCCGCCATCTTTTATATAACAGCTATACAAGTTGATGGAACCATATTTGGGCCTCCATTTTGAATCTTATAGCTATTATCCTTTATATAACAGCTATACAAGCTGCTGGGACCATTTCACAGACGCCATTTTGAGTCTTATAGCCGCCATCTTTTATATAAGAGCTTGACAAGCTGGTGCCATCCTTTATATAACAGCTATACCAGCTGCTGGAACCATTCTACAACCGACATTTTGAGTCTTATAGCCGCCATCCTTTACATCATAGCTATACAAGCTGGTAGATCCGTAATACTGCCACCATTTTGAGTCGTATAGCCGCCATCGTTTCTATAACAGCTACACAAGCTGCTGAAACCTTTTTACAGCCGCCATTTTGCTTCTTATAGCCGCCATCCTTTATACAACAGTTATACCAGCTGGTGGAACCGTTCTACAAGCGCCATTTTTAGACTTATAGACGCCATCCTTTTTATAACAGTTATACAACCTGCTGGAACCATAATACAGCCGCCATTTTGAGTCTTATGGCCGGCATTTTTTAAACAACAGCTATCGAAGCTGCTGGAACCGTAATACTGCCGCCATTTTGAGTCTTATAGACGCCATCTTTTATGTAAGAGCTTAACAAGCTAGCCACCATTCTTTATATAAAAGCTTAACAAGCTGGTGCCATCCTTTATATAACAGCTATACAATCTGCTGGAACCATTCTACAACCACCATTTTGAGTATTATAGCCGCCATCCTTTATGTAACAGCTATACAATCTGCTGGAACCATTCTACAACCACCATTTTGAGTCTTATAGTCACCATTCTTTACATAACAGCTATTCAAGCTGATGGAACCATAATACAGCCTCCATTTTGATCCATATTTTATATAACAGCTATACAAGCTGCTGAAACTTTTTTACAGCCGCCATTTTGCTTCTTATAGCCGCCATCCTTTATTCAACAGTTATACCAACTGATGGAACCGTTCTACAACCGCCATTTTGAGTCTTATAGCCGCCATCCTTTACGTCATAGCTTTAGCCGCCATCGTTTCTATACCGGCTACATAAGCTGCTAGAACCATAATACAGCCGCCATTTTCGTTCCTATAGCCGCCGTTCTCTATATATAACAGCTAATATAACAGCTGTTGAATGCTGCTGGAAACATTCTACAGACGCCATTTTGAGTTTTATAGCCGTTATCCTTTATATAACATTTATACAAGCAGTCGGAACTATAATACAGCTGACATTTTGAGTCTTATGGCCGCCATTTTTTACATAACAGCTATCGAAACTGCTGGAACAGTAATTCTGCCGCCATTTTGAGTCTTATAGCCGCCATCTTTTATATAAGAGCTTAACAAGCTGGTGTTATCTTTTTATAACAGCGTTACAAGCTGCTGGAACCATTTTACAACCGCCATTTTGAGTCTTATATCCGCCATGCTTTGTATATCAGATATACAAGCTGCTCGAACCATAACACGGCCGCCATTTTGAGTCTTAAGGCCATCATCCTTTACATAATAGCTACACAAGCTGTTGGAACCGTAATACTGCCGCCATTTTGAGTCTTATAGTGGCCATCCTTTACATCATAGCTATACAAGCTGATGAAACCAGAATACAGCCTCCATTTTGATCCATATTTTATATAACAGCTATACAACCTGCTGGAACCATAATACAGCCGCCATTTCGAGTCTTATGGCCGGCACTTTTTACACAACAGCTATCGAAGCTGCTGGAACCGTAATACTGCCGCCATTTTGAGTCTTATAGCCGCCATCCTTTACATAAGAGATATATAAGTTGATGGAACCATAATCGGGCCTCCATTTTGAATGTTATAGCCATTATCCTTTATATAACAGCTATACAAGCTGCTGGGACCATTTCACAGACGCCATTTTGAGTCTTATAGCCGCCTTATTTTATATAAGAGCTTAACAAGCTGGTGCCATCCTTTATGTAACAGCTATACAAGCTGCTGGAACCATTCTACAACCGCCATTTTGAGTCTTATAGCCGCCATCCTTTACATCATAGCTATACAAGCTGGTAGATCCGTAATACTGCCGCCATTTAGAGTCTTATAGTCGCCATCCTTTACATAACAGCTATACAAGCTGATGGAACCATAATACCGCCGCCATTTGAGTCTTAAGGCCGTCATCCTTTACACAATAGCTACACAAGCTGCTGGAACCTTAATACTGCCGTCATTTTGAGTCTTATATTCGCCATCCTTTATATAACAGCTATACCAGCTGCTGGAACCATTCTACAACCGCCATTTTGAGTCTTATAGCCGCCATCCTTTACATCATAGCTATAAAAGCTGGTAGATCCGTAATACTGCCACCATTTTGAGTCGTTTAGCCGCCATCGTTTCTATAACAGCTATACAAGCTGCTGGAACCATTATACAACCGCCATTTTGAGTCTTATAGCCGCCATCCTTTTTATAACAGCTATACAACCTGCTGGAACCATAATACAGCCGCCATTTTGAGTCTTATAGCCATCTTTTATATAAGAGCTTGACAAGCTGGTGCCATCCTTTATATAACAGCTATACCAGCTGCTGGAACCATTCTACAACCGACATTTTGAGTCTTATAGCCGCCATCCTTTACATCATAGCTATAAAAGCTGGTAGATCCGTAATACTGTCGTTCCATTCCATTTTGAGTCGTATAGCCGCCATCGTTTCTATAATAGCTATACAAGCTGCTGAAACCTTTTTACAGCCGCCATTTTGCTTCTTATAGCCGCCATCCTTTATACAACAGTTATACCAGCTGGTGGAACCGTTCTACAAGCGCCATTTTTAGACTTATAGACGCCATCCTTTTTATAACAGTTATACAACCTGCTGGAACCATAATACAGCCGCCATTTTGAGTCTTATGGCCGGCATTTTTTACACAACAGCTATCGAAGCTGCTGGAACCGTAATACTGCCGCCATTTTGAGTCTTATAGACGCCATCTTTTATATAAGAGCTTAACAAGCTAGCCACCATTCTTTATATAAAAGCTTAACAAGCTGGTGCCATCCTTTATATAACAGCTATACAATCTGCTGGAACCATTCTACAACCACCATTTTGAGTATTATAGCCGCCATCCTTTATGTAACAGCTATACAATCTGCTGGAACCATTCTACAACCACCATTTTGAGTCTTATAGTCACCATTCTTTACATAACAGCTATACAAGCTGATGGAACCATAATACAGCCTCCATTTTGATCCATATTTTATATAACAGCTATACAAGCTGCTGAAACTTTTTTACAGCCGCCATTTTGCTTCTTATAGCCGCCATCCTTTATTCAACAGTTATACCAACTGATGGAACCGTTCTACAACCGCCATTTTGAGTCTTATAGCCGCCATCCTTTACGTCATAGCTTTACCAGTTGCTGGATCCGTAATACTGCCGCCATTTTGTGTCGTATAGCCGCCATCGTTTCTATACCGGCTACATAAGCTGCTAGAACCATAATACAGCCGGCATTTTCGTTCCTATAGCCGCCGTTCTTTATATAACAGCTAATATAACAGCTGTTGAATGCTGCTGGAAACATTCTACAGACGCCATTTTGAGTTTTATAGCCGTTATCCTTTATATAACATTTATACAAGCAGTCGGAACTATAATACAGCTGACATTTTGAGTCTTATGGCCGCCATTTTTTACATAACAGCTATCGAAACTGCTGGAACAGTAATTCTGCCGCCATTTTGAGTCTTATTGCCGCCATCTTTTATATAAGAGCTTAACAAGCTGGTGTTATCTTTTTATAACAGCGTTACAAGCTGCTGGAACCATTCTATAACCGCCATTTTGAGTCTTATATCCGCCATGCTTTGTATATCAGATATACAAGCTGCTCGAACCATAATACAGCCGCCATTTTCGTTCTTATAGCCACCATCCTTTATATAATAGCTTAACATGCTGGTACCATCCTTTATATAACAGCTATACAAACTGCTGGAAACATTCTACAACCACCATTTTGAGTATTATAGCCGCCATCCTTTATGTAACAGGTATACAAGCTGCTGGAACCGTTCCACTGACGCCATTTTGAGTCTCATAGCCGCCATCTTTTTTATAACAGCTGTACAAGCTGCTGGAACCATAATACAGCCGCCATTTTGAGTCTTAAGGCCATCATCCTTTACATAATAGCTACACAAGCTGTTGGAACCGTAATACTGCCGCCATTTTGAGTCTTATAGTGGCCATCCTTTACATCATAGCTATACAAGCTGATGAAACCATAATACAGCCTCCATTTTGATCCATATTTTATATAACAGCTATACAGGCTGCTGAAACCATTGTATAACCGCCATTTTGATTCTTATAGCCGCCATCCTTTACATTATAGCTATACCAGTTGCTGGATCCGTAATACTGCCGCCATTTTGAGTCTTATAGACGCCATCTTTTATATAAGAACTTAACAAGCTGGTGCCATCCTTTATATAACAGCTATACAATCTGCTGGAACCATTCTATAACCGCCATTTTGAGTCTTATATCCGCCATCCTTTGTATATCAGATATACAAGCTGCTGGAACCATAATACAGCCGCCATTTTCGTTCTTATAGCCACCATCCTTTATATAATAGCTTAACAAGCTGATGCCACCCTTTATATAACAGCTATACAATCTGCTGGAACCATTCTACAACCACCATTTTGAGTATTATAGCCGCCATCCTTTATGTAACAGCTATACAATCTGCTGGAACCATTCTACAACCACCATTTTGAGTCTTATAGTCACCATTCTTTACATAACAGCTATACAAGCTGATGGAACCATAATACAGCCTCCATTTTGATCCATATTTTTATATAACAGCTATACAAGCTGCTGAAACTTTTTACAGCCGCCATTTTGCTTCTTATAGCCGCCATCCTTTATTCAACAGTTATACCAACTGATGGAACCGTTCTACAACCGCCATTTTGAGTCTTATAGCCGCCATCCTTTACGTCATAGCTTTACCAGTTGCTGGATCCGTAATACTGCCGCCATTTTGTGTCGTATAGCCGCCATCGTTTCTATACCGGCTACATAAGCTGCTAGAACCATAATACAGCCGCCATTTTCGTTCCTATAGCCGCCGTTCTTTATATAACAGCTATAATAGCTGCTGGAACCATTCTTTTGCAGCTATTTTGAGTCTTATAGCCGCCATCTTTTATGTAACAGCTGTTGAATGCTGCTGGAAACATTCTACAGACGCCATTTTGAGTTTTATAGCCGTTATCCTTTATATAACATTTATACAAGCAGTCGGAACTATAATACAGCTGACATTTTGAGTCTTATGGCCGCCATTTTTTACATAACGGCTATCGAAACTGCTGGAACAGTAATTCTGCCGCCATTTTGAGTCTTATAGCCGCCATCTTTTATATAAGAGCTTAACAAGCTGGTGTTATCTTTTTATAACAGCGTTACAAGCTGCTGGAACCATTCTACAACCGCCATTTTGAGTCTTATATCCGCCATGCTTTGTATATCAGATATACAAGCTGCTCGAACCATAATACAGCCGCCATTTTCGTTCTTATAGCCACCATCCTTTATATAATAGCTTAACAAGCTGGTGCCATCCTTTATATAACAGCTATACAATCTGCTGGAACCATTCTACAACCACCATTTTGAGTATTATAGCCGCCATCCTTTATGTAACAGCTATACAATCTGCTGGAACCATTCTACAACCACCATTTTGAGTCTTATAGTCACCATTCTTTACATAACAGCTATACAAGCTGATGTAACCATAATACAGCCTCCATTTTGATCCATTTTTTATATAACAGCTATACAAGCTGCTGAAACTTTTTTACAGCCGCCATTTTGCTTCTTATAGCCGCCATCCTTTATTCAACAGTTATACCAACTGATGGAACCGTTCTACAACCGCCATTTTGAGTCTTATAGCCGCCATCCTTTACGTCATAGCTTTACCAGTTGCTGGATCCGTAATACTGCCGCCATTTTGTGTCGTATAGCCGCCATCGTTTCTATACCGGCTACATAACCTGCTACAACCATAATACAGCCGCCATTTTCGTTCCTATAGCCGCCGTTCTTTATATAACAGCTATAATAGCTGCTGGAACCATTCTTTTGCAGCTATTTTGAGTCTTATAGCCGCCATCTTTTATGTAACAGCTGTTGAATGCTGCTGGAAACATTCTACAGACGCCATTTTGAGTTTTATAGCCGCCATCTTTTATATAAGAGCTTAACAAGCTGGTGTTATCTTTTTATAACAGCGTTACAAGCTGCTGGAACCATTCTACAACCGCCATTTTGAGTCTTATATCCGCCATGCTTTGTATATCAGATATACAAGCTGCTCGAACCATAATACAGCCGCCATTTTCGTTCTTATAGCCACCATCCTTTATATAATAGCTTAACAAGCTGGTGCCATCCTTTATATAGCAGCTATACAATCTGCTGGAAACATTCTACAACCACCATTTTGAGTATTATAGCCGCCATCCTTTATGTAACAGGTATACAAGCTGCTGGAACCGTTCCACTGACGCCATTTTGAGTCTCATAGCCGCCATCTTTTTTATAACAGCTATACAAGCTGCTCGAACCATAATACAGCCGCCATTTTCGTTCTTATAGCCACCATCCTTTATATAATAGCTTAACAAGCTGGTGCCATCCTTTATATAACAGCTATACAATCTGCTGGAAACATTCTACAACCACCATTTTGAGTATTATAGCCGCCATCCTTTATGTTACAGGTATACAAGCTGCTGGAACCGTTCCACTGACGCCATTTTGAGTCTCATAGCCGCCATCTTTTTTATAACAGCTATACAAGCTGCTGGAACCATAATACAGCCGCCATTTTGAGTCTTAAGGCCATCATCCTTTACATAATAGCTACACAAGCTGTTGGAACCGTAATACTGCCGCCATTTTGAGTCTTATAGTAGCCATCCTTTACATCATAGCTATACAAGCTGATGAAACCATAATACAGCCTCCATTTTGATCCAAATTTTATATAACAGCTATACAGGCTGCTGAAACCATTGTATAACCGCCATTTTGATTCTTATAGCCGCCATCCTTTACATTATAGCTATACCAGTTGCTGGATCCGTAATACTGCCGCCATTTTAAGTCTTATAGACGCCATCTTTTATATAAGAACTTAACAAGCTGGTGCCATCCTTTATATAACAGCTATACAATCTGCTGGAACCATTCTATAACCGCCATTTTGAGTCTTATATCCGCCATCCTTTGTATATCAGATATACAAGCTGCTGGAACCATAATACAGCCGCCATTTTCGTTCTTATAGCCACCATCCTTTATATAATAGCTTAACAAGCTAGTGCCACCCTTTATATAACAGCTATACAAGCTGCTGGAACCATTCTACAACCGCCATTTTGAGTCTTATATCCGCCATCCTTTGTATATCAGATATACAAGCTGCTGGAACCATAATACAGCCGCCATTTTCGTTCTTATAGCCACCATTCTTTATATAAAAGCTTAACAAGCTGGTGCCATCCTTTATATAACAGCTATACAATCTGCTGGAACCATTCTACAACCACCATTTTGAGTATTATAGCCGCCATCCTTTATGTAACAGCTATACAATCTGCTGGAACCATTCTACAACCACCATTTTGAGTCTTATAGTCACCATTCTTTACATAACAGCTATACAAGCTGATGGAACCATAATACAGCCTCCATTTTGATCCATATTTAATATAACAGCTATACAAGCTGCAGAAACTTTTTGACAGCCGCCATTTTGCTTCTTATAGCCGCCATCCTTTATTCAACAGTTATACCAACTGATGGAACCGTTCTACAACCGCCATTTTGAGTCCTATAGCCGCCATCCTTTACGTCATAGCTTTATCAGTTGCTGGATCCGTAATACTGCCGCCATTTTGTGTCGTATAGCCGCCATAGTTTCTATACCGGCTACATAAGCTGCTAGAACCATAATACAGCCGCCATTTTCGTTCCTATAGCCGCCGTTCTTTATATAACAGCTATAATAGCTGCTGGAACCATTCTTTTGCAGCTATTTTGAGTCTTATAGCCGCCATCTTTTATATAGCAGCTGTTGAATGCTGCTGGAAACATTCTACAGACGCCATTTTGAGTTTTATAGCCGTTATCCTTTATATAACATTTATACAAGCAGTCGGAACTATAATACAGCTGACATTTTGAGTCTTATGGCCGCCATTTTTTACATAACAGCTATCGAAACTGCTGGAACAGTAATTCTGCCGCCATTTTGAGTCTTATAGCCGCCATCTTTTATATAAGAGCTTAACAAGCTGGTGTTATCTTTTTATAACAGCGTTACAAGCTGCTGGAACCATTCTACAACCGCCATTTTGAGTCTTATATCCGCCATGTATATCAGATATACAAGCTGCTCGAACCATAATACAGCCGCCATTTTCGTTCTTATAGCCACCATCCTTTATATAATAGCTTAACAAGCTGGTGCCATCCTTTATATAACAGCTATACAATCTGCTGGAAACATTCTACAACCACCATTTTGAGTATTATAGCCGCCATCCTTTATGTAACAGGTATACAAGCTGCTGGAACCGTTCCACTGACGCCATTTTGAGTCTCATAGCCGCCATCTTTTTTTATAACAGCTATACAAGCTGCTGGAACCATAATACAGCCGCCATTTTGAGTCTTAAGGCCATCATCCTTTACATAATAGCTACACAAGCTGTTGGAACCGTAATACTGCCGCCATTTTGAGTCTTATAGTGGCCATCCTTTACATCATAGCTATACAAGCTGATGAAACCATAATACAGCCTTCATTTTGATCCATATTTTATATAACAGCTATACCGGCTGCTGAAACCTTTTACAGCCGCCATTTTGCTGCTTATAGCCGTTATCCTTTTTATAACAGTTATACCAGCTGGTGGAACCGTTCTACAAGCGCCATTTTGAGACTTATAGACGCCATCCTTTTTATAACAGCTATACAACCTGCTGGAACCATAATACAGCCGCCATTTTGAGTCTTTTGGCCGGCAGTTTTTACACAACAGCTATCGAAGCTGCTGGAACCGTAATAGTGCCGCCATTTTGAGTCTTATAGCCGCCATCTTTTATATAACAGCTATACAAGTTGATGGAACCATATTTGGGCCTCCATTTTGAATCTTATAGCTATTATCCTTTATATAACAGCTATACAAGCTGCTGGGACCATTTCACAGACGCCATTTTGAGTCTTATAGCCGCCATCTTTTATATAAGAGCTTGACAAGCTGGTGCCATCCTTTATATAACAGCTATACCAGCTGCTGGAACCATTCTACAACCGACATTTTGAGTCTTATAGCCGCCATCCTTTATGTAACAGGTATACAAGCTGCTGGAACCGTTCCACTGACGCCATTTTGAGTCTCATAACATTTATACAAGCAGTCGGAACTATAATACAGCTGACATTTTGAGTCTTATGGCCGCCATTTTTTACATAACAGCTATCGAAACTGCTGGAACAGTAATTCTGCCGCCATTTTGAGTCTTATAGCCGCCATCTTTTATATAAGAGCTTAACAAGCTGGTGTTATCTTTTTATAACAGCGTTACAAGCTGCTGGAACCATTCTACAACCGCCATTTTGAGTCGTATATCCGCCATGCTTTGTATATCAGATATACAAGCTGCTCGAACCATAATACAGCCGCCATTTTCGTTCTTATAGCCACCATCCTTTATATAATAGCTTAACAAGCTGGTGCCATTCTTTATATAACAGCTATACAATCTGCTGGAAACATTCTACAACCACCATTTTGAGTATTATAGCCGCCATCCTTTATGTAACAGGTATACAAGCTGCTGGAACCGTTCCACTGACGCCATTTTGAGTCTCATAGCCGCCATCTTTTTCATAACAGCTATACAAGCTGCTGGAACCATAATACAGCCGCCATTTTGAGTCATAAGGCCATCATCCTTTACATAATAGCTACACAAGCTGTTGGAACCGTAATACTGCCGCCATTTTGAGTCTTATAGTGGCCATCCTTTACATCATAGCTATACAAGCTGATGAAACCAGAATACAGCCTCCATTTTGATCCATATTTTATATAACAGCTATACAGGCTGCTGAAACCTTTTTACAGCCGTAATTTTGCTACTCATAGCCGTTATCCTTTATACAACAGTTATACCAGCTGGTGGAACCGTTCTACAAGCGCCATTTTGAGACTTATAGACATCTTTTATGTAACAGCTGTTGAATGCTGCTGGAAACATTCTACAGACGCCATTTTGAGTTTTATAGCCGCCATCTTTTATATAAGAGCTTAACAAGCTGGTGTTATCTTTTTATAACAGCGTTACAAGCTGCTGGAACCATTCTACAACCGCCATTTTGAGTCTTATATCCGCCATGCTTTGTATATCAGATATACAAGCTGCTCGAACCATAATACAGCCGCCATTTTCGTTCTTATAGCCACCATCCTTTATATAATAGCTTAACAAGCTGGTGCCATCCTTTATATAGCAGCTATACAATCTGCTGGAAACATTCTACAACCACCATTTTGAGTATTATAGCCGCCATCCTTTATGTAACAGGTATACAAGCTGCTGGAACCGTTCCACTGACGCCATTTTGAGTCTCATAGCCGCCATCTTTTTTATAACAGCTATACAAGCTGCTGGAACCATAATACAGCCGCCATTTTGAGTCTTAAGGCCATCATCCTTTACATAATAGCTACACAAGCTGTTGGAACCGTAATACTGCCGCCATTTTGAGTCTTATAGTAGCCATCCTTTACATCATAGCTATACAAGCTGATGAAACCATAATACAGCCTCCATTTTGATCCAAATTTTATATAACAGCTATACAGGCTGCTGACACCATTGTATAACCGCCATTTTGATTCTTATAGCCGCCATCCTTTACATTATAGCTATACCAGTTGCTGGATCCGTAATACTGCCGCCATTTTAAGTCTTATAGACGCCATCTTTTATATAAGAACTTAACAAGCTGGTGCCATCCTTTATATAACAGCTATACAATCTGCTGGAACCATTCTATAACCGCCATTTTGAGTCTTATATCCGCCATCCTTTGTATATCAGATATACAAGCTGCTGGAACCATAATACAGCCGCCATTTTCGTTCTTATAGCCACCATCCTTTATATAATAGCTTAACAAGCTAGTGCCACCCTTTATATAACAGCTATACAAGCTGCTGGAACCATTCTACAACCGCCATTTTGAGTCTTATATCCGCCATCCTTTGTATATCAGATATACAAGCTGCTGGAACCATAATACAGCCGCCATTTTCGTTCTTATAGCCACCATTCTTTATATAAAAGCTTAACAAGCTGGTGCCATCCTTTATATAACAGCTATACAATCTGCTGGAACCATTCTACAACCACCATTTTGAGTATTATAGCCGCCATCCTTTATGTAACAGCTATACAATCTGCTGGAACCATTCTACAACCACCATTTTGAGTCTTATAGTCACCATTCTTTACATAACAGCTATACAAGCTGATGGAACCATAATACAGCCTCCATTTTGATCCATATTTAATATAACAGCTATACAAGCTGCAGAAACTTTTTTATAGCCGCCATTTTGCTTCTTATAGCCGCCATCCTTTATTCAACAGTTATACCAACTGATGGAACCGTTCTACAACCGCCATTTTGAGTCTTATAGCCGCCATCCTTTACGTCATAGCTTTATCAGTTGCTGGATCCGTAATACTGCCGCCATTTTGTGTCGTATAGCCGCCATAGTTTCTATACCGGCTACATAAGCTGCTAGAACCATAATACAGCCGCCATTTTCGTTCCTATAGCCGCCGTTCTTTATATAACAGCTATAATAGCTGCTGGAACCATTCTTTTGCAGCTATTTTGAGTCTTATAGCCGCCATCTTTTATATAGCAGCTGTTGAATGCTGCTGGAAACATTCTACAGACGCCATTTTGAGTTTTATAGCCGTTATCCTTTATATAACATTTATACAAGCAGTCGGAACTATAATACAGCTGACATTTTGAGTCTTATGGCCGCCATTTTTTACATAACAGCTATCGAAACTGCTGGAACAGTAATTCTGCCGCCATTTTGAGTCTTATAGCCGCCATCTTTTATATAAGAGCTTAACAAGCTGGTGTTATCTTTTTATAACAGCGTTACAAGCTGCTGGAACCATTCTACAACCGCCATTTTGAGTCTTATATCCGCCATGTATATCAGATATACAAGCTGCTCGAACCATAATACAGCCGCCATTTTCGTTCTTATAGCCACCATCCTTTATATAATAGCTTAACAAGCTGGTGCCATCCTTTATATAACAGCTATACAATCTGCTGGAAACATTCTACAACCACCATTTTGAGTATTATAGCCTCCATCCTTTATGTAACAGGTATACAAGCTGCTGGAACCGTTCCACTGACGCCATTTTGAGTCTCATAGCCGCCATCTTTTTTATAACAGCTATACAAGCTGCTGGAACCATAATACAGCCGCCATTTTGAGTCTTAAGGCCATCATCCTTTACATAATAGCTACACAAGCTGTTGGAACCGTAATACTGCCGCCATTTTGAGTCTTATAGTGGCCATCCTTTACATCATAGCTATACAAGCTGATGAAACCATAATACAGCCTTCATTTTGATCCATATTTTATATAACAGCTATACAGGCTGCTGAAACCTTTTACAGCCGCCATTTTGCTTCTTATAGCCGTTATCCTTTTTATAACAGTTATACCAGCTGGTGGAACCGTTCTACAAGCGCCATTTTGAGACTTATAGACGCCATCCTTTTTATAACAGCTATACAACCTGCTGGAACCATAATACAGCCGCCATTTTGAGTCTTTTGGCCGGCAGTTTTTACACAACAGCTATCGAAGCTGCTGGAACCGTAATAGTGCCGCCATTTTGAGTCTTATAGCCGCCATCTTTTATATAACAGCTATACAAGTTGATGGAACCATATTTGGGCCTCCATTTTGAATCTTATAGCTATTATCCTTTATATAACAGCTATACAAGCTGCTGGGACCATTTCACAGACGCCATTTTGAGTCTTATAGCCGCCATCTTTTATATAAGAGCTTGACAAGCTGGTGCCATCCTTTATATAACAGCTATACCAGCTGCTGGAACCATTCTACAACCGACATTTTGAGTCTTATAGCCGCCATCCTTTACATCATAGCTATACAAGCTTGTAGATCCGTAATACTGCCACCATTTTGAGTCGTATAGCCGCCATCGTTTCTATAACAGCTACACAAGCTGCTGAAACCTTTTTACAGCCGCCATTTTGCTTCTTATAGCCGCCATCCTTTATACAACAGTTATACCAGCTGGTGGAACCGTTCTACAAGCGCCATTTTTAGACTTATAGACGCCATCCTTTTATAACAGTTATACAACCTGCTGGAACCATAATACAGCCGCCATTTTGAGTCTTATGGCCGGCATTTTTTAAACAACAGCTATCGAAGCTGCTGGAACCGTAATACTGCCGCCATTTTGAGTCTTATAGACGCCATCTTTTATGTAAGAGCTTAACAAGCTAGCCACCATTCTTTATATAAAAGCTTAACAAGCTGGTGCCATCCTTTATATAACAGCTATACAATC
The DNA here is from genome assembly GCA_018152135.1 of Drosophila paulistorum. NCBI lineage: Eukaryota > Metazoa > Arthropoda > Insecta > Diptera > Drosophilidae > Drosophila > Drosophila paulistorum. The sequence continues at coordinate 615,566 of JAECXG010000159.1, forward strand.
TGCTGGAACCATTCTACAACCACCATTTTGAGTATTATAGCCGCCATCCTTTATGTAACAGCTATACAATCTGCTGGAACCATTCTACAACCACCATTTTGAGTCTTATAGTCACCATTCTTTACATAACAGCTATACAAGCTGACGTAACCATAATACAGCCTCCATTTTGATCCATATTTTATATAACAGCTATACAAGCTGCTGAAACTATTTTACAGCCGCCATTTTGCTTCTTATAGCCGCCATCCTTTATTCAACAGTTATACCAACTGATGGAACCGTTCTACAACCGCCATTTTGAGTCTTATAGCCGCCATCCTTTACGTCATAGCTTTACCAGTTGCTGGATCCGTAATACTGCCGCCATTTTGTGTCGTATAGCCGCCATCGTTTTTATACCGGCTACATAAGCTGCTAGAACCATAATACAGCCGCCATTTTCGTTCCTATAGCCGCCGTTCTTTATATAACAGCTATAATAGCTGCTGGAACCATTCTTTTGCAGCTATTTTGAGTCTTATAGCCGCCATCTTTTATGTAACAGCTGTTGAATGCTGCTGGAAACATTCTACAGACGCCATTTTGAGTTTTATAGCCGTTATCCTTTATATAACATTTATACAAGCAGTCGGAACTATAATACAGCTGACATTTTGAGTCTTATGGCCGCCATTTTTTACATACATACAATCTGCTGGAACCATTCTACAACCACCATTTTGAGTCTTATAGTCACCATTCTTTACATAACAGCTATACAAGCTGATGGAACCATAATACAGCCTCCATTTTGATCCATATTTTATATAACAGCTATACAAGCTGCTGAAACTTTTTTACAGCCGCCATTTTGCTTCTTATAGCCGCCATCCTTTATTCAACAGTTATACCAACTGATGGAACCGTTCTACAACCGCAATTTTGAGTCTTATAGCCGCCATCCTTTACGTCATAGCTTTACCAGTTGCTGGATCCGTAATACTGCCGCCATTTTGTGTCGTATAGCCGCCATCGTTTTTATACCGGCTACATAAGCTGCTAGAACCATAATACAGCCGCCATTTTCGTACCTATAGCCGCCGTTCTCTATATATAACAGCTAATATAACAGCTGTTGAATGCTGCTGGAAACATTCTACAGACGCCATTTTGAGTTTTATAGCCGTTATCCTTTATATAACATTTATACAAGCAGTCGGAACTATAATACAGCTGACATTTTGAGTCTTATGGCCGCCATTTTTTACATAACAGCTATCGAAACTGCTGGAACAGTAATTCTGCCGCCATTTTGAGTCTTATAGCCGCCATCTTTTATATAAGAGCTTAACAAGCTGGTGTTATCTTTTTATAACAGCGTTACAAGCTGCTGGAACCATTCTACAACCGCCATTTTGAGTCGTATATCCGCCATGCTTTGTATATCAGATATACAAGCTGCTCGAACCATAATACAGCCGCCATTTTCGTTCTTATAGCCACCATCCTTTATATAATAGCATAACAAGCTGGTGCCATTCTTTATATAACAGCTATACAATCTGCTGGAAACATTCTACAACCACCATTTTGAGTATTATAGCCGCCATCCTTTATGTAACAGGTATACAAGCTGCTGGAACCGTTCCACTGACGCCATTTTGAGTCTCATAGCCGCCATCTTTTTCATAACAGCTATACAAGCTGCTGGAACCATAATACAGCCGCCATTTTGAGTCATAAGGCCATCATCCTTTACATAATAGCTACACAAGCTGTTGGAACCGTAATACTGCCGCCATTTTGAGTCTTATAGTGGCCATCCTTTACATCATAGCTATACAAGCTGATGAAACCAGAATACAGCCTCCATTTTGATCCATATTTTATATAACAGCTATACAGGCTGCTGAAACCTTTTTACAGCCGTAATTTTGCTACTCATAGCCGTTATCCTTTATACAACAGTTATACCAGCTGGTGGAACCGTTCTACAAGCGCCATTTTGAGACTTATAGACGCCATCCCTTTTATAACAGCTATACAACCTGCTGGAACCATAATACAGCCGCCATTTTGAGTCTTTTGGCCGGCATTTTTTACACAACAGCTATCGAAGCTGCTGGAACCGTAATAGTGCCGCCATTTTGAGTCTTATAGCCGCCATCAATTATATAACAGCTATACAAATTGATGGAACCATATTTGGGCCTCCATTTTGAATCTTATAGCCATTATTCTTTATATAACAGCTATACAAGCTGCTGGGACCATTTCACAGACGCCATTTTGAGTCTTATAGCCGCCATCTTTTATATAAGAGCTTGACAAGCTGGTGCCATCCTTTATATAACAGCTATACCAGCTGCTGGAACCATTCTACAACCGCCATTTTGAGTCTTATAGCCGCCATCCTTTACATCATAGCTATAAAAGCTGGTAGATCCGTAATACTGCCACCATTTTGAGTCGTTTAGCCGCCATCGTTTCTATAACAGCTATACAAGCTGCTGGAACCATTATACAACCGCCATTTTGAGTCTTATAGCCGCCATCCTTTTTATAACAGCTATACAACCTGCTGGAACCATAATACAGCCGCCATTTTGAGTCTTATAGCCGCCATCCTTTATATAACAGCTATACAAGTTGATGGAAACATATTTGGGCCTCCATTTTGAATCTTATAGCTATTATCCTTTATATAACAGCTATACAAGCTGCTGGGACCATTTCACAGACGCCATTTTGAGTCTTATAGCCGCCATCTTTTATATAAGAGCTTGACAAGCTGGTGCCATCCTTTATATAACAGCTATACCAGCTGCTGGAACCATTCTACAACCGACATTTTGAGTCTTATAGCCGCCATCCTTTACATCATAGCTATAAAAGCTGGTAGATCCGTAATACTGTCGTTCCATTCCATTTTGAGTCGTATAGCCGCCATCGTTTCTATAATAGCTATACAAGCTGCTGAAACCTTTTACAGCCGCCATTTTGCTTCTTATAGCCGCCATCCTTTATACAACAGTTATACCAGCTGGTGGAACCGTTCTACAAGCGCCATTTTTAGACTTATAGACGCCATCCTTTTTATAACAGTTATACAACCTGCTGGAACCATAATACAGCCGCCATTTTGAGTCTTATGGCCGGCATTTTTTACACAACAGCTATCGAAGCTGCTGGAACCGTAATACTGCCGCCATTTAGAGTCTTATAGACGCCATCTTTTATATAAGAGCTTAACAAGCTAGCCACCATTCTTTATATAAAAGCTTAACAAGCTGGTGCCATCCTTTATATAACAGCTATACAATCTGCTGGAACCATTCTACAACCACCATTTTGAGTATTATAGCCGCCATCCTTTATGTAACAGCTATACAATCTGCTGGAACCATTCTACAACCACCATTTTGAGTCTTATAGTCACCATTCTTTACATAACAGCTATACAAGCTGATGGAACCATAATACAGCCTCCATTTTGATCCATATTTTATATAACAGCTATACAAGCTGCTGAAACTTTTTACAGCCGCCATTTTGCTTCTTATAGCCGCCATCCTTTATTCAACAGTTATACCAACTGATGGAACCGTTCTACAACCGCCATTTTGAGTCTTATAGCCGCCATCCTTTACGTCATAGCTTTACCAGTTGCTGGATCCGTAATACTGCCGCCATTTTGTGTCGTATAGCCGCCATCGTTTCTATACCGGCTACATAAGCTGCTAGAACCATAATACAGCCGCCATTTTCGTTCCTATAGCCGCCGTTCTTTATATAACAGCTAATATAACAGCTGTTGAATGCTGCTGGAAACATTCTACAGACGCCATTTTGAGTTTTATAGCCGTTATCCTTTAAATAACATTTATACAAGCAGTCGGAACTATAATACAGCCGCCATTTTGAGTCTTAAGGCCATCATCCTTTACATAATAGCTACACAAGCTGTTGGAACCGTAATACTGCCGCCATTTTGAGTCTTATAGTGGCCATCCTTTACATCGTAGCTATACAAGCTGATGAAACCATAATACAGCCTCCATTTTGATCCATATTTTATATAACAGCTATACAGGCTGCTGAAACCTTTTTACAGCCGCCATTTTGCTTCTTATAGCCGTTATCCTTTATACAACAGTTATAACAGCTGGTGGAACCATTCTACAAGCGCCATTTTGAGACTTATAGACGCCATCCTTTTTATAACAGCTATACAACCTGCTGGAACCATAATACAGCCGCCATTTTGAGTCTTTTGGCCGGCATTTTTTACACAACAGCTATCGAAGCTGCTGGAACCGTAATAGTGCCGCCATTTTGAGTCTTATATCCGCCATCTTTTATATAACAGCTATACAAGTTGATGGAACCATATTTGGGCCTCCATTTTGAATCTTATAGCCATTATCCTTTATATAATAGCTATACAAGCTGCTGGGACCATTTCACAGACGCCATTTTGAGTCTTATAGCCGCCATCTTTTATATAAGAGCTTGACAAGCTGGTGCCATCCTTTATATAACAGCTATACCAGCTGCTGGAACCATTCTACAACCGACATTTTGAGTCTTATAGCCGCCATCCTTTACATCATAGCTATAAAAGCTGTTAGATCCGTAATACTGCCACCATTTTGAGTCGTTTAGCCGCCATCGTTTCTATAACAGCTATACAAGCTGCTGGAACCATTATACAACCGCCATTTTGAGTCTTATAGCCGCCATCCTTTACATTATAGCTATACCAGCTGCTGGATCCGTAATACTGCCGCCATTTTGAGTCTTATAGCCGCCATCCTTTACGTCATAGCTTTACCAGTTGCTGGATCCAAATACTGCCGCCATTTTGTGTCGTATAGCCGCAATCGTTTCTATAACAGCTACATAAGCTGCTAGAACCATAATACAGCCACCATTTTCGTTTCTATAGCCGCCGTTCTTTATATAACAGCTATAATAGCTGCTGGAACCGTTCTTTTGCAGCTATTTTGAGTCTTACAGCCGTCACCTATTATATAACAGCTGTTGAATGCTGCTGGAAACATTCTACAGACGCCATTTTGAGTTTTATAGCCGTTATCCTTTATATAACATCTATACAAGCAGTTGGAACTATAATACAGCTGACATTTTGAGTCTTATGGCCGTCATTTTTTACATAACAGCTATCGAAACTGCTGGAACAGTAATACTGCCGCTATTTTGAGTCTTGTAGCCGCCATCTTTTATATAAGAGCTTAACAAGCTGGTGTTATCTTTTTATAACAGCTATACAAGCTGCTGGAACCGTTCTACATTCGCCATTTTGAGTCTTATATCCCCCATGCTTTGTATATCAGATAAACAACCATCCTTTATATAAGAGCTTAACAAGCTGGTGCCATCTTTTATATTACAGCTATAAAATCTGCTGGAACCATTCTACAAAAGCTATACAAGCTGCTGGAACCATAATACAGCCGCCATTTGAGTCTTAAGGCCGTCATCCTTTACACAATAGCTATACAAGCTACTGGAACCGTAATACTGCCGCCATTTTGAGTCTTATAGTCGCCATACTTTTCATAACAGCTATACAACAGCTTGCCATCCATCAGCATGGAACCATAATACAGCCTCCATTTTGATCCATATTTTATATAACAGCTATACAAGCTGCTGAAACCTTTTTACAGCCGCCATTTTGCTTCTTATAGCCGTTATCCTTTATATAACAGCTATACCAGCTGATGGATCCGTCCTACTACCGCAATTTTAAGTCTTATAGCCGCCATTCTTTATATTACAGCTATAACAGCTTAACAAGTTGATGGAACCAGAATCGGGCCTCCACTTTGACTCTTGTACCCACTATCCTTTATATAACAGCTATACAAGCTGCTGGTACCATTTTACAGCCGCCATTTTGAGTCTTATAGCCTCCATCTTTTATATAACAGCTATACAAGCTGCTGGATCCGTAATACTGCCGCCATTTTGAGTCGTATAGCCACCATCGTTTCTATAACAGCTATTTGAGCTGCTGGAACCATTCTACAAGCGACGGTTTGAGTCTTATAGCCGCCATTCTTTATATAACAGCTAAACAAGCTGCTGCAACCATAATACAGCCGCCACTTTCGTTCTTATAGCCGCCATCTTTTATATAACAGCTATACAAGCTGCTGGGACCATCTTACAGCCGCCATTTGGAGTCTTATAGCCTCCATCTTTTATATAACAGCTATAAAAGCTGCTGGATCCGTAATACTGCCGCCATTTTGAGTCGTATAGCCACCATCGTTTATATAACAGCTATACAAGCTGCTGGAACCGTTCTACAAGCGACGGTTTGAGACTTATAGACGCCTTTTTACAACAGCTATACAACCCGCTGGAACCATAATACAGCCGCCATTTTGAGTCTTATGGCCGGCATTTTTTACACAACAGCTATCGAAGCTGCTGGAACCGTAATACTGCCGCCATTTTGGGTCTTATAGCCGCCATCCTTTACATAAGAGATATATAAGTTGATGGAACCATAATCGGGCCTCCATTTTGAATCTTATAGCCATTATCCTTTATATAACAGCTATACAAGCTGCTGGGACCATTTTACAGCCGCCATTTTGAGTCTTATAGCCCCCATCTTTTATATAACAGCTATACAAGCTGCTGGATCCGTAATACTGCCGCCATTTTGAGTCGTATAGCCACCATCGTTTCTATAACAGCTATATGAGCTGCTGGAACCATTCTACAAGCGACGGTTTGAGTCTTATAGCCGCCATTCTTTATATAGCAGCTATACAAGCTGCTGCAACCATAATACAGCCGCCACTTTCGTTCTTATAGCTGCCATCTTTTATATACAGCTATACAAGCTGCTGGTACCGTTCTACAGCCGCCAATTTGAGTCTCAAAGCCGCCATTCTTTATATAACAGCTATACAAGCTGCTGGAACCGTTGATACAGCCGCCAATTTGAGTCTCAAAGCCGCCATTCTTTATATAACAGCTATACAAGCTGCTGGAACCATTCTACAACCGCCATTTTGAGTCTTATAGCCGCCATCCTTTACATCATAGCTACACAAGCTGGTAGATCCGTAATACTGCCGCCATTTTGAGTCGTATAGCAACCATCGTTTCTATAACAGCTATATGAGCTGCTGGAACCTTTCTACAAGCGACGTTTTGAGTCTTATAGCCGCCATTCTTTATATAAAAGCTATGCAAGCTGCTGCAACCGTAATACAGCCGCCACTTTCGTTCTTATAGCTGCCATCCTTTATATAACAGCTATACAAGCTGCTGGAACCGTTCTACAGCCGCCAATTTGAGTCTCAAAGCCGCCATTCTTTATATAACAGCTATATATATCCACCATTCTTTATATAAAAGCTTAACAAGCTGGTGCCATCCTTTATATAACAGCTATACAATCTGCTGGAACCATTCTACAACCACCATTTTGAGTATTATAGCCGCCATCCTTTATGTAACAGCTATACAAGCTGCTGGAACCATAATACAGCCTCCATTTTGATCCATATTTTATATAACAGCTATACAAGCTGCTGAAACCTTTTTACAGCCGCCATTTTGCTTCTTATAGCCGCCATCCTTTATACAACAGTTATACCAGCTGGTGGAACCGTTCTACAAGCGCCATTTTGAGACTTATAGACGCCATCCTTTTTATAACAGCTATACAACCTGCTGGAACCATAATACAGCCGCCATTTTGAGTCTTATGGCCGGCATTTTTTACACAACAGCTATCGAAGCTGCTGGAACCGTAATACTGCCGCCATATTGAGTCTTATAGACGCCATCTTTTATATAAGAGCTTTACAAGCTGGTGTTATCTTTTTATAACAGCTATACAAGCTGCTGGAACCGTTCTACAACCGCCATTTTGAGTCTTATATCCGCCATGCTTTGTATATCAGTTCTTATAGCCACCATCCTTTATATAAGAGCTTAACAAGCTGGTGCCATCTTTTATATTACAGCTATACAATCTGCTGGAACCATTCTACAACTGCCATTTTGAGTATTATAGCCGCCATCCTTTATGTAACAGGTATACAAGCTGCTGGAAACGTTCTACTGACGCCATTTTGATCTCATAGCCGCCATCCTTTTTATAACAGCTATAGAAGCTGCTGGAACCATAATACAGCCGCCATTTGAGTCTTAAGGCCGTCATCCTTTACACAATAGCTATACAAGCTGCTGGAACCGTAATACTGCCGTCATTTTGAGTCTTATAGTCGCCATCCTTTACATAACAGCTATACAACAGCTTGCCATCCATCAGCATGGAACCATAATACAGCCTCCATTTCGATCCATATTTTATATAACAGCTATACAAGCTGCTGAAACCTTTTTACAGCCGCCATTTTGCTTCTTATATCCGTTATCCTTTATATAACAGCTATACCAGCTGATGGAACCGTCCTACTACCGCAATTTTAAGTCTTATAGCCGCCATTCTTTATATTACAGCTATAACAGCTTAACAAGTTGATGGAACCATAATCGGGCCTCCACTTTGACTCTTGTACCCACTATCCTTTATATAACAGCTATACAAGCTGCTGGGACCATTTTACAGCCGCCATTTTGAGTCTTATAGCCTTCATCTTTTATATAACAGCTATACAAGCTGCTGGATCCGTAATACTGCCGCCATTTTGAGTCGTATAGCCACCATCGTTTCTATAACAGCTATATGAGCTGCTGGAACCATTCTACAACCGCCATTTTGAGTCTTATAGCCGCCATCCTTTACATCACAGCTATACAAGCTGGTAGATCCGTAATACTGCCGCCATTTTGATTCGTATAGCAACCATCGTTTCTATAACAGCTATATGAGCTGCTGGAACCATTCTACAAGCGACGTTTTGAGTCTTACAGCCGCCATTCTTTATATAAAAGCTATACAAGCTGCTGCAACCATAATACAGCCGCCACTTTCGTTCTTATAGCTGCCATCCTTTATATAACAGCAATACAAGCTGCTGGAACCGTTCTAGAGCCGCCAATTTGAGTCTCAAAGCCGCCATTTTTTACATAACAGCTATCGAAACTGCTGGAACCGTAATACTGCCGCCATTTTGAGTCTTATAGTCGCCATCCTTTACATAACAGCTATGCAAGCTGCTGGAACCATAATACAGCCTCCATTTTGATCCATATTTTATATAACAGCTATACAAGCTGCTGAAACCTTTTAACAGCCGCCATTTTGCTTCTTATAGCCGTTATCCTTTATATATCAGCTATACCAGCTGAAGGAACCGTCCTACTACCTCAATTTTAAGTCTTATAGCCGCCATTCTTTATATTACAGCTTTAACAGATAAACAAGTTGATGGAACCATAATCGGGCCTCCACTTTGATTCTTATAGCCACTATCCTTTATATAACAGCTATACAAGCTGCTGGGACCATTTTACAGCCGCCATTTTGAGTCTTATAGCCTCCATCTTTTATATAACAGCTATACAAGCTGCTGGATCCGTAATACTGCCGCCATTTTGAGTCGTATAGCCACCATCGTTTCTATAACAGCTATATGAGCTGCTGGAACCATTCTACAACCGCCATTTTGAGTCTTATAGCCGCCATCCTTTACATCACAGCTATACAAGCTGGTAGATCCGTAATACTGCCGCCATTTTGATTCGTATAGCAACCATCGTTTCTATAACAGCTATATGAGCTGCTGGAACCATTCTACAAGCGACGTTTTGAGTCTTACAGCCGCCATTCTTTATATAAAAGCTATACAAGCTGCTGCAACCATAATACAGCCGCCACTTTCGTTCTTATAGCTGCCATCCTTTATATAACAGCAATACAAGCTGCTGGAACCGTTCTAGAGCCGCCAATTTGAGTCTCAAAGCCGCCATTCTTTATATAACAGCTATACAAGCTGCTGGAACCATTCTACAAGCGCCATTTTGAGACTTATAGACGCCTTTTTATAACAGCTATACAACCTGCTGGAACCATAATACAGCCGCCATTTCGAGTCTTATGGCCGGCACTTTTTACACAACAGCTATCGAAGCTGCTGGAACCGTAATACTGCCGCCATTTTGAGTCTTATAGCCGCCATCCTTTACATAAGAGATATATAAGTTGATGGAACCATAATCGGGCCTCCATTTTGAATGTTATAGCCGTTATCCTTTATATAACAGCTATACAAGCTGCTGGGACCATTTCACAGACGCCATTTTGAGTCTTATAGCCGCCTTATTTTATATAAGAGCTTAACAAGCTGGTGCCATCCTTTATATAACAGCTATACAAGCTGCTGGAACCATTCTACAACCGCCATTTTGAGTCTTATAGCCGCCATCCTTTACATCATAGCTATACAAGCTGGTAGATTCGTAATACTGCCGCCATTTAGAGTCTTATAGTCGCCATCCTTTACATAACAGCTATACAAGCTGATGGAACCATAATACCGCCGCCATTTGAGTCTTAAGGCCGTCATCCTTTACACAATAGCTACACAAGCTGCTGGAACCTTAATACTGCCGTCATTTTGAGTCTTATAGTCGCCATCCTTTACATAACAGCTATACAACAGCTTGCCATCCATCAGCATGGAACCATAATACAGCCTCCATTTTGATCCATATTTTATATATCAGCTATACAAGCTGCTGAAACCTTTTTACAGCCGCCATTTTGCTTCTTATAGCCGTTATCCTTTATATAACAGCCATACCAGCTGATGGAACCGTCCTACTACCGCAATTTTAAGTCTTATAGCCGCCATTCATTATGTAACAGGTATACAAGCTGCTAGAAACGTTCTACTGAAGCCATTTTGATCTCATAGCCGCCATCCTTTACATAACAGCTATACAAGCTGATGGAACCATAATACAGCCTCCATTTTGATGCATATTTTATATAACAGCTATACAAGCTGCTGAAACCTTTTTACAGCCGCCATTTTGCTTCTTATAGCCGTTATCCTTTATATAACAGCTATACCAGCTGATGGATCCGTCCTACTACCGCAATTTTAAGTCTTATAGCCGCCATTCTTTATATTACAGCATTAACAGCTAAACAAGTTGATGGAACCATAATCGGGCCTCCACTTTGACTCTTATAGCCACTATCCTTTATATAACAGCTGTACAAGCTGCTGGGACCATTTTACAGCCGCCATTTTGAGTCTTATAGCCTCCATCTTTTATATAACAGCTAAACAAGCTGCTGGATCCGTAATACTGCCGCCATTTTGAGTCGTATAGCCACCATCGTTTCAATAACAGCTATATAAGCTGCTGGAACCATTCTACAAGCGACATTTTGAGACTTATAGCCGCCACTCTTTATATAACATCTATACAAGCAGTTGGAACTATAATACAGCTGACATTTTGAGTCTTATGGCCGCCATTTTTTACATAACAGCTATCGAAACTGCTGGAACCGTAATACTGCCGCCATTTTGAGTCTTATAGTCGCCATCCTTTACATAACAGCTATGCAAGCTGCTGGAACCATAATACAGCCTCCATTTTGATCCATATTTTATATAACAGCTATACAAGCTGCTGAAAACTTTTAACAGCCGCCATTTTGCTTCTTATAGCCGTTATCCTTTATATAACAGCTATACCAGCTGAAGGAACCGTCCTACTACCTCAATTTTAAGTCTTATAGCCGCCATTCTTTATATTACAGCTTTAACAGATAAACAAGTTGATGGAACCATAATCGGGCCTCCACTTTGATTCTTATAGCCACTATCCTTTATATAACAGCTATACAAGCTGCTGGGACCATTTTACAGCCGCCATTTTGAGTCTTATAGCCTCCATCTTTTATATAACAGCTACACAAGCTGCTGGATCCGTAATACTGCCGCCATTTTGAGTCGTATAGCCACCATCGTTTCTAAAACAGCTATATGAGCTGCTGGAACCATTCTACAAGCGACGTTTTGAGTCTTATTGCCGCCACTCTTTATATAACATCTATACAAGCAGTTGGAACTATAATACAGCTGACATTTTGAGTCTTATGGCCGCCATTTTTTACATAACAGCTATCGAAACTGCTGGAACCGTAATACTGCCGCCATTTTGAGTCGTATAGTTACTATCGTTTCTATAACAGCTAAATGAGCTGCTGGAACCATTCTACAAGCGACGTTTTGAGTCTTATAGCCGACATTCTTTATATAAAAGCTATACAAGCTGCTGCAACCATAATACAGCCGCCACTTTCGTTCTTATAGCTGCCATCCTTTATATAACAGCTATACAAGCTGCTGGAACCGTTCTACAGCCGCCTATTTGAGTCTCAAAGCCGCCATTCTTTATATAACAGCTATACAAGCTGCTGGAACCATTCTACAAGCGCCATTTTGAGACTTATAGACGCCTTTTTATAACAGCTATACAACCTGCTGGATCCATAATACAGCCGCCATTTCGAGTCTTATGGCCGGCATTTTTTACACAACAGCTGTCGAAGCTGCTGGAATCGTAATACTGCCGCCATTTTGAGTCTTAAAGCCGCAATCCTTTACATAAGAGATATATAAGTTGATGGAACCATAATCGGGCCTCCATTTTGAATCTTATAGCCATTATCCTTTATATAACAGCTATACAAGCTGCTGGGACCATTTTACAGCCGCCATTATGAGTCTTATAGCCGCCATCTTTTATATAAGAGCTTAACAAGCTGGTGCCATCCTTTATATAACAGCTATACAAGCTGCTGGAACCATTCTACAACCGCCATTTCGAGTCTTCTAGCCGCCATCCTTTACATCATAGCTATACAAGCTGGTAGATCCGTAATACTGCCGCCATTTTGAGTTGTATAGCCGCCATCGTTTCTATAACAGCTATATGAGCTGCTGGATCCATTCTACAAGCGCCATTTTGAGTCTTATAGCCGCCATTCTTTATATAACAGCTATACAAGCTGCTGGAACCATTCTACAACCGCCATTTTGAGTCTTATAGCCGCCATCCTTTACATCATAGCTATACAAGCAGCTGTATCCATAATACTGCCGCCATTTTGAGTTTAATAGCCGCCATCGTTTCTATAATAGCTACACGAGCTACTGGAACCATTCTACTGCCGCCATTTTGAGTCTCAAAGCCGCCTTTAATTATATAACAGCTATACAAGCTGCTAAAACCATTTTACAACCGCCATTTTGAGTCTTATATCCGCCATCCTTTGTATATCAAATATACAAGCTACTGGAACCATAATACAGCCGCCATTTTCGTTCTTATAGCCACCATCCTTTATATAAGAGCTTAACAAGCTGGTGCCATCCTTTATATAACAGCTATACAATCTGCTGGAACCATTCTACAACCACCATTTTGAGTATTCTAGCCGCCATCCTTTATCTAACAGCTATACAATCTGCTGGAACCTTTCTACAACCACCATTTTGAGTCTTATAGTCGCCATCCTTTATATAACAGCTATACAAGATGATAAAACCATAATACAGCCTCCATTTTGATCCATATTTTATATAACAGCTATACAAGCTGCTGAAACCTTTTTACAGCCGCCATTTTGCTTCTTATAGCCGTTATCCTTTATATAAAAGCTATACCAGCTGATGGAACCGTCCTACTACCGCAATTTTAAGTCTTATAGTTGCCATTCTTAATATTACAGCTTTACCAGATAAACAAGTTGATGGAACCATAATCGGGCCTCCACTTTGACTCTTATAGCCACTATCCTTTATATAACAGCTATACAAGCTGCTGGGACCATTTTACAGCCGCCATTTTGAGTATTATAGCCTCCATCTTTTATATAAGAGCTATACAAGCTGCTGGATCCGTAATACTGCCGCCATTTTGAGTCGTATAGCCACCATCGTTTCTAAAACAGCTATTTGAGCTGCTGGAACCATTCTACAAGCGACGTTTTGAGTCTTATTGCCGACACTCTTTATATAACATGTATACAAGCAGTTGGAACCATCCTACAACCGCCATTTTGAGTCTTATAGCCGCCATCCTTTACGTCATAGCTGTACAAGCTGGTAGATCAGTAATACTGCCGCCATTTTGAGTCGTATAGCCACCATCGTTTCTATAACAGCTATATGAGCTGCTGGAACCATTCTACAAGCGACGTTTTGAGTCTTATAGCCGCCATTTATTATATAAAAGCTATACAAGCTGCTGCAACCATAATACAGCCGCCACTTTCGTTCTTATAGCTGCAATCCTTTATATAACACCTATACAAGCTGCTGGAACCGTTCTACAGCCGCCAATTTGAGTCTCAAAGCCGCCATTCTTTATATAACAGCTATACAAGCTGCTGGAACCATTCTACAACCGCCATTTTGAGTCTTATAGCCGCCATGCTTTACGTCATAGCTGCACCAGTTGCTGGATCCGTAATACTGCCGCCATTTTGAGTCGCATAGCCACCATCGTTTCTATAACAGCTACATAAGCTGCTAGAACCATAATACAGCCGCCATTTTCGTTCCAATAGCCGCCATTCTTTATATAACAGCTATACTAGCTGCTGGAACCGTTCTTTTGCCGCTATTTTGAGTCTTAAAGCCGCCATCTTTTATGTAACAGCTCTAGCAGCTGCTGGAAACATTCGACAGACGCCATTTTGAGTTTTATAGCCGTTATCGTTTATATAACATCTATACAAGCAGTTGGAACTATAATACAGCTGACATTTAGAGTCTTATGGCCGCCATTTTTTACATAACAGCTATCGAAACTGCTGGAACCGTAATACTGCCGCCATTTTGAGTCTTATAGCCGCCATCTTTTATATAAGAGCTTAACAAGCTGGTGTTATCCTTTTTATAACAGCTATACAAGCTGCTGGAACCATTCTACAACCGCCATTTTGAGTCTTACATCCACCATGCTTTGTATATCAGATAAACAAACTGCTGGAACCATAATACAGCCGCCATTTTCGTTCTTATAGCCACCATCTTTTATATAAGAGGTTAACAAGCTGGTGCCATCTTTTATATTACAGCTATACAATCCTGGAACCATAATACAGCCGCCATTTGAGTCTAAAGGCCGTCATCCTTTACACAATAGCTACACAAGCTGGTGGAACCGTAATACTGCCGCCATTTTGAGTCTTATAGTCGCCATCCTTTAGATAACAGCTGATGGAACCATAATACAGCCGCCATTTGAGTCTAAAGGCCGTCATCCTTTACACAATAGCTACACAAGCTGCTGGAACCTTAATACTGCCGCCATTTTAAGTCTTATAGTCGCCATCCTTTACATAACAGCTATACAAGCTGATGGAACCATAATACAGCCTCCATTTTGATCCATATTTTATATAACAGCTATACAAGCTGCTGAAACCTTTTTACAGCCGCCATTTTGTTTCTTATAGCCGTTATCCTTTATATAACAGCTATACCAGCTGATGGAACCGTCCTACTACCGCAATTTTAAGTCTTATAGCCGCCATTCTTTATATTACAGCTATAACAGCTTAACAAGTTGATGGAACCAAAATCGGGCCTCCACTTTGACTCTTGTACCCACTATCCTTTATATAACGGCTATACAAGCTGCTGGTACCATTTTACAGCCGCCATTTTGAGTCTTATAGCCTCCATCTTTTATATAACAGCTATACAAGCTGCTGGATCCGTAATACTGCCGCCATTTTGAGTCGTATAGCCACCATCGTTTCTATAACAGCTATTTGAGCTGCTGGAACCATTCTACAAGCGACGGTTTGAGTCTTATAGCCGCCATTCTTTATATAACAGCTATACAAGCTGCTGCAACCATAATACAGCCGCCACTTTCGTTCTTATAGCCGCCATCTTTTATATAACAGCTATACAAGCTGCTGGGACCATCTTACAGCCGCCATTTGGAGTCTTATAGCCTCCATCTTTTATATAACAGCTATAAAAGCTGCTGGATCCGTAATACTGCCGCCATTTTGAGTCGTATAGCCACCATCGTTTATATAACAGCTATACAAGCTGCTGGAACCGTTCTACAAGCGACGGTTTGAGACTTATAGACGCCTTTTTACAACAGCTATACAACCCGCTGGAACCATAATACAGCCGCCATTTTGAGTCTTATGGCCGGCATTTTTTACACAACAGCTATCGAAGCTGCTGGAACCGTAATACTGCCGCCATTTTGGGTCTTATAGCCGCCATCCTTTACATAAGAGATATATAAGTTGATGGAACCATAATCGGGCCTCCATTTTGAATCTTATAGCCATTATCCTTTATATAACAGCTATACAAGCTGCTGGGACCATTTTACAGCCGCCATTTTGAGTCTTATAGCCCCCATCTTTTATATAACAGCTATACAAGCTGCTGGATCCGTAATACTGCCGCCATTTTGAGTCGTATAGCCACCATCGTTTCTATAACAGCTAT
Organism: Drosophila paulistorum; assembly: GCA_018152135.1. Classification (NCBI taxonomy): domain Eukaryota; kingdom Metazoa; phylum Arthropoda; class Insecta; order Diptera; family Drosophilidae; genus Drosophila; species Drosophila paulistorum. The sequence continues at coordinate 632,020 of JAECXG010000159.1, forward strand.
ATGAGCTGCTGGAACCATTCTACAAGCGACGTTTTGAGTCTTATAGCCGCCACTCTTTATATAACATCTATACAAGCAGTTGGAACTATAATACAGCTGACATTTTGAGTCTTATGGCCGCCATTTTTTACATAACAGCTATCGAAACTGCTGGAAGCGTAATACTGCCGCCATTTGAGTCTTAAGGCCGTCAACCTTTACACAATAGCTACACAAGCTGGTGGAACCGTAATACTGCCGCCATTTTGAGTCTTATAGTCGCCATCCTTTAGATAACAGCTGATGGAACCATAATACAGCCGCCATTTGAGTCTAAAGGCCGTCATCCTTTACACAATAGCTACACAAGCTGCTGGAACCTTAATACTGCCGCCATTTTAAGTCTTATAGTCGCCATCCTTTACATAACAGCTATACAAGCTGATGGAACCATAATACAGCCTCCATTTTGATCCATATTTTATATAACAGCTATACAAGCTGCTGAAACCTTTTTACAGCCGCCATTTTGTTTCTTATAGCCGTTATCCTTTATATAACAGCTATACCAGCTGATGGAACCGTCCTACTACCGCAATTTTAAGTCTTATAGCCGCCATTCTTTATATTACAGCTATAACAGCTTAACAAGTTGATGGAACCAAAATCGGGCCTCCACTTTGACTCTTGTACCCACTATCCTTTATATAACGGCTATACAAGCTGCTGGTACCATTTTACAGCCGCCATTTTGAGTCTTATAGCCTCCATCTTTTATATAACAGCTATACAAGCTGCTGGATCCGTAATACTGCCGCCATTTTGAGTCGTATAGCCACCATCGTTTCTATAACAGCTATTTGAGCTGCTGGAACCATTCTACAAGCGACGGTTTGAGTCTTATAGCCGCCATTCTTTATATAACAGCTATACAAGCTGCTGCAACCATAATACAGCCGCCACTTTCGTTCTTATAGCCGCCATCTTTTATATAACAGCTATACAAGCTGCTGGGACCATCTTACAGCCGCCATTTGGAGTCTTATAGCCTCCATCTTTTATATAACAGCTATAAAAGCTGCTGGATCCGTAATACTGCCGCCATTTTGAGTCGTATAGCCACCATCGTTTATATAACAGCTATACAAGCTGCTGGAACCGTTCTACAAGCGACGGTTTGAGACTTATAGACGCCTTTTTACAACAGCTATACAACCCGCTGGAACCATAATACAGCCGCCATTTTGAGTCTTATGGCCGGCATTTTTTACACAACAGCTATCGAAGCTGCTGGAACCATATTACTGCCGCCATTTTGGGTCTTATAGCCGCCATCCTTTACATAAGAGATATATAAGTTGATGGAACCATAATCGGGCCTCCATTTTGAATCTTATAGCCATTATCCTTTATATAACAGCTATACAAGCTGCTGGGACCATTTTACAGCCGCCATTTTGAGTCTTATAGCCCCCATCTTTTATATAACAGCTATACAAGCTGCTGGATCCGTAATACTGCCGCCATTTTGAGTCGTATAGCCACCATCGTTTCTATAACAGCTATATGAGCTGCTGGAACCATTCTACAAGCGACGTTTTGAGTCTTATAGCCGCCACTCTTTATATAACATCTATACAAGCAGTTGGAACTATAATACAGCTGACATTTTGAGTCTTATGGCCGCCATTTTTTACATAACAGCTATCGAAACTGCTGGAAGCGTAATACTGCCGCCATTTGAGTCTTAAGGCCGTCAACCTTTACACAATAGCTACACAAGCTGCTGGAACCGTAATACTGCCGCCATTTTGAGTCTTATAGTCGCCATCCTTTAGATAACAGCTGATGGAACCATAATACAGCCGCCATTTGAGTCTAAAGGCCGTCATCCTTTACACAATAGCTACACAAGCTGCTGGAACCTTAATACTGCCGCCATTTTAAGTCTTATAGTCGCCATCCTTTACATAACAGCTATACAAGCTGATGGAACCATAATACAGCCTCCATTTTGATCCATATAAGTTGATGGAACCAAAATCGGGCCTCCACTTTGACTCTTGTACCGACTATCCTTTATATAACAGCTATACAAGCTACTGGTACCATTTTACAGCCGCCATTTTGAGTCTTATAGCCTCCATCTTTTATATAACAGCTATACAAGCTGCTGGATCCGTAATACTGCCGCCATTTTGAGTCGTATAGCCACCATCGTTTCTATAACAGCTATTTGAGCTGCTGGAACCATTCTACAAGCGACGGTTTGAGTCTTATAGCCGCCATTCTTTATATAACAGCTATACAAGCTGCTGCAACCATAATACAGCCGCCACTTTCGTTCTTATAGCCGCCATCTTTTATATAACAGCTATACAAGCTGATGGAACTATAATACAGCCTCCATTTTGATCCATATTTTATATAACAGCTATACAAGCTGCTGAAACCTTTTTACAGCCGCCATTTTGGTTCTTATAGCTGTTATCCTTTATATAACAGCTATACCAGCTGATGGAACCGTCCTACTACCGCAATTTTAAGTCTTATAGCCGCCATTCTTTATATTACAGCATTAACAGCTAAACAAGTTGATGGAACCATAATCGGGCCTCCACTTTGACTCTTATAGCCACTATCCTTTATATAACAGCTATACAAGCTGCTGGGACCATTTTACAGCCGCCATTCGGAGGCTTATAGCCTCCATCTTTATATAAGAGCTATTCAAGCTGCCGGATCCGTAATACTGCCGCCATTTTGAGTCGTATAGCCACCATCGTTTCTATAACAGCTATATAAGCTGCTGGAACCATTCTACAAGCGACGTTTTGAGTCTTATAGCCGCCACTCTTTATATAACATCTATACAAGCAGTTGGAACTATAATACAGCTGACATTTTGAGTCTTATGGCCGCCATTTTTTACATAACAGCTATCGAAACTGCTGGAAGCGTAATACTGCCGCCATTTGAGTCTTAAGGCCGTCAACCTTTACACAATAGCTACACAAGCTGCTGGAACCGTAATACTGCCGCCATTTTGAGTCTTATAGTCGCCATCCTTTACATAACAGCTATACAAGCTGCTGGAACCATAATACAGCCTCCATTTTGATCCATATTTTATATAACAGCTATACAAGCTGCTGAAATCTTTTTACAGCCGCCATTTTGCTTCTTATAGCCGTTATCCTTTATATATCCTTTATACCAGCTGATGGAACCGTCCTACTACCGCAATTTTAAGTCTTATAGTCTTATATATAGTTGTAAACACCTATTTATTTAATGAAAAAGATAACGATTAGTTTGTATTTTTCGGATTTGATTTTTTCGTTTTATGCGCGAATGCAACTTGCTCGTTGCCTTGCCGGAAAAAAAGAGAGAGTTCCAACTTCACATATCGATGACTTCTCACTAACTCGATACTTATGACTAACAATCGATACTTATTACTAACAATCGATACTTAAAAATACTGACCGCGACATATGTGTAGATAGCTAAAATTAATCGAACAGAACATAAATAAATGACATCTTACAGCTCGGCCATCCTGACGAGGGATCGACCTCGATCCCAATGGCTAACAAGGGGGTAAAGAAGAACATCAGTGGCTAAGACGGCGGTTTGGTGGGGGGGGGGTGGGGGAGGGGGAACTTCAGATTGACGTATGAAACTAAGAACATCAGTGGCTAAGACGGCGGTTTGGGGGGGGGACTTCAGATTGACGTATAAAACTCTTCGGGCAGTTATAACTGATACAGGATAAATCTCACCTCATCAGCAGCGGCAGTGGTGGTGGCGGCAGTTGCAGCAATTCTTTATATTACAGCTTTAACAGATAAACAAGTTGATGGAACCATAATCGGGCCTCCACTTTGACACTTATAGCCACTATTCTTTATATAACAGCTATACAAGCTGCTGGGACCATTTTACAGCCGCCATTTTGAGTTTTATAGCCTCCATCTTTTATAAAACAGCTATACAAGCTGCTGGATCCGTAATACTGCCGCCATTTTGAGTCCTATAGCCACCATCGTTTCTAAAACAGCTATATGAGCTGCTGGAACCATTCTACAAGCGACGGTTTGAGTCTTATAGCCGCCATTCTTTATATAACAGCTATACAAGCTGCTGCTACCATAATACAGCCGCCACTTTCGTTCTTATAGCCGCCATCTTTTATATAACAGCTATACAAGCTGCTGGAACCATTCTACAAGCGCCATTTTGAGACTTATAGATGTCACTCTTTATATAACATCTATACAAGCAGTTGGAACTATAATACAGCTGACATTTTGAGTCTTATGGCCGCCATCTTTTATATAAAAGCTTAACAAGCTGGTGCCATCCTTTATATAACAGCTATACAAGCTGCTGGAACCATTCTACAACCGCCATTTTGAGTCTTATAGCCGCCATCCTTTATATAACAGATGTACAAGCTGCTGGAACCATTCTACAAGCGCCATTTTGAGACTTATAGACGTCTTTTTATAACAGCTATACAACCTGCTGGAACCATAATACAGCCGCCATTTTGAGTCTTATGGCCGGCATTTTTTACACAACAGCTATCGAAGCTGCTGGAACCGTAATACTGCCGCCATTTTGAGTCTTATAGCCGCCATCCATTACATAAGAGATATATAAGTTGATGGAACCAAAATCGGGCCTCCATTTTGAATCTTATAGCCATTATCCTTTATATAACAGCTATACAAGCTGCTGGGACCATTTCACAGACGCCATTTTGAGTCTTATAGCCGCCATCTTTTATATAAAAGCTTAACAAGCTGGTGCCATCCTTTATATAAGAGCTATACAAGCTGCTGGAACCATTCTACAACCGCCACTTTGAGTCTTATAGCCGCCATCCTTTACATCATAGCTATACAAGCACCTATATCCATAACAGTGACGCCATTTTGAGTCGTATAACAGCTATACAAGTTGATGGAACCATAATCGGGGCTCCATTTTGACTCTTATAGCCACCATCCTTTATATAACAGCTATACAAGCTGCCGGAACCGTTCTTCTGCCGCCAAATTGAGTCTCAAAGCCGCCATTCTTTATATAACAGCTATACAAGCTGCTGGATCCATTCTACAAGCACCATTTTGAGACTTACAGACGCCATCCTTTTTATAACAGCTATACAACCTGCTGGAACCATAATACAGCCGCCATTTTGAGTCTTATGGCCGCCATTTTTTACACAACAGCTATCGAAGCTGCTGGAACCAATCTACAACCGCCATTTTGAGTATTATAGCCGCCATCCTTTATATAATAGGTACAGAAGCTGCTGGAACCGTTCTACTGACGCCGTTTTGAGTCTCATTGCCGCCATCGTTTCTATAACAGCTATACAAGCTGCTGCAACCATAATACAGCATCCCTTTTGATCCATATTTTATATAACAGCTATACAAGCTGCTGAAACCTTTTTACAGCCGCCATTTTTCTTCTTATAGCCGCCAACCTTTATATAACAGTTATACCAGCTGATGGAACCGTTCTACTACCGCAATTTTGAGTCTTATAGTCGCCATCTTTTATATAACAGCTGTAGAAGCTGCTGGAACCATTCTACAGTCGCCATTTTGAGACTTATAGCCGCCATCTTTTATATAACATGTATACAAGCTGCTGGAACCGTTCTACTGGCGCCATTTTGAGTCTTATAGCCGCCATCCTTTACATCATAGCTATCAGAGAACTGCAAGTGTGCCATATTTTGACATCCTACTCACACCCAATGAAATTTGTGTCCCGGTGTTACTCGCCACCGGCTAAGCAAAGCAGAGACGCACACTTATCAAAAGTTTTATGTGTGCTGCGAGTGCCAACAATACATGCTCTCGCTCATAAAATGTACCGTTTCTTTTGTTCCATGCAACCAGGCATTTTTCGGCAACGCGTGCCGGTCGCACTCATAACAAAAAAACGGCAATGAGCTATAAATAGAAGTAAGAAAAAAACATATGTATCACCCGAGTATTTTGCACACACCATGGTGCTTGTGTGTATATGTATGCGTAATTGTCGTTCGTTTTTTCCTTCATTAGATTGCGTCTTAGTGTTCGAGTTCAGTGCTTCTTTAATTATGCTAGCGTAAACTTTGCAGCAATGACACCTGAAGACATTAAAAATAAAATAGATCGTGGTATATACACCGTAGCTGCAAAACATAAAGGCAAAAGTGTAATTTGGACAATATTGTATGACATTTTTCAAGAGGACCAAACTGTTCTTGAAGGCTGGGTTTATTTCAGTACATGCAGAAAAGTGCTGAAATTTGTTTGCAACCAAACTTCAAATTTGTCACGCCACAAATGCTGTGTGTCTTTACGACAGCCAACGGAAGCAAAAAAAGTTTGTAACTTGGACAAAAATGCAGCTACAAGGAAGTGCATTGAGTGGGTTGTTCAGGATTGTCGGCCGTTTTCCGCAGTGAACGGGACTGGATTTCGCAGCCTGGTGGAGTTTTTTGTCAAAATTGGTGCCACCAAATGTTGATATAGACGACTTACTGCCTGAAGCAACAATATTGAGCCGAAATGCGGAAAAAGATGCTGAGGAGAAGAGGGCGATAATCTCCAACGAAATTAAAGAAGCGGTGGTTAACGATGCAGTATCCGCAACCATTGATATGTGGACGGATCAATACGTCAACAGAAATTTCTTAGGTGTCACTCTCCATTATTTAAAAGACTTTAAAATGAACGACATAATTTTAGGCTTAAAATCGATGGATTTTGAAAAATCGACAGGTGAAAATATTTTAAAGAAAATTGAAACCATTTTTGAACAATTTGACGTCGAAAACATATCCAATATTAAATTTGTGACAGATCGGGGATCCAATATAAAGAAAGCATTGGAGACAAATATTAGATTGAATTGTAGCAGTCATCTATTTTCAAATGTACTGGAAAAGTCCTTTGACGAAGCAAATGAGATACAAGAAATATTACAAGCGTGTAAAAAAATTGTTAAATATTTTAAAAAAGCAAGTTTGCAGCATAGACTAACCACAACATTAAAAAACTCATGCGCAACTCGTTGGAATTCCAATTACACTATGCTTAATTCTATAGTGGATAACTGGACAACAGTTAATCAAATATTAAGTGAGACTGAGAGGGGTCAAAAACTTATAGTCGTAAACATATCGACTTTAAAAGTGATATTAGTACTTCTTGAAGATTTTGAGAGAATTTTTAAAGAATTACAAACGTGCAGCTCTCCCTCTTTATGTTATGTTTTGCCCTCGATTGCCAAAGTGAAGAAACTATGCGAACCAAACTATGAAGACTTTTCTTCAATATCGGTTCTTAAAGAAAAAACTTTAAGTAATACGAATTCGATTTGGAAAGAAAATATAGGTATTTGGCACAAAGCAGCCTTTTTTGTATACCCACCTGCAGCAATCTTTGAACATGAGGATATTATAGAAATAAAAAAGTTCTGTGTTGAAAAAATGAATAATTTTAGTTGCTGCTCAAATCAAATTTCCCGAAATAGTAGTTTCTCAAGTATGGAGCCCAAATTGTGAATTGGCAACTAAACCTAAAAGCCAAACTTTTGTGCCAAAAACAACATTTTTCTTTTCCCAACTGGTGGCTCAGTCAAACAACAATAATAAATCGCCGTTAGATGAAATAGAAAGTTATTGTACTGAGAGAGTTGCTTTAAGCGAGTTTTTTGAACCCATTGAGTGGTGGAAAACCAAGGAAAATTGTTATCCTCTGCTATCAAAATTAGCATTACATCTCCTTTCAATACCAGCGAGCAGTGCAGCAGCTGAGAGGGTCTTTTCTTTAGCGGGCAATATAATAACAGAAAAAAGAAATAGATTAGGTCCGAAAACTGTTGACAATTTGCTTTTTCTACATTCTTACTATAAAAACCTAAAATTATAATTTAATTAAGTTTAATGCACTGAAGCAAAAACATTAAGTTTTATATTTTAATTTGTTTTAATTTTTTTTTTATAAGTTAATAAATGAAGTATTATTTCTTAAGTTAAACATTATTTTGTGTTAAATTTTCTTATTTGCGAAAAAAACAAAAAATCAAGCGAAGGCTTGCAAGAAAAAAACCCAACACCCAAAACACTCTACACATTCTATGACTCAATTTTTGTATATGTCTTTTGACTCATTTTTTTTCGAACTCAAGCGCCGGCACATGCTGTAAATTAAACACAATCTTAGTTAGTCGCATAAAAAAATAAAGTTTTATTTTGAGTTTATTTAATATTGAGTACACATTTGACAATCTATCTTTGTTACTGGAAGACTTTGTGACTACTAGACTGAACCAAGATCGCGGAGCTCTAACGAAGTGACAAGTTTGTACTAGGATTAAAGACTGAATTGTGTAGATCGATTATGTTTGAATGAAGCCTCTGATTTTGGTCGTCGATGGTGACAGCGACGCTTGTTGAGTCCAATGGTCCAACGCGAGCGTGGGATCTGTTTATCATGAAATTGATTTGGGCGACGTGATGGCTGGTGCACCGAACATGATGCTTATTGGCGATTTGATTTATGGGATTGGGCGGCTTGGCGTCTGATGTACCGAATTTGACACCATCACCCTAGGAATGTTTAGTCTGGCGATTGTGTGAAGACGATTGTGTGTTGCAGGGTTATCGGGTGACATTCTTGGCGTTGCCTTCTATGATTATGCCGATACTCATTATGTCGATGCTCATTACGTCAGTGCTCATTATGATAACTCTTGAATGTTCTCTATGGGCGTGGTGTGAGTGTGATTATGATAGTGAAGCATATCTGGTCTTAACTCCTCCCCTCTTAAGTGCGGACGTCCTCGGTCGCTACCACATATTTTACGGGTGTAACCGGCATAACTATTGGTGGACTCCTTTCCTCTGGCCTGTGATTGTTTTTTTTCTTGATCACCCAGTATATGATTGCTGAGATCGCTAAAATTGCTATGACGATCCAATAGGATGATGACATTATGACATTGTCGGTATGGATTTTTTCCAGGCTGTTAGTGTTATTCAAATGCAGTTCTTTGATCATTTCCAGAGATAGAGTTTCCCCTTGGTGGTTGGACTTCTACTTCACGCTTTGTCTTCATGATGTACCACGAGTCATCAATGTTGATTGTGGCATTCTGCGGTTGGATTATAAAGGTTCCGTCCAAAGTAAGATTTTCTCCATCGACGTTGATGATACCCTCGAATTGGTTGAGCAAGATCATGCCAGGAGCTACCTCCGAGTGTGATTTCACATGCTGATTATTAGTTGCTGGGAAGGTTGGTTTTTTCCTGTGAAAATACGCTCCTATGCATTTGCTATTCTTCAAGTCAATCAAATCTTCCAGTTTACATAATATTTTGTTATTTTGATTCTTACATTTATTCTTATTAGTTAAACCAAAGTATTCTTTATTGCATTTTAATATGTGATTGTAATCTATTTTTTCGATTGTTTTTCCAAATTTTATGGGTAATGCCATTATTTTTTTACATTGTTCTTTAATCACCCTAGGTATGCTGACAATATAAAGAAGAGCTCTACCATCTGAAGCAACACTTACTTCATCAAATTCTATAAGCTCTTCGATATTTACAAATGTTAAGCTTTCCTCAGCATAAGTTTCGATAATATTTATTTCTGCTGGTGATAATATTAAAGAGTTTATTGTATTGGCTTTAGCCCAATCTATTGCATAAATGATATTTGTGATTTCCTCTCTTAAGAGACTCAGTTTGAATTTTGTTACTTCTATTTCTTTTAATTTTTCGGTTGACTCTGGTTTGCTTTTATGTAATAGAGTGTTAGTTATCTTAATTAAATCGTTTATTTTGTTTTCTACTAGTTTATTGATTACTACTTGTTTGTTATTATTTTTGAGCTGTTCATTGATTTTGTCGATTACAATTTTGTGATCCTGATGATCTGGGGTACCCGCGAGCCACTTCCACGCTGTTCCAAGTATGTCAAGCGAGCGTTTAGCTCTTAACTTTATCGGCTTTAATCTTTTAATCTCATTTTCAATACGAGTTATTTCGTAAATAAGGAAAGGGTAATACGGGTTTGTTTTCGTTGAATTTCGTACGACCTCCTTTAATACCGACAATGCCTGTTCATACTTCTCTACCTCTACAACGTGTATAATTTTGAATTTTCCATTTTGCCTCGCTGCCATCCCAGTTTCCAGCATTACCACTCTCGATTTCGAGTAATCCAAGATAGTTGTGTGTCCCCAACAGAGGGGTATCAACATTAACCTGTCGAAGATGGATATAGGTCAGTATTTCAACTGGTTCTTATGCACTATCCTGCCTGACAATGTTTTAACTTTTGTGTTCAAATCTTCAGCTACTATTTCTTTTTTGTATCTTGGTGTTAGTTTAGAACCCAATCTTTTGTTGATTTTGACGTAAATTATTTCACCTGGGTCATAAATTTTAATGGGCTCCCTGTTTTGGTTATGGTATTGTAAGTCTGCAAGTTGTTTGTCTGAAATTCTTTTTGAAGTTCTCTCTCTCTTCAATGCTAGCTTTTCTGGAGAGTGTGTCAATTCTAAAGCAAAAAAGGTTTCTATCGGTTTCTTGTTAGTTGTACTGTGGATAGTCCTATTGTATTCATCTACTGCTCTGAATATTAGGTCTTCAAATTCTAATTCCGGATGCTCAATTTTTAGGCATCTCATTACTTCCGTGAATGTGGAATGGAATCTTTCTACCTGACAGTTGCTAGACGAAGTATACGGTGGTGTTGTGTGTACGTTTATCCCCAGTTGATCGTTCAAAACGAATTTTATCGAAGCGGAATTTAACGATTTTTCATTGTCCATTACTACCGTTTTTGTTGCTCCAAAGGCTACTAATAACTCACGTAGTGGTACCTTTAAATGTTCCGCTGCTTTTGAATTCACTAACTTTATTTGTGCGTATTTTGAAAATTTGTCTATTGCCGTTAAGATGGTTTTGTTTTGAGTCGAGTAAAGGTCTATGTGGATTATTTCTCCTGGATAACATGGTATGGGTGTTGATTGAATCTCTTGATTTGGGGGGTGTCTTTGGTATTTTGAAAGTTTACAAGTTTGGCATGCTTTTACTACTGCTTCTATTTTTTCTCATTCCTGGAAAAAAAAACTTTAGATAAAATCTGTTTTTTGTTTTCTATTGCGTTTCTGTGGGCTCTAGTATGTTCTTTGGTTATGATTTCCTGCTGCTCACTATTCTCGTGGACATCCGTAGTTTGAACCTGCGTAAACCTAGCTTTATAATTCCTAAAATGTTCTGGAAATATCAGCTGAATTTTTCCCATGATACCTTCTGAAGTGAAAATACCATTCACTATCCTAGGATCTAATTTTGCTTTTAGGATTTCTACAAGATCACTTTCCGAATAGTTTCTTCGAACTACCGTGTGTCTGTGATAGGTGGGAAATGGTAACTCGAATGTCGTGCTCTCATTTTCGCCTGTGAGAAGTATTAACTGATTTTTAAATACATTGATAGGAATGTCCATAGTCGGTACTAGTTCGTGCCCTGAGCTTTCATCACTATGCACAGTAGCTGCTGACGTACTACTGGCATTTATGCTAGTAGGATTTCTCGAAAGTGCGTCTGCTACTACATTTGAGCTACCCGGTTTATACTTCAACTCGTAGTTGTATTCTTCTAGGTAACTCTTCCATTTTTTCAGCTTGGTGTTGTTGTTTTTTGGACTAATCGCATAGGTAAGCGGTTGATGGTCTGTATAAATGGTCACTTTTAATTTCCCATAAAGGTACATTTTTCTAAGGCCCATACTATGGCTAGCATTTCTCTTTCATTCGTAGCGTAATTTTCCTCTGTTTTAGACAATGCTCTGGATATGAATGTGATTGGTCTGCCATTTTGTTCTAGTGAGGCACCTATCGCTATATTTGAGGCATCTGTGGTCAGATGAAATTCTTTACTGAAATCGGGGTAAGCTAGTAATACGTCCTGTGAAACTAATGCATTCTTAACCTTTCCAAAAGAGTCCAATTCTTCTTTACCAAAACGAATTTCGATTTTGTTGGAGACATTCTTTTTCGTTCTCCCGTGTTCACCACGCAGTAGATTTGTGAGTGGTCTTGCTAGCTTCGCGAAATCCTTAATAAACCGCCTATAATAACTAGCTAAGCCCAAAAAGGATCTTAGTTGCTTCAAGTTCTTTGGTACAGGGAAATTTTTTATAGCTTGTACCTTTTCTGGGTTGGTTTTAACGCCTTCGCTCGATATTACCACTCCTAGGAAATCAACGCTATGTTTTAAGAATTTACACTTGTCGACTTGCACTTTCATATTTGCTTCTGCTAAGGTAGAGAATACCAGATGGCTAAAATGTTCCTCCTCTGTTTTGCTGAATATTATGATGTCATCGATGTAAACGTAACATATTTTCCCTATATGTTTTCTTAAAATATCGTCGAGAGCTCTTTGGAATATAGCTGGGGAATTTTTTAACCCGAAAGGGAGTCTGGTGAATTCATATTTTCCTCCGTTTATAAAAAATGCTGATTTTTCTATGTCGGATTCCTTTAAAGGGATCTGATGAAATCCGCTCTTTAAGTCAAGGACGGAGAAGTATTTGTTGTTGCCCAATTGAGCAATCATTTCTCCAATTTCTGAGATAGGGTATTTATCCAAGATGGTGACTGAATTTAATTTTCTGTCACTTTTTTTTGGGACGATCCATACAGGAGAGCCATAGGGCGACCGTGAGGGTCGTATTATACCATCTTTTAATAGTTCTTGAATTTGCTCTTCGACTACTTCCTTCAACTACTTGGTGAGCAACCGCCGCCGCGTACAGACGTGTTTTTTAATGCACTCCGCAAAATTTAGTGAAAAAAAATAAAAAGACCGCGTTTGCAAAAATTGTGTAGGGCTCTCAGTTGCCTCAGAGACGCCTATTTACAATCATATTGCTATTAGTTTGTTCTAATAGCAATAAATACTAAGTTGCAACAACAAAGTGAGCACCATTTTTGGAAAGGCCTTGTCCACCAATTCGGGCCCAAGCTCTCTCGATCCCCACCAGCAACAGCTACAAGAACTACTTGTACAACAACAACGTGAGCGTCGTCTCTCGGTCCAACGCAACAACGCGTACTTTTCGGTGGTGTCGCCGACCCCACTGAATGCTACCGTAAGCAATAATACCGAAAGTGCAAGCCACTCAGCAACAGCAAGCCACTACAGCAATTTACCGTGGAGAGAGCAGTGTGCTTCTCCATCAATATCGATAACTGGGTCACCGATTGCACCGACCAGCACCGTCAGCTCGTTGACAGCAACTGCTGCAACGTCTGCAGAAGTATTGACCTGCCTCAATCCGTCATCGACAAGTCGCCCAGAGTCAGCCACGACAAGAAACCCAACGCCTTCTGTCCAAACTGGAATGGATAGATATATTAAAATAACTAAGCGGAAGCTAAGCCCGCAAAAGAAAAAAATTGGCAATACGCCTAAAATAACCAAAACAAATGAACGAGCAGCACTTCTAAGCGGAAATCGTTTTAAAATTCTTGCCGATCAGCAAGACGATCAAGCCGGCGCTGTGGATAAAGTTAAATCGGCTAGACCACCCCCTCTATACCTCCGTGGAGCCAACTGCAGCGCCCTGATTTCGAAGCTAGTAGAAACAGTAGGGGCAAATAACTTTGTTGTAACCCCTCTTAACAGGGGTAACATAAAAGAAATTAAATGTCAAACCCAAACTGAGGACAATTTCCGCATCATCGAAAAGTACCTCCGTAATGCTAACATAAACTTCTATACCTACCAACTAAAAAGCAGTAAAGGGCTCCAGGTTGTGTTAAAGGGGATCGAGCCATCGGTCCCACTTCAAGAAATAGCAGACGCATTGGCCGAAAAAGGGTTTGCGGTTAAGTCCGTTGTCAATATCATCAACAGGAATAAAGTCGCACAGCCGCTCTTTAAAATCGAGCTCCAACCAGATGCAAAGCGGTCGAAGCCAAATGAAGTGCATCCAATCTACAACCTTCAGCTCCTATTGCACAGAAGAATCACCGTAGAGGAGCCCCATAAGAGATACCAACCACCTCAGTGTAAGAACTGCCAGGAATACAACCACACCTCTAACAATTGCAATCTTAGGTCAGTGTGTGTTGGCTGCGGCGAACATCATAAAGATGGCATTTGCACCAAGGACAGAAACAACGTCGCACTAAGACTATGCAGTAACTGTGGAGGGAACCACACAGCCAACTACAGGGGATGTCCTGTCTTCAAGGATCTTAAATCGCACCTAAACGGGCGTAAACCCCCAGCTGGACCAAAAATCACCTTCAACGCCTCCAAAACTACACCGGAGGTATTCTTCGCCAAGGCTGTTAGATCATCTAACATGCCTGCTACAACCAATCCTAGTGTATCCTTCGCTAGTGTACTCCGAACTGGACAGACGGAGCCCGCGAAAGAGACCCCGTCACTCCACTATCTACAGAATCCGCAACCTAGCGCACCAGAGCTTGGCCAGCAAACTCCAAGTGGTTTAGAGGCCCTATTGATCTCACTTAATCAAAACATGACCTCTTTTATGACGTTCATGCAAAACTGTATGCAGGAACTGATGCGGAATCAAAACCTGCTTATCCAGAAGCTTATCGAGAATAAATAATGGCTTCCCTACGTCTATGTCTTTGGAATGCTAATGGCGTCTCCAAGCACAAAAATGAACTGCAACTATTTCTAGACTCAAGTGAAATCGACGTCATGCTGATATCGGAAACACATTTAACATCAAAAAATAACTTTCAAATACCAAAATACACCTTCTACGCAACAAACCATCCAGACGGAAAAGCTCATGGCGGGACTGGTATCCTAATCAAAAACCGTATAAAACACTCGTTCCTCAACAGATTCGAAACACAGCACCTACAAGCAACTGCTATAACCGTCCAAACCAGCTGCGGCAACACTACGTTGGTTGCCCTGTACTGCCCACCACGCTTCTCAATCTCTGAAAAGGAATTCACCGGTTTCTTTAACACACTCGGAGAACGCTTCATTGCAGCAGGGGACTATAACGCCAAACATACGCACTGGGGATCTCGCCTGGTAAATCCTAAAGGCAAGCAGTTGTACAATACAATAGTCAACCCACTCAATAAGATGGATTGCGTCTCACCGGGTAGGCCTACTTATTGGCCCACAGATCCACAGAAAATGCCTGACTTGATTGATTTCGCAGTAACCAAGAGGATTCCGCGTAATCGGATCACTGCGGAAACACTGCTAGATTTAACCTCCGATCACTCTCCAGTGCTATTCACACTGTTAACAAGACCTCAAGTACTTGATCGCCCATATATGCTTACAAACAACAAAACAAATTGGCTTAAATTTAAAATGTACATGAGTGCCCACATTGACTGTTCGCCGAAACTGGATGCTGCAGAGGACATTGACATGTGCGTCTCTGCACTTGAGTCGATGCTGGGAGCTGCAGCAAGAGTATCTACGCCACATGCCTCTACTTACGCTAAACCTACTGTCAGGCCTACGAACCGGCGGATAGAACAATTAGTAACGGAAAAACGACGTCTAAGAAGAGAATGGCAGATTACTCGATCACCAGCAGCAAAACTTCGCCTAAGGCATGCCAGCCGCAACCTCTCCAAGGAGTTAAGACAAGAGGAAATCTGGGCTCAAAGGAAATACATAGAAAAGCTCAGTCCATCCAGCACTAAACATCCTCTGTGGAAAGCCCACCCAACTTTAAGCGCGCCTACAGAGACAGTTTCACCAATAAGGGGCCCAGCAGGTGGATGGGCCCGCAGCGACGAAGAGAGGGCATCCGTATTTGCCACACATCTTAAAATGGTTTTCCAGCCAAATCCAACATCAAACTCATTTGTACTTCCCCCTTCGAGCACATTAACGGATAGTGAGTACTCGGAACTCCAATCGGATGAGATCACTGCAGTTATTAAAAACCACATAAAGCCGAACAAAGCCCCTGGCCATGACCTAATCACACCGAAAATGATCCTAGAACTCCCTACTATCGCCATACAATACATCTGCAAAATGTTCAACGCTATAATAAGAATTGGCTACTTCCCAAGAGCATGGAAAGGTCCACTATCATCATGATTCCTAAAGTGGGAAAGGACAAAACCCAACCATCATCCTATAGGCCAATTAGTTTGCTGCCATGTCTTTCGAAGCTTTTTGAAAAGGTCCTGCAGATTCGTCTAAACTCATTTCTGGCATCGGAGAACACAATCCCTTCTCACCAGTTCGGCTTCCGCGAAAAACATGGGACAATTGAACAAGTCAATCGTATAACATCCGAAATAAGAACAGCATTCGAACTAAAAGAATACTGTACGGCTGTCTTTCTCGACGTTGCCCAGGCTTTCGACAGAGTCTGGCTGGATGGTTTAATGTTCAAAATCCGGCAGAAACTCCCACAGTACACCCACAAACTCATGGATCTTACCTTTACAATAGGAAATTCGCTGTAAGATGTAATGGCTCCGTCTCGGCTGACTTTGAAATCGAAGCTGGTGTACCGCAAGGCAGTGTACTCGGACCATTGCTCTATCTGCTGTACACTGCAGACTTACCAACGAGTCTAGGACTTACAACGTCCACTTTTGCCGATGACACGGCAATCCTCAGCAGATCCAAATGCCCGATACAAGCCTCTGCAAAATTAGAGGAACACCTCAAGGTGGTAGAGGAATGGCTAGCAACCTGGCGTATCCGGGTCAACGAGCAGAAATGCAAACATGTTACATTTACGCTTAACAGAAGAAACTCTCCAGCTATAATGCTAAACAACGTACCAATTCCTCAAGCCGTGGATGTCACTTACCTTGGTATCCACCTAGACAGAAGACTAACTTGGCGCAAGCACATTGAGGCAAAAAGTCACAGCTTAAACTGAAAGCGAGTAGCTTACATTGGATCATCAATGCTCGGTCACCTCTACGTCTGGAGTATAAATTCCTCCTATATAACTCCGTACTGAAACCCATCTGGACTTACGGTGCCGTACTATGGGGAAATGCAAGTACCAGCAATGTCGACATTATACAAAGGGCGCAGTCGAAGATTTTAAGATCAATCACTGGGGCTCCGTGGTACATACGGAACGACAACATTCAAAATGATCTAAATATACCTAGCGTAAAATCTGAAATAGGTAGTCAACAACTAAAGTATTCTGCGAAACTGGATGTACACCCTAATGTTCTTGCCAATTCCCTTACGCGAACTAATAATAGAACTCGTCTTAAAAGAAATGACAGACCAACCCAATAATAAATGATTAGGGCCGCCTGCAATATCCCCTGGATATATCTTAAGTACTAGATTAAGAAAAATATCTCAAACTTGTTGTTAGGCTCTAATTTAAGAGTAGATTCAACAAATATATATTAAACGTTAAAAAAAAAAAAAAAAAAACTACTTCCTTCAAGGAGGCTGGGTACGGGTAGTGTTTTGAGTAGACTGGAGAGTCTGACGATGTTCGAATTTCACCTTGGACGTTGGTAGCATAAGTCAACCTCATGTCCGGAGTTGCAAATAACGATTTGTATTCCTCCTGGAGTGCTTCTAGTTTTAACTTTTGGTGACTCGATAATTGATCTGAGTTGATCGTGTGAACCTGCTGAGCTCGCATCTGTCTTACTTTAACAACATGAGAGTTGTTGACTTGTAACAAATCTTTTCCTACATCTATAATGGCATTTAATTCTTTTAGTGTGTCATTGCCTAGAATTCCATGAAACGATTTTAAATTTGGGAGTAGAAAAAAAATTATGGGTTTGTTAGGTTCATTAAAGAGACCTAGGTGGACGTGCTCCGTAATCAGGATGCGTCCACTTACAGTATTCGCGTAGAAATTACGCTCATTTGGCTTTATATTCTTGGCTATCTCGGGTTGGATATAGTTTTTATTTGAACCGGTATCTATTAAGAAATTGTATACTGTTCAGTCTTTGTCCCGGACTACAAAGTACGGCAAAGAGGAACACTTCATCCTAAAATATTAACCGTATCCTCGATTTGTGGATAAGGATCCTGTACTGTAGGTTGTGTTGTTACTCTATCTTGCGGACTTAATTCGGACATACCACCTTGAGTGGTGGGGTACTCTTGTTGTTGTTCATACTCCGAAAATTGTGAGTATGGGACTGTTTGAAAATAGTCTTCCTGTTCTTGGTATTCGGACAACTGAGCTTCGGTTACATTGACTTGAAAGTCTTCTGGTGGTGGGGCACTGTATTGCCCGTCTTGTACCTCGGCTCCGATGTGGAACTGTCTTTGAACTTTGTTTGGGAGATTCGAATTAAACGGATTTACTCTCTTTAATAAAACTGGTTGTGAAGGATTTATGTTTGGTCTGTTCATGTAGTTCACGTTTTTAGTCATTATAGAACCGTCCACTTCCATAGGTGTAGGCTTGGGTTGCGGCTTTGGGGCGAGAGGTCTAGGTGGTGCGTTAAAGAAGGTTTGGTTACTGTTACGGAAAGGGATATTTTGGTGAATACCATGATTCTGTGGGAAATTGTTTTGAGGTGCGAAAGTATTTTGAGTCTGCCTGGGGTTGTACCAGTTCATATTGTTGTATGGTTTAGGGGGAAGTACCGGAGGGTATGACCACTGTGGGGGGGCGTTACTTCTGGTGTATTGTCCTGTCTTGTGTGTTAGGTTTGGACGAGGGTGCTGATAACCTGAGCCAATCGAGTTTTTAGTGTGCTTATTGGTTAAGTCTTCTATCATCTGCAACGCATGTTTCAAGTTAAGCGGTTGCGCTAGACTTATTCTATCCGATAGATCACCGTTCAGGCCCCTAATGAAGGTATCTAGGGCTCTGTCCCTTATCTGTTTTGACAAGATTGCCATGACCTCAGGACCATGTCCCATGTTTTTCATTTGGCTGATAATTAAGGACATTTGATGGTTCACTGCCAGATAAAACTCGTGGATTGTGCTATTCCTCTGACTCATAGAAAACAACTGATATTCTAGTGTTCCCAAGTCTCGTCTGTCTGAATACTCCTCTAGAAGGCATTTCGAGATTGCCTCCCAATGTAGCGCGGTGTCGTTCACCTTCAGTACTATGTTCGCGTGTCCTGTAATTTTATCTCTAACCGTTAGTAAAATCGCGAAGTATTTTGTCGTTCCTTGCAAAGGAGCAAAGGCATCAATTACTGGTTGCGAGGTTGAAGCGAACCAAGTTGTAAATTCTGCTGGATTACCAGAGAATTCCTTTAGACCTTTCACTAAGTCTGGAACTTTATCTACCTCATTCCAATTATCTTGTAAATTTAGAGTTAAGTCTCTGTATTCTGAGATTACTGGCTGGGCTAGTTTCATCTGTTCGATATAAGACCCCATTCTTGCTGCTAAAAGACTATCAATGGCTGCATCTAAACCTTGTATGGATAAAGCTTCTATATTTCTGCTCGCAGCAGCTGAGGTTGACGCACTTGGCGACTCCGTCGTAGGACGACCTCCTGGCTGAAGGACTGCGGCTTTTACCCAACTGTCGTTTTCAGGCATTTTCGATTTCAAAAGAGATTAATTCACTTCAAAAAAACAAACGCTTGCACTACGCGTCGAATAATTATTCGAAAGACAAGAAAATTTGTTTGCGACGCGATACCATTTAGAGAGAAAAAATTTTGGATGGAAATGGCTTTTGGTTTAAAAAATGTTGTTAGTAGAGGTAATTATTATATATGTTAGTTAGTTTCTCGTTTCTTATGATGCTAGTTCGTTTCTGTTTTTGATTTTTCTCTTAAATATTATTTCTTTCTTTGGTTTTTCTCTTAGATATTATTTCTTTCTTTTCTTCTTATTGGTTTTTCTTAACTTTTAGCTTAACTCACATTAGAATAATTTTCATTTCGGTGCTTGTATTGGTTGGTTGGTAGGGGTACTCGTTTTTCCCACGTTGAGGTACTAACGCTCCGAATCCAGACACTTGTTGTACCAATTTTCCTCCGAACGGATACTAGAGGAATGCAGCGATCAGTTCTTATTATAACCCCGTCTGACCTCAGCGAAGTTTTATTGGCACTGCGTATATTTGGGTTATCGTTCTAAAGGCGTATTTATTTGCGTTTACTTTGATTAACACTTATCACAATTGCCGTTTACTTCACTTGATCAACTTTTAAACGCGGGGTCCCTGCTCGGGCGCCAATTAAACACAATCTTAGTTAGTCGCATAAAAAAATAAAGTTTTATTTTGAGTTTATTTAATATTGAGTACACATTTGACAATCTATCTTTGTTACTGGAAGACTTTGTGACTACTAGACTGAACCAAGATCGCGGAGCTCTAACGAGTTGACAAGTTTGTACTAGGATTAAAGACTGAATTGTGTAGATAGATTATGTTTGACAGCGACGCTTGTTGAGTCCAATGGTCCAACGCGAGCGTGGGATCTGTTTATCATGAAATTGATTTGGGCGACGTGATGGCTGGTGCATCGAACATTGCCGAATTGATTTATGGGATTGGGCGGCTTGCCGTCTGATGTACCGAATTTGACACCATCACCCTAGGAATGTTTAGTCTGGCGATTGTGTGAAGACGATTGTGTGTTGCAGGGTTATCGGGTGACATTCTTGGCGTTGCCTTCTATGATTATGCCGATACTCATTATGTCGATGCTCATTACGTCAGTGCTCATTATGATAACTCTTGAATGTTCTCTATGGGCGTGGTGTGAGTGTGATTATGATAGTGAAGCATATCTGGTCTTAACTTGTACACACATATGCACAAAAAATAACTACTCAATTTTGCAGCTTGTGTGCACAAACACTCAAGTATTTTCGTGAGGCTAGCGATTATACACATTTGTGCGGTGGTTAAAAACACACGGGTGTCAAAAACACCCTACATTTACCCGGTGCACCTTAAGTGTCGGTGGCTTGTTGCAGCTCTCTGATAGCTATACAAGCTGCTGGATCCGTAATACTGCCGCCATTTTGAGTCGTATAGCCGCCATCGTTTCTATAACAGCTATACAAGCTGCTACAACCAATCTCCAACCGCCATTTTGAGTATTATAGCCGCCATCCTTTATATAACAGGTACACAAGCTGCTGGAACCGTTCTACTGACGCCATTTTGAGTCTCATTGCCGCCAACCTGCTGGAACCATAATACAGTCGCCATTTTGAGTCTTATGGCCGCCATTTTTTACACAACAGCTATCGAATGTGCTGGAACCGTAATACTGCCGCAATTTTGAGTCTTATAGCAGCTACCCTTTACATAACAGCTATACAAGTTGATGGAACCATAATCGGGCCTCCATTTTGACTCTTGTAGCCACCATCCTTTA
Source organism: Drosophila paulistorum (assembly GCA_018152135.1). NCBI lineage: Eukaryota > Metazoa > Arthropoda > Insecta > Diptera > Drosophilidae > Drosophila > Drosophila paulistorum. The sequence goes on from JAECXG010000159.1 coordinate 653,386, forward strand.
TATAACAGCTATACAAGCTGCTGGGACCATTTCACAGACACCATTTTGAGTCTTATAGCCGCCATTTATTATATAAGAGCATATCAATCTAGTGCCATCCTTTATATAACAGATATACAAATTGCTGGAACCATTCTACAACCGCCATTTTGAGTATTATAGCCGTCAGCCTTTGTATATCAGATATACAAGCTGCTGGAACCATAATACAGCCGCCTATTTCGTTCATATAGCCACCATCCTTTATATAAGAGCCTAACAAGCTGGTGCCAACCTTTATATAACAGCTATACAATCTGCTGGAACCATTCTACAAACGCCATTTTGAGTCTTATATCCGCCATCTTTTGTATATCAGATAAACAAACTGCTGGAACCATATAGCCGCCATTTTTAGTCTTATAGCCACCATCCTTTATATAATAGCTTAACAAGCTGGTGCCATCCTTTATGTAACAGCTATACAATCTGCTGGAATCATTCCACAACCGCCATTTTGAGTATTATAGCCGCCATCCTTTATGTAACAGGTATACTAGCTGCTGGAACCGTTCTACTGACGCCATATTGATCTCATAGCCGCCATCCTTTTTATAACAGCTATACAAGCTGCTGGAACCATAATACAGCCACCGTCATCCTTTACATAATAGCTACACAAGCTGCTGGTACCGTAATACTGCCGCATTTTGAGTCTTATAGTCGCCATCCTTTATATCATAGCTATACAAGCTGCTGGAACCATTCTACAACCGCCATTTTGAGTATTATAGCCGTCAGCCTTTGTATATCAGATATACAAGCTGCTGGAACCATAATACAGCCGCCTATTTCGTTCATATAGCCACCATCCTTTATATAAGAGCCTAACAAGCTGGTGCCAACCTTTATATAACAGCTATACAATCTGCTGGAACCATTCTACAAACGCCATTTTGAGTCTTATATCCGCCATCTTTTGTATATCAGCTAAACAAACTGCTGGAACCATATAGCCGCCATTTTTAGTCTTATAGCCACCATCCTTTATATAATAGCTTAACAAGCTGGTGCCATCCTTTATGTAACAGCTATACAATCTGCTGGAATCATTCCACAACCGCCATTTTGAGTATTATAGCCGCCATCCTTTATGTAACAGGTATACTAGCTGCTGGATCCGTTCTACTGACGCCATATTGATCTCATAGCCGCCATCCTTTTTATAACAGCTATACAAGCTGCTGGAACCATAATACAGCCACCGTCATCCTTTACATAATAGCTACACAAGCTGCTGGTACCGTAATACTGCCGCATTTTGAGTCTTATAGTCGCCATCCTTTATATCATAGCTATACAAGCTGCTGGAACCATTCTACAACCGCCATTTTGAGTATTATAGCAGTCAGCCTTTGTATATCAGATATACAAGCTGCTGGAACCATAATACAGCCGCCTATTTCGTTCATATAGCCACCATCCTTTATATAAGAGCCTAACAAGCTGGTGCCAACCTTTATATAACAGCTATACAATCTGCTGGAACCATTCTACAAACGCCATTTTGAGTCTTATATCCGCCATCTTTTGTATATCAGATAAACAAACTGCTGGAACCATATAGCCGCCATTTTTAGTCTTATAGCCACCATCCTTTATATAATAGCTTAACAAGCTGGTGCCATCCTTTATGTAACAGCTATACAATCTGCTGGAATCATTCTACAACCGCCATTTTGAGTATTATAGCCGCCATCCTTCATTTAACAGGTATACAAGCTGCTGGAAATTTTCGACTGACGCCATTTTGATCTCATAGCCGCCATCCTTTTTATAAAAGCTATACAAGCTGCTGGAACCATAATACAGCCGCCATTTTGAGTCTTAAGGCCGTCATCCTTTACATAATAACTACACAAGCTGCTGGAACCGTAATACTGCCGCCATTTTGAGTTTTATAGTCGCCATCCTTTACATCATAGCTATACAAGCTGATGGAACCATAATACAGCCACCATTTTGATCCATATTTTATATAACAGCTATACAAGCTGCTGAAACCTTTTTACAGCCGCCATTTTGCTTCTTATAGCCGTTATCCTTTTTTTAACTATACCAGCTGATGGAACCGTTCTGCTACCGCAATTTTAAGTCTAATAGCCGCAATTTTTTATATTACAGCTATCCAAGCTGCTGGAACCGTTTTTCTGCCGCCATTTTGAGTCTCAAAGCCGCTATTCTTGATATTACAGCTATACAAGCTGCTGAAACCATTTTACAGCCGCCATTTTGAGCCGTATAGCCGCCATCGTTTCTTTAACAGCTATACAAGCTGCTGCAACCATAATACAGCATCCATTTGATATTACAGCTACAAGTTGATGGAACCATAATCGGGCCTCCATTTTGACTCTTATAGCCACCATCATTTATATAACAGCTATACCAGCTGCTGGGTCTATTAACAGACGCCTTTTTGAGTCTTATAGCCACCATCATTTATATAAGAGCTTAACAATCTGGTGCCATCCTTTATATAACAGCTATAAAAGCTGCTGGAACCAATCTACAATCGCCATTTTGAGTCTTTTCGTAGCCATCCTTTTCATCATAGCTATTCAAGCTGTTAGATCCGTAATACTGCCGCTATTTTTAGTCGTATATCGTTTCTATAACAGCTATATGAGCTGCTGGAACCATTCTTCTAACGACATTTTGAGTCTTATAGCCGCCATCCTTTATATAACAGAAATACAAGCTGCTGGAACCATTCTACAACCGCCATTTTGAGTTTTATAGCCGCCATCCTTTACATCATAGGTATACAAGCTGCTGGCTCCGTAATTCTGCCGCCATTTTCGCTGCTGAGACCATTCTATAGCCGCCATTTTGAGTCTTATAGCCGCCATCTTTTATATAACAGCTATACAAGCTACTGGTACCATTCTACAACCGCCATTTTGAGTATTATAGCCGCAATCCTTTATGTAACAGGTATACAAGTTGCTGGAACAGTTCTACTGACTCCTTTATGAGTCTCCTAGCCGCCATCCTTTATATAACAGCTATACAAACTGCTGGAACCATAATACACACGCCATTTTGAGTCTTATGGCCGCCTTTTTTTATACAACAGCTATCGAACGTGCTGGAACCGTAATACTGCCACCATTTTGAGTCTTATAGCAGCTATCCTTTACATAACAGCTATACTAGTTGATGGAACCATAATCGGGCCTCCATTTTGACTCTTGTAGCCACTATCCTTTATATAACAGCTACACAAGCTGCTGGGGCCATTTTACAGCCGCAATTTTGAGTCTTATAGCCGCCATCTTTTATCTAACAGCTATACATGCTGCTGGATCCGTAATACTGCCGCCATTTTGAGTCCTATAGCCGCCATCGTTTCTATAACAGCTATACAAGCTGCTGGTACCATTCTACAACGGCCATTTTGAGTCTTATAGCCGCCATCCTTTATATCATAGCTATACAACCTGCTGGATCCGTAATACTGTCGCCATTTTGAGTCTTATAGCCGCTATCGTTTGTATAACAGCTATACAAGCTGCTGCAACAATAATACAGCCGCCATTTTCGTTCTTATAGCCGCCATCCTTTGTATAACAGCTATACAAGCTGCTGGAACCGATCTACTGCCGCCATTTTGAGTTTTAAACCGCCATGCTTTATATAACAGCTATACAAGCTGCTGGAACCATTCTACAAGCGCCAATTTGAGTCCTATAGCCGCCATCCGTTACATCATAGCTATACAATCTGCTGGATCCGTTATACTGCCGCCTTTTTGAGTCGTATAGCCGCCATCGTTTCTATTACAGCTATACAAGCTGCTGCAACCATAATACAGCCGTTTTTTCGTTCTTATAGCCGCCATCATTTATGTAACAGGTGTACAAGCTGCTAAAATTATTTTACAACCGCGATTTTGAGACTTATAGCCGCCATCCTTTTTATAACAGCTATACAACCTGCTGGAACCATAAAACAGTCGCCATTTTGAGTCTTATGGCCGCCATTTTTTACACAAGAGCTATCGAATGTGCTGGAACCGTAATACTTCCGCCATTTTGAGTCTTATAGCAGCTATCCTCTATATAACAGCTATACAAGTTGATGGAACCATAATCGGGCCTCCATTTTGACTTTTATAGCCACCATCCTTTATATAACAGCTATACAAGCTGCTGGGACCATTTACAAACGCCATTTTGAGTCTTATAGCCGCCATCTTTTATATAAGAGCTTAACAATCTGGTGCCATCCTTTATATAACAGCTATACAAGCTGCTGGAACCAATCTACAATCGCCATTTTGAGTCTTTTCGTAGCCATCCTTTTCATCATAGCTATTCAAGCTGTTAGATCCGTAATACTGCCGCTATTTTTAGTCGTATATCGTTTCTATAACAGCTTTATGAGCTGCTGGAACCATTCTTCTAACGACATTTTGAGTCTTATAGCCGCCATCCTTTATGTAACAGAAATACAAGCTGCTGGAACCATTCTACAACCGCCATTTTGAGTTTTATAGCCGCCATCCTTTACATCATAGGTATACGAGCTGCTGGCTCCGTAATTCTGCCGCCATTTTCGTTCTTATAGCCACCATCCTTTATATAACAGCTATACAAGCTGCTGGGACCATTTACAGACGCCATTTTGAGTCTTATAGCCGCCATCTTTTATATAAGAGTTTAACAATCTGGTGCCATCCTTTATATATAACAGCTATACAAGCTGCTGGAACCAATCTACAATCGCCATTTTGAGTCTTATCGTAGCCATCCTTTTCATCATAGCTATTCAAGCTGTTAGATCCGTAATACTGCCGCTATTTTTAGTCGTATATCGTTTCTATAACAGCTATATGAGCTGCTGGAACCATTCTTCTAACGACATTTTGAGTCTTATAGCCGCCATCCTTTATATAACAGAAATACAAGCTGCTGGAACGATTCTACAACCGCCATTTTGAGTTTTATAGCCGCCATCCTTTACATCATAGGTATACAAGCTGCTGGCTCCGTAATTCTGCCGCCATTTTCGCTGCTGAGACCATTCTATAGCCGCCATTGTGAGTCTTATAGCCGCCATCTTTTATATAACAGCTATACAAACTGCTGGAACCATAATACACCCGCCATTTTGAGTCTTATGGCCGCCTTTTTTTATACAACAGCTATCGAATGTGCTGGAACCGTAATACTGCCGCCATTTTGAGTCTTATAGCAGCTATCCTTTACATAACAGTTATACTAGTTGATGGAACCATAATCGGGCCTCCATTTTGACTCTTATAGCCACTATCCTTTATATAACAGCTATTCAAGCTGCTGGGGCCATTTTACAGCCGCAATTTTGAGTCTTATAGCCGCCATCTTTTATCTAACAGCTATACATGCTGCAGAATCCGTAATACTGCCGCCATTTTGAGTCCTATAGCCGCCATCGTTTCTATATTTTTTATATAAAAGCTACAAAAGCTGCTGAGACCATTCTATAGCCGCCATTTTGAGTCCTATATCCGCCATCCGTTACATCATAGCTATACAATCTGCTGGATCCGTTATACTGCCGGCTTTTTGAGTCGTATAGCCGCCATCGTTTCTATTACATATATAAGCTGCTGCAACCATAATACAGCCGTATTTTCGTTCTTATAGCCGCCATCATTTATATAACAGGTGTACAAGCTGCAAAATTATTCTACAACCGCGATTTTGAGGCTTATAGCCGCCATCCTTTTTATAACAGCTATACAACCTGCTGGAACCATAAAACAGTCGCCATTTCGCAGCTTCATATTTAAGCTGTTAGATCCGTAATACTGCCGCTATTTTTAGTCGTATATCGTTTCTATAACAGCTATATGAGCTGCTGGAACCATTCTTCTAACGACATTTTGAGTCTTATAGCCGCCATCCTTTATATAACAGAAATACAAGCTGCTGGAACAATTCTACAACCGCCATTTTAAGTTTTATAGCCGCCATCCTTTACATCATAGGTATACGAGCTGCTGGCTCCGTAATTCTGCCGCCATTTTCGTTCTTATAGCCGCCATTTTTTATATAAAAGCTATAAAAGCTGCTGAGACCATTTGAGTCATACAGCCGCCATCTTTTATATAACAGCTATACAAGCTACTGGTACCATTCTACAACCGCCATTTTGAGTCTTATAGCCGCCATCTTTTATATAATCCTTTTTATAGCCGCCATCCTTTACATCATAGGTATACAAGCTGCTGGCTCCGTAATTCTGCCGCCATTTTCGTTCTTATAGCCGCCATTTTTTATATAACAGCTATAAAAGCTGCTGAGACCATTCTATAGCCGCCATTTTGAGTCTTATAGCCGCCATCTTTTATATAACAGCTATAAAAGCTGCTGAGACCATTCAATAGCCTCCATTTTGAGTCTTACAGCCGCCATCTTTTATATAACAGCTATCCAAGCTGCTGGATCCGTAATACTGCCGCTATTTTGAGTCGTATAGCCGCCATCGTTTCTATAACAGCTATACAAGCTGCTGAAACCAATCTACAACCGCCATTTTGAGTCCTATAGCCGCCATCCTTTATATAACAGGTACACAAGCTGCTGGAACCGTTCTACTGACGCCATTTTGAGTCTTATTGCCGCTATCCTTTATATAACAGCTATACAAGCTGCTGGAACCAATCTACCATCGCCATTTTGAGTCTTTTCGTAGCCATCCTTTTCATCATAGCTATTCAAGCTGTTAGATCCGTAATACTGCCGCTATTTTTAGTCGTATATCGTTTCTATAACAGCTATATGAGCTGCTGGAACCATTCTTCTAACGACATTTTGAGTCTTATAGCCGCCATCCTTCATATAACAGGTACACAAGCTGCTGGAACCATTCTACAACCGCCATTTTGAGTTTTATAGCCGCCATCCTTTACATCATAGGTATACAAGCTGCTGGCTTCGTAATTCTGCCGCCATTTTCGTTCTTATAGCCGCCATTTTTTATATAACAGCTATAAAAGCTGCTGAGACCATTTTATAGCCGCCATTTTGAGTCTTATAGCCGCCATCTTTTATATAACAGCTATAAAAGCTGCTGAGACCATTCTACAGCCGCCATTTTGAGCCTTATAGCCTCCATCTTTTATATAAGAGCTTAACAATCTAGTGCGATCCTTTATATAACAGCTATACAATCTGCTGGAACCATTCTACAGCCTCCATTTTGAGTATTATAGCCGCCATCCTTTATGTAAGAGGTATACAAGCTGCTGGAACAGTTCTATTGACGCCATTATGAGTCTCATAGCCGCCATCCTTTATATAACAGCTATACAAGCTGCTGGAACCATAATACACCCGCCATTTTGAGCCTTATGGCCGCCTTTTTTTATACAACAGCTATCGAATGTGCTGGAACCGTAATACTGCCGCCATTTTGAGTCTTCTAGCAGCTATCCTTTACATAACAGCTATACAAGTTGATGGAACCATAATCGGGCCTCCATTTTGACTCTTATAGCCACCATCCTTTATATAACAGCTATACAAGCTGCTGAAACCTTTTTACAGCCGCCATTTTGCTTCTTATAGCCGCCATCCCTTATATACTAGCTGATGGAAACGTTCTACTACCGCAATTTTAAGTCTTATAGCCGCCATTCTTTATATTACAGCTATAACAGCTAAACAAGTTGATGGAACCATAATCGGGCCTCCACTTTGACTCTTATAGTCACTATCCCTTATAAAACAGCTATACAAGCTGCTGGTACCATTTTACAGCCGCACTTTTGAGTCTTATAGCCGCCATCTTTTATATAACAGCTATACATGCTGCTGGATCCGTAATACTGCCGCCATTTTGAGTCGTATAGCCGCCATCGTTTCTACAACAGCTATACAAGCTGCTGGTACCATTCTACATCGGCCATTTTGAGTCTTATAGCCGCCATCCTTTACATCATAGCTATACAAGCTGCTGGATCCGTAATACTGCCGCCATTTTGAGTCGTATAGCCGCCATCGTTTGTATAACAGCTATACAAGCTGCTGCAACCATAATACAGCCGCCATTTTCGTTCTTATAGCCGCCATCCTTTATATAACAGCTATACAATCTGCTGGAACCGTTCTAATGCCGCCATTTTGAGTTTTAAACCGCCATTCTTTATATAACAGCTATACAAGCTGCTGGAACCATTCTACAAGCGCCAATTTGAGTCTTATAGCCGCCATCCGTTACATCATAGCTATACAATCTGCTGGATCCGTTATACTGCCGCTATTTTAAGTCGTATAGCCGCCATCGTTTCTATTACAGCTATACAAGCTGCTGCAACAGCCGTATTTTCATTCGTATAGCCGCCATCGCTTATATAATCTTAATCTACAACCGCCATTTTGAGTCTTTTCGTAGCCATCCTTTTCATCATAGCTATTCAAGCTGGTAGATCCGTAATACTGCCGCTGTTTTCAGTCGTATAGCCGCCATCGTTTCTATAACAGCTATATGAGCTGCTGCAACCATTATACTAACGACATTTTGAGTCTTATAGCCGCCATCCTTTATATAACAGAAATACAAGCTACTGGAACCATTCTATAACCGCCATTTTGAGTTTTATAGCCGCCATCCTTTACATCATAGGTATACAAGCTGCTGGCTCCGTAATTCTGTAGCCATTTTGAGTCGTATAGCCGCCATCGGTTCTATTACAACTATACAAGCTGCTGCAACCATAATACAGCCGTATTTTCGTTCTTATAGCCACCATCATTTATATAACAGCTATACAAGCTGCTGGAACCGTTCTACTTCCGCCACTTTTAGTCGTATTGCCGCCATCGTTTCTATAACAGCTACTCGAGCTGCTGGAACCGTTCTACTGCCGCCATTTTTAGTCTCAAAGACGCCATTCTTTATATGTCAGCTATACAAGCTGCCAAAACATTCTACAACCGCGATTTTGAGTCTTATAGCCGCCATCTTTTACATCATAGCTATACCAGCTGCTGGATCCGTAATACTGCCATCGTTTCTATAACAGCTATACAAGCTGCTACAACCATAATACAGCCGCCATTTTCGTTCTTATAGGCGCCATTTTTTATATAACAGCTATAAAAGCTGCTGAGACCATTCTATAGCCGCCACTTTGAGTCTTATAGCCGCCATCTTTTATATAACAGTTATCCAAGCTGCTGGATCCGTAATACTGCCGCCATTTTGAGTTGTATAGCCGCCATCGTTTCTATAACAGCTATACAAGCTGCTGGTAGCATTCTACAACCGCCATTTTGAGTCTTATAGCCGCCATCCTTTATATCATAGCTATGCAAGCTGCTGGATCCGTTGTACTGCCGCCTTTTTGAGTCGTATATTCGCCATCGTTTCTATTACAGCTATACAAGCTGCTGCAACCATAATACAGGCGTATTTTCGTTCTTATAGCCGCCATCATTTTTACAACAGCTATACAAGCTGCTGGAACCGTTCTGCTACCGCCATTTTCAGTCGTATTGCCGCCATCGTTTCTATAACAGCTACTCAAGCTGCTGGAAGCGTTCTACTGCCGCCATTTTGAGTCTCAAAGCTGCCATTCTTTATATATCAGATATACAAGCTGCCAAAACCATTCTACAACCGCGGTTTTGAGTCTTATAGCCGCCACCCTTTATATTATAGCTATACAAGCTGCTGGATCCGTAATACTGCCGCCATTTTGAGTCGTATAGCCGCCATCGTTTCTATAACAACTACACAAGCTGCTAGAACCATAATACAGCCACCATTTTGAGTCTTATGGCTGCCATTTTTTACACAACAACTATCAAATGTGCTGGAACAGCTATCCCCTACATAACAGCTATACAAGTTGATGGAACCATAATCGGGCCTCCATTTTGAATTTTATAGCCACCATCCTTTATATAACAGCTATACAAGCTGCTGGGACCATTTCACAGACGCCATTTTGAGTCTTAAAGCCGTTATTCTTCATAGAACATCTATACAAGCTGGTTTCTACTGCCGCCATTTCGAGACTTATAGCCGCCATCCTTTTTATAACAGCTATACAACCTGCTGGAACCATAAAACAGTCGCCATTTTGAGTCTTATGGCCGCCATTTTTTACACAACAGCTATCGAAGCTGCTGGAACCGTAATACTGCCGCCATTTTGAGTCTTATAGCCGCCATCCTTTACATAAGAGATACATAAGTTGATGAAACCATAATCGGGCCTCTATTTTGAATCTTATAGCCATTATCCTTTATATAACAGCTATACAAGCTGCTTGACCATTTCACAGACGCCATTTTGAGTCTTAAGGCCGCCATTTTTTATATAAGAGCTAACAATCTGGTGCCATCCTTTATATTACAGCTATACAAGCTGCTGGAACCATTCTACAACAGCCATTTTGAGTCTTATAGCCGCCATCCTTTACATAAGAGATATATATGTTGATGGAACCATAAACGGGCCTCCATTTTGAATCTTATAGCCATTATCCTTTATATAACAGCTATACAAGCTGCTTGACCATTTCACAGACGCCATTTTGAGTCTTATGGCCGCCATTTTTTATATAAGAGCTAACAATCTGGTGCCATCCTTTATATAACAGCTTTACAAGCTGCTGGAACCATTCTACAACCGCCATTTTTAGTCTTTTCGTAGCCATCCTTTTCATGATAGCTATTCAAGCTGGTAGATCCGTAATACTGCCGCTATTTTTAGTCGTATAGCCGCTGCATAGGGATTCCCGGAGAGAAAGAAAATAACCCAGTCTTCATTCGTTGAATTCAAAATATGAACAGATTTTATTTACAAAAGTACTGAGTTTATATAGGAATTATCTTAGGCTATAGTAGGTAACAATTGTTCTTAGAGGATCTTATTTTAGACTCACACCCACGTATTCGGGGGTTGAAAAATTATTATTTTGGGCACATCGTCGGCCACTTGACATCCTGTCGTTGTGATCTTTTGGGTTAGTTTAGAATTACAAGTGTTTTTCTTACACCGCGTGTGGCAGATTGTATTTCTAGTCATATGCTAGGTTAGTTGTTTGGTAAAAAGGTACAGTTGTATTGTATTTTCTTTAGTGCATCTGATTTGGTGAAGCAAGTTCAGATGAACACGATGCTTATTCTTAAACAGCCGCCATCGTTTATATAACAGCTATATGAGCTGCTGGAACCATTCTACTAACGACATTTTGAGTCCTATAGCCGCCATCCTTTATATAACAGAAATACAAGCTGCTGGAACCATTCTACAACCGCCATTTTGAGTTTTACAGCCGCCATCCTTTACATCATAGGTATACAAGCTGCTGGCTCCGTAATTCTGCCGCCTTTTTGAGTCGTATAGCCGCCATCGTTTCTATAATAGCTACACGTGCTGCTGGAACCGTTCTACTGCCGCCATTTTGAGTCTCAAAGCCGCCTTTCTTTATATAACAGCTATACAAGCTGCTAAATCCATTCTACAACCGCCATTTTGAGTCTTATAGCCGCCATCCTTTACATCACAGCTATACCAGCTGCTGGATCCGTAATACTGCCGCCATTTTGAGTCGTATAGCCGCCATCGTTTCTATAACAGCTACACAAGCTGCTAGAACTATAATACATCCACCATTTTGAGTCTTATGGCTGCCATTTTTTACACAACAGCTATCAAATGTGCTGGAACATCTATCCTCCACATAAAAGCTATACAAGTTGATGGAACCATAATCGGGCCTCCATTTTGAATTTTATAGCCACCATCCTTTATATAACAGCTATACAAGCTGCTGGGACCATTTCACAAACGCCATTTTGAGTCTTAAAGCCGTTATTCTTTATAGAACATCTATACAAGCTGGTTTCTACTGCCGCCATTTCGAGACTTTAGCCGCCATCCTTTTTATAAAAGCTATACAACCTGCTGGAACCATAATACAGCCGCCATTTTGAGTCTTATGGCCGCCATTTTTTACATATCAGCTATCGGAACTGCTGGAACCATAATACTGCCTCCATTTTGAGTCTTATAGCTGCCATCTTTTATGTAAGAGTTTAAAAAGCTGGTGCCATCCTTTATATAACAGCTATACAAGCTGCTGGAACCATTCTACAACCGCCATTTTGAGTCTTATATCCGCCATAATACAGCCGCCATTTTCGTTCTTATAAACACCATCCTTTATATAAGAGCTTAACAAGCTGGTGCCAACCTTTATATAACATCTATACAATATGCTGGAACCATTATACAACCGCCATTTTGAGTCTTATATCCTCTTATATCCATCCTTTGTAGATCAGATATACAAGCTGCTGGAACCATAATACAGCCGCCATTCTCGTTCTTATAGCCACTATCCTTTATACAACAGCTTAACCAGCTGGCGCCATCCTTTATATAACAGCTATACAATCTGCTGGAACCATTGTATAACCGCCATTTTGAGTATTATAGGCGACATCCTTTACATAACAGCTATACAAGCTGCTGGAACCATAATACAGCCGCCATTTTGAGTCTTATGGCCGTCATCCTTTACATAATAGCTTTGGAAGCTGCTGGAACCGTAATATTGCCGCCATTTTAAGTCTTAAAGTCGCCATCCTTTACATAACAGCTATACAAGCTGATGGAACCATAATACAGCGTCCATTTTGATCCATATTTTATATGACAGCTATACAAGCTGCTGAAACCTTTCTACAGCCGCCATTTTTCTTCTTATACCCGCCAACCTTTATATAATAGTTATACCAGCTGATGGAACCGTTCTACTACTACATCATAGCTATACAAGCTGCTGGATCCGTAATACTGCAGCAAACTGATGGAACCATTCGACAACCGCCATTTTGAGTATTATAGCCGCCACCTTTTATTTAACAGGTATACAAGCTGCTGGAACCGTTCTACTGACGCCATTTTGAGTCTCATTGCCGCCATCCTTTATATAACAGCTATACAAGCTGCTGGAACCATAATACATCCGCCATTTTGAGTCTTATGGCCGTCATTCTTTACATAATAGCTATAGAAGCTGCTGGAACCGTAATACCGCCGCCATTTTGAGTCTTATAGTCGCCATCCTTTACATAACAGCTATACAAGCTGATGGAACCATAATACAGCATCAATTTTAATCCATATTTTATATAAAAGCTATACAAGCTGCTGAAACCTTTTTACAGCCGCCATTTTTCTTCTTATACCCGCCAACCTTTATATAACAGTTATACCAGCTGATGGAACCGTTCTACTACCGCAATTTTGAGTCTTATAGCCGCCATCCTTTACATCATAGCTATACAAGCTGCTGGATCCGTCATACTTTTGTATGTCAGATAAATAAACTACTGGAACCATATAGCCGCCATTTTTAGACTTATAGCCACCATCCTTTATATAATAGCTTAACAAGCTGGTGCCATCCTTTATGTAACAGCTATACAATCTGCTGGAACCATTCTACAACCGCCATTTTGAGTATTATAGCCGCCATCTTTTATTTAACAGGTATACAAGCTGCTGGAACCGTTCTACTGACGCCATTTTGAGTCTCATTGCCGCCATCCTTTTTATAACAGCTATACAAGCTGCTGGAACCATAATACAGCCACCATTTTGAGTCTTAAAGCTGTCATCCTTTACATAATAGCTACACAAGCTGCTGGTACCGTAATACTGCCGCATTTTGAGTCTTATAGTCGCCATCCTTTACATCATAGCTATACAAGCTGCTGGAACCATTCTACAACCGCCATTTTGAGTATTATATCCGTCATCTTTTGTATATCAGATAAACAAACTGCTGGAACCATATAGCCGCCATTTTCGTTCTTATAGCCACCATCCTTTATATAAGAGCTTAACAAGCTGGTGACATCCTTTATATAACAGCTATACAATCTGCTGGAACCATTCTACAACCGCCATTTTGAGTATTATAGCCGCCATCCTTTATTTAACAGGTATACAAGCTGCTGGAAATGTTCTACTGACGCCATTTTGATCTCATAGCCGCCATCCTTTTTATAACAGCTATACAAGCTGCTGGAACCATAATACAGCCGCCATTTTGAGTCTTAAGGCCGTCATCCTTTACATAATAGCTACACAAGCTGCTGGAATCGTAATACTGCCGCCATTTTGAGTCTTATAGTCGCCATCCATTACATCACAGCTATACAAGCTGATGGAACCATAATACAGCCTCCATTTTGATCCATATTTTATATAACAGCTATACAAGCTGCTGAAACCTTTTTACAGCCGCCATTTTGCTTCTTATAGCCGTTATCCTTTATATAACTATACCAGCTGATGGAACCGTTCTGCTACCGCAATTTTAAGTCTAATAGCCGCAATTCTTTATATTACAGCTATCCAAGCTGCTGGAACCGTTTTTCTGCCGCCATTTTGAGTCGTATAGCCGCCATCATTTCTTTAACAGCTATACAAGCTGCTGCAACCATAATACAGCAACCATTTTGATCCATATTTTATATAACAGCTATGCAAGCTGCTGAAACCTTTTTACAGCCGCCATTTTGCTTCTTATAGCCCTATCCTTTATATAACTATACCAGCTGATGGAACCGTTCTAATACCGCATTTTTATACCCTTGCAGAGGGTATTATAAAATTGGTCAGATGTTTGTAACGCACAGAAGGAGACGTCCGTCTGTCCGTCCGTCTGTGCGTATGCGTCTTACTCAGCCATCTTAAGAGATATCGGGTTGAAATTTTTTTTGGAGACTCTCTATTACCTGTGTGAGATAAAGTATGAAAATCATCGGGATCGGACTACTATATCATATATTGTTTAATAATCATTAAATGTGTTTTGAATTCAGTAGTTTGAAAAATATTTGAGCATATTCATAATACGACAACTAATGCTGTTGATGTATGAAATTTCACTTTTCTTATCCAATTAAATATAATAAAGAACTGCAAGGGTATATAAACTTGGGCAAGGCCGAAGTTAACTTCCATAGCTCGTTAAGTCTTATAGACGCCATTCTTTATATTATAGCTACAAGTTGATGGAACCATAATCGTGCCTCCACTTTGACTCTTATAGCCACTATCCTTTATATAACAGCTATACAAGCGGCTGGGACCATTTTACAGCCCCCATTTTGAGTCTTATAGCCGCCATCTTTTATATAACAGCTATACAAGTTGCTGGATCCGTAATACTGCCGCCATTTTGAGTCGTATAGCCGCCATCGTTTCTATAACAGCTATAAAAGCTGCTGGTACCATTCTACAACCGCCATTTTGAGTCTTATAACCGCCATCCTTTATATCATAGCTATACAAGCTGCTGGATCCGTAATACTGCCGCCATTTTGAGTCGTATAGCCGCCATCGTTTCTATAACAGCTATACAAGCTGCTGCAACCATAATACAGCATCCCTTTTGATCCATATTTTATATAACAGCTATACAAGCTGCTGAAACCTTTTTACAGCCGCCATTTTTCTTCTTATAGCCGCCAACCTTTATATAACAGTTATACCAGCTGATAGAACCGTTCTACTACCGCAATTTTGAGTCTTATAGCCGCCATCCTTTACATCATACTATACAAGCTGCTGGATCCGTAATACTGCCGCCATTTTGAGTCGTATAGCCGCCATCGTTTCTATAACAGCTATACAAGCTGCTACAACCAATCTACAACCGCCATTTTGAGTATTATAGCCGCCATCCTTTATATAACAGGTACACAAGCTGCTGGAACCGTTCTACTGACGCCATTTTGAGTCTCATTGCCGCCATCTTTTATATAACAAGTATACAAGCTGCTGGAACCATTCTTCAGCCTCCATTTTGAGTATTTCAGCCGCCATCCTTTACATAACGGGTATACAAGCTGCTGGAACCGTCCTACTACCGCAATTTTAAGTCTTATAGCCGCCATTCTTTATATAACAGCTATACAAGCCGCTGGAACTATAATACAGCCGCCATTTTGAGTCTTATAGCCGCCATCCTTTACATAACAGCTATACAAGTTGATGAAACCATAATCGGGCCTCCATTTTGACTCTTATAGCCACCATCCTTTATATAACAGCTATACAAGCTGCTGAAACCTTTTTACAGCCGCCATTTTGCTTCTTATAGCCGCCATGCTTTATATAACAGTTATACTAGCTGATGGAACCGGTCTACTACCGCAATTTTAAGTCTTATAGCCGCCATTCTTTATATTACAGCTATAACAGCTAAACAAGCTGATGGAACCATAATCGGGCCTCCACTTTGACTCTTATAGCCACTATCCCTTATATAACAGCTATACAAGCTGCTGGGACCATTTTACAGCCGCAATTTTGAGTCTTATAGCCGTCATCTTTTATATAACAGCAATATATGCTGCTGGATCCGTAATACTGCCGCCATTTTGAGTCGTATAGCCGCCATCGTTTCTAAAACAGCTATACAAGCTGCTGGTACCATTCTACAACGGCCATTTTGAGTCTTATAGCCGCCATCCTTTTCATCATAGCTATTCAAGCTGGTAGATCCGTAATACTGCCGCTATTTTGAGTCGTATAGCTATTTTGAGCTATATGAGCTGCTGGAACCATTCGACACACGATATTTTGAGTCTTATAGCCGCCATCCTTTATATAACAGAAATACAAGCTGCTGGAACCATTCAACAACCGCTATTTTGAGTTTTATAGCCTTTTACATCTTTTACATCATTGCTATACCAGCTGCTGGATACGTAATACTGACGCCATTTTGAGTCGTTTATTTATATTATTTATATGTCTTATGGCCGCCATTTTTTACACAACAACTATCGAATGTGCTGGATCCGTAATAATGCCGCCATTTTGAGTCTTATAGCAGCTATCCTCTACATAACAGCTATACAAGTTGATGGAACCATAATCGGGCCTCCATTTTGACTCTTATAGTCACCATCCTTTATATAACAGCTATACAAGCTGCTGGGACCATTTCACAGAAGCCATTTTGAGTCTTATAGCCGTCATCTTTTATATAAGAGCTTAACAATCTGTTGCCATCCTTTATATAACAGCTATACAAGCTGCTGGAAGCATTCTACAACCGCCATTTGGAGTCTTTTAGAAGCCATCCTTTTCATCATAGCTATTCAAGCTGGTAGATCCGTAATACTGCCGCTATTTTTTGTCGTATAGCCGCCATCGTTTCTATAACAGCTATATGAGCTGCTGGAACCCTTCTAATAACGACATTTTGAGTCTTATAGCCGCCATCCTTCATATAACAGAAATTTATAGCCGCCATCCTTTGTATAACAGCTATACAAGATGCTAAAACTATTCTACTACCGCCATTTTTATACCATACACCCATAGGGTGAAATGGTATATTAAAGTCGCCAAAATGTATGTAACAGGCAGAAGGAAGCTTTTCCGACCCCATAAAGTATATATATTCTTGATCAGTATCAACAGCCGAGTCGATATAGCCATGTCCGTCTGTCCGTCCGTCTGTCCGTCTGTCCGTCTGTCCGTCCGTCCGTCTGTCCGTCAGTATGAACGCCTAGATCTCAGAGACTATAAGAGATAGAGCCACCAAATTTGGTATGTAGGCTCATGTAGTATGTAGAGTGATCGAGTTTATTTCAAAATTTTGCCACGCCCCTTTCCGCCCCCGCAATTCAGAAAAAACGTTTATCTCAAAAACTATTGCAGCTAAAGACAGCATATTTGGTATGTATATTTGCTTAGTAAATGCGCTCATTTTGTAATTATAAAGATTTTGCCACGGCCCTTTCCGCCCCCGCAATTCAAAAAAAACGTTTATCTCAAAAACTATTGTAGCTAGAGACACCGTCTTTTTGTATATTTGTATGTATATTTGCTTAGTAAATGCGCACCTTTTGTATGTATAAAGATTTTGCCACGCCCCTTTCCGCCCCCAAAATTTGAAAAACTCGATTATCTCCAGTAATTTTTTACCTTGTGGAATCAAATTTGGCACACTTCAATTTGATACTAATACCCAGCAAAGCACCAAATTTGATCAAAATCGGACAAAAAATAGCCAAGTTATGCATATAAACGTTTTTCCATAAGGCCGGAGTTGGCCGTTGGCGGGTGGGGCGCTAGGGTGCTCATATGCATGAGTGAGAGAGATACTAAGATATGCTTGTAAAAAGCATGTGAACAGAATTTTTTTCAAATAGGCAAAATGCATTTGTTATTACAAATTTGAAATATTTGTTTTGTTGGTGTATGGTATACCTAAGTCGGCGAGACGACTTACTTACTTCATTAGTCTTATCGCCGCCATCCTTTATATCAAAGCTATACCAGCTGCTGGATCCGTAATACTGCCGCCATTTTCGTTCTTATATACGCCATTCTTTATATAACAGCAATACATGCTTCTGAAACCGTTCTTTTGCCGCTATTTTGAGTCTTATGGCCGCCATATTTTATATAACAGCTGTAGAAGCAGGTGGATCCATAATACAGCCGCCATTTAGAGTCTTATGGCCGCCATTTTTTATGTAAGAGTTTAACAAGCTGGTGCCATCCTTTATTTAACAGCTTTACAAGCTGGTGGAACCATTCTAGAACCGCCATTTTGAGTCTTATATCCGCCAGCCTTTGTATATCAGATATACAAGCTGCTGGAACCATAATACAGCAGCCATTTTCGTTCTTATAGCCACCATCCTTTATATAAGAGCTTAACAAGCTGGTGCCATCCTTTATATAACAGCTGTACAATCTGCTGGAACCATTCTATAACCGCCATTTTGAGTATTATAGGCGACATCCTTTATTTAACAGGTATACAAGCTGCTGGATCCGTTCTACTGACGCCATTTTGAGTCTCATTGCCGCCATCCTATAATACCATAATACAGCCGCCATTTTCGTTCTTTTAGGAACCATTCTACAACCGCCATTTTGAGTATTATAGCCGCCATTCTTTATATAACAGGTATACAAGCTGCTGGAACCGTTCTACTGACGCCATTTTGAGTCTCATTACCGCCATGCTTTATATAACAGCTATACAAGCTGCTGGAACCATAATACAACCGCCATTTTCGTTCTTATAGCCACCATCCTTTATATAAGAGCTTAAAAAGCTTGTGCCCTCCTTTATACAATAGCTATACAGGCTGCTGGAACCATTGTACAACCGCCATTTTAAGTCTTATAGCCGCCATCCTTTACATCATAGCTATACAAGCTGCTGGATCCGTAATACTGCCGCCATTTTGAGTCGTATAGCCGCCATCGTTTCTATAACAGCTATACAAGCTGCTGGAACCATTCTACAACCGCCATTTTGAGTATTATAGCCGCCATCCTTTATATAACAGGTATACAAGCTGCTGGAACCGTTCTACAGACGCCATTTTGAGTCTCATTCCCGCCATCCTTTATATAACAGCTATACAAGCTGCTCGAAACATAATACAGCCGCCATTTTGAGCCTGATAGTCGTCATCCTTTACATAAAACCTATAGAAGTTGCTGGAACCGCAATACTGCCGCCATTTTATGTCCTATAGCCGCCATCCTTTATATAACAGCTCTACAAGCTGCTGTAACCATAATACATCCGCCATTTTGAGCCTTAAAGCCGCAATCCTTTACATAACACCTATAAAAATTGCTGGAAACGTAATACTGCCGCCATTTTGAGTCTTATTGCCGTCTTCCTTTACATAACACCAATAGAAGTTGCTAGAACCATAATACAGCCTCCATTTTGAGCCATATTTTTTATAACAGCTATACAAGCTGCTGAAACCTTTCTACAGCCGCCATTTTGCTTCTCATAGCCGCCACCCTTTATATAACAGCTATACAAGCTGCTGGAACCATTCTACAACCGCCATTTTGAGTATTATAACCGCCATCCTTTATATAACAGGTATACAAGCAGCTGGATCCGTAATAGCACCATTCTTTATATAACAGCTATACAAACTGCTGGTACCATTCTACAACCGCGATTTTGAGTCTTATAGCCGGCATCCTTTACATCATAGCTATACAAGCTGCTGGAACCATAATACTGCCGCCATTTTGAGTCTTATAGCCGCCATCCTTTACAAAACACCTACAGAAATTGCTGGAACCAAAATACAGCATCCATTTTGATGTATGTTTTATATAACAGCAATACAAGCTGCTGAAACCTTTTTACAGTCCCCTTTTTTCTTCTTATAGCCGCCAACCATTATATAACAGTTATACCAGCTGATGGAACAGTTCTAATACCGCAATTTTGAGTCTTATAGTTGCCATCCTTTATATAACAGCTATACAAGCAGGTGGATCCATAATACAGCCGCCATTTAGAGTCTAATGGCCGCTATTTTTTATGTAAGAGTTTAACAAGCTGGTGCCATCCTTTATTTAACAGCTTTACAAGCTGGTGGAACCATTCTAGAACCGCCATTTTGAGTCTTATATCCGCCATCCTTTGTATATCAGATATACAAGCTGCTGGAACCATAATACAGCAGCCATTTTCGTTCTTATAGCCACCATCCTTTATATAAGAGCTTAACAAGCTGGTGCCATCCTTTATATAACAGCTGTACAATCTGCTGGAACCATTCTATAACCGCCATTTTGAGTATTATAGGCGACATCCTTTATTTAACAGGTATACAAGCTGCTGGATCCGTTCTACTGACGCCATTTTGAGTCTCATTACCGCCATGCTTTATATAACAGCTATACAAGCTGCTGGAACCATAATACAACCGCCATTTTCGTTCTTATAGCCACCATCCTTTATATAAGAGCTTAAAAAGCTTGTGCCCCTCTTTATATAATAGCTATACAGGCTGCTGGAACCATTGTACAACCGCCATTTTAAGTCTTATAGCCGCCATCCTTTACATCATAGCTATACAAGCTGCTGGATCCGTAATACTGCCGCCATTTTGAGTCGTATAGCCGCCATCGTTTCTATAACAGCTATACAAGCTATACAACCGCCATTTTGAGTATTATAGCCGCCATCCTTTATATAACAGGTATACAAGCTGCTGGAACCGTTCTACAGACGCCATTTTGAGTCTCATTGCCGCCATCCTTTATATAACAGCTATACAAGCTGCTGGAACCATAATACAGCCGCCATTTTGAGCCTGATAGTCGTCATCCTTTACATAAAACCTATAGAAGTTGCTGGAACCGTAATACTGCCGCCATTTTAAGTCCTATAGCCGCCATCCTTTATATAACAGCTCTACAAGCTGCTGTAACCATAATACATCCGCCATTTTGAGCCTTAAAGCCGCAATCCTTTACATAACACCTATAAAAATTGCTGGAACCGTAATACTGCCGCCATTTTGAGTCTTATTGCCGTCTTTCTTTACATAACACCAATAGAAGTTGCTAGAACCATAATACAGCCTCCATTTTGAGCCATATTTTTTACAACAGCTATACAAGCTGCTGAAACCTTTCTACAGCCGCCATTTTGCTTCTCATAGCCGCTACCCTTTATATAACAGCTATACAAGCTGCTGGAACCATTCTACAACCGCCATTTTGAGTATTATAACCGCCATCCTTTATATAACAGGTATACAAGCTGCTGGATCCGTAATAGCGCCATTCTTTATATAACAGCTATACAAACTGCTGGTACCATTCTACAACAATTTTGAGTCTTATAGCCGCCATCTTTTACATCATAGCTATACAAGCTGCTGGAACCATAATACTGCCGCCATTTTGAGTCTTATTGCCGTCATCCTTTACAAAACACCTATAGAAATTGCTGGAACCAAAATACAGCATCCATTTTGATGTATGTTTTATATAACAGCTATACAAGCTGCTGAAACCTTTTTACAGTACCCTTTTTTCTTCTTATAGCCGCCAACCATTATATAACAGTTATACCAGCTGATGGAACAGTTCTAATACCGCAATTTTGAGTCTTATAGTCGCCATCCTTTATATAACAGCTATACAAGCTGCTGGAACCATTTTACAGACGCCATTTTGAGTCTTATAGCCGCCACCTTTTACATAAGAGCTTAACAATCTGGTGCCATCCTTTTGATAACAGCTATACAAGCTGCTGGAACCATTCTACAACCGCCATTTTGAGTCTTATAGCAGCCATCCTTTTCATCATAGCTATTCAAGCTGGTAGATCCGTAATACTGCCGCTATTTTGAGTCGTATAGCTATTTTGAGCTATATGAGCTGCTGGAACCATTCTACAAACGACATTTTGAGTCTTATAGCCGCCATCCTTTATTTAACAGAAATACAAGATGCTGGAACCATTCTACAACCGCCATTTTGAGTTTTATAGCTACACGAGCTGCTGGAACCGTTCTACTGCCGCCATATTGAGTCTCAAAGCCGCCATTCTTTATATAACAGCTATACAAGCTGCTAAAACCATTCTACAACCGCCATTTTGAGTCTTATAGCCGCCATCCTTTACATCATACCTATACCAGCTGCTGGTTGCGTAATACTGCCGCCATTTTGAGTCGTATAGCCGCCATCGTTTCTATAACAGCTACACGAGCTGCTGGAACCGTTCTACTGCCGCCATTTTAAGTCTCAAAGCCGCCATTCTTTATATAGCAGCTATACAAGCTGCTAAAACCATTCTACAACCGCCATTTTGAGTCTTATAGCCGCCATCCTTTACATCATACGTATACCAGCTGCTGGTTCCGTAATACTGCCGCCATTTTGAGTCGTATAGCCGCCATCGTTTCTATAACAGCTACACGAGCTGCTGGAACCGTTCTACTGCCGCCATTTTAAGTCTCAAAACCGCCATTCTTTATATAGCAGCTATACAAGCTGCTAAAACCATTCTACAACCGCCATTTTGAGTCTTATAGCCGCCATCCTTTACATCATACGTATAGCAGCTGCTGGTTCCGTAATACTGCCGCCATTTTGAGTCGTATAGCCGCCATCGTTTCTATAACAGCTATACAAGCTGCTGGAACCATTCTTCAACCGCCATTTGGAGTATTATAGCCGCCATCCTTTATATAACAGGTATACAACCGTATGGAACGGTTTTACTACCGCAATTTTGAGTCTTATAGTCGCCATCCTTTATATCATCATTTCATTTCTATAACAGCTATACAACCTGCTGGAACCATAATACAGCCGCCATTTTGGGTCTTATGGCCGCCAATTTTTACATAACAGCTATCGGAACTGCTGGAACCATAATACTGCCTCCATTTTGAGTCTTATAGCCGCCATCTTTTATGTAAGAGCTTAACAAGCTGGTTGAATAGGGATTCCCGAAGAGAAAAGAAAATAACCCAATCTTCATTCGTTGAATTCAAAATATGAACTGATTTTATTTACAAAAGTACGGAGTTTATATAGGATTATCTTAGGCTCTAGGAGGTAACAATTGTTGTTTTAAAAATACTTATTCTAATGCCCCACGTTCTCGGGGGTTGAAAATTATTTATATTTCATGCTCAGCGCT
Organism: Drosophila paulistorum; assembly: GCA_018152135.1. NCBI lineage: Eukaryota > Metazoa > Arthropoda > Insecta > Diptera > Drosophilidae > Drosophila > Drosophila paulistorum. The sequence continues at coordinate 676,907 of JAECXG010000159.1, forward strand.
GGTTACTTGATACCGCACTGCTGTTATCATCTTAAGTGTTTTTCCACAGAGTGTGGATGCATGTTTTGTTTGTTTGCAACAATTGTCATATGAATTTACGACTTCTTCTTGGTTTATGTTTTTGTTTCGAATTGTATATCTCATTGGTGCATCTGATTTTGTGAAGCCAGTTCAGATGAACACGATGTTTATTCTTAAACATTCTGCCAAGGGCCGCCAAATGTGACGTTATGGACTTTATTATTATTTTTATAGTTAGTTGTCTTATACCAATTATTATTTAACTATCATTAGTAAGGTAATTATTGTTAAAGAAGCATGACCATGATGGACGATGAAGCTAATCAATCTGATGTTCCTTTACCATTGTCACTGACTTCCTATTCTTACCAATTCTCCCGTATGTATTACTGAGTTGGCTTCTACTGGTTTTTATAATATTTGGCATATTACCTAATGATTTCTGTTTCGGGATATCTACCCACTCCTGACTGTGCTGACTTCTAGCCTTTTTATAAGCTGGAGAATTTAAAAAATAACTATCTTTCCTTTTTGACTTGTACCAATGTGATCTTCGCTCCACCATTTTTAAATATCGCTGACTGCTAAAACTTGAGTGGTTATTCTGTTTATTATTAAATGTTGTTCTTTTATAATTATTTTGCCACATCTGCCTTTTTGGTACTATAGTTTCGGACAATTTGTTACCGGAATCTATTTTGATATTATTTTTTAGATAATCATTATCTAATTGACCCATTGCCTTCTGAATTTTCTCATTTTGTACTGGCTCTGGGATATATACTTTTTCTTCCCCAATTTTCACTTTACTTCCAATGTGAAGTCCTGCCGGGGGCCATAAATTTATTTTTTGAGTTTTGTTGTATTTATTTTGACATTTAACTTTATTCATCTCCAAACGTTGTTCAAAACCTGTGACATCTATTGTTGTTGCCACTACCGATTTATTCCGATTTGATTTGGTGCATCCCGAGACGATCCAACCAAATTGAGTATTTTGGCCTAGCAGGCCATCAATCTTTGTAATTCCCCTTTTAAGATTTGGGTATATACGTTTACTCCCATTATTATATCAATCCTACCAGGTTTATCAAAGGTAGGATCAGCTAGCACGTAAGTTTGCCATTTCGACATATCCACATTTGCTATTTTTAATGGAAGAGCTTTCATTAACTTTCGCAACACAATTGCCTCAACCTTTAGATGTCCTTTCCAAGGATTTCTCGTCTTTACATCTATTTTTACCTTATATTTTGATTTATTAGATTTTATTGAGGACACGCCACTTATTTCTGTATATTGTTTAATTTTAGGTAGTTTTAATATTTGAGCGGCCTCTTCAGACAAAATGGTGCTCTGTGAACCACAATCAATAAGGGCTCTTGGAGTCTTATATCCTCCATTTACATTTTTTACTTGTATTACAGCTGTGGCCAACAGTGTTGGTTGTGCGGTTACACAAGTATTTACTCTCTCCTGTTTTTCTTCAAAATGGAGTAAGGTATGGTGTTCCTTACTGCACAATGAACAGACCATTTCATTAGTGCACACCTTATTGCTTGCAAAGCTGCACTTTTTTGGCTGTTTCATACCTTTCAGTAGGTGTCAAACCTTTAAACTTATAGCATTTATATGCTTTGTGCCCGGCACTTTTGCAAATCGGACATTTATCTTCGACTTCCGCATAATTTAAAGCAGTTTGTAGCGGTTTTTTCTCTTCCTTTCTCGTGGCACTTAGCGAGCAATATCTTTGCTCTAAGTATGCCATGACATCAGATAGCATTTAAATTTGCCTTGTTTTTCTAATCTGACTGTCATACAATTCTAGAGCCTCTCTGTCAAATTTCCTTAGTAGGATTTGTGCGAATATGACGTCAATTTCATCGGACAAGTTTGCTTTTATTTTAATTAAGTAAACTGACTCATTAACTATGTCAATCACTCCTTTAACACTTTTTGCGGAATCATTGTTGATCATCGGTAAATCAACGATCCGACTTAATTGTTCGGAAAATACCCTACGATTATTTTCATACCGCTTGGTTAACAATTCCCAAGCGGCACTATAATTATCAGCTGAACCTGACAATAGATGGGCTACGATGCTCATGGCTTCGCCCTTTATCGCGGATTTCAAATAGTTGAATTTAAGCGTAAGATTTAGATCCTCTCTATTTTCAATCAGTTCCGTGAATAATTCTACAAACAATTCCCATTCTCTTGGCTCTCCAGAAAATGTGAGTACTTGTATTTTTGGCAACACTGGTAGTTCGCCTCTCACGGTAACATTCTCAACTTTCAAATTTTTCTGATCATTTATTTTCTCTTCTAATGCTACCAAGGTATTCTGAAGATCGAATTCTAATTCTTCTATGACCTCTTTAAGCGCTTCATTATGTATAAGTTCACCTGTATAAGCTTGGCACATCTGTACCTTCTTGAACAAAAATTTTATTTTCTTAATATACATTTCGCCTGTTCTATTGTCTATCATACGTAAATCTTTGCTCACTATGTCCAAATATATCTGGAGCTGACGGACCTTTTCTTGAAATTTTTCCTGGCTAACATTAGCATTCTCATTACTAGAGGTCGCGTTTCCCCGCGACTCCCCGATGCTGACCTCAACATTTTCCGACATCGTTGCATCTGCTTCGCTGCTCTCTGACTCAACAGTGCCCTGCCTACTGGACTCTCCTTTGGCTATTAATCTGGCTGCCATCTCTAAACCCTCCTCATACTTTCCATCTGTAAAATAGTAGTGTTCGGTTACACCACTCTGTATCATTTGACTATGGTAACTAATCCATTGCTTCTGAATCTCCACTATTTCATTAAGAATCTTTCTAGTTAACTTACTAGCATCTAATTCTTCTATCTTCTTTAATTTTTTGTGCAACTCGTGTTGCTTTCCTAACAATTTTTCAGTTTTGTTGGGGAACATTTTTGTATGGTCTATAATAAATTGCTTTCTTTTTTTAAAATTAATTTATTTTTTGTATATTTATTTTTATATTACTATTGTCCTGGCAACTTGCTTGAAATATCATGAATTATATTTTTTTTTTTTTTAGTAAATTTTATATATGTATTTTTTACTTTCCTACTCGATCATCGCAGTTTTCTTCCCACCTAATGTTTCGCATAGCTTTACAGGCTATACTGCTATCGGACAGATTTAATTCTGCACGATTTAACAATATTTCTTACAATGTTTTTTTTTTCCAACAATTTTAATTTAGGATGAGTTTATTTGTTTAGTGTTGGGCGCTCTTTGTAGCGCTACCGGTCCCTACCGCATTCAGGGCCTAGCTTGTCGCGCTAGGCGTTGCCGGTGCTGGTCTTCGCACAGGCTGTTGGGGCGCCGATGCTGGTTTCTCCGATCTCTTGGCTCCGGGGTCTAGCTTGTCGCGCTTAACGGTGCCGGTGCTGGTCTTTGCACAGGCTGTTGGGTCGCCGATGCTGGTTTGTCTGCCAATGGGTAGGATTCGCCTCGCCTCCGGTCGTCTCTTCCCTGCAACTATTTTGTTGCTCTCCTGCTTCTGGTTGCCTACTTGCAACGATATTTGTGTATACATATACACTAATTTGTATTTTATAATTTTTTTACTTTCGATATTAGGGCTTCGAATACGCTACACACAAAAAACTCCCGCTCCCGAAATTACTACAGTTGCTCCACTAGCCAAACTGTCTTTAAAATCGGACGCACGCACTTTTTAATTATTAAGCAATATTGCTTTTTTTTTTATATTATACTCTGTCTCTTACCACTGGTGGGGGAAAACAAGAGTTAATTTATTTTTGCTACCTTCAGCTGATCTTAGCATTCACACTTGCATAAGAATTCAGACTTTAAGGAGACACTCTGAGTCTCTTACCACTGGTAGGGGAAAATTGCAGAGTTCCTTTTTTCGAAGGACCAAAATGAATCCGGTTCGAAGGACCAAAATGAATAGGGAATCCTGGAGAGAAGGAAAATAACCCAATCTTCATTCGTTGAATTCAAAATATGAACTGATTTTATTTACAAAAGTGCGGAGTTTATATAGGATTATCTTAGGCTCTAGGAGGTAACAATTGGTGTTTTAAAAATACTTATTCTAATGCCCCACGTTCTCGGGGGTTGAAAATTATTTATATTTCTTGATACCGCAATGCTGTTATCATCTTAAGTGTTTTTCCACACAGTGTGGATGCATGTTTTGTTTGGTATTAGGCAATAATTGTCATATGAATCTTTACGACTTCTTCTTGGTTTATGTTTTTGTTTCGAATTGTATATCTCATTAGTGCATCTGATTTGGTGAAGCCAGTTCAGATGAACACGATGCTTATTCTTAAACACTGGTGCCATCCTTTATATAACAGCTACACAAGCTGCTGGAACCAGCCGCCATTTTTATACCATACACCCATAGGGTGAAATGGTATATTAAAGTCGCCAAAATGTATGTAACAGGCAGAAGGAAGCTTTTCCGACCCCATAAAGTATATATATTCTTGATCAGTATCAACAGCCGAGTCGATCTAGCCATGTCCGTCCGTCCGTCTGTCCGTCTGTCCGTCTGTCCGTCCGTATGAACGCCTAGTTCTCGGAGACTATAAGAGATAGAGCCACCAAATTTGAAATGTAGGCTCGTGTGGTATGTAGAGTGATCGAGTTTGTTTCAAATTTTTGCCACGCCCCTTTCCGCCCCCGCAATTCAAAAAAAACGTTTATCTCAAAAACTATTGCAGCTAGAGACACCATATTTGGTATGTATATTTGCTTAGTAAATGCGCTCATTTTGTAATTATAAAGATTTTGCCACGCCCCTTTCCGCCATCGCAATTCAAAAAAAACGTTTATCTCAAAAACTATTGCAGCTAGAGACACCATATTTGGTATGTATATTTGCTTAGTAAATACGCTCATTTTGTAATTATAAAGATTTTGCCACGCCCCTTTCCGCCCCCGAAATTTGAAAAACTCGATTATCTCCCGTAATTTTTCACCTTGTGGAATCAAATTTGGCACACTTGCATTTGATACTAATACCCAGCAAAATACCAAATTTGATCAAAATCGGACAAAAAATAGCCAAGTTATGCATATAAACGTTTTTCCATAAGGCCGGAGTTGGCCGTTGGCGGGTGGGGCGCTAGGGTGCTCATATGCATGAGTGAGAGAGATACTAAGATATGCTTGTAAAAAGCATGTGAACAGAATTTTTTTGAAATAGGCAAAATGCATTTGTTATTACAAATTTGAAATATTTGTTTTACTGGTGTATGGTATACCTAAGTCGGCGAGACGACTTACTTACTTCATTCTTCTTATAGCCGCCTTTATATAACAGCTATACCAGCTGATGGAACCGTTTTACTACCGCAATTTTAAGACTTATAGCCGCCATCCTTTATATAACAGCTATTCAAGCTGCTGGAACCATTCTACAACCGCCATTTTGAGTCTTATAGCGGCCATCTCTTACATCATAGCTATACAAGCTACTGGATGCGTAATACTGCCGCCATTTTGAGACGTATAGCCGCCATCGTTTCTATAACAGCTATACAAGCTGCTGGAACCATTCTACAACCGCCATTTTGAGTAATATAGCCGCCATCCTTTATATAACAGGTATACAAGCTGCTGAACCCATAATACTGCCACCATTTTGAGTCGTATCGCCGCCATTGTTTCTATAACAGATATATGAGCTGCTGGAACCATTCTACAAGCGACATTTTGAGTCTTATTTTTATATAACAGCTATACAAACTGCTGGTACCATTCTACAAGCGCCATTTTGAGTATTATAGCCGCCATCCTTTATATAACAGGTATACAAGCTGCTGGATCCGTAATACTGCCGCCATTTTGAGTCTTATAGCCGTCATCCTTTACATAACACCTATAGAAATTGCTGGAACCATAATACAGCATCCATTGTGATCCATATTTCCATTTATTTTTTAGATAATCATTATCTAATTGACCCATTGCCTTCTGAATTTTCTCATTTTGTACTGGCTCTGGGATATATACTTTTTCTTCCCCAATTTTCACTTTACTTCCAATGTGAAGTCCTGCCGGGGGCCATAAATTTATTTTTTGAGTTTTGTTGTATTTATTTTGACATTTAACTTTATTCATCTCCAAACGTTGTTCAAAACCTGTGACATCTATTGTTGTTGCCACTACCGATTTATTCCGATTTGATTTGGTGCATCCCGAGACGATCCAACCAAATTGAGTATTTTGGCCTAGCAGGCCATCAATCTTTGTAATTCCCCTTTTTAAGATTTGGGTATATACGTTTACTCCCATTATTATATCAATCCTACCAGGTTTATCAAAGGTAGGATCAGCTAGCACGTAAGTTTGCCATTTCGACATATCCACATTTGCTATTTTTAATGGAAGAGCTTTCATTAACTTTCGCAACACAATTGCCTCAACCTTTAGATGTCCTTTCCAAGGATTTCTCGTCTTTACATCTATTTTTACCTTATATTTTGATTTATTAGATTTTATTGAGGACACGCCACTTATTTCTGTATATTGTTTAATTTTAGGTAGTTTTAATATTTGAGCGGCCTCTTCAGACAAAATGGTGCTCTGTGAACCACAATCAATAAGGGCTCTTAGAGTCTTATATCCTCCATTTACATTTTTTACTTGTATTACAGCTGTGGCCAACAGTGTTGGTTGTGCGGTTACACAAGTATTTACTCTCTCCTGTTTTTCTTCAAAATGGAGTAAGGTATGGTGTTCCTTACTGCACAATGAACAGACCATTTCATTAGTGCACACCTTATTGCTTGCAAAGCTGCACTTTTTTGGCTGTTTCATACCTTTCAGTAGGTGTCAAACCTTAAAACTTATAGCATTTATATGCTTTGTGCCCGGCACTTTTGCAAATCGGACATTTATCTTCGACTTCCGCATAATTTAAAACAGTTTGTAGCGGTTTTTTCTCTTCCTTTCTCGTGGCACTTAGCGAGCAATATCTTTGCTCTAAGTATGCCATGACATCAGATAGCATTTAAATTTGCCTTGTTTTTCTAATCTGACTGTCATACAATTCTAGAGCCTCTCTGTCAAATTTCCTTAGTAGGATTTGTGCGAATATGACGTCAATTTCATCGGACAAGTTTGCTTTTATTTTAATTAAGTAAACTGACTCATTAACTATGTCAATCACTCCTTTAACACTTTTTGCGGAATCATTGTTGATCATCGGTAAATCAACGATCCGACTTAATTGTTCGGAAAATACCCTCCGATTATTTTCATACCGCTTGGTTAACAATTCCCAAGCGGCACTATAATTATCAGCTGAACCTGACAATAGATGGGCTACGATGCTCATGGCTTCGCCCTTTATCGCGGATTTCAAATAGTTGAATTTAAGCGTAAGATTTAGATCCTCTCTATTTTCAATCAGTTCCGTGAATAATTCTACAAACAATTCCCATTCTCTTGGCTCTCCAGAAAATGTGAGTACTTGTATTTTTGGCAACACTGGTAGTTCGCCTCTCACGGTAACATTCTCAACTTTCAAATTTTTCTGATCATTTATTTTCTCTTCTAATGCTACCAAGGTATTCTGAAGATCGAATTCTAATTCTTCTATGACCTCTTTAAGCGCTTCATTATGTATAAGTTCACCTGTATAAGCTTGGCACATCTGTACCTTCTTGAACAAAAATTTTATTTTCTTAATATACATTTCGCCTGTTCTATTGTCTATCGTACGTAAATCTTTGCTCACTATGTCCAAATATATCTGGAGCTGACGGACCTTTTCTTGAAATTTTTCCTGGCTAACATTAGCATTCTCATTACTAGAGGTCGCGTTTCCCCGCGACTCCCCGATGCTGACCTCAACATTTTCCGACATCGTTGCATCTGCTTCGCTGCTCTCTGACTCAACAGTGCCCTGCCTACTGGACTCTCCTTTGGCTATTAATCTGGCTGCCATCTCTAAACCCTCCTCATACTTTCCATCTGTAAAATAGTAGTGTTCGGTTACACCACTCTGTATCATTTGACTATGGTAACTAATCCATTGCTTCTGAATCTCCACTATTTCATTAAGAATCTTTCTAGTTAACTTACTAGCATCTAATTCTTCTATCTTCTTTAATTTTTTGTGCAACTCGTGTTGCTTTCCTAACAATTTTTCAGTTTTGTTGGGGAACATTTTTGTATGGTCTATAATAAATTGCTTTCTTTTTTTTAATATTAATTTATTTTTTGTATATTTATTTTTATATTACTATTGTCCTGGCAACTTGCTTGAAATATCATGAATTATATTTTTTTTTTTTTTTTAGTAAATTTTATATATGTATTTTTTACTTTCCTACTCGATCATCGCAGTTTTCTTCCCACCTAATGTTTCGCATAGCTTTACAGGCTATACTGCTATCGGACAGATTTAATTCTGCACGATTTAACAATATTTCTTACAATGTTTTTTTTTTCCAACAATTTTAATTTAGGATGAGTTTATTTGTTTAGTGTTGGGCGCTCTTTGTAGCGCTACCGGTCCTACCGCATTCAGGGCCTAGCTTGTCGCGCTAGGCGTTGCCGGTGCTGGTCTTCGCACAGGCTGTTGGGGCGCCGATGCTGGTTTCTCCGATCTCTTGGCTCCGGGGTCTAGCTTGTCGCGCTTAACGGTGCCGGTGCTGGTCTTTGCACAGGCTGTTGGGTCGCCGATGCTGGTTTGTCTGCCAATGGGTAGGATTCGCCTCGCCTCCGGTCGTCTCTTCCCTGCAACTATTTTGTTGCTCTCCTGCTTCTGGTTGCCTACTTGCAACGATATTTGTGTATACATATACACTAATTTGTATTTTATAATTTTTTTACTTTCGATATTAGGGCTTCGAATACGCTACACACAAAAAACTCCCGCTCCCGAAATTACTACAGTTGCTCCACTAGCCAAACTGTCTTTAAAATCGGACGCACGCACTTTTTAATTATTAAGCAATATTGCTTTTTTTTTATATTATACTCTGTCTCTTACCACTGGTGGGGAAAACAAGAGTTAATTTATTTTTGCTACCTTCAGCTGATCTTAGCATTCACACTTGCATAAGAATTCAGACTTTAAGGAGACACTCTGAGTCTCTTACCACTGGTAGGGGAAAATTGCAGAGTTCCTTTTTCGAAGGACCAAAATGAATCCGGTTCGAAGGACCAAAATGAATAGGGAATCCTGGAGAGAAGGAAAATAACCCAATCTTCATTCGTTGAATTCAAAATATGAACTGATTTTATTTACAAAAGTGCGGAGTTTATATAGGATTATCTTAGGCTCTAGGAGGTAACAATTGGTGTTTTAAAAATACTTATTCTAATGCCCCACGTTCTCGGGGGTTGAAAATTATTTATATTTCTTGATACCGCAATGCTGTTATCATCTTAAGTGTTTTTCCACACAGTGTGGATGCATGTTTTGTTTGGTATTAGGCAATAATTGTCATATGAATCTTTACGACTTCTTCTTGGTTTATGTTTTTGTTTCGAATTGTATATCTCATTAGTGCATCTGATTTGGTGAAGCCAGTTCAGATGAACACGATGCTTATTCTTAAACACTGGTGCCATCCTTTATATAACAGCTACACAAGCTGCTGGAACCAGCCGCCATTTTTATACCATACACCCATAGGGTGAAATGGTATATTAAAGTCGCCAAAATGTATGTAACAGGCAGAAGGAAGCTTTTCCGACCCCATAAAGTATATATATTCTTGATCAGTATCAACAGCCGAGTCGATCTAGCCATGTCCGTCCGTCCGTCTGTCCGTCTGTCCGTCCGTATGAACGCCTAGTTCTCGGAGACTATAAGAGATAGAGCCACCAATTTGAAATGTAGGCTCGTGTGGTATGTAGAGTGATCGAGTTTGTTTCAAATTTTTGCCACGCCCCTTTCCGCCCCCGCAATTCAAAAAAAACGTTTATCTCAAAAACTATTGCAGCTAGAGACACCATATTTGGTATGTATATTTGCTTAGTAAATGCGCTCATTTTGTAATTATAAAGATTTTGCCACGCCCCTTTCCGCCATCGCAATTCAAAAAAAACGTTTATCTCAAAAACTATTGCAGCTAGAGACACCATATTTGGTATGTATACTTAGTAAATACGCTCATTTTGTAATTATAAAGATTTTGCCACGCCCCTTTCCGCCCCCGAAATTTGAAAAACTCGATTATCTCCCGTAATTTTTCACCTTGTGGAATCAAATTTGGCACACTTGCATTTGATACTAATACCCAGCAAAATACCAAATTTGATCAAAATCGGACAAAAAATAGCCAAGTTATGCATATAAACGTTTTTCCATAAGGCCGGAGTTGGCCGTTGGCGGGTGGGGCGCTAGGGTGCTCATATGCATGAGTGAGAGAGATACTAAGATATGCTTGTAAAAAGCATGTGAACAGAATTTTTTTGAAATAGGCTAAATGCATTTGTTATTACAAATTTGAAATATTTGTTTTACTGGTGTATGGTATACCTAAGTCGGCGAGACGACTTACTTACTTCATTCTTCTTATAGCCGCCTTTATATAACAGCTATACCAGCTGATGGAACCGTTTTACTACCGCAATTTTAAGACTTATAGCCGCCATCCTTTATATAACAGCTATTCAAGCTGCTGGAACCATCCTACAACCGCCATTTTGAGTCTTATAGCGGCCATCTCTTACATCATAGCTATACAAGCTACTGGATGCGTAATACTGCCGCCATTTTGAGACGTATAGCCGCCATCGTTTCTATAACAGCTATACAAGCTGCTGGAACCATTCTACAACCGCCATTTTGAGTAATATAGCCGCCATCCTTTATATAACAGGTATACAAGCTGCTGAACCCATAATACTGCCACCATTTTGAGTCGTATCGCCGCCATTGTTTCTATAACAGATATATGAGCTGCTGGAACCATTCTACAAGCGATTTATTTTTATATAACAGCTATACAAACTGCTGGTACCATTCTACAAGCGCCATTTTGAGTATTATAGCCGCCATCCTTTATATAACAGGTATACAAGCTGCTGGATCCGTAATACTGCCGCCATTTTGAGTCTTATAGCCGTCATCCTTTACATAACACCTATAGAAATTGCTGGAACCATAATACAGCATCCATTGTGATCCATATTTCATATTACAGCTATACAAGCTGCTGAAACCTTTTTACAGCCGCCATTTGTCTTCTTATAGCCGCCAACCTTTATATAACAGTTATACCAGCTGATGGAACCGTTCTACTACCGCAATTTTGAGTCTTATAGACGCCATCTTTTATATAACAGCTATATAAGCTGCTAGAACCATAATACAGCTGCCATTTTCGTTCTTATAGCCACCATCCTTTATATAACAGCTATACAAGCTGCTGGATCCGTTAGACTGCCGCCATTTTGAGTCGTATAGCCGCCATCGCTTCCATAACTGCTACACGAGCTGCTGGAACTGGTCTACTGCCGCCATTTTGAGTCTTATGACCGCCATCCTTTACATCATACCTATACCAGCTGCTGGATCCGTAATACTGCCGCCATTTTGAGTCGTATAGCCGCCATCGTTTCTATAAGAGCTACACAAGCTGCTAGATCCATAATACAGCTGCCATTTTCGTTCTTATAGCCGCCATTCGTTATATAACAGCTATACAAGCTGCTGAAACCGTTCTTTTTTGAGTCTTATAGGCGCTATCCTTTATATAACAGCTACACAAGCTGCTGGAACCATTCTGCAACCGCCATTTTGAGTCTTATATCCGCCATCCTTTGTATATCAGATATACAAGCTGCTAGAACCATAATACAGCCACCATCCTTTATATAAGAGCTTAACAAGCTGGTGCCATCCTTTATAAAACAGCTATATAGTCTGCTGGAACCATTCTATAACCGACATTTTGAGTATTATAGGCGACATCCTTTATTTAACAGGTATACAAGCTGCTGGAACCGTTCTACTGACGCCATTTTGAGTCTCATTGCCGCCATCCTTTATATAACAGCTATACAAGCTGCTAAAAAGAATAATACAGCCGCCATTTTGAGTCTTATGGCCGTTATCCTTTACATAATAGCTATAGAAGCTGCTGGAACCGTAATACTGCCGCCATTTTGAGTCTTATGGTCGCCATCCTTTAAATAACAGCTATACAAGCTGATGGAACCAAAATACAGCATCCACTTTGATCCATATTTTATATAACAGCTTTACAAGCTGCTGAAACCTTTTTACAGCCGCCATTTTTCTTCTTATAGCCGCCATCCTTTATATAACAGCTATACCAGTTGGTGGAACCGTTTTGCTACCGCAATTTTAAGTCTTATAGCCGCCATCCTTTATATAACAGCTATACCAGTTGGTGGAACCGTTTTGCTACCGCAATTTTAAGTCTTATAGCCGCCATCCTTTATATAACAGCTATACCAGTTGGTGGAACCGTTTTACTACCGCAATTTTAAGTCTTATAGCCGCCATCCTTTATATAACAGCTATACAAGCAGCTGGTACCATTCTACAACCGCCATTTTGAATCTTATAGCGGTCATCTCTTACATCATAGCTATACAAGCTACTGGATTCGTAATACTGGCGCCATTTTGAGTCGTATAGCCGCCATCGTTTCTATAACAGCTATACAAGCTGCTGGAACCATTCTACAACCGCCATTTTGAGTATTATAGCCGCTGGAACCGTAATACTGCCGCCATTTTGAGTCGTATCGCGCCATTGTTTCTTTAACAGCTATAAGAGCGCTGGAACCATTCTACAAGCGATATTTTGAGTCTAATAGCCGCCATTCTTTACATAACAGCTATACAAACTGCAGGTACCATTCTACAACCGCCATTTTCAGTCTTATAGCCGCCATCCTTTACATTACACCTATAAAAATTGCTGGAACCGTAATACTGCCGCCATTTTGAGTCTTATAGCCTCAAAAGTCCTTTATATAACAGGTATACAAGCTGCTGGAAACATAATACATCCGCCATTTTGAGTTTTATAGCCGTCATTCTTTACATAACACCTATAGAAGTTGCTGGAACCATAATACAGCCTCCATTTTGAGCCATATTTTATATAACAGCTATACAAGCTGCTGGATTCATAATACTGCCGCCATTTTGCTTCTTACAGCCGCCATCCTTTATATAACAGGTTTAAAGTCATATCGCCGCCATTGTAAGTCATATCGCCGCCATTGTTTTTATAACAGCTATATGAGCTGCTGGAACAATTCTACAAGCGACATTTTGAGTCTTATAGCCGACATTCTTTACATAACAACTATACAAACTGCTGGTACCATTCTACAACCGCCATTTTGAGTCTTATAGCCGCCATCGTTTACATAACACCTATAAAAATTGCTGGAACCGTAATACTGCCGCCATTTTTAGTCTTATAGCCGCCATCTTTTACATAACAGCTACACGAGCTGCTGGAACCGTTTTACTGCCGCCATTTTAAGTCTCAAAGCCGCCATTCTTTATATAACAACTATACAAGCTGCTAAAACCATTCTACAACCGCCATTTTGAGTCGTTTAGCCGCCATCATTTCTATAACAGCTATACAAGCTGCTAGAACCATAATTCAGCCGCCATTATCGTTCTTATAGGCGCCATTTTTTATATAACAGCTATAAAAGCTGCTGGGAGCATTCTATAGCCGCCATTTTGAGTCTTATAGCCGTTATCCTTTATATAGCATATATTTAAGCTAGTTTAACCGTTCTACTGCAGCCATTTTGAGACTTATAGCCGCCATCCTTTTTAAAACAGCTATACAACCTGCTGGAACCATTCTAAAACCGCCATTTTGAGTATTATAGCCGCCATCCTTTATATAACAGGTATCTCAGCTGATGGAACCGTTTTACTACCGCAATTTTGAGTCTTATAGTCGCCATATATAACAGCTATACAAGCTGCTGGGACCATTTCACAGACGCCATTTTGAGTCTTATAACCGCCATCTTTTATATAAGAGCTTAACAATCTGGTGCCATCCTTTTGATAACAGCTATACAAGCTGCTGGAACCATTCTACAACCGCAATTTTGAGTCTTATAGCAGCAATCTTTTCATCATAGCTATTCAAGCTGGTAGATCCGTAATACTGCCGCTATTTTGAGTGGTATAGCTATTTTGAGCTATATGAGCTGCTGGAACCATTCTACAAACGACATTTTGAGTCTTGTAGCCGCCATCCTTTATATAACAGAAATACAAGCTGCTGGAACCATTCAACAACCGCTATTTTGTTTTTTATAGCTTTTTACATCTTTTACGTCATAGCTATACCAGCTGCTGGATCCGTAATATTGACGCCATTTTGAGTCGTTTAGCCGCCATCATTTCTATAACAGCTATACAACCTGCTGGAACCATAATACAGCCGCCATTTAGGGTCTTATGGCCGCCAATTTTTACATAACAGCTATCGGAACTGCTGGAACCATAATACTGCCTCCATTTTGAGTCTTATGAGCTGCTCTTATATAACAGCTATACAAGCTGCTCAAACCATTCTACAACCGCCGTTTTGAGTCTTATAGCCGCCATCCTTTACATCATACCTATACCAGCTGCTGGTTGCGTAATACTGCCGCCATTTAGAGTCGTATAGCCGCCATCGTTTCTATAACAGCTATACAAGCTGCTAAAACCATTCTACAACCGCCATTTTGAGTATTACAGCCACCATCCTTTATATAACAGGTATACCAGCTGATGGAACCGTTTTACTACCAGAATTTTGAGTCTTATAGTCGCCATCCTTTATATAACAGCTATAAAAGCTGCTGGGAGCATTCTATAGCCGCCATTTTGAGTCTTATAGCCGTTATCCTTTATATAGCATATATTTAAGCTAGTTTAACCGTTCTACTGCAGCCATTTTGAGACTTATAGCCGCCATCCTTTTTAAAACAGCTATACAACCTGCTGGAACCATTCTAAAACCGCCATTTTGAGTATTATAGCCGCCATCCTTTATATAACAGGTATCTCAGCTGATGGAACCGTTTTACTACCGCAATTTTGAGTCTTATAGTCGCCATATATAACAGCTATACAAGCTGCTGGGACCATTTCACAGACGCCATTTTGAGTCTTATAACCGCCATCTTTTATATAAGAGCTTAACAATCTGGTGCCATCCTTTTGATAACAGCTATACAAGCTGCTGGAACCATTCTACAACCGCAATTTTGAGTCTTATAGCAGCAATCTTTTCATCATAGCTATTCAAGCTGGTAGATCCGTAATACTGCCGCTATTTTGAGTGGTATAGCTATTTTGAGCTATATGAGCTGCTGGAACCATTCTACAAACGACATTTTGAGTCTTGTAGCCGCCATCCTTTATATAACAGAAATACAAGCTGCTGGAACCATTCAACAACCGCTATTTTGTTTTTTATAGCTTTTTACATCTTTTACGTCATAGCTATACCAGCTGCTGGATCCGTAATATTGACGCCATTTTGAGTCGTTTAGCCGCCATCATTTCTATAACAGCTATACAACCTGCTGGAACCATAATACAGCCGCCATTTAGGGTCTTATGGCCGCCAATTTTTACATAACAGCTATCGGAACTGCTGGAACCATAATACTGCCTCCATTTTGAGTCTTATGAGCTGCTCTTATATAACAGCTATACAAGCTGCTCAAACCATTCTACAACCGCCGTTTTGAGTCTTATAGCCGCCATCCTTTACATCATACCTATACCAGCTGCTGGTTGCGTAATACTGCCGCCATTTAGAGTCGTATAGCCGCCATCGTTTCTATAACAGCTATACAAGCTGCTAAAACCATTCTACAACCGCCATTTTGAGTATTACAGCCACCATCCTTTATATAACAGGTATACCAGCTGATGGAACCGTTTTACTACCAGAATTTTGAGTCTTATAGTCGCCATCCTTTATATAACAGCTATACAAGCTGCTGGGACCATTTCACAGACGCCATTTTGAGTCTTATAGCCGCCATCGTTTACATAACACCTATAAAAATTGCTGGAACCGTAATACTGCCGCCATTTTGAGTCTTATAGCAGCTATCCTCTACATAACAGCCATACAAGTTGATGGAACCATAATCGGGCCTCCATTTTGACTCTTATAGCCACCATCCTTTATATAACAGCTATACAAGCTGCTGGGACCATTTCACAGACGCCATTTTGAGTCTTATAGTTGCCATCTTTTATATAAGAGCTTAACAATCTGGTGCCATCTTTTTGATAACAGCTATACAAGCTGCTGGAACCATTCTACAACCGCCATTTTGAGTCTTATAGCAGCCATCCTTTTCATCATAGCTATTCAAGCTGGTAGATCCGTATACTGCCGCATTCTACAAACGACATTTTGAGTTTTATAGCCGCCATCCTTTACATCATAGGTATATAAGCTGCTGGATCCGAAATACTGCCGCCATTTTTAGTCTTATAGCCGCCATCCTTTATATAACAGAAATACAAGCTGCTGGAACCATTCTACAACCGCCATTTTGAGTTTTATAGCCGCCATCCTTTACATCATAGGTATACAAGCTGCTAGCTCCGAAATACTGCAGCCATTTTTAGTCGTATAGCCGCCATCGTTTCTATCAAAGCTACACGAGCTGCTGGAACCGTTCTATATAACAGCTATACAAGCTGCTCAAACCATTCTACAACCGCCGTTTTGAGTCTTATAGCCGCCATCCTTTACATCATACCTATACCAGCTGCTGGTTGCGTAATACTGCCGCCATTTAGAGTCGTATAGCCGCCATCGTTTCTATAACAGCTATACAAGCTGCTGGAACCATTCTACAACCGCCATTTTGAGTATTACAGCCACCATCCTTTATATAACAGGTATACCAGCATATGGGACCGTTTTACTACCGCAATTTTGAGTCTTATAGTCGCCATCCTTTATATAACAGCTATACAAGCTGCTGGGACCATTTCACAGACGCCATTTTGAGTCTTATAGCCGCCATCTTTTATATAAGAGCTTAACAATCTGGTGACATCCTTTTGATAACAGCTATACAAGCTGCTGGAACCATTCTACAACCGCAATTTTGAGTCTTATAGCAGCATCCTTTTCATCATAGCTATTCAAGCTGGTAGATCTGTAATACTGCCGCTATTTTGAGTCGTATAGCTATTTTGAGCTATATGAGCTGCTGGAACCATTCTAAAAACGACATTTTGAGTCTTATAGCCGCCATCCTTTATATAACAGAAATACAAGCAGCTGGAAGCATTCTACAACCGCTATTTTGTTTTTTATAGCTTTTTACATCTTTTACGTCATAGCTATACCAGCTGCTGGATCCGTAATATTGACGCCATTTTGAGTCGTTTAGCCGCCATCATTTCTATAACAGCTATACAACCTGCTGGAACCATAATACAGCCGCCATTTAGGGTCTTATGGCCGCCAATTTTTACATAACAGCTATCGGAACTGCTGGAACCATAATACTACCTCCATTTTGAGTCTTATGAGCTGCTCTTATATAACAGCTATACAAGCTGCTCAAACCATTCTACAACCGCCGTTTTGAGTCTTATAGCCGCCATCCTTTACATCATACCTATACCAGCTGCTGGTTGCGTAATACTGCCGCCATTTAGAGTCGTATAGCCGCCATCGTTTCTATAACAGCTATACAAGCTGCTAAAACCATTCTACAACCGCCATTTTGAGTATTACAGCCACCATCCTTTATATAACAGGTATACCAGCTGATGGAACCGTTTTACTACCAGAATTTTGAGTCTTATAGTCGCCATCCTTTATATAACAGCTATACAAGCTGCTGGGACCATTTCACAGACGCCATTTTGAGTCTTATAGCCGCCATCTTTTATATAAGAGCTTAACAATCTGGTGACATCCTTTTGATAACAGCTATACAAGCTGCTGGAACCATTCTACAACCGCAATTTTGAGTCTTATAGCAGCATCCTTTTCATCATAGCTATTCAAGCTGGTAGATCCGTAATACTGCCGCTATTTTGAGTCGTATAGCTATTTTGAGCTATATGAGCTGCTGGAACCATTCTAAAAACGACATTTTGAGTCTTATAGCCGCCATCCTTTATATAACAGAAATACAAGCAGCTGGAAGCATTCTACAACCGCTATTTTGTTTTCTATAGCTTTTTACATCTTTTACGTCATAGCTATACCAGCTGCTGGATCCGTAATACTGACGCCATTTTGAGTCGTTTAGCCGCCATCATTTCTATAACAGCTATACAACCTGCTGGAACCATAATACAGCCGCCATTTAGGGTCTTATGGCCGCCAATTTTTACATAACAGCTATCGGAACTGCTGGAACCATAATACTGCCTCCATTTTGAGTCTTATAGCCGCCATCTTTTATGTAAGAGCTTAACAAGCTGGTTGAATAGGGATTTCCGAAGAGAAAAGAAAATAACCCAATCTTCATTCGTTGAATTCAAAATATGAACTGATTTTATTTACAAAAGTACGGAGTTTATATAGGATTATCTTAGGCTCTAGGAGATACCAATTGTTGTTTTAAAAATACTTATTCTAATGCCCCACGTTCTCGGGGGTTGAAAATTATTTATATTTCATGCTCAGCGCTGGTTACTTGATACCGCACTGCTGTTATCATCTTAAGTGTTTTTCCACAGAGTGTGGATGCATGTTTTGTTTGGTATTAGGCAATAATTGTCATATGAATCTTTACGAATTCTTCTTAGCTTATGTTTTTGTTTCGAATTGTATATCTCATTGGTGCATCTGCATTCTGTTTGGGGATATCTACCCACTCCTGATGTGTATTACTGTGCTGACTTCTAGCCTTTTTATAAGCTGGAGAATTTAAAAAATAACTATCTTTCCTTTTTGACTTGTACCAATGTGATCTTCGCTCCACCATTTTTAAATATCGCTGACTGCTAGAACTTGAGTGGTTATTCTGTTTATTATTAAATGTTGTTCTTTTATAATTTTATAATATAAAACAGCTATATAATCTGCTGGAACCATTCTATAACCGCCATTTTAAGTATTATAGGCGACATCCTTTATGTAACAGGTATACAAGCTGCTGGAACCGATCTACTGACGCCATTTTGAGTCTCATTGCCGCCATCCTTTAAATAACAGCTATACAAGCTGCTGAAACGATAATACAGCCGCCATTTTGAGTCTTATGGCCGTTATCCTTTACATAATAGCTATAGAAGCTGCTGGAACCGTAATACTGCCGCCATTTTGAGTCTTATGGTCGCCATCCTTTAAATAACAGCTATACAAGCTGATGGAACCATAATACAGCATCCACTTTGATCCATATTTGATATATCCGCTATACAAGCTGCTGAAACCTTTTTACAGCCGCCATTTTTCTTCTTATAGCCGCCATCCTTTATATAACAGCTATACCAGTTGGTGGAACCGTTTTACTACCGCAATTTTAAGTCTTATAGCCGCCATCCTTTATATAACAGCTATACCAGTTGGTGGAACCGTTTTACTACCGCAATTTTAAGTCTTATAGCCGCCATCCTTCATATAACAGCTATACAAGCAGCTGGTACCATTCTACAACCGCCATTTTGAATCTTATAGCGGTCATCTCTTACATCATAGCTATACAAGCTACTGGATTCGAAATACTGGCGCCATTTTGAGTATTATAGCCGCCATCCTTTATATAACAGGTATACAAGCCGCTGGATCCGTAATACTGCCGCCATTTTGAGTCGTATCGCGCCATTGTTTCTTTAACAGCTATAAGAGCGCTGGAACCATTCTACAAGCGACATTTTGAGTCTAATAGCCGCCATTCTTTACATAACAGCTATACAAACTGCAGGTACCATTCTACAACCGCCATTTTCAGTCTTATAGCCGCCATCCTTTACATAACACCTATTAAAATTGCTGGAACCGTAATACTGCCGCCATTTTGAGTCTTATAGCCGCCATCCTTTATATAACAGGTATACAAGCTTCTGGAACCATAATACAGCCGCCATTTTGAGTCTTATAGCCGTCATTCTTTACATAACACCTATAGAAGTTGCTGGAACCATAATACAGCCTCCATTTTGAGCCATATTTTATATAACAGCTATACAAGCTGCTGAAACCTTTCTACAGCCGCCATTTTGCTTCTTACAGCCGCCATCTTTTATATAACAGGTTTAAAAGCCGCTGGATCCATAATACTGCCGCCATTTTAAGTCATATCGCCGCCATTGTTTTTATAACAGCTATATGAGCTGCTGGAACCATTCTACAAGCGACATTTTGGTACCATTCTACAACCGCCATTTTGAGTCTTATAGCCGCCATCGTTTACATAACACCTATAAAAATTGCTGGAACCGTAATACTGCCGCCATTTTTAGTCTTATAGCCGCCATCTTTTACATAACAGCTACACGAGCTGCTGGAACCGTTTTACTGTCGCCATTTTAAGTCTCAAAGCCGCCATTCTTTATATAACAGCTATACAAGCTGCTAAAACCATTCTACAACCGCCATTTTGAGTCGTTTAGCCGCCATCATTTCTATAACAGCTATACAAGCTGCTAGAACCATAATACAGCCGCCATTTTGAGTCTTATAGCCGCCATCTTTTATATAAGAGCTTAACAATCTGGTGCCATCCTTTTGATAACAGCTATACAAGCTGCTGGAACCATTCTACAACCGCCATTTTGAGTCTTATAGCAGCCATCCTTTTCATCATAGCTATTCAAGCTGGTAGATCCGTAATACTGCCGCTATTTTGAGTCGTATAGCTATTTTGAGCTATATGAGCTGCTGGAACCATTCTACAAACGACATTTTGAGTTTTATAGCCGCCATCCTTTACATCATAGGTATACAAGCTGCTGGATTTGAAATACTGCCGCCATTTTTAGTCTTATAGCCGCCATCCTTTATATAACAGAAATACAAGCTGCTGGAACCATTCTACAACCGCCATTTTGAGTTTTATAGCTGCCATCCTTTACATCAAAGGTTTACAAGCTGCTGGCTCCGAAATACTGCCGCCATTTTTAGTCATATAGCCGCCATCGTTTCTATAACAGCTAGACGAGCTGCTGGAACCGTTCTACTCCGCCATTTTAAGTCTCAAAGCCGCCATTCTTTATATAACAGCTATACAAGCTGCTCAAACCATTCTACAACCGCCGTTTTGGGTCTTATAGCCGCAATCCTTTACATCATACCTATACCAGCTGCTGGTTGCGTAATACTGCCGCCATTTTGAGTCGTATAGCCGCCATCGTTTCTATAACAGCTATACAAGCTGCTGGAACCATTCTACAACCGCCATTTTGAGTATTATAGCCGCCATCCTTTATATAACAGGAATACCAGCTGATGGAACAGTTTTACTACCGCAATTTTGAGTCTTATAGTCGCCATCCTTTATATAACAGCTATACATGCTGCTGGGACCATTTCACAGACGCCATTTTGAGTCTTATAGCCGCCATCTTTTATATAAGAGCTTAACAATCTGGTGCCATCCTTTTGATAACAGCTATACAAGCTGCTGGAACCATACTACAACCGCCATTTTGAGTCTTATAGCAGCATCCTTTTCATCATAGCTATTCAAGCTGGTAGATCCGTAATACTGCCGCTATTTTGAGTCGTATAGCTATTTTGAGCTATATGAGCTGCTGGAACCATTATACAAACGACATTTTGAGTCTTATAGCCGCCATCCTTTATATAACAGAAATACAAGCAGCTGGAACCATTCTACAACCGCTATTTTGTGTTTTACAGCTTTTTACATCTTTTACATCATAGCTATACCAGCTGCTGGATCCGTAATACTGACGCCATTTTGAGTCGTTTAGCCGCCATCATTTCTATAACAGCTATACAACCTGCTGGAACCATAATACAGCCGCCATTTTGGGTCTTATTTGTTTTAAAAATACTTATTCTAATGCCCCACGTTCTCGGGGGTTGAAAATTATTTATATTTCATGCTCAGCGCTGGTTACTTGATACCGCACTGCTGTTATCATCTTAAGTGATACTTAATACTTCTTCTTAGTTTATGTTTTTGTTTCGAATTGTATATCTCATTGGTGCATCTGATTTGGTGAAGCCAGTTCAGATAAAGACGATGTTTATCAATCTGATGTTCCTTTACCATTGTCACTGACTTCCTATTCTTACCAATTCTTGGGTCTTATGGCCGCCAATTTTTACATAACAGCTATCGGAACTGCTGGAACCATAATACTGCCTCCATTTTGAGTCTTATAGCCGCCATCTTTTATGTAAGAGCTTAACAAGCTGGTTGAATAGGGATTTCCGAAGAGAAAAGAAAATAACCCAATCTTCATTCGTTGAATTCAAAATATGAACTGATTTTATTTACAAAAGTACGGAGTTTATATAGGATTATCTTAGGCTCTAGGAGGTAACAATTGTTGTTTTATTTTTAAAATAAGTATTTACTTATTCTAATGACCCACGTTCTCGGGGGTTGAAAATTATTTATATTTCATGCTCAGCGCTGGTTACTTGATACCGCACTGCTGTTATCATCTTAAGTGTTTTTCCACAGAGTGTGGATGCATGTTTTGTTTGGTATTAGGCAATAATTGTCATATGAATCTTTACGAATTCTTCTTAGTTTATGTTTTTGTTTCGAATTGTATATCTCATTGGTGCATCTGATTTGGTGAAGCCAGTTCAGATAAAGACGATGTTTATCAATCTGATGTTCCTTTACCATTGTCACTGACTTCCTATTCTTACCAATTCTCCCGTATGTATTACTGAGCTGGCTTCTACTGGTTTTTATAATATTTGGCATATTACCTAATGATTTCTGTTTCGGGATATCTACCCACTCCTGATGTGTATTACTGTGCTGACTTCTAGCCTTTTTATAAGCTGGAGAATTTAAAAAATAACTATCTTTCCTTTTTGACTTGTACCAATGTGATCTTCGCTCCACCATTTTTAAATATCGCTGACTGCTAAAACTTGAGTGGTTATTCTGTTTATTATTAAATGTTGTTCTTTTATAATTATTTTGCCATATCTGCATTTGGTACTATAGTTTCGGGCAATTTGTTATCTATTTTGATATTATTTTTTAGATAATCGTTATCTAATTGACCCATTGCCTTCTGAATTTTCTCATTTTGTACTGGCTCTGGGATATATACTTTTTCTTCCTCTATATATACTTTTTTTACCTCCAATGTGAAGTCCTGCCGGGGGCCATAAATTTATTTTTCGAGTTTTGTTGTATTTATTTTGACATTTAACTTTATTCATCTCCAAACGTTGTTCAAAACCTGTGACATCTATTGTTGTTGCCACTACCGATTTATTCCGATTTGATTTGGTGCATTCGAGACGATCCAACCAAATTGAATATTTTGGCCTAGCAGGCCATCAATCTTTGTAATTCCCCTTTTTAAGATTTGGGTATATACGTTTACTCCCATTATTCTATCAATCCTACCAGGTTTATCAAAGGTAGGATCAGCTAGCACGTAAGTTTGCCATTTCGACATATCCACATTTGCTATTTTTAATGGAAGAGCTTTCATTAACTTTCGCAACACAATTGCCTCAACCTTTAGATGTCCTTTCCAAGGATTTCTCGTCTTTACATCTATTTTTACCTTATATTTTGATTTATTAGATTTTATTGAGGACACGCCACTTATTTCTGTATATTGTTTAATTTTAGGTAGTTTTAATATTTGAGCGGCCTCTTCAGACAAAATGGTGCTCTGTGAACCACAATCAATAAGGGCTCTTAGAGTCTTATATCCTCCATTTACATTTTTTACCTGTATTACAGCTGTGGCCAACAGTGTTGGTTGTGCGGTTACACAAATATTTACTCTCTCCTGTTTTTCTTCAAAATGGAGAAAGGTATGGTGTTCCTTACTGCACAATGAACAGACCATTTCATTAGTGCACACCTTATTGCTTGCAAAGCTGTACTTTTTTGGCTGTTTCATACCTTTCAGTAGGTGTCAATCCTTTAAACTTATAGCATTTATATGCTTTGTGCCCGGCACTTTTGCAAATCGGACATTTATCTTCGACTTCCGCATAATTTAAAACAGTTTGTAGCGGTTTTTTCTCTTCCTTTCTCATGGCACTTAGCGAGCAATATCTTTGCTCTAAGTATTCCATGACATCAGATAGCATTTGAATTTGCCTTGTTTTTCTAATCTGACTCTCATACAATTGTAGAGCATCTCTGTCAAATTTCCTTGTGCGAATATGACGTCAATTTCATCGGACAAGTTTGCTTTTATTTTAATTAAGTAAACTGACTCATTAACTATGTCAATCACTCCTTTAACACTTTTTGCGGAATCATTGTTGATCATCGGTAAATCAACGATCCGACTTAATCGTTCGGAAAATACCCTCCGATTATTTTCATACCGCTTGTTTAACAATTCCCAAGCGGCACTATAATTTTCAGCTGAACCTGACACAAGATGGGCTACCATGCTCATGGGATTTCAAATAGTTGAATTTAAAGTATTGAAATCCTTTAATGCGGATTTCAAATAGTTGAATTTAAGCGTAAGATTTAGATCCTCTCTATTTTCAATCAGTTCCGTGAATAATTCTACAAACAATTCCCATTCTCTTGGCTCTCCAGAAAATGTGGGTACTTGTATTTTTGGCAACACTGGTAGTTCGCCTCTCACGGTAACATTCTCAACTTTCAAATTTTTCTGATCATTTATTTTCTCTTCTAATGCTACCAAGGTATTCTGAAGATCGAATTCTAATTCTTCTATGACCTCTTTAAGCGCTTCATTATGTATAAGTTCACCTGTATAAGCTTGGCACATCTGTACCTTCTTGAACAAGAATTTTATTTTTTTAATATACATTTCGCCTGTTCTATTGTCTATCGTACGTAAATCTTTGCTCACCATGTCCAAATATATCTGGAGCTGACGGACCTTTTCTTGAAATTTTTCCTGGCTAACATTAGCATTCTCATTACTAGAGGGCGCGTTTCCCCGCGACTCCCCGATGCTGACCTCAACATTTTCTGACATCGTTGCATCTGCTTCGCTGCTCTCTGACTCAACAGTACCCTGCCTACTTGACTCTCCTTTGGCTATTAATCTGGCTGCCATCTCTAAACCCTCCTCATACTTTCCATCTGTAAAATAGTAGTGTTCGGTTACACCACTCTGTATCATTTGACTATGGTAACTAACCCATTGCATCTGAATCTCCGCTATTTCATTAAGAATCTTTCTAGTTAACTTACTAGCATCTAATTCTTCTATCTTCTTTAATTTTTTGTGCAACTCGTGTTGCTTTCCTAACAATTTTTCAGTTTTGTTGAGAAACATTTTTGTATGGTCTATAATAAATTGCTTTCTTTTTTTTAATATTAATTTATTTTTTGTATATTTATTTTTATATTACTATTGTCCTGGCAACTTGCTTGAAATATCATAAATTATATATTTTTTTTTTTTTAGTAAATTTTATATATATATTTTTTACTTTCCTACTCGATCATCGCAGTTTTCTTCCCACCTAATGTTTCGCATAGCTTTACAGGCTATACTGCTATCGGACAGATTTAATTCTGCACGATATTTCTTACAATGTTTTTTGTTTCAAACAATTTTAATTTAGGATGAGTTTATTTGTTTAGTGTTGGGCGCTCTTTGTAGCGCTACCTGTCCTACCGCATTCAGGGCCTAGCTTGTCGCGCTAGGCGTTGCCGGTGCTGGTCTTCGCACAGGCTGTTGGGGCGCCGGTGCTGGTTTCTCCGATCTCTTGGCTCCGGGGTCTAGCTTGTCGCGCTTGACGGTGCCGGTGCTGGTCTTCGCACAGGCTGTTGAGGCGCCGATGCTGGTCTCCGCACAGGCTGTTGGGGCGCCGATGCTGGTCCTCTTGACACAAGTGTACTCGCAATATGGCGAATATAATGGTCCAGTACAGTCCGCCGGGCACGTCTTCTCTGGAGTGGTCTGGATTGTTTTTTTTTTGGTTCAGACCATATGTGTCCACTCTGCTATGTGAGGATTCCACCTGTCTTTTTTTCTTTTTTGTCGTTGCTCAGCTGGCGTCGTCCAGGGCCTATGAGCTCAGGCGGTACCGGTGCCGGTCATCGCACCAGATATTCTTCCATTGACAGTGTTCGTCCTCCAGCGTCCTCTTTTTTGCAACTATCTTGTTGCTCTGCCGTTGTTTCCAGTTGTCGACTTGCAACTATCTATATAGCGTATGTATACACTACTTAAATCTTTTTTTTTTTTTTACTTTCGATATTAGGGCTTCGAATACGCCACACACAAAAAACTCCCGCCGCCGAAATTACTACAGTTGCTCCTCTAGCCAAAACTGTCTTTAAAATCGGACGCAAGCACTTTTTAATTATTAAGCAATATTGCTTTTTTTTATACTCTGTCTCTTACCACTGGTGGGGGAAAACAAGAGTTAATTTATATTTGCTACCTTCAGCTGATCTTAGCATTCACACTTGCATAAGAATTCAGACTTTAAGGAGCTGATTCACACTATGAGTCTCTTACCACTGGTGAGGGAAAACTGCAGAGTTCCTTTTTTCCAAGGACTAAAATGAATATGGATTCCCGGAGAGAAGGAAAATAACCCAATCTTCATTCGTTGAATTCAAAATATGAACTCTTTTTATTAACAAAGGTACGGAGTTAATATAGGATTATCTTAGGCTCTAGGAGGTAACAATTTTTCTTAGAAGATCTTATTCTAGACTCACACCAACGTATTGGGGGTTGAAAATTTATTATTATTAGGGCACGGCGTCGGCCACTTGATATTCTGCCGTCGTGATCTTTTGGGTTATTTTTTAAAAAATACAAATGTTTATTTTCTACCTTGTGAGTGGCTGATTGTAATCTTAGATATATGCTGGGTTAGTTGTTTGTGCATGTGATTTGGTGTTTCGAATTGTATATTTCATTGGTGCATCTGAATTGGTGAAGCCAGTTCAGATGAACACGATGTTTATTCTTAAACAGCTACCTTCAGCTGATCTGAGCATTCACACTTGCATAAGAATTCAGACTTTAAGGAGCTGATTCACACTCTGAGTCTCTTACCACTGGTGGGGGAAAACTGCAGAGTTCCTTTTTTTGAAGGACCAAAATGAATCCGGTTCGAAGGACCAAAATGAATAGGGAATCCCGGAGAGAAGGAAAATAACCCAATCTTCATTCGTTGAATTCAAAATATGAACTGATTTTATTTACAAAAGTACGGAGTTTATATAGGATTATCGTAGGCTCTAGGAGGTAACAATTGGTGTTTTAAAAATACTTATTCTAATGCCCCACGTTCTCGGAGGTTGAAAATTATTTATATTTCATGCTCAGCGCTGGTTACTTGATACCGCACTGCTGTTATCATCTTAAGTATTTTTCCACAGAGTGTGGATGCATGTTTTGTTTGGTATTAGGCAATAATTGTCATATGAATCTTTACGACTTCTTCTTGGTTTATGTTTTTGTTTCGAATTGTATATCTCATTAGTGCATCTGATTTGGTGAAGCCAGTTCAGATAAAGACGATGTTTATCAATCTGATGTTCCTTTACCATTGTCACTGACTTCCTATTCTTACCAATTCTCCCGTATGTATTACTGAGCTGGCTTCTACTGGTTTTTATAATATTTGGCATATTACCTAATGATTTCTGTTTGGGGATATCTACCCACTCCTGATGTGTATTACTGTGCTAGCCTTTTTATAAGCTGGAGAATTTAAAAAATAACTATCTTTCCTTTTTGACTTGTACCAATGTGATCTTCGCTCCACCATTTTTAAATATCGCTGACTGCTAGAACTTGAGTGGTTATTCTGTTTATTATTAAATGTTGTTCTTTTATAATTTTATAATAAAAAACAGCTATATAATCTGCTGGAACCATTCTATAACCGCCATTTTGAGTATTATAGGCGACATCCTTTATGTAACAGGTATACAAGCTGCTGGAACCATTCTACAACCGCCATTTTGAGTCTTATAGCGGCCATCTCTTACATCATAGGTATACAAGCTACTGGATGCGTAATACTGCCGCCATTTTGAGTCGTATAGCCGCCATCGTTTCTATAACAGCTATACAAGCTGCTGGAACCATTCTACAACCGCCATTTTGAGTAATATAGCCGCCATCCTTTATATAACAGGTATACAAGCTGCTGGATTCATAATACTGCCGCCATTTTGAGTCGTATCGCCGCCATTGTTTCTATAACAGCTATATGAGCTGCTGGAACCATTCTACAAGCGACATTTTGAGTCTTCTAGTCGCCATTTTTTATATAACAGCTATACAAACTGCTGGTACCATTCTACAACCGCCATTTTGAGTAATATAGCCGCCATCCTGTATATAACAGGTATACAAGCTGCTGGATTCATAATACTGCCGCCATTTTGAGTCGTATCGCCGCCATTGTTTCTATAACAGCTATATGAGCTGCTGGAACCATTCTACAAGCGATTTATTTTTATATAACAGCTATACAAACTGCTGGTACCATTCTACAAGCGACATTTTGAGTATTATAGCCGCCATCCTTTATATAACAGGTATACAAGCTGCTGGATCCGTAATACTGCCGCCATTTTGAGTCTTATAGCCGTCATCCTTTACATAACACCTATAGAAATTGCTGGAACCATAATACAGCATCCATTTTGATCCATATTTTATATAACAGCTATACAAGCTGCTGAAACCTTTTTACAGCCGCCATTTTTCTTCTTATAGCCTCCAACCTTTATATAACAGTTATACCAGCTGATGGAACCGTTCTACTACCGCAATTTTGAGTCTTCTAGTCGCCATTTTTTATATAACAGCTATATAAGCTGCTAGAACCATAATACAGCCGCCATTTTCGTTCTTATTACCGCCAACCTTTATATAACAGTTACACCAGCTGATGGAACCGTTCTACTACCGCAATTTTCAGTCTTATAGTCGCCATCCTTTATATAACAGCTATACAATCTACTGGATGCGTAATACTGCCGCCATTTTGAGTCGTATAGCCGCCATCGTTTCTATAACAGCTATACAAGCTGCTGGAACCATTCTACAACCGCCATTTTGAGTATTATAGCCGCCATCCTTTATATAACAGGTATACAAGCTACATAATACTGCCGCCATTTTGAGTCGTATCGCCATTATTGTTTCTATAACAGCTATATGAGCTGCTGGAACCATTCTACAAGCGACATTTTGAGTCCTATAGCCGTCATTCTTTATATAACAGCTATACAAGCTGCTAAAACCATTCTACAACCGCCATTTTGAATCTTATAGCCGCCATCCTTTACATCATACCTATACCAGCTACTGGATGCGTAATACTGCCGCCATTTTGAGTCGTATAGCCGCCATCGTTTCTATAGCAGCTATACAAGATGCTGGAACCATTCTACAACCGCCATTTTGAGTATTATAGCCGCCATCCTTTATATAACAGGTATACCAGCTGATGAAACCGTTTTCCTACCGCAATTTTGAGTCTTATAGTCGCCATCCTTTATATAACAGCTATACAAGCTGCTGGGACCATTTCACAGACGCCATTTTAAGTATTATAGCCGCCATCATTTATATAAGAGCTTAACAATCTGGTGCCATCCTTTTGATAACAGCTATACAAGCTGCTGGAACCATTCTACAACCGCAATTTTGAGTCTTATAGCAGCATCCTTTTCATCATAGCTATTCAAGCTGGTAGATCTGTAATACTGCCGCTATTTTGAGTCGTATAGCTATTTTGAGCTATATGAGCTGCTGGAACCATTCTACAAACGACATTTTGAGTCTTATAGCCGCCATCCTTATATAAAAGAAATACAAGCTGCTGGAACCATTCTACAACCGCTATTTTGAGTTTTATAGCCTTTTACATCTTTTACATCATAGCTATACCAGCTGCTGGATCCGTAATACTGACGCCATTTTAAGTTGTTTAGCCGCCATCATTCTATAACAGCTTTACAAGCTGCTAGAACCATAATACAGCCGCCAGCTATAAAAGCTGCTGGGAGCATTCTATAGCCGCCATTTTGAGTCTTTTAGCCGTTATCCTTTATATAACATATATTAAAGCTGGTTTAACCGTTCTACTGCCGCCATTTTGAGACTTATAGCCGCCATCCTTTTTATAACAGCTATACAACCTGCTGGAACCATAATACAGCCGCCATTTTGAGTCTTATAGCCGCCATCTTTTATGTAAGAGCTTAACAAGATGGTGCCATCCTTTACATAACAGCTACACATGCTGCTGGAACCAGCCGCCATTTTTATACCCTTGCAGAGGGTATTATAAAATTGGTCAGATGTTTGTAACGCACAGAAGGAGACGTTTCCGACCCCATAAAGTATATATATTCTTGATCAGCATGAGAAGCTGAGTCGATATAGCCATGTCCGTCTGTCCGTCCGTCCGTCCGTCCGTCCGTCCGTCCGTCTGTGCAAATCAACTTCACGCTGTCATCTAAAGAGCTATCACAATGAAATTTCATATTTGAGCTACTTTTAGCCGGGAGATAATAGAGTATGAAAATTGTCAGGATCGGACTACTATATCATATAGCTCTAGAACAAAAATTTTTGCAAAAATTGGAGTATCCCCATGAAATTTACCAATATAATAGAATTTGATATAAAATCTCAGATCCCAAAATTTGAGTTTGATCGGATAAATAGAACACAAGTTACAGTCAATACAAATCGGTTTTACGTCATCAGCAAATCAAACAGAGCACATGCATACGCACACACAGACGTAGCGCTACACGTATGTATGTATGTATGTATATATGTGTATGCGTGTTGTGCTTTGCTTAAAAATTTGTAGTAAAGAGAAAATAATTTGAATGTTTTGTTTGTGTGTTGATGAGTTGAGTTGCAAGGAAAGAAATTTCAAAATGTAAAAAAATTATTGCCAAGGACTGCAAGGGTATATAAACTTCGGCATTGCCGAAGTTAGTTTCTTTGATATTTCTTCTTATAGCCGCCATCCTTTATATAACAGCTATACCAGCTGATGGAACCGTTTTACTACCGCAATTATAAGACTTAAAGCCGCCATCCTTTAAATAACAGCTATACAAGCAGCTGGACCAATTCTACAACCGCCATTTTGAGTCTTATAGCGGCCATCTCTTACATCATAGCTATACAAGCTGCTGGATCCGTAATACTGCCGCCATTTTGAGTCTTATAGCCGTCATCCTTTACATAACACCTATAGAAATTGCTGGAACCATAATACAGCATCCATTTTGATCCATATTTTATATAACAGCTATACAAGCTGCTGGATTCATAATACTGCCGCCATTTTTCTTCTTATAGCCTCCAACCTTTATATAACAGTTATACCAGCTGATGGAACCGTTCTACTACCGCAATTTTGAGTCTTCTAGTCGGCATTTTTTATATAACCGCTATATAAGCTGCTAGAAAAATAATACAGCCGCCATTTTCGTTCTTATAGCCGCCATCCTTTATATAACAGCTATATAAGCTGCTGGATCCGTTATACTGCCGCCATTTTGAGTCGTATAGCCGCCATCGTTTCTATAACAGCTATACAAGCTGCCAGAACCATAATACAGCCACCATTTTGAGTCTTATGGCTGCCATTGTTTACACAACAGCTGTCGAATGTGCTGGAACAGCTATCCTCTACATAACAGCTATACAAGTTGATGGAACCATAATCGGGCCTCCACTTTGACTCTTATAGCCACCAGCCTTTATATAACAGCTATACAAGCTGCTGGGACCATTTCACAGACTCCATTTTGAGTCTTATAGCCGTCATCCTTTACATAACACCTATAGAAATTGCTGGAACCATAATACAGCATCCATTTTGATCCATATTTTATATAACAGCTATAAAAGCTGCTGAAACCTTTTTACAGCCGCCATTTTTTTTTTATAGCCGCCAACCTTTATATAACAGTTATACCAGCTGATGGAACCGATCTACTACCGCAATTTTGAGTCTTATAGTCGCCATCCTTTATATAACAGCTATATAACAGCCATTTTGAGTCCTATAGCCGCCATCGTTTCTATAACAGCTATATGAGCTGCTGGAACCATTCTACAAGCGACATTTTGAGTCTTATTGCCGCCATCTTTTATATAACAGCTGTAGAAGCTGCTGGAAACATTCTACAGCCGCCATTTTGAGTCTTATAGCCGTTATCCTTTATATAACATCTATACAAGCAGGTGGAACCATAATAAAGCCGCCATTTTGAGTCTTATGGCCGCCATTTTTTACATAACAGCTATCGGAACTGCTGGATCCGTAATATTGCCACCATTTTGAGTCTTATAGCCGCCATCTTTTATGTAAGAGCTTAACAATCTGGTGCCATCCTATATATAACAGCTATACAAGCTGCTGGAACCATTCTACAACCGCCATTTTGAGTCTTATATCCGCCATCCTTTGTATATCAGATATACAAGCTGCTGGAACCATAATACACCCGCCATTTTGAGTCTTATGGCCGTCATTCTTTACATAACAGCTTTACAAGCTGATGGAACCATAATACAGCATCCGTTTTGATCCATATTTTATATAACAGCTGTAGAAGCTGCTGGAACCATTCTACAACCGCCATTTTGAGTCATATAGCCGTTATCCTTTATATAACATTTATACAAGCTGGTTTAATCGTTCTACTGCCTCCATTTTGAGACTTATAGCCGCCATCCTTTTTATAACATCTATACAACCTGCTAGAACCATAATACAGCCGCCATTTTGAGTCTTATAGCCGTTATCCTTAATGTAAAATCTATACAAGCAGGTGGAACCATAATAAAGCCGCCATTTTGAGTCTTATGGCCGCCATTTTTTACATAACAGCTATCGGAACTGCTGGATCCGTAATACTGCCTCCATTTTGAGTATTATAGCCGCCATCTTTTATGTAAGAGCTTAACAATCTGGTGCCATGCTATATATAACAGCTATACAAGCTGCTGGAACCATTCTACAACCGCCATTTTGAGTCTTATATCCACCATCCTTTACCATATAGCTATACCTGCTGCTGGATCCGTAATATTGCCGTATAGCCGCCATCGTTTCTATAATAGCTATACAAGCTGCAAGAACCATAATACAGCCGCCATTTTCGTTCTTATTGACGCCATCCTTTATATAACAGCTACACAGCTGCTGGAAGCGTTCTTTTGCCGCTATTTTGAGTCTTATAGTCGCCATCCTTTATATAGCAGCTGTAGAAGCGGCTGGAACCATTCTACAGGCGCCATTTTGAGTCGTATAGCCGCCATCCTTTACATCATAGCTTTACCAGCTGCTGGATCCGTAATACTGCCGCCATACACAAGCTGCTTATTGCCGCCATTCTTTATATAACAGCTATACAAGCTGCTGGAACCGTTGTTTTGCCGCTATTTTGAGTCTTATAGCCGCCATCATTTAATAACAGCTGTAGAAGCTGCTGGAAACATTCAAGAGCCGCCATTTTGAGTCTTATAGCCGTTATCCTTTATATAACATCTATACAAGCAGGTGGAACCATAATAAAGCCGCCATTTTGAGTCTTATGGCCGCCATTTTTTACATAACAGCTATCGGAACTGCTGGATCCGTAATACTGCCACCATTTTGAGTCTTATAGCCGCCATCTTTTATGTAAGAGCTTAACAAGCTGGTGCCATCCTTAATATAACAGCTATACAAGCTGCTGGAACCATTCTACAAGCGCCATTTTGAGTCTTATAGCCGCCATCCTTTGTATATCAGATATACAAGCTGGTTAACCCGTACAACTGCCGCCATTTTGAGACTTATAGCCGCCATCCTTTTTATAACAGCTATACAACCTGCTGGAACCATAATACAGCAGCCATTTTGAGTCTTATGGCCGCCATTTTTTACATAACAGCTATCGAAGCTGCTGGAACCGTAATACTTCCGCCATTTTGAGTCTTATTGCCGCCATCCTTTACATAACACCTATACAAGATGATGGAACCATAATCAGGCCTCCAGTTTGACTCCTTTAGACACCATCCTTTATATAACAGCTATACAAACTGCTGGAACCATTCTACACGCGCCATTTTGAGTCTTATAGCCGCCATCCTTTGTATATCACCGATACAAGCTGCTGTAACCATAATACAGCCGCCATTTTCGTTCTTATAGCCACCATCCTTTATAGAAGAGCTTAAAAAGCTCTTGCCATCCTTTATATAACAGCTATACAAGCTCCTGAATATTATAGCCGCCATCTTTTATATAACAGCTATACAAGCTGCTGGGACCATTTCACAGACGCCATTTTGAGTCTTATAGCTGCCATCTTTTATATAAGAGCTTAACAAGCTGGTGCCATCCTTTATATAACAGCTATACAAGCTGCCGGAACCATTCTACAAGCGCCATTTTGAGTCTTATAGCCGCCATCCTTTGTATATCAGATATACAAGCTGCTGGAACCATAATACAGCCGCCATTTTCATTCTTATAGCCACTATCCTTATTATAAGAGCTTAAAAAGCTCTTGCCATCCTTTATATAACAGCTATACAAGCTGCTGGAACCATTCTACAATCGCCATTTTGAGTCTTATAGCCGCCATCCTTTACATAACACCTATACAAGATGATGGAACCATAATCGGGACTCCAGTTTGACTCTTATAGACACCATCCTTTATATAACAGCTATACAAACTGCTGGAACCATTCTACAAGCGCCATTTTGAGTCTTATAGCCGCCATCCTTCGTATATCATCTATACAAGCTGCTGGAACGATAAAACAGCCGCCATTTTCGTTCTTATAGCCACCATCCTTTATATAAGAACTTAAAAATCTCTTGCCATCCTTTATATAACAGATATACAAGCTGCTGAATATTATAGCCACCATCCTTTATAACAGCTATACAAGCTGTTGGGACCATTTCACAGACGCCATTTTGAGTCTTATAGCCACCATCTTTAATATAAGAGCTTAACAAGCTGGTGCCATCCTCTATATAACAGCTATACAAGCTGCTCGAACCATTCGACAACCGCCATTTTGAGTCTTATAGCTGCTGGATCCGTAATACTGCCGCCATTTTGAGTCGTATAGCCGCCATCGTTTCTATAGCAGCTACACAAGCTGCTTATTGCCGCCATTCTTTATATAACAGCTATACAAGCTGCTGGAACCGTTGTTTTGCCGCTATTTTGAGTCTTATAGCCGCCATCTTTTAATAACAGCTGTAGAAGCTGCTGGAAACATTCTACAGCCGCCATTTTGAGTCTTATAGCCGTTATCCTTAATGTAACATCTATACAAGCAGGTGGAACCATAATAAAACCGCCATTTTGAGTCTTATGGCCGTCATCCTTTACATAACAGCTATAGAAGCTGCTGGAACCGTAATTCTTGCGCCATTTTGGGTCGTGTAGCCGCCATCGTTTCTATAACAGCTATACGAGCTGCTGGACCCATTCTGCAAGCGACATTTTGAGTCTTATAGCCGCCATCCTTTATATAACAGCTATACAAGCTGCTGGAACCATTCTACTAGCACCATTTTGAGTCTTATAGCCGCCATCATTTACATCATACCTATACCAGCTGCTGGATGCGTAATACTGCCGCCATTTTGAGTCGTATAGACGCCACCGTTTCTATAGCAGCTATACAAGATGCTGGAACCATTCTACAACCGCCATTTTGAGTATTATAGCCGCCATCCTTTATATAACAGGTATACCAGCTGATGAAACCGCTTTGCTACCGCAATTTTGAGTCTTATAGTCGCCATCCTTTATATAACAGCTATACAAGCTGCTGGGACCATTTCACAGACGCCATTTTAAGTCTTATAGCCGCCATCATTTATATAAGAGCTTAACAATCTGGTGCCATCCTTTTGATAACAGCTATACAAGCTGCTGGAACCATTCTACAACCGCAATTTTGAGTCTTATAGCAGCATCCTTTTCATCATAGCTATTCAAGCTGTTAGATCTGTAATACTGCCGCTATTTTGAGTCGTATAGCTATTTTGAGCTATATGAGCTGCTGGAACCATTCTACAAACGACATATTGAGTCTTATAGCCGCCATCCGTATATAAAAGAAACACAAGCTGCTGGAACCATTCTACAACCGCTATTTTGAGTTTTATAGCCTTTTACATCTTTTACATCATAGCTATACCAGCTGCTGGATCCGTAATACTGACGCCATTTTGAGTCGTTTAGCCGCCATCATTCTATAACAGCTTTACAAGCTGCTAGAACCATAATACAGCCGCCAGCTATAAAAGCTGCTGGGAGCATTCTATAGCCGCCATTTTGAGTCTTATAGCCGTTATCCTTTATATAACATATATTAAAGCTGGTTTAACCGTTCTACTGCCGCCATTTTGAGACTTATATCCGCCATCCATTTTATAACAGCTATACAACCTGCTGGAACCATAATACAGCCGCCATTTTGAATCGTATAGCCGCCATCGTTTCTATAACAGCTATACAAGCTGCCAGAACCATAATACAGCCACCATTTTGAGTCTTATGGCAGCCATTTTTTACACAACAGCTATCGAATGTGCTGGAACAGCTATCCTCTACATAACAGCTATACAAGTTGATGGAACCATAAACGGGCCTCCACTTTGACTCTTATAGCCACCAGCCTTTATATAACAGCTATACAAGCTGCTGGGACCATTTCACAGACTCCTTATAGCCGTACAACCTGCTGGAACCATAATACAGCCGCCATTTTGAGTCTTGTGGCCGCCAATTTTTACATAACAGTTATCGGAACTGCTGGAACCATAATACTGCCTCCATTTTGAGTCTTATAGCCGCTATCTTTTATCTAAGAGCTTAACAAGATGGTGCCATCCTTTACATAACAGCTACACATGCTGCTGGAACCAGCCGCCATTTTTCTTCTTATAGCCGCCATCCTTTATATAACAGCTATACCAGCTGATGGAACCGTTTTACTACCGCAATTATAAGACTTATAGCCGCCATCCTTTAAATAACAGCTATACAAGCAGCTGGACCAATTCTACAACCGCCATTTTGAGTCTTATAGCGGCCATCTCTTACATCATAGCTATACAAGCTGCTGGATCCGTAATACTGCCGCCATTTTGAGTCTTATAGCCGTCATCCTTTACATAACACCTATAGAAATTGCTGGAACCATAATACAGCATCCATTTTGATCCATATTTTATATAACAGCTATACAAGCTGCTGGATTCATAATACTGCCGCCATTTTTCTTCTTATAGCCTCCAACCTTTATATAACAGTTATACCAGCTAATGGAACCGTTCTACTACCGCAATTTTGAGTCTTATAGTCGCCATCCTTTATATAACAGCTATATAACAGCCATTTTGAGTCCTATAGCCGCCATCGTTTCTATAACAGATATATGAGCTGCTGGAACCATTCTACAAGCGACATTTTGAGTCTTATTGCCGCCATCTTTTATATAACAGCTGTAGAAGCTGCTGGAAACATTCTACAGCCGCCATTTTGAGTCTTATAGCCGTTATCCTTTATATAACATCTATACAAGCAGGTGGAACCATAATAAAGCCGCCATTTTGAGTCTTATGGCCGCCATTTTTTACATAACAGCTATCGGAACTGCTGGATCCGTAATACTGCCACCATTTTGAGTCTTATAGCCGCCATCTTTTATGTAAGAGCTTAACAATCTGGTGCCATCCTATATATAACAGCTATACAAGCTGCTGGAACCATTCTACAACCGCCATTTTGAGTCTCATATCCGCCATCCTTTGTATATCAGATATACAAGCTGCTGGAACCATAATACAGCCGCCATTTTGAGTCTTATGGCCGTCATTCTTTACATAACAGCTATACAAGCTGATGGAACCATAATACAGCATCCGTTTTGATCCATATTTTATATAACAGCTGTAGAAGCTGCTGGAACCATTCTACAACCGCCATTTTGAGTCATATAGCCGTTATCCTTTATATAACATTTATACAAGCTGGTTTAATCGTTCTACTGCCTCCATTTTGAGACTTATAGCCGCCATCCTTTTTATAACAGCTATACAACCTGCTAGAACCATAATACAGCCGCCATTTTGAGTCTTTTGGACGCCATTTCTTACACAACAGCTATCGAAGGTGCTGGAACCGTAATACTGCCGCCATTTTGAGTCTTATAGCTGCTATCCTTTACATAACAGCTCTACAAGTTGATGAAGTTATAGCCACCATCCTTTATAACAGCTATACAAGCTGCTGGGACCATTTCACAGACGCCATTTTGAGTCTTATAGCCGCCATCTTTTATATAAGAGCTTAACAAGCTGGTGCCATCCTCTATATAACAGCTATACAAGCTGCTGGAACCATTCGACAACCGCCATTTTGAGTCTTATAGCTGGTGGATCCGTAATACTGCCGCCATTTTGAGTCCTATAGCCGCCATCGTTTCTATAAGAGCTACACAAGCTGCTAGAACCAAAATACAGCCGCCATTTTTGTTCTTATAGCCGCCATTCTTTATATAACATCTATACAAGCTGCTGGAACCGTTCTTTTGCCGCTATTTTGAGTCTTATAGCCGCCATTTTTTATGTAACAGCTCTAAAAGCTGCTGGAAACATTCTACAGCCGCCATTTTGAGTCTTATAGCCGTTATCCTTAATGTAACATCTATATAAGCAGGTGGAACCATAATAAAGCCGCCATTTTGCGTCTTATGGCCGCCATTTTTTACATAACAGCTATCGGAATTGCTGGATCCGTAATACTGCCTCCATTTTGAGTATTATAGCCGCCATCTTTTATGTAAGAGCTTAACAATCTGGTGCCATCCTATATATAACAGCTATACAAGCTGCTGGAACCATTCTACAACCGCCATTTTGAGTCTTATATCCGCCATCCTTTACATTATAGCTATACCTGCTGCTGGATCCGCAATACTGCCGTATAGCCGCCATCGTTTCTATAACAGCTATACAAGCTGCAAGAACCATAATACAGCCGCCTCTATCGTTCTTATAGACGCCATCCTTTATATAACAGCTATACAGCTGCTGGAACCGTTCTTTTGCCGCTATTTTGAGTCTTATAGTCGCCATTTTTTATGTAACAGCTGTAGAAGCTGCTGGAAACATTCTACAGCCGCCATTTTGAGTCTTATAGCCGTTATCTTTTATATAATATCTATACAAGCAGGTGGAACCATAATAAAGCCGCCATTTTGAGTCTTATGGCCGCCATTTTTTACATAACAGCTATCGAAGCTGCTGGAACCGTAATACTTCCGCCATTTTGAGTCTTATTGCCGCCATCCTTTACATAACACCTATACAAGATGATGGAACCATAATCAGGCCTCCAGTTTGACTCCTTTAGACACCATCCTTTATATAACAGCTATACAAACTGCTGGAACCATTATACAAGCGCCATTTTGAGTCTTATAGCCGCCATCCTTTGTATATCACCGATACAAGCTGCTGGAACCATAATACAGCCGCCATTTTTGTTCTTATAGCCACCATCCCTTATATAAGAGCTTAAAAAGCTCTTGTCATCCTTTATATAACAGCTATACAAGCTCCTGAATATTATAGCCGCCATCTTTTATATAACAGCTATACAAGCTGCTGGGACCATTTCACAGACGCCATTTTGAGTCTTATAGCTGCCATCTTTTATATAAGACCTTAACAAGCTGGTGCCATTCTTTATATAACAGCTATACAAGCTGCCGGAACCATTCTACAAGCGCCATTTTGAGTCTTATAGCCGCCATCCTTTGTATATCAGATATACAAGCTGCTGGAACCATAATACAGCCGCCATTTTCGTTCTTATAGCCACCATCCTTAACATAAGAGCTTAAAAAGCTCTTGCCATCCTTTATATAACAGC
Organism: Drosophila paulistorum; assembly: GCA_018152135.1. NCBI lineage: Eukaryota > Metazoa > Arthropoda > Insecta > Diptera > Drosophilidae > Drosophila > Drosophila paulistorum. The sequence continues at coordinate 717,011 of JAECXG010000159.1, forward strand.
TATACAAGCTGCTGGAACCATTCTACAATCGCCATTTTGAGTCTTATAGCCGCCATCCTTTACATAACACCTATACAAGATGATGGAACCATAATCGGGACTCCAGTTTGACTCTTATAGACACCATCCTTTATATAACAGCTAAACAAACTGCTGGAACCATTCTACAAGCGCCATTTTGAGTCTTATAGCCGCCATCCTTCGTATATCATCTATACAAGCTGCTGGAACCATAATACAGCCGCCATTTTCGTTCTTATAGCCACCATCCTTTATATAAGAACTTAAAAAGCTCTTGCCATCCTTTATATAACAGCTATACAGGCTGCTGAATATTATAGCCACCATCCTTTATAACAGCTATACAAGCTGTTGGGACCATTTCACAGACGCCATTTTGAGTCTTATAGCCACCATCTTTTATATAAGAGCTTAACAAGCTGGTGCCATCCTCTATATAACAGCTATACAAGCTGCTCGAACCATTCGACAACCGCCATTTCTGAGTCTTATAGCTGCTGGATCCGTAATACTGCCGCCATTTTGAGTCGTATAGCCAAAATACCAAAACCAAAATACAGCCGCCATTTTTGTTCTTATAGCCGCCATTCTTTATATAACATCTATACAAGCTGCTGGAACCGTTCTTTTGCCGCCATTTTGAGTCTTATAGCCGCCATTTTTTATGTAACAGCTGTAGAAGCTGCTGGAAACATTCTACAGCCGCCATTTTGAGTCTTATAGCCGTTATCTTTTATATAATATCTATACAAGCAGGTGGAACCATAATAAAGGCGCCATTTTGAGTCTTATGGCCGCCATTTTTTACATAACAGCTATCGAAGCTGCTGGAACCGTAATACTTCCGCCATTTTGAGTCTTATTGCCGCCATCCTTTACATAACACCTATACAAGATGATGGAACCATAATCGGGACTCCAGTTTGACTCTTATAGACACCATCCTTTATATAACAGCTATACAAACTGCTGGAACCATTCTACAAGCGCCATTTTGAGTCTTATAGCCGCCATCCTTCGTATATCATCTATACAAGCTGCTGGAACCATAATACAGCCGCCATTTTCGTTCTTATAGCCACCATCCTTTATATAAGAACTTAAAAAGCTCTTGCCATCCTTTATATAACAGCTATACAAGCTGCTGAATATTATAGCCACCATCCTTTATAACAGCTATACAAGCTGTTGGGACCATTTCACAGACGCCATTTTGAGTCTTATAGCCACCATCTTTTATATAAGAGCTTAACAAGCTGGTGCCATCCTCTATATAACAGCTATACAAGCTGCTCGAACCATTCGACAACCGCCATTTTGAGTCTTATAGCTGCTGGATCCGTAATACTGCCGCCATTTTGAGTCGTATAGCCGCCATCGTTTCTATAACAGCTACACAAGCTGCTAGAACCAAAATACAGCCGCCATTTTTGTTCTTATAGCCGCCATTCTTTATATAACATCTATACAAGCTGCTGGAACCGTTCTTTTGCCGCCATTTTGAGTCTTATAGACGCCATTTTTTATGTAACAGCTGTAGAAGCTGCTGGAAACATTCCACAGCCGCCATTTTGAGTCTTATAGCCGTTATCATTTACAAAATATCTATACAAGCAGGTGGAACCATAATAAAGCCGCCATTTTGAGTCTTTTGGCCGCCATTTTTTACATAACAGCTATCGGAACTGCTGGATCCGTAATACTGCCTCCATTTTGAGTATTATAGCCGCCATCTTTTATGTAAGAGCTTAACAATCTGGTGCCATCCTATATATAACAGCTACACAAGCTGCTGGAACCATTCTACAACCGCCATTTTGAGTCTTATATCCGCCATCCTTTACATTATAGCTATACCTGCTGCTGGATCCGTAATACTGCCGTATAGCCGCCATCGTTTCTATAACAGCTATACAAGCTGCAAGAACCATAATACAGCCGCCATTGTCGATCTTATAGACGCCATCTTTTATATAACAGCTGTAGAAGCTGCTGGAAACATTCTACAAGCGCCATTTTGAGTCTTATAGCCGCCATCCTTTGTATATCAGATATACAAGCTGGTTAACCCGTACTACTGCCGACATTTTGAGACTTATAGCCGCCATCCTTTTTATAACAGCTATACAACCTGCTGGAACCATAATACAGCAGCCATAATGAGTCTTATGGCCGCCATTTTTTACATAACAGCTATCGAAGCTGCTGGAACCGTAATACTTCCGCCATTTTGAGTCTTATAGCCTCCATCCTTTACATAACACCTATACAAGATGATGGAACCATAATCGGGCCTCCAGTTTGACTCTTATAGACACCATCCTTTATATAACAGCTATACAAACTGCTGGAACCATTCTACAAGCGCCATTTTGAGTCTTATAGCCGCCATTCTTTGTATATCACCTATACAAGTTGCTGGAACCATAATACAGCCGCCATTTTCGTTCTTATAGCCACCATCCTTTATATAAGAACTTAAAAAGCTCTTGCCATCCTTTATATAACAGCTATACAAGCTGCGGGAACCATTCTACAACCACCATTTTGAGTCTTATAGCCGCCTTCCTTTACATCGTCACAAGCTGGTGGATCCGTAATACTGCCGCCATTTTGAGCCGTATAGCCGCCATCGTTTCTATAACAGCTATACAAGCCGCTGGACCCATTCTACAACCGCCATTTTGAGTATTATAGTCGCCATCCTTTATATAACAGGTATACCAGCTGCTGGAACCGTTCTAATGACGCCATTTTGAGTCTCATTGCCGCCGGCTTTACAAGCTGCTGAAACCATAATACAGCCGCCATTTTAAGTCTTATAGCCGTCATCCTTTACATAACAGCCATACAAGCTGATGGAACCATAATACAGCCTCCATTTTGAGCCGTATTTTATATAACAGCTATACAAGCTGCTGAAACATTTCTACAGTCGCCATTTTGAGTCTTAAAGCCTCAATCCTTTACAGCATAGCTATACAATCTGCTGGATCCGTAATACTGCCGCCATTTTGAGTCGTATAGCCACCAACCTTTACATCATAGCTATACAAGCTGCTGGAACCGTTCTACTGCCGCCATTTTGAGTCTCAATGCCGCCATTCTTTATATAACAGTTATTCAAGCTGCTGGAACCATTCTACAAGCGCCATTTTGAGTCTTATAAACGCCATCCTTTGTTTATCAGATATACAAGCTGCTGGAACCATAAAACAGCCGCCATTTTCGTTCTTATAGCCACCATCCTTTATATAAGAGCTTAAAAAGCTCTTGCCATCCTTTATATAACAGCTATACAAGCTGCTGGAACCATTCTACAAGCGCCATTTTGAGTATTATAGCCGCCATCCTTTACATTATAGCTATACCTGCTGCTGGATCCGTAATACTGCCGTATAGCCGCATCCGTTTCTATAACAGCTATACAAGCTGCAAGAACCATAATACAGCCGCCATTTTCGTTCTTATAGACGCCATTCTTTATATAACAGCTATACAAGCTGCTGGAACCGTTTTTTTGCCGCTATTTTGAATGTTATAGTCGCCATCCTTTATATAGCAGCTGTAGAAGCGGCTGGAACCATTCTACAGGCGCCATTTTGAGTCGTATAGGCGCCATCCTTTACATCATAGCTTTACCTGCTGCTGGATCCGTAATACTGCCGTATAGCCGCCATCGTTTCTATAACAGCTATATAAGCTGCAAGAACCATAATACAGCCGCCATTGTCGTTCTTATAGACGCCATCTTTTATATAACAGCTGTAGAAGCTGCTGGAAACATTCTACAAGCGCCATTTTGAGTCTTATAGCCGCCATCCTTTACATAACACCTATACAAGATGATGGAACCATAATCGGGCCTCCAGTTTGACTCTTATACACACCATCCTTTATATAACAGCTATACAAACTGCTGGAACCAATCTACAAGCGCCATTTTGAGTCTTATAGCCGCCATTCTTTGTATATCACCTATACAAGTTGCTGGAACAATAATACAGCCGCCATTTTCGTTTTTATAGCCACCATCCTTTATATAAGAGCTTAAAAAGCTCTTGCCATCCTTTATATAACAGCTATACAAGCTGCTGGAACCATTCTACAACCGCCATTTTGAATATTATAGCCGCCATCTTTTATATAACAGCTATACAAGCTGCTGAAACATTTCTACAGTCGCCATTTTGAGTCTTAAAGCCTCAATCCTTTACAGCATAGCTATACAATCTGCTGGATCCGTAATACTGCCGCCATTTTGAGTCGTATAGCCGCCAACCTTTACATCATAGCTATACAAGCTGCTGGAACCGTTCTACTGCCGCCATTTTGAGTCTCAATGCCGCCATTCTTTATATAACAGCTATTCAAGCTGCTGGAACCATTCTACAAGCGCCATTTTGAGTCTTATAGCCGCCATCCTTTGTTTATCAGATATACAAGCTGCTGGAACCATAAAACAACTGCTGGACTAATAATACAGCCGCCATTTTGAGTCTTATAGCCGTCATCCTTTACATAACAGCTATACAAGCTGATGGAACCGTAATACAGCCTCCATTTTGAGCCATATTTTATATAACAGCTATACAAGCTGCTGGAACCATTCTGCAAGCGCCATTTTGAGTCTTATAGCCGCCATCCTTTGTTTATCAGATATACAAGCTGCTGGAACCATAAAACAGCCGCCATTTTCGTACTTATAGCCACCATCCTTTATATAAGAGCTTAAAAAGCTCTTGCCATCCTTTATATAACAGCTATACAAGCTGCTGGAACCATTCTACAATCGCCATTTTGAGTATTATAGCCGCCATCCTTTATATAACAGCTATAAAAGTTGCTGGGACCATTTCACAGACGCCATTTTGATTCTTATAGCCGCCATCTTTTATATAAGAGCTTAACAAGCTGGTGCCATTCTTAATATAACAGCTATACGTGCTGCTGGAACCATTCGACAACCGACATTTTGGGTCTTATATCCGCCATTCTTTATATATCAGATATTCAAGCTGCTGGAACCATAATACAGCCGGCATTTTCGTTCTTATAGCCACCATCCTTTATATAAGAGCTTAAAAAGCTGGTGCCATCCTTTATAAACCAGCTATACAAGCTGCTGGAACCATTCTACAACCGCCATTTTGAGTCTATAGCGTTTCTATAACAGCTCTACAAGCCGCTGGACCCATTCTACAACCGCCATTTTGAGTATTATAGTCGCCATCCTTTATATAACAGTTATACCAGCTGCTGGAACCGTTCTAATGACGCCATTTTGAGTCTCATTGCCGCCATCCTTTATATAACAGCTTTACAAGCTGCTGGAACCATAATACAGCCGCCATTTTAAGTCTTATAGCCGTCATCCTTTACATAACAGCTATACAAGCTGATGGAACCATAATACAGCCTCCATTTTGAGCCGTATTTTATATAACAGCTATACAAGCTGCTGAAACATTTCTACAGTCGCCATTTTGAGTCTGAAAGCCTCAATCCTTTACAGCATAGCTATACAATCTGCTGGATCCGTAATACTGCCGCCATTTTGAGTCGTATAGCCGCCAACCTTTACATCATAGCTATACAAGCTGCTGGAACCGTTCTACTGCCGCCATTTTGAGTCTCAACGCCGCCATTCTTTATATAACAGCTATTCAAGCTGCTGGAACCATTCTACAAGCGCCATTTTGAGTCTTATAGCCGCAATCCTTTGTTTATCAGATATACAAGCTGCTGGAACCATAAAACAGCCTCCATTTTCGTTCTTATAGCCACCATCCTTTATATAAGAGCTTAAAAAGCTCTTGCCATCCTTTATATAACAGCTATACAAGCTGCTGGAACCATTCTACAACCGCCATTTTGAGTATTATAGCCGCCATCCTTCACATTATAGCTATACCTGCTGCTGGATCCGTAATACTGCCGTATAGCCGCCATCGTTTCTATAACAGCTATACAAGCTGCAAAAACCATAATACAGCCGCCATTTTCGTTCTTATAGACGCCATCCTTTATATAACAGCTATACAAGCTGCTGGAACCGTTTTTTTGCCGCTATTTTGAGTCTTATAGTCGCTATCCTTTATATAGCAGCTGTAGAAGCGGCTGGAACCATTCTACAGGCGCCATTTTGAGTCGTATAGCCGCCATCCTTTACATCATAGCTTTACCTGCTGCTGGATCCGTAATACTGCCGTATAGCCGCCATCGTTTCTATAACAGCTATACAAGCTGCAAGAACCATAATACAGCCGCCATTGTCGATCTTATAGACGCCATCTTTTATATAACAGCTGTAGAAGCTGCTGGAAACATTCTACAAGCGCCATTTTGAGTCTTATAGCCGCCATCCTTTGTATATCAGATATACAAGCTGGTTAACCCGTACTACTGCCGACATTTTGAGACTTATAGCCGCCATCCTTTTTATAACAGCTATACAACCTGCTGGAACCATAATACAGCAGCCATTATGAGTCTTATGGCCGCCATTTTTTACATAACAGCTATCGAAGCTGCTGGAACCGTAATACTTCCGCCATTTTGAGTCTTATAGCCGTCATCCTTTACATAACACCTATACAAGATGATGGAACCATAATCGGGCCTCCAGTTTGACTCTTATAGACACCATCCTTTATATAACAGCTATACAAACTGCTGGAACCATTCTACAAGCGCCATTTTGAGTCTTATAGCCGCCATTCTTTGTATATCACCTATACAAGTTGCTGGAACCATAATACAGCCGCCATTTTCGTTCTTATAGCCGCCATCCTTTATATAAGAGCTTAAAAAGCCATTCTACAACCGCCATTTTGAGTCTTATAGCCGTCATCCTTTACATAACACCTATACAAGATGATGGAACCATAATCGGGCCTCCAGTTTGACTCTTATAGACACCATCCTTTATATAACAGCTATACAAACTGCTGGAACCATTCTACAAGCGCCATTTTGAGTCTTATAGCCGCCATTCTTTGTATATCACCTATACAAGTTGCTGGAACCATAATACAGCCGCCATTTTCGTTCTTATAGCCACCATCCTTTATATATGAGCTTAAAAAGCTCTTGCCATCCTTTATATAACAGCTATACAAGCTGCTGGAACCATTCTACAACCGCCATTTTGAATATTATAGCCGCCATCTTTTATATAACAGCTATACAAGCTGCTGGGACCATTTCACAGACGCCATTTTGAGTCGTATAGCTGCCATCTTTTATATAAGAGCTTAACAAGCTGGTGCCATCCTTTATATAACAGCTGTACAAGCTGCTGGAACCATTCTACAAGCGCCATTTTGAGTCTTATAGCCGCCATCCTTTGTATATCAGATATACAAGCTGCTGGAACCATAATACAGGCGCCATTTTCGTTCTTATAGCCACCATCCTTAATATAAGAGCTTAAAAAGCTCTTGCCATCCTTTATATAACAGCTATACAAGCTGCTGGAACCATTCTACAATCGCCATTTTGAGTATTATAGCCGCCATCCTTTATATAACAGCTATAAAAGCTGCTGGGACCATTTCACAGACGCCATTTTGATTCTTATAGCCGCCATCTTTTATACAAGAGCTTAACAAGCTGGTGCCACTCTTTATATAACAGCTATACAAGCTGCTGGAACCATTCGACAACCGACATTTTGGGTCTTATATCCGCCATTCTTTATATATCAGATATTCAAGCTGCTGGAACCATAATACAGCCGCCAATTTCGTTCTTATAGCCACCATCCTTTATATAAGAGCTTAAAAAGCCATTCTACAACCGCCATTTTGAGTCTTATAGCCGCCTTCCTTTACATCGTCACAAGCTGGTGGATCCGTAATACTGCCGCCATTGTGAACCGTATAGCCGCCTTCGTTTCTATAACAGCTCTACAAGCCGCTGGACCCATTCTACAACCGCCATTTTAAGTATTATAGTCGCCATCCTTTATATAACAGGTATACCAGCTGCTGGAACCGTTCTAATGACGCCATTTTGAGTCTCATTGCCGCCATCCTTTATATAACGGCTTTACAAGCTGCTGGAACCATAATACAGCCGCCATTTTAAGTCTTATAGCCGTCATCCTTTACATAACAGCTATACAAGCTGATGGAACCATAATACAGCCTCCACTTTGAGCCGTATTTTATATAACAGCTATACAAGCTGCTGAAACATTTCTACAGTCGCCATTTTGAGTCATAAAGCCTCAATCCTTTACAGCATAGCTATACAATCTGCTGGATCCGTAATACTGCCGCCATTTGTTATGGCCAGCTCTGAGGCTATCGGTAGAACTCTATCGATAGCGATAATAGGGGCAGAAAATAGTGGGCGAGTCGGGGAATAGTGGTGGATCTAGTGTTGGGTAGATCAGATTTATAAAGGGATTTTTTTTGAATTTGAAAGTCGTCCAGCGGTCAAAGGGCTGTTGACCCAGGCTCGGGTCCAAGGAACAAACCGTAAGATCAGGCGATGAGTCGACTGATTCTAGAAGGTTAAAAAGGTTAAAATCAGTTTAACGTGGACAGTGAGGTGCGGCGGTTGACAGGGAGAAAAAAAGAAGAAAGAAAAAAAAAATAAGGATAGAGAAGTGAAGTTTAAATATCGTAACAATGTGGCATAAAAAATTGTGAATATATCCTTGAAATTTAAAGAAAATGAAGTAAGTAAGTCGTCTTGCCGACTTAGGTATACCATACACCAGTAAAACAAATATTTCAAATTTGTAATAACAAATGCATTTTGCCTATTTCAAAAAAATTCTGTTCACATGCTTTTTACAAGCATATCTTAGTATCTCACTCACTCATGTATCTGAGCACCCTAGCGCCACCACCCGCCAACGGCCAACTCCGGCCTTATGGGAAAACGTTTATATGCATAACTTGGCTATTTTTTGTCCGATTTTGATCAAATTTGGTATTTTGCTGGGTATTAGTATCAAATTCAAGTGTGCCAAATTTGATTCCACAAGGTAAAAAATTACGGGAGATAATCGAGTTTTTCAAATTGCGGGGGCGGAAAGGGGCGTGGCAAAATCTTTATACATACAAAATGTGCGCATTTACTAAGCAAATATACATACCAAATATGGTGTCTCTAGATGCAATAGTTTTTGAGATAAACTTTTTTTTTAATTGCGGGGGCGGAAAGGGGCGTGGCAAAATTTTGAAATAAACTCGATCACTCTACATACTACATGAGCCTACATACCAAATTTGGTGGCTCTATCTCTTATAGTCTCTGAGATCTAGGCGTTCATACGGACGGACAGACGGACGGACGGACGGACGGACGGACGGACAGACGGACGGACAGACGGACATGGCTATATCGACTCGGCTGTTGATACTGATCAAGAATATATATACTTTATGGGGTCGGAAAAGCTTCCTTCTGCCTGTTACATACATTTTGGCGACTTTAATATACCATTTCACCCTATGGGTGTATGGTATAAACAGCTCCGTCCATCAAGCCGAGAAATTCATGTTTGGCTAAAGGAGCCACACAGAAAATTTGTGTATTTTTTTTTTTGTGACAAATTTTTGTAATCCTGAGACGCAGCGAGGCGAAACCGGCCGTCAAAATTGGGTAAGTGTTCGGTTGCCATGCAAGTTAGGGATTTTTTTTTTAAAATTAAAAATAATTGCCCCAAATTAGGCCGGTTACATCGAGCTGCGCAGGAGCACCCGCAGCCCCTGTCCACGTTCAATAAAATAAAAAAATAAAATAAAATAAAAAAATAAAATAAAATAAAAAATAAAATAAAATAAAAAAATAAGAAATTTTATTTGTACCTGTCCCCGAACGACATACTCGGTCCCGTCGGCCAACTGGGCCCAAAGATAAAGTCAAGAGAGGGACGTCGAAAGGGGGAGATTCCAAGCCAGACATTTTTTTTTGGGTTCACCCATCGCCCGGCATAAGAGCAACAAAGTTTTGGCTGATTGGGGGGAGAAAAAGGTTGTGGCACTCATCCCCATCAATTTTGGGTGCGGACGGCTCCAAAAACCCCCAAATCATTGGCGAATTCCACCTGGCTGGAAAAAGACAAGATATTAATCGTGTAGTCCGTTTTTTTTATATATGTAAATTTTATTAATTTATTTATTTATTTAATTTACTAGTTTAATTATTTATTTATTTATCCCCTCGTATATTTATTTAATCCCTTATATATCTATCTATTTATTCAATTCCTTAATTATTATTTTGTTTAGCGTTAAATATTTATTTTCTCCTGTTTGTTGCCCACGTGCACATTCTTTTTTTTGTAAATTTCATTATTCCTAAGATCCATGTGTTCACGACCCTTGGTGTGGTTTTGACAGTGGATACCTGAAAGAAGAAAGAAAAGAAAAAAGGTGAAAAGAATACCAATAGAAGGGATAATTTTTCTTTCGATCTTGCCCCCCTAAAAGAGCTCTGATAAATAGGTGGGAATCGGGAAGGGAATTCATCTTGATTTTACGTAAGAAAAATAAAAAAAAAAAAAGGAATATAATGTAATCTGTTGCAGACACCTGCTCAAATATACACCAGGGCAAGATAATGTTAATAAATACGTGTGTTAATAATAATTAAGAGTAATGAGAAACAAAAAAATGAATTGCTGAGCGTTTTCCTAAAGGGGGGAATGGGAGGAAAGGAGCACGACGACTCCAGGAGGAGTAGATGATTGGTGATGGTGATGTGTTATAGGCAACGATGGTAATATATATGGGGTGGCATACCTCATCGACATGCCACGAAGGAAAGGGAGGGCCCGTTCGACCTCGATAATCCGGAAGAGGAGGTCCGGTTCACATGAAGCGGCGGCGACGACATCATTCCTATAAGGGGGTAAGAATAATTTATTAGTGGGTTTGTTAAAGATTTATGTTTGGTGTAAGTTCAGTATCGTAAGTGTTGTCCGGTGGAGTGGTGTCTGAAGTGATCCTCGAACTGTGTCGGGATTCCTTCAGACGAAGGGGTATTGATGGTCATCTGTTCGTCAATTACCTGATGTTTATTGTTGCGCGTATTGGGGATGGGTTATCGTAACTCACGACTTTCTTTTCCGATAGCTAGCCGGAGTGAGCCCCTATCGATATACGCGGGACCAGGGTGAGAATATTGTTTTTTCATCTAGCAGGTCCATAACAAAAATGGCGCCCAAATTAAATACTGAATATCCCTTGGTCCGATTCTAATCCAGCATCTCGAGAGCAGAATGGGAATTGGCCTGAGGGATAGAGAAAGACACGGAATTAGATAGTAGTCCAGTTCCGTAAAATCGCTGTCATGGCGTGTCATTCCCCGTGGTAGAGAGCAGGCAGCGCGCTCGAATCTCTAAACGGGGTAGGACACGGCCAAAATAAAGTGATAATCAAACTGTGATACTAGAGATAAATTAATAGAGTTAATTAGGGAATTTGTTGGTGGGAAGCCTCTTTGCTCCTTGAAGTCACCAGCTGAGGAGCTGAGCTATTGGCGGTTTGCGCGAGGAGCAAGAGGATTGACAGGGGTTAAGCATAGGTAAGGGAAAACAGTTAGATTAATGTGTTAAATGTTAGTAATATCGTATGTTCTCTTTTCTTTTTACGTGACTGGGTCTGTGAAGGATGGTCCGTGGCGGCTTCTTGCGTCTCGTATGGCTAAAGAATAGCGCCATCGGAACGAGGATTGGTGACCGTGCTCGATTAACATCCAGTAACGAAGCAACAATCCGGGTATCCTGAACAGTTTAGCCATCTAAAAATAAGAGAAGAACTAGTAAATGCGTGTAAAATGTTCTTGACTGTCAGTCATCAGCTTGACTGATGACTAGATCAGTCGACAATGTTGCTCACAGTGTACGTCGTGAATGTTTTATGTTCTTCGCCTTTCTAGCGCGAGTGGTCCAGACAGAATTCGGGACACTGGCGACCTCGACGTTCCAAGTATGGACGGAGGAGTAGCGCCGGTGGGCCAGAAGACGGCAAACCGAGCTGCAAAGGAAGCGGCCGAGTTGAGCCGTCGGAGTGGTTTCCGTTTGGGGGATCGCAGCTGGAAAGGCAAGAAGAGCGTAAAAAAAAAAAAAAAAAAAAAATTAGGTGTATGGGTCTAGGAAGCGTGTGTATGTTCTTGACTGACGGTCATCAAGTCTATTGATGACCGGGGCAGTCGACAATGTCTCACCTGCTAGGGTTTTTAAGGAAGAAACAGGAATCGGTGTTGTCGTCGTGGCACCAGAGCCGCACAGAACGGGAGTGCAATTGCGTCACGGATGAGTCGTGTTCCTAAATCCTTCTCTCCCCTTTTATATAATTTGTGTATCTAAAACAAGAGAATAGAAAGGAATAAATATTAGTGGTTGTGGTTAGGAAGAAAAATTATTATTAGTAACAAAAATAAACGATATCCTAAAATTTTTTTTATAATCCCAGCAAATCCGAAAAACGAAAATGAATAGCGAAGACGGGACAGACTCCCAATCTCATCTCTCCACACAGACGGCTGCTCAGCTCTTAGTCGGCATGAGACAGCCGCCCGCATGGGCTATGTCACAGGGGGCAATCCCAAAGCGTTTGGCGTTGGAGGAGAATATGACTCCAGTAGGGCAAATGGGGAACAAGGGACTAGAACCCATTCAAGAGCAAATCTCTCAAGAGAATGCGGCAGCGATTAATACGGCAGGGTTAAGGCAGGTGACCCAACTACTTGCTCAGTCTCAGGATCGGTTCAGGCAGGAGTTGGTCGACCTAATGAACCGAAGGATTGATAAGAGTCTAGAGGAAGGGTTCGACAAATTGTTGGATAGACTTGAGGTAAGAAGGAGCCCGTCATTTGGGTCCACCAGGTCCAAAGACACTCAAGTGTCTCAAGCGGGGGCGCGCGCATGCGGGGGTAATCGTCTACAGCCTGCAGATCCAAGGGCAACTGAAGCCTTTAATGCCCGAGATTCAGGCATTTTTCCCGAAACAGGTGCTCCGCCATTGGCGAAAAACGATCTTCCGCGGCGGAATGAGGCCTACCAAGCGCCAAGAATCCATCTGAACACCGACAGGAGAATCCAGGGGACATCGCTGCCATGTCCACCTAGCGCAATATCCGGGCTAGGAGTGTCGGCCTCGACGGCAATATGGCCAAATCAGCGGCACCAGTCTGAAGGAAACTTCAGGTATCGTCGTGGAGGTCCGCGTGAGACGGAAAGGACAGGATTCCAGCCACCCAGTATGCCGCCTACCGGGATGCAAGGCGAGCCAACCAGACTGACAGAGCACCATCGGAGGCCCTACGTGCCGGTGTACAAATGGCAGCTACAATTCTCCGGCCGAGCGGGAGGCATCACGGCAGAGGATTTCATCTTCCGGGTCGAGTACCTTCAGAAGCATTACTCTACACCGTGGGATGACATCCTGAGGGACTTTCACCAGCTCTTGGTAGATGAGGCTTCCGAATGGTACTGGCTGGAGATGCGCACCAGGCCCCCTACGGATTGGAAATCTCTGAAAACGGCCCTTGAAGTTCAGTATAGTGACTCTCGCTGCGACCACGAGAGGATTCAGGACATGGCCGAGAGGAAGCAGCAGCCAGGAGAATCCCTGGATGCTTATTTTCAGGCGATGAGACGTTTACGCGCGGCGGTTCGTTCACCGCTTTCTGAAGACTGGGCGGTCAAGACGATAAAGAGAAACATGCTGGAGCCGATGAAGCAGTGGGTGTACCCAGTGCGAGCCTATACGGTAGAGCATTTGAGGGATGAATGTCGCGACGCCGAGAAGAACTTCGCCGAAGTACTGGCTAAACCCGTAAGCGTGACCAAGTACGCTCAACCTCGCCGAGTTGACTTCCGAGCTGCGCAAGTTAGCGAACTCGGGCATTCGCCGGATGATGGATCGATCCGATCACCCCCAGAAGAGGCCGGAAATGTCGGGCAAATTGACGCCGTGTCAGGAAATGGTGCCAAACGCCCTTTAATCTGCTGGAATTGCCAGAGAGAAGGCCATGTATACATGGAATGCGAGGACCAACAACGCACGAAGGTTGTGCATGCGGAACACCGTGACTCCAAGATGCCCTAAGTGTTCGGGAAACCAAAGGCGGAGCGAGATGAGACCGGCCGTGTCGCGCTCCGAACAATAAGTCCCGTGCCGAATGTAGTGCGAGAAGGACCGAGGAGGAACGAGGGCCAGGCTAGTATGCCAAAGTCGTTCGAGGAGAGGATGAGAATTTACTCGGAGGCCCGGAACAGAATTTTCGAAAACAACGCACTCAGTGGGATGACCACGCTATCCAGGCGCGTTCGGAAGGCACGAGAGAGATTCAGGCAGAGGAAGTGGGAAAGGAAGCAGATCCGTCTGACAGTTGCTGCTATCGGCCCTCGAGATGAATATGATCCCAGGGCTTATGCACGGATATGTCTGGGAGGACGAACGATCGAAGGTCTTCTCGATTCTGGGGCGACAGTGAGCGTGCTGGGAAACGGGTGCCGAGAGTTGGTCACGGAGACCGGATTAGACTGGAAACCATTTTGCTCATCGTTGGCAACAGCAGGTGGCGATAAGAAAGCTATAATCGGGAAGGTACTGGTAGAAGTAAAATATAGAGGAAAGAGTCGGCCAGTGCTGTTTTATCTATGTCCCACCCTGCAGCAAAACGCATATTTCGGAGTAAATTTTTGGAAGGCGTTTGATTTGGCTCCAGAAATTTTCTTTCAAAACAGTAGTCAGCGATCTCAGGATGCCCCAGAAGTCGAGGAAATAGGCCAGGAGCCGCACGACTTAACAAAAGGAGAACAGGCGAGATTAGAAGCCGTTAAGGCATCGTTCCTGTCATACGAGACGGAAGGATTAGGGCGTACTACCGTCATGAGGCATCGAATCGAGCTGTTGGAGGGAACCGTGCCGGTCAAGTCAAGGCATTACCCGATTTCTCCGGCCAAACAACGCCTTATTTACGAAGAACTGGACGAGATGCTGCGCCTCGGGGTAATCGAGGAGAGTGAAAGCGCATGGAGCAATCCAGTGACCCTCGTAATGAAGCCAGGGAAAAATAGGCTCTGTTTGGACGCCAGAAAGATTAACCAGGCCACCAAGAAGGATGCGTATCCGTTACAACAAATAGATGGCATACTCAGTCGGATCGGAGAGACAATATACATCAGTAGTGTCGATCTGAAGCATGCGTACTGGCAGATCGAACTAGAGGAACAAAGTCGCCCGATCACGGCTTTTACAGTCCCTGGAAGGCCGCTCTACCAGTTCGTGGTAATGCCGTTCGGTCTGTGTAATGCGGTACAGAGTTTGTGCCGACTGATGGACCAAGTGATCCCCGCTAGACTTAGGGAGAAGGTTTTTGTTTATCTGGATGATTTGCTGGTGGTGACACCGGACTTCGAATCACATTTGGTTGTTCTCCAACAGGTCGCGGATTGTCTGAGGGTGGCGGGGTTAACGATTGGGTTAAAAAAGTCCCACTTTTGCCACAAGGAGTTAAGGTACTTGGGATTCATCATCGGAAAGGGTATATTGCGGACCGACCCGAGGAAGGTGGAGGCCATCCAAAACTTAACAACCCCAAGAAGCGTTCGGGAAGTGCGAAGCTTTCTGGGTACTGTGGGATGGTACCGCAGGTTCATCAAAAACTTTGCGGAGTTAGCTGCTCCACTAACGGACACCCTCAAGAAAGCCGGTAAATTTCAGATGACCGACGAGGCCAGGGAGTCGGTGAGGCGTTTGAAAGATGCCATGACCACGGCCCCGGTTCTAAACCATCCGGATTTCGAAAGAAGGTTTTTCATCCAGTGCGATGCTTCGAACCTTGGAGTAGGAGCAGTACTGTTCCAAGAAGAACCCGGAGGAGGCGAGAAACCAATTGAGTTTTATTCGCAGAAATTAAACCGATGCCAGCGGAACTACAGCGTCACAGAGAAGGAATGTCTCGCAGCTGTGTTGGCAATTAAACGGTTCAGGCCTTACGTCGAGATGCTGCCCTTTACAGTCATCACGGACCACGCGAGCCTTAAGTGGCTGATGTCGTTGAAGGATCTGGATGGACGACTGGCGCGATGGTCGCTGAAGCTGCAGGCTTTCGACTTCGAAATTGTACACAGAAAGGGGGCAGAGAACGTGGTGGCGGATACACTATCCCGGATGGTCGAAGGATTGGCGGTGGACTCCATCTTGGGCCTAGAAACGACCGAGTTCGACTCCGCCGAGTACGATGAACTGCGGAAGGAAATCATGTCAAACAAAGAAAAACTTCCAGACCTATTAGTGGAGGATGGATACATTTTCAAAAAGGCGCCCGCGCATCAGGGGCCACCGGAATTGCAGGATAGTGGATGGAGATTGTGGATACCTCCGGCATTGACGACGACGCTAATCGCTCAAGCACACGAGCCCACAATCCGAAGTCATGGAGGTATCGCCAGGACCCTGTCTATTCTACGGCAGCGCTTTCACTGGCCGGGAATGGTGGCTCAGGTGAAAGCATATGTCCGAAATTGCAGCGTGTGCAAAGAGACGAAATCGACCAACTGTGGGCCAAAGCCAGGGATAGGGAATGAAGTGAGGTCCTACCGGCCGTTCCAGAAAATTTACATAGATTTTCTGGGGAAGTATCCACGGTCGAAGGGCGGACACGCGTATGTGTTCGTAGTAGTGGATCATTTCACTAAATTTGTGTTCCTCCACGCCATGAGAGAGGCCACGGCAAACGGGGTAGTAAAGTTTCTAAAGCGAGAGGTTTTTCACAAATTCGGCGTGCCTGAGCTGGTGCATAGCGATAATGGGAAGCAGTTTGTATCGAAGTAATTCCAGCAACTACTACGAGAATACGGAGTAAGGCATTTGCGTACAGCGGTGTATTCGCCCCAATCTAATGCGGCAGAAAGGGTAAATCAGTCGGTGTTGAACGCTATACGGGCCTATTTGGACACCGATCACCGCGACTGGGACCTGTATCTTAGTGAGATTGAGTGCAGTTTGCGAGGGGCGATACATCAGGCTTTAGGGGTGTCGCCATACTTTGCACTGTTCGGGCAGAATATGTTCACAAATGGTACTGATTACCAGCTGGCTCGGAAGCTGAAGTCATTGGAGGATCACGAAATAAACGTATTAGATCGGGAGACGAAGATGGCTTTGATGAGGGACGAGGTCAGGAAAGATTGCACGTTGCTCACGAAAGGAGCGCGGCGTCTTACAACCGGCGTGCTAGAGAAGTGAAGTTTCACCCAGGACAGGAAGTTTATAGGCGCAATTTCGTATTAAGCAATTTTGGTAAAAATTTTAATGCGAAATTTGCGCGAAAATATCTTAAATGTCGGATTCGAACACTTGTGGGCAATCACATGTATGAGACTGAGACTCTCGAGGGGAAGCCTTGCGGAATCTACCATGCGAAAGATTTAAAACAATAGGGAGAAGAAGAATGATTGTAAAAAGTACCTGGAAGAAAATGATCATTGTGAGCAAGGCGAGAACGCAAATAATACCTCAATCACTCACCTGAGTCCCGCGAAGAGGCCTGCATCATCCCGTGGCGTTGAGTCGTCTGGCATAATGTGGGCGTTTTCCCTCGTTGGGCGCGTTTCCCTGGTCCCTGGTGTGGGTGGATCGTTGGTATGGCTCAGTGTGGGGGGGTTCCTTTTCCTTTTTTTTGTGTTGGCGTCCTTTTGTTTACATTCCTGTCCATTTTCCACTGCCATATCTGTCGTGTTGACTTAGAGATGTCAGTGTGTTGTTATGGCGGTAGAACTCTATCGATAGCGATAATAGGGGCAGAAAATAGTGGGCGAGTCGGGGAATAGTGGTGGATCTAGTGTTGGGTAGATCAGATTTATAAAGGGATTTTTTTTGAATTTGAAAGTCGTCCAGCGGTCAAAGGGCTGTTGACCCAGGCTCGGGTCCAAGGAACAAACCGTAAGATCAGGCGATGAGTCGTCTGATTCTAGAAGGTTAAAAAGGTTAAAATCAGTTTAACGTGGACAGTGAGGTGCGGCGGTTGACAGGGAGAAAAAAGAAGAAAGAAAAAAAAATAAGGATAGAGAAGTGAAGTTTAAATATCGTAACAATGTGGCATAAAAAATTGTGAATATATCCTTGAAATTTAAAGAAAAACAGCTCCGTCCATCAAGCCGAGAAATTCATGTTTGGCTAAAGGAGCCACACAGAAAATTTGTGTATTTTTTTTTTGTGACAAATTTTTGTAATCCTGAGGCGCAGCGAGGTGAAACCGGCCGTCAAAATTGGGTAAGTGTTCGGTTGCCATGCAAGTTAGGGATTTTTTTTTTAAAATTAAAAATAATTGCCCCAAATTAGGCCGGTTACATCGAGCTGCGCAGGAGCACCCGCAGCCCCTGTCCACGTTCAATAAAATAAAAAAATAAAATAAAATAAAAAAATAAAATAAAATAAAAAAATAAAATAAAATAAAAAAATAAGAAATTTTATTTGTACCTGTCCCCGAACGACATACTCGGTCCCGTCGGCCAACTGGGCCCAAAGATAAAGTCAAGAGAGGGACGTCGAAAGGGGGAGATTCCAAGCCAGACATTTTTTTTGTGTTCACCCATCGCCCGGCATAAGAGCAACAAAGTTTTGGCTGATTGGGGGGAGAAAAAGGTTGTGGCACTCATCCCCATCAATTTTGGGTGCGGACGGCTCCAAAAACCCCCAAATCATTGGCGAATTCCACCTGGCTGGAAAAAGACAAGATATTAATCGTGTAGTCCGTTTTTTTATATATGTAAATTTTATTAATTTATTTATTTATTTAATTTACTAGTTTAATTATTTATTTATTTATCCCCTCGTATATTTATTTAATCCCTTATATATCTATCTATTTATTCAATTCCTTAATTATTATTTTGTTTAGCGTTAAATATTTATTTTCTCCTGTTTGTTGCCCACGTGCACATTCTTTTTTTTGTAAATTTCATTATTCCTAAGATCCATGTGTTCACGACCCTTGGTGTGGTTTTGACAGTGGATACCTGAAAGAAGAAAGAAAAGAAAAAAGGTGAAAAGAATACCAATAGAAGGGATAATTTTTCTTTCGATCTTGCCCCCCTAAAAGAGCTCTGATAAATAGGTGGGAATCGGGAAGGGAATTCATCTTGATTTTACGTAAGAAAAATAAAAAAAAAAAAGGAATATAATGTAATCTGTTGCAGACACCTGCTCAAATATACACCAGGGCAAGATAATGTTAATAAATACGTGTGTTAATAATAATTAAGAGTAATGAGAAACAAAAAAATGAATTGCTGAGCGTTTTCCTAAAGGGGGGAATGGGAGGAAAGGAGCACGACGACTCCAGGAGGAGTAGATGATTGGTGATGGTGATGTGTTATAGGCAACGATGGTAATATATATGGGGTGGCATACCTCATCGACATGCCACGAAGGAAAGGGAGGGCCCGTTCGACCTCGATAATCCGGAAGAGGAGGTCCGGTTCACATGAAGCGGCGGCGACGACATCATTCCTATAAGGGGGTAAGAATAATTTATTAGTGGGTTTGTTAAAGATTTATGTTTGGTGTAAGTTGAGTATCGTAAGTGTTGTCCGGTGGAGTGGTGTCTGAAGTGATCCTCGAACTGTGTCGGGATTCCTTCAGACGAAGGGGTATTGATGGTCATCTGTTCGTCAATTACCTGATGTTTATTGTTGCGCGTATTGGGGATGGGTTATCGTAACTCACGACTTTCTTTTCCGATAGCTAGCCGGAGTGAGCCCCTATCGATATACGCGGGACCAGGGTGAGAATATTGTTTTTTCATCTAGCAGGTCCATAACACATTTTGAGTCTTATAGCCGCCAACCTTTACATCATAGCTATACAAGCTGCTGGAACCGTTCTACTGCCGCCATTTTGAGTCTAAATGCCGCCATTCTTTATATAACAGCTATTCAAGCTGCTGGAACCATTCTATAAGCGCCATTTTGAGTCTTATAGCCGCCATCCTTTGTTTATCAGATATACAAGCTGCTGGAACCATAAAACAGCCGCCATTTTCGTTCTTATAGCCACCATCCTTTATATAAGAGCTTAAAAAGCTCTGGCCATCCTTTATATAACAGCTATACAAGCTGCTGGAACCATTCTACAGCCGCCATTTTGAGTATTACAGCAGCCATCCTTTATATAACAGGTATACAAGCTGCTGGAACCGTTCTACTGACGCCATTTTGAGTCTCATAGCCATCCTTTGTTTATCAGATATACAAGCTGCTGGAACCATAAAACAGTCGCCATTTTCGTTCTTATAGCCACCATCCTTTATATAAGAGCTTAAAAAGCTCTGGCCATCCT
The DNA here is from genome assembly GCA_018152135.1 of Drosophila paulistorum. NCBI lineage: Eukaryota > Metazoa > Arthropoda > Insecta > Diptera > Drosophilidae > Drosophila > Drosophila paulistorum. The sequence continues at coordinate 737,347 of JAECXG010000159.1, forward strand.
TTATATAACAGCTATACAAGCTGCTGGAACCATCCTTTATATAACAGCTATACAGCTGCTGGATCCGTAATTCTGCTGCCATTTTGAGTCTTATAGCCGCTATCTTTTACATCACAGCTATACCAGCTGCTGGATCCGTAATACTGCCGCCATTTTGAGTCTCATAGCCGCCATCCTTTATATAACAGCTATACGAGCTGCTGGAACCATTCTACAAGCGACATTTTGAGTTTTATAGCCGCCAACCTTTATATAACAGCTATTCAACCATTCTACAACCGTAATTTTGAGTTTTATAGCCGCCATCCTTTACATCATAGCTAAACAAGCTGCTGGCTCCGTAATACTGCCGCCATTTTGAGCCGCCATCGTTTCTATAACAGCTATACAAGCTGCTGGAACCATAATACGTCCACCATTTTCGTTCTTATAGCCGCCATCCTTTATATAACAGCTATACAAGCTGCTGGAACCGTTCTTTTGTCTCATAGCTGCCATCTTTTATAGTATAACAGCTATAGAAACTGCTTGAACCATTCTATAACCTCCATCCTTTACATCACAGCTATATAAACTGCTGGATCCGTAATACTGCCGATATTTGGAGTCGTATAGCCGCAATCGTTTCTGTTTAAGATTAAACATTGTGGTCAGCTGGAATGGCTTCACCAAATCAGATAGACCAAAGAAATATACACAATCGAAACATAAACAAAAATAAGTCACAAAGATTCATATGGCAAGCATTGCTCAAAACCAAACAAACATGCATCCGCACTCTGTCGACACTTAACACTTAAAACCAAAACGACGCATTATCAAGTCGCCAAGCGCTGAGCATGAAATATAAACAAATTTCAAACCCCGAAGACGTGGGGCTTAAGAATAAGCATTTTTAAGAACATTTGTCGCCTCGAGTATCGAGCCCAGATTCTAAGGGTTCATTTATATATACAACAATTTTTCCAAAACCACTGGGTTATTTTCTTTCGCTTCGGAAATCCCTATTCATTTTGATCCTTCGAAAAAAGGAACTCTGTAGTTTTCCCCCACCAGTGGTAAGAGACTCAGAGGATGAATCAGTGCAAATGCTAAGATCAGCTAAAGGTTACAAAAATAAAATAACTCTGTTCTCCCCCACCAGTGGTAAGAGACAGAGTATAAAACAAAAAAGCAAAATATTGCTTAATAAATAAAGAAATGAAGTAAGTAAGTCGTCTCGCTGACTTAGGTATACCATACACCAGTAAAACAAATATTTCAAATTTGTAATAACAAATGCATTTGGCTATTTTAAAAAAATTCTTTTTACAAGCATATTTTAGTATTACACTCACTCATGCATATGAGCACCCTAGCGTCCCCACTAGCCAACGGCGAACACCGGCCTTATAGAAAAACGTATATGCATAACTTGGCTATTTTTTGTCCGATTTTAATCAAATTTGGTATTTTTAATTGCGGGGCGAAAAGGGGCGTGGCAAAAATTTGAAATAAACTAGATCACTCTACATACTACACGAACCTACACACCAAATTTGGTGGCTCTATCTCTTATAGTCTCCGCGATCTAGGTGTTCATACGGACAGACGGACAGACGGACGGACGGACAGACGGACGGACAGACAGACACGGATCCAGACATGGCTTGATCGACTCGGCTGTTGACACTGATCAAGAATATATATACTTTATGGGGTCGGAGAAGCTTCCTTCTGCCTGTTACATACATTTTGGCGACTTTAATATACCATTTCACCCTATGGATGTATGGTATAAAAAATAAAAGGTGCGTTTTTTGTTTAATTTTGATCAAATTTGGTATTTTGCTGGGTATTAGTATCAAATTTAAGTGTCCCAAATTTGATTGCACAAGGTAGTAAATTACGGGAGATAATCGAGTTTTTCAAATTGCGGGGGCGGAAAGGGGCGTGGCAAAATCTTTATAATTACAAAGTGAGCGCATTTACTAAGCAAATATACATACCAAATATGGTGTCTCTAGCTACAATAGCTTTTGAGATAAACGTTTTTTTTGAATTGCGGGGGCGGAAAGGTGCGTGGCAAAAATTTGAAACAAACTTGATCACTCTACTTACTACATGAACCTACATTCCAAATTTGGTGGCTCTATCACTTATAGTCTCCGAGATCTAGGCGTTCATACGGACGGACGGACGGACAGACGGACATGGCTAGATCGACTCGGCTGTTGATACTGATCAAGAATATATATACTTTATGGGGTCGGAAAAGCTTCCTTCTGCCTGTTACATACATTTTGGCGACTTTAATATACCACTTCACCCTATGGGTCTATGGTATAAAAATAATTACATAATTGGTGTGTGGCGTATTCGAACAAGCCCTAATATCGAAAAGAAAAAAAAAAGTTAAATTTAAAAGTGTATACGTAGTTGCAAGTCGGCAACTACAAACAGCAGCAGAGCAACAAGATTGTTGCAAAGAAGAGGCAGCTAATCCAAGAAAATCTGGTGCGATAACCGGCACCGGTACCGCCTGAGACCATAGGCCCTGGACAACAGCAGCTGAGCAACGATAAAAAAAAAACCAGAGGGCCGGGGTTAACTTCGACCACGTCGAAGTTTGTATACCCTTGCAACTGTTTTGGTACTTCTCGGCTAATCCTCCAGAATCCTTATAGGCAAACACTTCAACCCAAAAATTGGCAGTGTTCTCAGTATTTTCCCACTGAATTAGATGAATAACATTTTACTACGATTAATCGCTCAAAAATGATAAATTGTTCAGTAGAAAAAGAGCGGAAAAAAGCAATTTATATTTTTAAAAAATCCAGAATTGCCGCTGCCCGCTGTTTTGGTATTTTTCCCGCAATTGGACTTTCAAAAAAGCCAGATTTGACGGGAAAAAAAGCTGATTTGGCTATAGCTATAAAATTAATTAAGTTATTGAGAAAGTCACTGTTCGTGACTTTGCCGTTTGTATGGGAGCTATATGATATAGTCACCCGATCTTGATCAAATTTGGCACAATTATTAATAAGAACACCAAACTGACAAATACCAACTTTTATGACAATTGCTGATAAAATAACGAAGTTTGTGTGAAAAGTCACTGTTCGTGACTTTGACGTTTGTATGGGAGCTATATGATACAGTGGTCCGATCCGGCTGAATCCGAGATATACAACGCCTGCAGTATATAGAAGCATACGTGCAAAATTTCGGGGAGTTTGCGTTGATCCAGACGGACGGACGGACGGACGGACGGACATGGCTATTTGAACTCGTCTCGTCGTGCTGATCAAGAATATATATACTTTATATGGTCGGAGATGCTTCCTTCTATGCGTTGCACACTTCTGACCAAAATTAATATACCCTTTTTGCAAGGGTATAATGAAATAAGTAAGTCGTCTCGCCGACTTAGGTATACCATACACCAGTAAAACAAATATTTCAAATTTCTAATAACAAATGCATTTGCCTATTTCAAAAAAATTCTGTTCACATGCTTTTTACAAGCATATCTTAGTATCTCACTCACTCATGCAAATGAGCACCCTAGCGCCCCACCCGGCAACGGCCAACTCCGGCCTTACGGAAAAACGTTTATATGCATAACTTGGCTATTTTTTTGCTGGGTATTAGTATCAAATTCAAGTGTTGCAAATTTGATTCCACAAGGTAAAAAATTACGGGAGATAATCGAGTTTTTCAAATTTCGGGGGCGGAAAAGGGCGTGGCAAAATCTTTATACATACAAAATGAGCGCATTTACTAAGCAAATATACATACCAAATATGGTCTCTCTAGCTGCAATAGTTTTTGAGAAAAACGTTTTTTTTTAATTGCGGGGGCGGAAAGGGGCGTGGCAAAAATTTGAAACAAACTTGATCACTCTACATACTACACGAGCCTACATTCCAAATTTGGTGACTCTATCACTTATAGTCTCCGAGATCTAGGCGTTCATACGGACGGACGGACGGACAGACGGACGGACAGACGGACATGGCTAGATCGACTCGGCTGTTGATACTGATCAAGAATATATATACTTTATGGGGTCGGAAAAGCTTTCTTCTGCCTGTTACATACATTTTGGCGACTTTAATATACCATTTCACCCTATGGGTGTATGGTATAAATATCAAAGAAGCTAACTTCGGCTATGCCAAAGTTTATATACCCTTGCAGTCCTTGGCAATAATATTTTTACATTTTGAAATTTCTTTCCCTGCAACTCAATTCATCAATACACAAACAAAACATTCAAATTATTTCTCTTTTTTTTCTTCCATCATTCCGTAAGCAAAGCACAACACGCATACACATACATACTCGCGTAGCGCTACGTCTGTGTGTGTGTATGCATATGCTCGGTTTGATTTGCTGATGACGTAGAACCGATTTGTATTGACTGTAACTTGTGTTCTATTTATCCGATCAAATTCAAATTTTGGGATCAGAGAGTTTATATCAAATTCTATGATATAGTAGTCCGATCCCGATGATTTTCATACTTTATCTCACCCAGCTAAAAATAAGCCCCCAAAAAAAATTTTATCCCGATAGCTCTTAAGATGGCTGAGTAAAACGCGTACGCACCGACGGACAGACGGACATGGCTATATCGACTCAGCTTCTCATGCAGATCAAGAATATATAAACTTTATGGGGTCGGAAACGTCTCCTTCTGTGCGTTACAAACATCTGACCAATTTTATAATACCCTCTGCAAGCGTATAAATATATACAAAAAATACTTTCATATAAGTAAATACATAAAAAGAAAATAAAAAAAAAAATCAATTTATTGTCAAACATATTTACATACACCATACAAAATGTTTCTTAACAAAACTGAACAGTTGTTAGGGAAGCAGTTAGAGTTGCATACCAGGATAAGGCAGTTGGAAGCACTAGATCCCAGAAACATAACTAGCAAGGTGATCGAGGAAGTAAAAGAAATTAGGAATCGATGGTTACCTAATCATAACAAATTGCTACAGCAAGGGAATTTCGATCATCAGTATTTCACAGATAAAATACATGAAGGAATGTTAAAAATAGTTGCCAAAATAATAGCCGGTGTTTCTGGAGAACCTAGAGAATGGGACCTGTTTGTAGAATTATTCGCTGAACTGATTGAAAAAAGAGAGGATCTAAGTCTTACTCTTAAATTCAATTATTTAAAATCCGCGTTAAAGGGCGAAGCAAGGAGCATGGTAGCCCATCTATTGTCAGGTTCAGCTGACAATTATAGTGCTGCTTGGGAGTTGTTAAACAAGCGGTATGAAAATAATCGGAGGGTATTTTCCAAACAATTAAGTCGGATCGTTGATTTACCGATGATCAACAATGAGTCCGCAAAAACTGTAAAAGGAGTGATTGACATAATTAATGAATCAATACACTTAATGAAAATTAAAACCAATTTGTCCGATGAAGTTGACATAATATTTGCACAACTCATACTTCGGAAATTTGACAGAGAGGCTCTGCAACTGTATGAGAGTCAGATTAGAAAAACATTGCAAGTTCAAATGCTATCTGATGTCATGGAATACTTAGAGCAAAGATATTGCTCGCTAAGTGCCATGAGAAAGGAAGAGAAATGAAGTAAGTAAGTCGTCTCGCCGACTTAGGTATACCATACACCAGTAAAACAAATATTTCAAATTTGTAATAACAAATGCATTTGCCTATTTAAAAAAAAAATTCTGTTCACATGCTTTTTACAAGCATATCTTAGTATCTCACTCACTCATGCAAATGAGCACCCTAGCGCCACCACCCGCCAACGGCCAATTCCGGCCTTATGGAAAAACGTTTATATGCACAACTTGGCTATTGTTTGTCCGATTTTGATCAAATTTGGTATTTTGCTAGGTATTAGTATCAAGTGTGCCAAATTTGATTCCACAAGGTTAAAAATTACGGGAGATAATCGAAATCTTTATACATACAAATTGAGCGCATTTACTAAGCAAATATACATACCAAATATGGTGTCTGTAGCTGCAATAGTTTTTTAGGGGCGTGGCAAAAATTTGAAACAAACTTGATCACTCTACATACTACACGAACCTACACACCAAATTTGGTGGCTCTATCTCTTATAGTCTCCGAGATCTAGGTGTTCATACGGACAGACGGACGGACGGACAGACGGACAGACGGACGGACAGACGGACATGGCTAGATCGACTCGGCTGTTGATACTGATCAAGAATATATATACTTTATGGGGTCGGAAAAGCTTCCTTCTGCCTGTTACATACATTTTGGCGACTTTAATATACCATTTCACCCTATGGGTGTAATTGATAATGGCTCTCAGAGCACTATTTTGTCTGAAGAAGCCGCTCAAATGTTAAAATTACCTAAGATCAAGAAACAAACAAGGAAATAAGTGGCGTATCTGCAACAAAAAGTATAACGTCGAAGTATAAGGTAAATATTGAAATGAAGACACGTGATTCGGAAAAGGAACTGCCTAAGGTTGAAGCAATTGCATTGCCGCAATTAATGAAAGCTCTTCCATCAAAAATAGCAAACGTGGATATGTCAAAATGGCAAACTTACGTTCTAGCTGACCCCACCTTTGATAAACCTGGTATGGTTTATATGATAATAGAGGTAGACGTATATACCCACATCTTAAAAAGTGGAGTTGCCAAGATTAACGGCTTGCTGGGACAAAACACTCATTTTGGCTGGATCGTGTCGGGATGTACTAAGTCAAAAGGAGATGAGTCTATGGTAGGAGTTGGAGGCAGACGAAAAAGATGATATAAAAGCTAATCAATGTGAAGAAAATTTTAACAAGACAACAAAGATTGATAACTCTGGAAGATATGTGGTAACGATCCCATTTAAGCAAGAAAGGGATTTAGGTGACTCAAAGGCGCAAGCAACGGCGCAATTCCTTAACTTGGAGAAAAAATTTCAGAAAAATCCAAAACTTAAGGGGGAGTACGAAAAATTCATTAAAGAATATTTGGAGTTGGGCCATATGGTAGAAACTAAGGATGAAGGTTCTTATTACCATCAAGCAGTATAAAAGAAGAAAGTTTGACAACTAAAGAAATGTATTTGACGCCTCTGCGAAAACCACGAATAACAGAAGTCTCAATGTTCTGATGTGGATCGGGCCGCGACTTCAAAAAGACATTTTCGACATAATATTAAAATGGCGAAAATGGCAGTACGTAGCATCTGCAGATATTGAAAAAATGTATCGGCAGATAAAAATTGATCAAGACGATCAAAAATATTTGCATATTTTGTGGAGAAATTCGACGCAGAAAAAATTAAGAAAATATAAATTAACAACAGTAACGTACGGTACTGCATCGGCACCGTACTTAGCTACAAGGTTGCTTGCAGAAATCGCAAACAGGGCGTGATACCGTACAAGAATCAAAACACAAAGTTCAGCAGGTTACCAGAGAGTTGGAAAAGGTAGGAATGAATTTGAGAAAATGGACTTCGAACAGATCCGAAATTATTGAAGAGGTTATTGATACAGGCGATAATAAAGTATTAAAAATTGATGAGAACGAAGCAATTAAAACCTTGGGGTTGCAATGGGAGTCATTTAAAGACGAATTTAAATTTAAGGTAAATTGTGACGAAAACAGGAAGGTGAATAAAAGAGGGGTGCTATCCACACTATCCAAAATTTATGATCCACTAGGTTGGCTAGCACCAGTAACAGTAATAGGCAAGTTGTTCATGCAGAAGTTGTGGCTAGCGGAGCAAAATTGGGATCAAGAATTGTCCGATAACGAAACCACAGAATGGAATCCTGCAGGGACAATTTGGTGTATCTGGAAGAAGTCAGATTACCCCGATGGATCAAGACACAGCCTAATATGTTGTTACAGATTCATGGTTCTGCTGACGCATCAGAAAAAACATATGCAGCGGTAATATATGCTAAAATAGGTTAAGCAGTTACCTTAATAGCCAGCAAAAACAAAGTTAATCCAATCAAAAATAGGAAGACTATTCCTAAATTGGAGTTATGTGCAGCACACTTGCTATCGCAATTGCAAAAAGAGTCCAGCAATCTATTGCTGTTCCAGCTGAAATATATGCTTGGAGTGACTCTACTATCACACTGAGCTGGATGAAAAACGGGGCTAGTAAGGAAAAATTCCTAAGGCGTCGCATAGAGGATATCCTAAAACTCAAAGAAATAACATGGAACCATGTAAAATCTGAAGATAACCCTGCTGATGTAGCTTCAAGGGGTATTTGTCCAAATAAGTTAAAAGATTGCGAATTGTGGTGGAATGGCCCAAAGTGGCTCGGTGAAGCAAATGATAAATGGCCTAAACAAAAAACAGATGATGACAAGAGTATGGTAAACTCCGTACTAGTCAATACAGAAAGCAGTATTGTGCAGGAGCTAGTAGGAAAGTATTCCTGTATGAATAAGCTGGCCAGAATTACGGCATATGTATTAAGATTTATTGGCATTAAAAAAAGGGATAGAGTGTACCCATCATATCTCACCGTCAGTGAGCTTAAGAATGCTAAAAATTTTAAAATTAAACACCAACAGGCATATCAATTTAACAGAGAGATATTATGTCTTACGCAGAACAAGCAAATTGATATGAAAAGCAAAATTTTAAGTTGAAATCCATTTTTGTATGACGATGGAATATTGTGCGTGGGGGGAAGATTGCATAATGCTAACAAATTGATATGAAAAGCAAAATTTTAAGTTGAAATCCATTTTTGTATGACGATGGAATATTGTGCGTGGGGGGAAGATTGCATAATGCTAACATATGCTTTGACACCAAACATCCTGTGATTTTGGATAAATCACATCTAACAATGCTGTTGATTAAGGATGCTCATAAGGAAACTCTACATGGAGGAATTAATCTTATGAGAAGCCAAATTCAAAAGAGATTTTGGATTTTCGGATTGAGAAACGACCTTAAAACCTTAACCTGCCCAAAAATAGGGTAACGGTGTCATCTCCATTTCATAACATGGGGATTGATTTTGCCGGTCCATATCATATAAGATGCTCAAAAAATCGGGGACAAAAAACATTCAAAGGGTACATAGCAGTATTCGTATGCTTGTCAACTAAAGCAATGCATTTAGAAGTTGTTAGTGACTTGACAACTGAGGCTTTCCTAGCAGCATTTCGAAGATTTGTTGCAAGACGGGGTAAATGCGCTAACATATATTCTGATAATGGTACAAATTTTGTGGGAGCGGCTAGGAGGCTCGATGAAGAATTCAAAAAAACAGTTGAAGATAACGTTAAGGTTTCCCCTGTTCTAGAGCGAGAACAGATTAGCTGGCATTTTTGACCCCCGGCAGGACCTCACTTTGGAGGTATATGGGAATAGGAGACAGTAACCTCACATATGAGGAACTTACAACATTGTTGTGCCAAATAGAAGCCGTTCTAAATTCACGTCCATTGTACACGACGGGTGAAGATATGGACAACAACGACACTCCCGGTCATTTCCTAATTGGAAGACCAACATTGGAAGCAGCCGAGTCCATATCAGAGGAAAAAATTGGAAATTTAGACAGATGGAAACTAATTCCAAAAATGAAAACAGATTTTTGGTTGAAAGAAAAGGCAAGACGCAAAGGAGCACCGTTTGAATTCATGGGGTCACTGTACCATATTTTATTCGGTGTCATGGATGCGGACGATAGGATACAAATAGAAGAAAACATGAGAAACTTGCTCACAAATCAGCAGAATTTAAAGCATCTACAAGAAAAGCAGACATCGGTGGTAGACTCCACGGCAAACATTCTTAAGGCTACCATAAATGAGATAAATGAAAACTTTGGCAACATGAACAAACGGATTGAAAATATGACAGAATTGTTCAAAGAAAGTTATTACGTGTATACGTATTACGTGTAGGAATTATAATTTTATTGATAGACATTAACCATGGTAGATTAAATACTAATATTTTAAAGCCAAACCAAATGAAATTAGAAATAACTAAAATAAAAGAAAAATTATCTGAAAATTTAGTTCTGCCAGGTAAAAGAAGCGGAACGGAGTTAAAAGACATATTTGCTCTGTTGACGGCCAAAGGGATCTTTTTTGACAGAAAATTAATTATAAGTGCTAAAATACCACTTTTCAGTAGGCATCCATCCTTCCTCTACAGAGTTATTCCAATTCCCGTTCGATTGGTCAGTAATCAATTGGTAACAGTTTATATAAGGAATCAGTATTTAATATATAATTTTAAAGTAGACTCACTTAATGTCAGATTCAGCAATGCGGAAATGGCAATCAAACAGAAGAACATGTGAAGGAAATTGGCCATGGAGTAACGCCAATGATAATGCATGTGAGCTGACACCTTTAAACAGAAAAGGAAGTTTACCTGTTTATATACAACGATTATTGAGCCAAGATCTTACTGGGTAGAGCTACATAGTAGCAATAGTTGGTTATTCAAGGTTCCACCTAAAACTAAGGCCAGAGTCCAATGTGGTAACGAACAGCAGGAGTTGTTGGATTTACCGGAACAAGGAATTTTGAGCCTCAGATCAGGCTGCACAGCTAGGGCAGAAGATAAGATTTTAGTGGCTCATCATAGCGTACAGTCAGAGTCGCACATAGCTATTACTACGTCGCATATAGGCGATATTAGTAATATACCAAATATAGAATGGAGTCCAGTTGAAGCCAACTTGGTAAACCACACGGCAGAGTTAGCGAAAATAGGAGGTCAGTTACAATCACTAAAGGAAGATCATTTTGAGTTGAACGTTCATCATGCAACCGGTCATGCTTCCTAAATATTAGTTATCTTACTAATTTTAATATTAATAATAATGTGTATAAGACAACCTAAAGTTAAACACACATTCCAAACAGTCGCACTTGGCGGCGCCTCGCAGAATGTTTAAGACTAAACATCGTGGTCAGCTGAAATGGCTTCACCAAATCAGATTGACCAAAGAAATATACACAATCGAAACATAAACAAAAATAACTCACAAAGATTTATATGGCAAGCATCGCTCAAAACCAAACAAACATGCATCCGCACTCTGTCGACACTTAACACTTAAGACCAAAACGACGCATTATCAAGTCGCCAAGCGCTGAGCATGAAATATAAACAAATTTCAAACCCCGAAGACGTGGGGCTTAAGAATAAGCATTTTTAAGAACATTTGTCGCCTCGAGTATCGAGCCCAGATTCTAAGAGTTCATTTATATATACAACAATTTTTCCAATAAAATCAGTTCATATTTTGAATTCAACGAATGAAGACTGGGAAATCCCTATTCAGTTTCTATAAGAGCTATACAAGCTGCTGCAAACATAATAAAGCCGCCATTTTCGTTCTTATAGCCGCCATCCTTTATATAACAGCTACACGAGCTGCTGGAACCGTTCTACTGACGCCAATTTGAGTATCATAGCCGCCATCCTTTATATAACAGCTATACAAGCTGCTGAAACCATAATACAGCCGCCATTTTGAGTCTTATGGCCGTCATTCTTTTAGATAACAGCTATAGAAACTGCTGGAACCGTAATACTGGCGCCATTTTGAGTCGTGTTGCCGCCATCGTTTCTATAACAGCTATACGAGCTGCTGGATCTATTCTACAAGCGACATTTTGAGTCGTATAGCCGCCATCCTTTATATAACAGCTATACAAGCTGCTGGAATCGTTCCACTGCCGCCATTTTAAGACTTATAGCCGCTATCCTTTATATAACAGCTATACAAGCTGCTAGAACCTTTCTACAGCCGCCATTTTGAGTCTTATAGACGCCATTCTTTACATAACAGCCATAGGAGCTGCTGGAACCGTTCTACTGCTGCCATTTTGAGCCTTATAGCCGCCATCCTCTACATAACAGCTATAGAAGCTGCTGAAATTGTTATATTGCCGCATTTTGAGTCTTATAGAAGCTATCTTTTACATAACAGTTATAGAATCTGCTGGAACCGTAATACGGCCGCCATTTTGCTTCTTATAGCCGCCATAATTTATATAACAGCTATACAAGCTGCTGGAACCATAATACAGACGCCATTTTCGTTCTTATAGCCGCCATCCGTTATATAACAGCAAGTTGCTATAACCGTTCCTTTGCTGCCATTTTAAGTCTTATATCCGCCATCCTTTATATAACAGCTATTCAAGCTGCTGGAACCATATTACAGCCGCCATTTTGAGTCTTATGGCCGCCGTCCTTTACATAACAGCTATAGAAGCTGCTGGAACCATTCAACAGCCGCCATTTTGAGTTTTATAGCCGACATTACAGAATCTGCTGGAACCGTAATACGACCGCCATTTTGAGTCTTATAGCCGCTATCCTTTATATAACAACAGAAGCTGCTAGAACCTTTCTACAGCCGCCATTTTGAGTCGTATAGCCGCCATCGTTTCTATAACAAATATACGAGCTGCTGGAACCGTTCTAATGCCGCCATTTTGAGTCTCAAAGCCGCCATCCTTTCCATCTTAGAAGCTGCTATACAAGCTATTGGATCCGTAATACTGCCGCCATTTTGAGTCGTATAGCTGCAATTTTGAGTCGTAAAGCCGCAATCGTTTCTATAACAGCTATACGAGATGGTGAAACGATAATACAGCCACCATTTTCGTTCTTATAGCCGGCATCCTTTATACAACAGCTATACAAGCTGCTGGAACCGTTCTTTTAGCCGCCATCTTTTATATAACAGCTGTAGAAGCTGCTGGAACCATTCTACAGCCGCCATTTTGAGTCTTATAGCCGCTACCCTATATATAACAGCTAAACAAGCTGCCGGAACCGTTCTACTGCTGCCATTTTGAGTCTTATATCTGCCATCCTCTACATCACAGTTATATAACAGCAGTAGAAGCTGCTGGAACCATTCAACAGCTGCCATTCTGCTGGAACCATAATGCAGACGCCATTTTCGTTCTTATAGCCGCCATCCTTTATATAACAGCAAGTTGCTGGAACCGTTCTTTTGCCTCTGTATTAAGTCTTATAGCCGCCATCTATTATATAACAGCTATAGAAGCTGCTAGAACCTTTCTACAGCCGCCATTTTGATTCTTGTAGCCGCCATCCTTTACATAACAGCCAAAGGTGCTGCTGGAACCGTTCCACTGCTGCTATTTTGAGTCTTATAGCCGCAAACCTTCACATAACAGCCATAGGAGCTGCTGGAACCGTTCTACTGCTGCTAGTTAGAGTCTTATAGCCGCAATCCTTTATATAACAGCTATGCAAACTGCTGGAACCATAACACGGCCGCCATTTTGAGGCTTATAGCCGCCATCTTTAATATAACAGCAGTAGAAGCTGCTGCAACCATTCAACAGCCGCCATTTTGAGTCTTATAGTTGCTATCCTTTACATAACATCTATAGAATCTACTGGAACCGTAATACTGCCGCCATTTTGCTTCTTATAGCCGCTATGCTTTATATAACAGCTATACAAGCTGCTGGAACCATAATACAGACTCCATTTTCGTTCTTATAGCCGCCATCCTTTATATAACAGCAAGTTGCTATAACCGTTCCTTTGCTGCCATTTTAAGTCTTATAGCCGCCATCTTTTATATAACAGCTATACAAGATGCTGGAACAATAATACAGCCGTTATTTTGAGTATTATGGCCGCCATTTTTTACATAACAGCTCTAGAAGCTGCTGGAACCATCCTACAGCCGCCACTTTGAGTCTTTTAGCCATTATACTTTATATAACATATATACAAGCTGGTGGAACGGTTCTACTAGCGCCATTTTGAGACTTATAGCCGCCATTTTTTATATAACAGCTATACAAGCTGCTGGAATCATTTTACAACCGTCATTTTGAGTCTTATAGCCGCCATCCTTTACATTATAGCTATACCAGCTGCTGGATCCGTAATACTGCCGCCATTTTGAGTCTCAAAGCCGCCATTCTTTACATTACAGCTATACAAGCTTCTAAAACCATTCTATAACCGCCTGAGTCTCAAAGGCGCCATCTTTTATATAACAGCTATACAAGCTGCTAAAACCATTCTACAACCGCCATTTTATTTCTTATAGCCATCCTTTACATTACAGCTATACCAGCTGCTGGATCCGTAATACTGCCGCCATTTTGAGTCTCAAAGCCGCCATTCTATAACCGCCTGATTCTCAAAGCCGCCAACCTTTATATATAAGATATACAAGCTGCTGGAACAATAATACAGCCCCCATTTTCGTTCTTATAGCCACCATCCTCTATATAACAGCAACACGAGCTGCTGGAACCGTTCTACTGCCGCTATTTTGAGTCTCAAAGCCGCCATTCTTTACATAACAGCTATACAAGCTGCTAAAACCATTCTACAACCGCCTGAGTCTCAAAGCCGCCATCCTTTATATAACAGCTATACAAGCTGCTAAAACCATTCTACAACCGCCATTTTGTTTCATATAGCCGCCGTCCTTTACATTATAGCTATTTCAGCTGCTGGATCCGTAATACTGCCGCCATTTTGAGTCGTATAGCCGCCATCGTTTCTATAACAGCTATACAAGCTGCTAGAACCATAATACAGCCCCCATTTTCGTTCTTATAGCCGCCATCCTTTATATAACAGCTATACAATCTGCTAAAACCATTCTACAACCGCCATTTTGGGTCTTACCAGCTGCTGGATCCGTAATACTGCCGCCATTTTGTGTCATATAGCCGCCATCGTTTCTATAACAGCTATACAAGCTGCTGAAACCATTCTACAACCGCCATTCTGAGTCTTATATCCGATATCATTTATATATCAGATATACAAGCTGCTGGAACCATAATACATCCGCCATTTTGAGTCTGATAGTCGCCATCTTTTATATAACAGCTGTAGAAGCTGCTGGAAACATTCTACAGACGCCATTTTGACTCTTATAGCCGTTATCCTTTATATAACATCTATTCAAGCTGGTGAAACCGTTCTACTGCCGCCATATTGAGACTAAAAGCCGCCATCCTTTTTATAACAGCTGTACAACCTGCTGGAACAATAATACAGCCGCCATTTTGAGTCTTATGGCCGCCATTTTTTACATAACAACTATCGAAGCTCCTGGAACCGTAATACTGCCGCAATTTTTAGTCTTAAAGCCGCCATCGTTTCTATAACAGCTATACAAGCTGCTAGAACCATAATATAGCCCCCATTTTCGTTCTTATAGCCGCCATCCTTTTATAACAGCAACACGAGCTGCTGGAACCGTTCTACTGCCGCTATTTTGAGTCTCAAAGCCGCCATTCTTTACATAACAGCTATACAAGCTTCTAAAACCATTCTATAACCGCCTGAGTCTCAAAGCCGCCATCCTTTATATAACAGCTATACAAGCTGCTAAAACCATTCTACAACCGCCATTTTGTTTCATATAGCCGCCATCCTTTATATTATAGCTACACCAGCTGCTGGATCTGTAATACTGCCGCCATTTTGAGTCGTATAGCCGCCATCGTTTCTATAACAGCTATACAAGCTGCTAGAACCATAATACAGCCCCCATTTTCGTTCTTACAGCCGCCATCCTTTTATAACAGCAACACGAGCTGCTGGAACCGTTCTACTTCCGCTATTCTGAGTCTCAAAGCCGCCATTCTTTACATAACGGCTATACAAGCTTCTAAAACCATTCTATAACCGCCTGAGTCTCAAAGCCGCCATCTTTTATATAACAGCTATACAAGCTGCTAAAGCCATTCTACAACCGCCATTTTGAGTCTTATAGCCGCCATCCTTTATATATCAGATATACAAGCCGCTGGAACCATAATACATCCCCCATTTTAGTTCTCATAGCCACTATCCTTTATATAAGAGCTTAATAAGCTTGTGCCATCCTTTATATAACAGCTATTCAAGCTGCTGAAATCATTCTACAACCGCCATTTTGAGTATTATAGCCCCCATCCTTTATATAACAGCTATACAAGCAGCTAAAACCATTCTACAACCGCCATTTTGAGTCTTATAGCCGTCATCTTTTACATCATAGCTATACCAGCTGCTGGATCCGTAATTCTGCCGCCATTTTGAGTCGTATAGAGTATACAGCCCCCATTTTGAGTATTATAGCCGCCATTTTTTACATAACAGCTGTAGAAGCTGCTGGAGCAATTCTACAGCCACCATTTTGACTCTTTTAGCCGTTATCCTTTATATAACATCTATACAAGCTGGTGGAACCGTTCTTCTGCCGCCACTTCGAGACTTATAGCCGCCATCTTTTATATAACAGCTATACAAGCTGCTGGAACAGTTCTACTGCCGCCATTTTGAGACTTATAGCCGCCATCCTTTTTATAACAGCTATACAACCTGCTGGAACAATAATACAGCCGACATTTTGAGTCTTATAGTCTCCATTTTGAGACGTTTAGCCGCCATTGTTTCTATAACAGCTGTACAAGCTGCTAGAACCATAATAAAGCTGCCATTTTCGTTCTTATAGCCGCCATCCTTTATATAACAGCTATACAAGCTGCTGGAATCGTTCTACTGCCGCCATTTTAAGACTTATAGCCGCCATCCTTTTTATAACAGCTATACAAGCTGCTAAAACCATTCTACAACCGCCTGAGTCTCAAAGCCGCCATCCTTTATATAACAGCTATAAAAGCTGCTAAAACCAATTTACCACCGCCATTTTGTTTTTTATAGCCGCCATCCTTTACATTATAGCTATACCAGCTGCTGGATCCGAAATACTGCCGCCATTTTGAGTCGTATAGCTGCCATCGTTTCTATAACAGCTATACAAGCTGCTAGAACCATAATACAGCCACCATTTTCGTTCTTATTGCCGCCATCCTTTATATAACAGCAACACGAGCTGCTGGAACCGTTCTACTGCCGCTATTTTGAGTCTCAAAGCCGCCATTCCTTACATAACAGCTATAAAGGCTGCTAAAACCATTCTACAACCGCCTGAGTCTCAAAGCCGCCATCCTTTATATAACAGCTATAAAAGCTGCTAAAACCTTTCTACAACCGCCATTTTGTTTTTTATAGCCGCCATCCTTTACATCATAGCTATACCAGCTGCTGGATCCGTAATACAGCCGCCATTTTGAGTCATATACAACCGCCGACTCTTATAGCCACCATCCTTTATATAACAGCTATACAAGCTGCTGAAGCCATTTCACAGACGCCATTATAAGTCTTATCGCCGCCATCTTTTATATAAGAGCTTAACAAGCTAGTGCCATCCTTTATATAACAGCTATACAAGCTGCTGGAACCATTCTACAACCGCCATTTTGAGTCTTTTATCCGCCATCCTTTATATATAAGATTTACAAGCTGCTGGAACAATAATACAGCCGCTATTTTGATTCTTATGGCCGCCATTTTTTACATAACAGCTATCGAAGCTGCTGGAACCGTAATACTGTCGCCATTTTGAGTCTTATAGCCGCCATCCTTTACATAACAGCTATACAAGTTGATGAAACCATAATCGAGCCTCCGTTTTGACTCTTATAGCCACCACCCTTTATATAACAACTATACAAGTTGCTGGGGCCATTTCACAGACGCCATTTTGAGTCTTATCGCCGCCATCTTTTATATAAGAGCTTAACAAGCTGGTGCCATCCTTTATATAACAGCTATACAAGCTGCTGAAACCATTCTACAACCGCCATTTTGAGTCTTATATCCGCCATCCTTTATATATAAGATATACAAGCTGCTGGAACCATAATACAGCCGCCATTTTCGTTCTTATAGCCGCCATCTTTTATACAAGAACTTAACAAGCTGGTGCCATCCTTTATATAACAGCTATACAAGCTGCTGGAACAATAATACAGCCGCCATTTTGAGTCTTATGGCCGCCCTTTTTTAAATAACAGCTATCGAAGCTGCTGGAACCATTCTACAGCCGCCATTTTGACTCTTTTAGCCGTTATCCTTTATATAACATCTATACAAGCTGGTGGAACCGTTCTACTGCCGCCATTTTGAGACTTATAGCCGCCATCCTTTATATAACAGCTATACAAGCTGCTGGAACCGTTCTACTGCCGCCATTTTGAGACTTATAGCCGCCATCATTTACAAAAGCCGCCATTTCTTATATAAGAGCTATACAAGCTGATAAACCATTCTAAAGCCGCCATTTTGAGTCTTATAGCCGCCATCTGTTACATCATAGCTATACCAGCTGCTGGATTCGTAATTCTGCCGCCATTTTGAGTCGTATAGCCGCCATCATTTACATAACAGCTATACAATATGCTGGGACCATTTCAGAAACGCCATTTTTTGCATCATAGCTATACCAGCTGCTGGATCCGTAATTCTGCCGCCATTTTGAGTCGTATGGCCGCCATCGTTTCTATAACAGCTGTACAAGCTGCTAGAACCATAATACAGCCGCCATTTTCGTTCGTATAGCCGCCATCCTGTATATAACAGTTATACAAGCTGCTGGAACTGTTCTACTGCCGCCATTTTGAGACTTATTGCCGCCATCCTTTACATAACAGCTATACAAGCTGCTGGGACCATTTCACAGACGCCATTTTGAGTCTTATAGCCGCCATCTTTTATAAAAGACCTTAACAAGCTGGTGCCATCCTTTATATAACAGCTATACAAGCTGCTGGAATCATTCTACAACCGCCATTTTGTTTATATATAAAATATACAATCTGCTGGAACCATAATACAGCCGCCATTTTCGTTCTTATAGCCACCATCCTTTATATAACAGCAACACGAGCTGCTGGAACCGTTCTACTGCCGCCATTTTGAGTCTCAAAGCCGCCATTCTTTATATAACAGCTATACAAGCTGATAAACCATTCTAAAGCCGCCATTTTGAGACTTATAGCCGCCATCCTTTATATAACAGCTATACAAGCTGCTGGAACCCTTCTACTGCCGCCATTTTGAGACTTATAGCCGCCATCATTTACATAACAGCTATACAATATGCTGGGACCATTTCAGAAACGCTATTTTTTACATCATAGCTATACCAGCTGCTGGATCCGTAATTCTGCCGCCATTTTGAGTCGTATAGCCGCCATCGTTTCTATAACAGCTGTACAAGCTGCTAGAACCATAATACAGCCGCCATTCTTATTATTCTTATAGCCGCCATCCTTTATATAACAGCTATACAAGCTGCTGGAACCGTAATACTGCCGCCATTTTGAGACTTATAGCCGCCATCCTTTACATAACAGCTATACAAGCTGCTGGGACCATTTCACAGACGCCATTTTGAGTCTTATAGCCGCCATCTTTTATAAAAGACCTTAACAAGCTGGTGCCATCCTTTATATAACAGCTATACAAGCTGTTGGAATCATTCTACAACCGCCATTTTGTTTATATATAAGATATACAAGCTGCTAGAACCATAATACAGCCACCATTTTCGTTCTTATTGCCGCCATCCTTTATATAACAGCAACACGAGCTGCTGGAACCGTTCTACTGCCGCTATTTTGAGTCTCAAAGCCGCCATTCCTTACATAACAGCTATAAAGGCTGCTAAAACCATTCTACAACCGCCTGAGTCTCAAAGCCGCCATCCTTTATATAACAGCTATAAAAGCTGCTAAAACCCTTCTACAACCGCCATTTTGTTTTTTATAGCCGCCATCCTTTACATCATAGCTATACCAGCTGCTGGATCCGTAATACAGCCGCCATTTTGAGTCATATACAACCGCCGACTCTTATAGCCACCATCCTTTATATAACAGCTATATAAGCTGCTGAAGCCATTTCACAGACGCCATTATGAGTCTTATCGCCGCCATCTTTTATATAAGAGCTTAACAAGCTAGTGCCATCCTTTATATAACAGCTATACAAGCTGCTGGAACCATTCTACAACCGCCATTTTGAGTCTTTTATCCGCCATTCTTTATATATAAGATTTACAAGCTGCTGGAACAATAATACAGCCGCTATTTTGATTCTTATGGCCGCCATTTTTTACATAACAGCTATCGAAGCTGCTGGAACCGTAATACTGTCGCCATTTTGAGTCTTATAGCCGCCATCCTTTACATAACAGCTATACAAGTTGATGAAACCATAATCGAGCCTCCGTTTTGACTCTTATAGCCACCACCCTTTATATAACAACTATACAAGTTGCTGGGGCCATTTCACAGACGCCATTTTGAGTCTTATCGCCGCCATCTTTTATATAAGAGCTTAACAAGCTGGTGCCATCCTTTATATAACAGCTATACAAGCTGCTGAAACCATTCTACAACCGCCATTTTGAGTCTTATATCCGCCATCCTTTATATATAAGATATACAAGCTGCTGGAACCATAATACAGCCGCCATTTTCGTTCTTATAGCCGCCATCTTTTATACAAGAACTTAACAAGCTGGTGCCATCCTTTATATAACAGCTATACAAGCTGCTGGAACCATTCTACAACCGCCATTTTGAGTCTTATATCCGCCATCCTTTATATATAAGATGTACAAGCTGCTGGAACCATAATACAGCCGCCATTTTCGTTCTTATAGCCGCCATCTTTTATACAAGAACTTAACAAGCTGGTGCCATCCTTTATATAACAGCTATACAAGCTGCTGGAACAATAATACAGCCGCCATTTTGAGTCTTATGGCCGCCCTTTTTTAAATAACAGCTATCGAAGCTGCTGGAACCATTCTACAGCCGCCATTTTGACTCTTTTAGCCGTTATCCTTTATATAACATCTATACAAGCTGGTGGAACCGTTCTACTGCCGCCATTTTGAGACTTATAGCCGCCATCCTTTATATAACAGCTATACAAGCTGCTGGAACCGTTCTACTGCCGCCATTTTGAGACTTATAGCCGCCATCATTTACAAAAGCCGCCATTTCTTATATAAGAGCTATACAAGCTGATAAACCATTCTAAAGCCGCCATTTTGAGTCTTATAGCCGCCATCTGTTACATCATAGCTATACCAGCTGCTGGATTCGTAATTCTGCCGCCATTTTGAGTCGTATAGCCGCCATCATTTACATAACAGCTATACAATATGCTGGGACCATTTCAGAAACGCCATTTTTTGCATCATAGCTATACCAGCTGCTGGATCCGTAATTCTGCCGCCATTTTGAGTCGTATGGCCGCCATCGTTTCTATAACAGCTGTACAAGCTGCTAGAACCATAATACAGCCGCCATTTTCGTTCGTATAGCCGCCATCCTGTATATAACAGTTATACAAGCTGCTGGAACTGTTCTACTGCCGCCATTTTGAGACTTATTGCCGCCATCCTTTACATAACAGCTATACAAGCTGCTGGGACCATTTCACAGACGCCATTTTGAGTCTTATAGCCGCCATCTTTTATAAAAGACCTTAACAAGCTGGTGCCATCCTTTATATAACAGCTATACAAGCTGCTGGAATCATTCTACAACCGCCATTTTGTTTATATATAAAATATACAATCTGCTGGAACCATAATACAGCCGCCATTTTCGTTCTTATAGCCACCATCCTTTATATAACAGCAACACGAGCTGCTGGAACCGTTCTACTGCCGCCATTTTGAGTCTCAAAGCCGCCATTCTTTATATAACAGCTATACAAGCTGATAAACCATTCTAAAGCCGCCATTTTGAGACTTATAGCCGCCATCCTTTATATAACAGCTATACAAGCTGCTGGAACCCTTCTACTGCCGCCATTTTGAGACTTATAGCCGCCATCATTTACATAACAGCTATACAATATGCTGGGACCATTTCAGAAACGCCATTTTTTACATCATAGCTATACCAGCTGCTGGATCCGTAATTCTGCCGCCATTTTGAGTCGTATAGCCGCCATCGTTTCTATAACAGCTGTACAAGCTGCTAGAACCATAATACAGCCGCCATTCTTATTATTCTTATAGCCGCCATCCTTTATATAACAGCTATACAAGCTGCTGGAACTGTTCTACTGCCGCCATTTTGAGACTTATAGCCGCCATCCTTTACATAACAGCTATACAAGCTGCTGGGACCATTTCACAGACGCCATTTTGAGTCTTATAGCCGCCATCTTTTATAAAAGACCTTAACAAGCTGGTGCCATCCTTTATATAACAGCTATACAAGCTGTTGGAATCATTCTACAACCGCCATTTTGTTTATATATAAGATATACAAGCTGCTGGAACCATAATACAGCCGCCATTTTCGTTCTTATAGCCACCATCCTTTATATAACAGCAACACGAGCTGCTGGAACCGTTCTACTGCCGCCATTTTGGGACTTATAGCCGCCATCATTTACATAACAGCTATACAATATGCTGGGACCATTTCAGAAACGCCATTTTTTGCATCATAGCTATACCAGCTGCTGGATCCGTAATTCTGCCGCCATTTTGAGTCGTATAGCCGCCATCGTTTCTATAACAGCTACACAAGCTGCTAGAAGCATAATACAGCCGCCATTTTCGTTCTTATAGATGCCATCGTTTCTATAACAGCTACACGAGCTCCTGGAACCGTTCTACTGCCGCCATTTTGAGTCTAAAAGGCGCCATTCTTTATATAACAGCTATACAAGCTGATAAACCATTCTAAAGCCGCCATTTTGAGTCTTATAGCCGCCATCTGTTACATCATAGCTATACCAGCTGCTGGATTCGTAATTCTGCTGCCATTTTGAGTCGTATAGCCGCCATCCTTTACATAACAGCTATACAAGTTGATGAAACCATTCTACAACCGCCATTTTGAGTATTATAGCCAACGGTGTTAACCGATGGAGCAATAATCGGGCCTCCGTTTTGACTTTTATAGCCACCACCCTTTATATAACAGCTATACAAGCTGCTGGGGCCATTTTACAGACGCCATTTTGAGTCTTATCGCCGCCATCTTTTATATAAGAGCTTAACAAGCTGGTTCCATTCTTTATATAATAGCTATACAAGCTGCTGGAAGCATTCTACAACCGCCATTTTGAGTCTTATATCCGCCATCCTTTATATATAAGATGTACAAGCTGCTGGAACCATAATACAGCCGCCATTTTCGTTCTTATAGCCGCCATGTTTTATATAAGAGCTTAACAAGCTGGTGCCATCCTTTATATAACAGCTATTCAAGCTGCTGGAACCAATTCTACAACCGCCATTTTGAGTCTTATATCCGCCATCCTTTACATATAAGATATACAAGCTGCTGGAACAATAATACAGCCGCCATTTTGAGTCTTATGGCCGCCATTTTTACATAACAGCTATCGAAGCTGCTGGAACCGTAATACTGCCGCCATTTTGAGTCTTATAGCCGCCATCCTTTACATAACAGCTATACAAGTTAATGAAACCATAATCGAGCCTCCGTTTTGACTCTTATAGCCACCACCCTTTATATAACAGCTATACAAGCTGCTGGGGCCATTTCACAGACGCCATTATGAGTCTTATCGCCGCCATCTTTTATATAAGAGCTTAACAAGCTGGTGCCATCCTTTATATAACAGCTATACAAGCTGCTGGAACCATTCTACAACCGCCTTTTTGAGTCTTATATCCGCCATCCTTTATATATAAGATATACAAGCTGCTGGAACAATAATACAGTTGCTATTTTGATTCTTATGGCCGCCATTTTTTACATAACAGCTATCGAAGCTGCTAAAACCGTAATACTGCCGCCATTTTGAGTCTTATAGCCGCCATCCTTTACATAACAGCTATACAAGTTGATGAAACCATAATCGAGCCTCCGTTTTGACTCTTATAGCCACCACCCTTTATATAACAGCTATACAAGGTGCTGGGGCCATTTCACAGACGCCATTTTGAGTCTTATCGCCGCCATCTTTTATATAAGAGCCTAACAAGCTGGTGCCATCCTTTATATAACAGCTATACAAGCTGCTGAAACCATTCTACAACCGCCATTTTGAGTCTTATATCCGCCATCCTTTATATATAAGATATACAAGCTGCTGGAACCATAATACAGCCGCCATTTTCGTTCTTATAGCCGCCATCTTTTATATAAGAGCTTAACAAGCTGGTGCCATCCTTTATATAACAGCTATACAAGCTGCTGGAACCATTCTACAACCGCCATTTTGAGTCCTTTATCCGCCATCCTTTATATATAAGATATACAAGCTGCTGGAACAATAATAGAGTCGCCATTTTGAGTCTTATGGCCGCCCTATTTTAAATAACAGCTATCGAAGCTGCTGGAACCATTCTACAGCCGCCATTTTGACTCTTTTAGCCGTTATCCTTTATATAACATCTATACAAGCTGGTGGAACCGTTCTACTGCCGCCATTTTCGTTCTTATAGCCACCATCCTTTATATAACAGCAACACGAGCTGCTGGAACCCTTCTACTGCCGCCATTTTGAGACTTATAGCCGCCATCATTTACATAACAGCTATACAATATGCTGGGACCATTTCAGAAACGCCATTTTTTGCATCATAGCTATACCAGCTGCTGGATCCGTAATTCTGCCGCCATTTTGAGTCGTATAGCCGCCATCGTTTCTATAACAGCTACACAAGCTGCTAGAAGCATAATACAGCCGCCATTTTCGTTCTTATAGATGCCATCGTTTCTATAACAGCTACACGAGCTCCTGGAACCGTTCTACTGCCGCCATTTTGAGTCTAAAAGGCGCCATTCTTTATATAACAGCTATACAAGCTGATAAACCATTCTAAAGCCGCCATTTTGAGTCTTATAGCCGCCATCTGTTACATCATAGCTATACCAGCTGCTGGATTCGTAATTCTGCCGCCATTTTGAGTCGTATAGCCGCCATCCTTTACATAACAGCTATACAAGTTGATGAAACCATTCTACAACCGCCATTTTGAGTATTGTAGCCGCCATCCTTTATATAACAGGCATACAAGCTGCTGGAACCTTTCTACTGACGCCATTTTGAGTCTCATAGCCGCCATCCATTATATAACAGGTATACAAGCTGCTGGAATCATTCTACAACCGCCATTTTGAGTCTGATAGCCGCCATCTTTTACATCATAGCTAGACAAGCCATTTTGAGACGTATAGCCGCCATCGTTTTTATAACAGCTATACGAACGGTTGGAACCATTCTACAGCCGCCATTTTGACTCTTTTAGCCGTTATCCTTAATATAACATCTATACAAGCTGGTGAAACCGTTCTACTGCCGCCATTTTGAGACTTATAGCCGCCATCCTTTATATAACAGCTAAACAAGCTGCTGGAACCGTTCTACAACCGCCATTTTGATTCTTATAGCCTCCATTCTTTATATAACAGCTAAACAAGTTGCTGGAATCGTTCTACTGCCGCCATTTTGAGACTTATAGCCGCCATCCTTTTTGTAACAGCTATACAACCTGCTGGTACAATAATACAACCGCCATTTTGAGTCTTATAGCCGCCATTTTTCACATAACAGCTGTAAAAGCTGCTGGAACCATTCTACAGCCGCCATTTTGACTCTTTTAGCCGTTATCCTTTATATAACATCTATACAAGCTGGTGGAACCGTTCTACTGCCGCCATTTTGAGACTTATAGCCGCCATCCTTTATATAACAGCTATACAAGCTGCTGAATCGTTCTACTGCCGGAATTTTGAGACTTATAGCCGCCATCCTTTTTAATACAGCTATACAATATGCTGAAACAATAATATAGCCGCCATTTTGAGTCTTATAGCCGCCACCATTTACATAACTGCTATACAAGTTCATGGAGCAATAATCGGGCCTCCGTTTTGACTTTTATAGCCACCACCCTTTATATAACAGCTATACAAGCTGCTGGGGCCATTTTACAGACGCCATTTTGCGTCTTATCGCCGCCATCTTTTATATAAGAGCTTAACAAGCTGGTGCCATTCTTTATATAATAGCTATACAAGCTGCTGGAAGCATTCTACAACCGCCATTTTGAGTCTTATATCCGCCATCCTTTATATATAAGATGTACAAGCTGCTGGAACCATAATACAGCCGCCATTTTCGTTCTTATAGCCGACATCTTTTATATAAGAGCTTAACAAGCTGGTGCCATCCTTTATATAACAGCTATACAAGCTGCTGGAACCAATTCTACAACCGCCATTTTGAGTCTTATATCCGCCATCCTTTACATATAAGATATACAAGCTGCTGTAACAATAATACAGCCGCCATTTTGAGTCTTATGGCCGCCATTTTTACATAACAGCTATCGAAGCTGCTGGAATCGTAATACTGCCGCCATTTTGAGTCTTATAGCCGCCATCCTTTACATAACAGCTATACAAGTTGATGAAACCATAATCGAGCCTCCGTTTTGACTCTTATAGCCACCACCCTTTATATAACATCTATACAAGCTGCTGGGGCCATTTCACAGACGCCATTATGAGTCTTATCGCCGCCATCTTTTATATACGAGCTTAACAAGCTGGTGCCATCCTTTATATAACAGCTATACAAGCTGCTGGAACCATTCTACAACCGCCTTTTTGAGTCTTATATCCGCCATCCTTTATATATAAGATAAACAAGCTGCTGGAACAATAATACAGTTGCTATTTTGATTCTTATGGCAGCCATTTTTTACATAACAGCTATCGAAGCTGCTGGAACCGTTCTACTGCCGCTACTTTGAGTGTCAAAGCCGCCATTCTTTACGTAACAGCTATACAAGCTGCTAAAACCATTCTACAACCACCTGAGTCTCAAAGCCGCCATCCTTTATATAACAGCTATACAAGCTGCTGGAACCATTCTACAACCGCCATTTTGAGTATTATAGCCGCCATCCTTTATATGACAGGCATACAAGCTGCTGGAACCTTTCTACTGACGCCATTTTGAGTCTCAAAGCCGCCATCCTTTATATAACAGGTATACAAGCTGCTGGAACCATTCTAGAAGCGCCATTTTGAGTCTGATAGCCGCCATACTTTACATCATAGCTATACAAGCCATTTTGAAACGTATAGCCGCCATCGTTTTTATAACAGCTATACGAACGGTTGGAACCATTCTACAGCCGCCATTTTGACTCTTTTAGCCGTTATCCTTTATATAACATCTATACAAGCTGGTGAAACCGTTCTACTGCCGCCATTTTGAGACTTATAGCCGCCATCCTTTATATAACAGCTAAACAAGCTGCTGGAACCGTTCTACAACCGCCATTTTGATTCTTATAGCCTCCATCCTTTATATAACAGCTAAACAAGCTGCTGGAATCGTTCTACTGCCGCCATTTTGAGACTTATAGCCGCCATCCTTTTTGTAACAGCTATACAACCTGCTGGTACAATAATACAGCCGCCATTTTGAGTCTTATAGCCGCCATTTTTCACATAACAGCTGTAAAAGCTGCTGGAACCATTCTACAACCGCCATTTTGACTCTTTTAGCCGATATCCTTTATATAACATCTATACAAGCTGGTGGAACCGTTCTACTGCCGGCATTTTGAGACTTATAGCCGCCATCCTTTTTAATACAGCTATGCAATATGCTGGAACAATAATAGAGCCGCCTTTTTGAGTCTTATAGCCGCCACCCTTTACATAACAGCTATACAAGTTGATGGAACCATAATCGAGCCTCCGTTTTGACTCTTATAGCCACCACCCTTTACATAACAGCTATACAAGCTGCTGGGGCCATTTTACAGACGCCATTTTGAGTCTTATCGCCGCCATCTTTTATATAAGAGCTTAACAAGCTGGTGCCATCCTTTATATAACAGCTATACAAGCTGCTGGAACCATTCTACAACCGCCATTTTGAGTCTTATATCCGCCAGCCTTTATATATAAGATGTACAAGCTGCTGGAACCATAATTCAGCCGCCATTTTCGTTCTTGTAGCCGCTATCTTTTATATAAGAGCTGAAGAAGCTGGTGCCATCCTTTATATAACAGCTATACAAGCTGCTGGAACAATAATACAGCCGCCATTTTGAGTCTTATGGCCGCCATTTTTACATAACAACTATCGAAGCTGCTGGAACCGTAATACTGCCGCCATTTTGAGTCTTATAGCCGCCACACTTTACATAACAGCTATACAAGTTGATGGAACCATAATCGGGCCTCCGTTTTGACTCTTATAGCCACCACCCTTTATATAACAGCTATACAAGCTGCTGGAACCATTCTACAACCGCCATTTTTAGTCTTATATCCGCCATCCTTTATATATAAGATGTACAAGCTGCTGGAACCATAATTCAGCCGCCATTTTTGTTCTTGTAGCCGCCATCTTTTATATAAGAGCTTAACAAGCTGGTGCCATCCTTTATATAACAGCTATTCAAGCTGCTGGAACCAATTCTACAACCGCCATTTTGAGTCTTATATCCGCCGTCCTTTACATATAAGATATACAAGCTGCTGGAACAATAATACAGCCACCATTTTGAGTCTTATGGCCGCCATTTTTACATAACAGCTATCAAAGCTGCTGGAACCGTAATACTGCCGCCATTTTGAGTCTTATAGCCGCCATCCTTTACATAACAGCTATACAAGTTGATGAAACCATAATCGAGCCTCCGTTTTGACTCTTATAGCCACCACCCTTTATATAACAGCTATACAAGCTGCTGGGGCCATTTCACAGACGCCATTTTGAGTCTTATCGCCGCCATCTTTTATATAAGAGCTTAACAAGCTGGTGCCATCCTTTATATAACAGCTATACAAGCTGCTGGAACCATTCTACAACCTCCATTTTGAGTCTTATATCCGCCATCTTTTATATATAAGATATACAAGCTGCTGGAAACATAATACAGCCGCCATTTTCGTTCATATAGCCGCCATCTTTTATATAAGAGCTTAACAAGCTGGTGCCATCCTTTATATAACAGCTATACAAGCTGCTGGAACCATTCTACAACCGCCATTTTGAGTCTTATATCCGCCATCCTTTATATATAAGATATACAAGCTGCTGGAACAATAATAGAGTCGCCATTTTAAGTCTTATGGCCGCCATTTTTTACATAACAGCTATTGAAACTGCTGGAACCATTCTACAGAGGCCATTTTGACTCTTTTAGCCGTTATCCTTTATATAACATCTATACAAGCTGGTGGAACCGTTCTACTGCCGCCATTTTGAGACTTATAGCCGGCATCCTTTATGTAACAGCTATACAAGCTGCTGGAACCGTTCTACTGCCGCCATTTTGAGACTTATAGCCGCCATCCTTTAAATAACAGCTATACAAGCTGCTGGAACCGTTCTGTTGCCGCCATTTTGAGACTTATAGCCGCCATCCTTTACATAACAGCTATACAACCTGCTGGGACCATTTCAGAAACGCCATTTTTTACATCATAGCTATACCAGCTGCTGGATCCGTAATTCTGCCGCCATTTTGAGTCGTATAGCCGCCATCGTTTCTATAACAGCTACACAAGCTGCTAGAAGCATAATACGGCCGCCATTTTCGTTATCCTTTATATAACATCTATACAAGCTAGTGGAACCGTTCTACTGCCGCCATTTTGAGACTTATAGCCGCCATCCTTTATATAACAGCAACACGAGCTGCTGGAACCGTTCTACTGCCGCTACTTTGAGTGTCAAAGCCGCCATTCTTTACGTAACAGCTATACAAGCTGCTAAAACCATTCTACAACCACCTGAGTCTCAAAGCCGCCATCTATACAAGCTGGTGGAACCGTTCTACTGCCGCCATTTTGAGACTTATAGCCGCCATCCTTTATATAACAGCAACACGAGCTGCTGGAACCGTTCTACTGCCGCTACTTTGAGTGTCAAAGCCGCCATTCTTTACGTAACAGCTATACAAGCTGCTAAAACCATTCTACAACCACCTGAGTCTCAAAGCCGCCAGCTATACAAGCTGCTGGAACCATTCTACAACCGCCATTTTGAGTATTATAGCCGCCATCCTTTATATGACAGGCATACAAGCTGCTGGAACCTTTCTACTGACGCCATTTTGAGTCTCAAAGCCGCCATCCTTTATGTAACAGGTATACAAGCTGCTGGAACCATTCTAGAAGCGCCATTTTGAGTCTGATAGCCGCCATCCTTTACATCATAGCTATACAAGCCATTTTGAAACGTATAGCCGCCATCGTTTTTATAACAGCTATACGAACGGTTGGAACCATTCTACAGCCGCCATTTTGACTCTTTTAGCCGTTATCCTTTATATAACATCTATACAAGCTGGTGAAACCGTTCTACTGCCGCCATTTTGAGACTTATAGCCGCCATCCTTTATATAACAGCTAAACAAGCTGCTGGAACCGTTCTACAACCGCCATTTTGATTCTTATAGCCTCCATCCTTTATATAACAGCTAAACAAGCTGCTGGAATCGTTCTACTGCCGCCATTTTGATTCTTATAGCCGCCATCCTTTTTGTAACAGCTATACAACCTGCTGGTACAATAATACAGCCGCCATTTTGAGTCTTATAGCCGCCATTTTTCACATAACAGCTGTAAAAGCTGCTGGAACCATTCTACAACCGCCATTTTGACTCTTTTAGCCGATATCCTTTATATAACATCTATACAAGCTGGTGGAACCGTTCTACTGCCGGCATTTTGAGACTTATAGCCGCCATCCTTTTTAATACAGCTATGCAATATGCTGGAACAATAATAGAGCCGCCTTTTTGAGTCTTATAGCCGCCATTTTTACATAACAACTATCGAAGCTGCTGGAACCGTAATACTGCCGCCATTTTGAGTCTTATAGCCGCCACACTTTACATAACAGCTATACAAGTTGATGGAACCATAATCGGGCCTCCGTTTTGACTCTTATAGCCACCATCCTTTATATAACAGCTATACAAGCTGCTGGAACCATTCTACAACCTCCATTTTGAGTCTTATATCCGCCATCTTTTATATATAAGATATACAAGCTGCTGGAAACATAATACAGCCGCCATTTTCGTTCATATAGCCGCCATCTTTTATATAAGAGCTGAAGAAGCTGGTGCCATCCTTTATATAACAGCTATACAAGCTGCTGGAACAATAATACAGCCGCCATTTTGAGTCTTATGGCCGCCATTTTTACATAACAACTATCGAAGCTGCTGGAACCGTAATACTGCCGCCATTTTGAGTCTTATAGCCGCCACACTTTACATAACAGCTACACAAGTTGATGGAACCATAATCGGGCCTCCGTTTTGACTCTTATAGCCACCACCCTTTATATAACAGCTATACAAGCTGCTGGAACCATTCTACAACCGCCATTTTTAGTCTTATATCCGCCATCCTTTATATATAAGATGTACAAGCTGCTGGAACCATAATTCAGCCGCCACTTTTGTTCTTGTAGCCGCCATCTTTTATATAAGAGCTTAACAAGCTGGTGCCATCCTTTATATAACAGCTATTCAAGCTGCTGGAACCAATTCTACAACCGCCATTTTGAGTCTTATATCCGCCGTCCTTTACATATAAGATATACAAGCTGCTGGAACAATAATACAGCCGCCATTTTGAGTCTTATAGCCGCCATCCTTTACATAACAGCTATACAAGTTGATGAAACCATAATCGAGCCTCCGTTTTGACTCTTATAGCCACCACCCTTTATATAACAGCTATACAAGCTGCTGGGGCCATTTCACAGACGCCATTTTGAGTCTTATCGCCGCCATCTTTTATATAAGAGCTTAACAAGCTGGTGCCATCCTTTATATAACAGCTATACAAGCTGCTGGAACCATTCTACAACCTCCATTTTGAGTCTTATATCCGCCATCTTTTATATATAAGATATACAAGCTGCTGGAAACATAATACAGCCGCCATTTTCGTTCATATAGCCGCCATCTTTTATATAAGAGCTGAAGAAGCTGGTGCCATCCTTTATGTAACAGCTATACAAGCTGCTGGAACAATAATACAGCCGCCATTTTGAGTCTTATGGCCGCCATTTTTACATAACAACTATCGAAGCTGCTGGAACCGTAATACTGCCGCCATTTTGAGTCTTATAGCCGCCACACTTTACATAACAGCTATACAAGTTGATGGAACCATAATCGGGCCTCCGTTTTGACTCTTATAGCCACCACCCTTTATATAACAGCTATACAAGCTGCTGGAACCATTCTACAACCGCCATTTTTAGTCTTATATCCGCCATCCTTTATATATAAGATGTACAAGCTGCTGGAACCATAATTCAGCCGCCATTTTTGTTCTTGTAGCCGCCATCTTTTATATAAGAGCTTAACAAGCTGGTGCCATCCTTTATATAACAGCTATTCAAGCTGCTGGAACCAATTCTACAACCGCCATTTTGAGTCTTATATCCGCCGTCCTTTACATATAAGATATACAAGCTGCTGGAACAATAATACAGCCGCCATTTTGAGTCTTATGGCCGCCATTTTTACATAACAGCTATCAAAGCTGCTGGAACCGTAATACTGCCGCCATTTTGAGTCTTATAGCCGCCATCCTTTACATAACAGCTATACAAGTTAATGAAACCATAATCGAGCCTCCGTTTTGACTCTTATAGCCACCACCCTTTATATAACAGCTATACAAGCTGCTGGGGCCATTTCACAGACGCCATTTTGAGTCTTATCGCCGCCATCTTTTATATAAGAGCTTAACAAGCTGGTGCCATCCTTTATATAACAGCTATACAAGCTGCTGGAACCATTTTACAACCTCCATTTTGAGTCTTATATCCGCCATCTTTTATATATAAGATATACAAGCTGCTGGAACAATAATAGAGTCGCCATTTTAAGTCTTATGGCCGCCATTTTTTACATAACAGCTATTGAAACTGCTGGAACCATTCTACAGCAGCCATTTTGACTCTTTTAGCCGTTATCCTTTATATAACATCTATACAAGCTGGTGGAACCGTTCTACTGCCGCCATTTTGAGACTTATAGCCGGCATCCTTTATGTAACAGCTATACAAGCTGCTGGAACCGTTCTACTGCCGCCATTTTGAGACTTATAGCCGCCATCCTTTAAATAACAGCTATACAAGCTGCTGGAACCGTTCTGTTGCCGCCATTTTGAGACTTATAGCCGCCATCCTTTACATAACAGCTATACAACCTGCTGGGACCATTTCAGAAACGCCATTTTTTACATCATAGCTATACCAGCTGCTGGATCCGTAATTCTGCCGCCATTTTGAGTCGTATAGCCGCCATCGTTTCTATAACAGCTACACAAGCTGCTAGAAGCATAATACGGCCGCCATTTTCGTTATCCTTTATATAACATCTATACAAGCTGGTGGAACCGTTCTACTGCCGCCATTTTGAGACTTATAGCCGCCATCCTTTATATAACAGCAACACGAGCTGCTGGAACCGTTCTACTGCCGCTACTTTGAGTGTCAAAGCCGCCATTCTTTACGTAACAGCTATACAAGCTGCTAAAACCATTCTACAACCACCTGAGTCTCAAAGCCGCCATCTATACAAGCTGGTGGAACCGTTCTACTGCCGCCATTTTGAGACTTATAGCCGCCATCCTTTATATAAAAGCAACACGAGCTGCTGGAACCGTTCTACTGCCGCTACTTTGAGTGTCAAAGCCGCCATTCTTTACGTAACAGCTATACAAGCTGCTAAAACCATTCTACAACCACCTGAGTCTCAAAGCCGCCAGCTATACAAGCTGCTGGAACCATTCTACAACCGCCATTTTGAGTATTATAGCCGTTATCCTTTATATAACATCTATACAAGCTGCTGGAACCATTCTAGAAGCGCCATTTTGAGTCTGATAGCCGCCATCCTTTACATCATAGCTATACAAGCCATTTTGAAACGTATAGCCGCCATCGTTTTTATAACAGCTATACGAACGGTTGGAACCATTCTACAGCCGCCATTTTGACTCTTTTAGCCGTTATCCTTTATATAACATCTATACAAGCTGGTGAAACCGTTCTACTGCCGCCATTTTGAGACTTATAGCCGCCATCCTTTATATAACAGCTAAACAAGCTGCTGGAACCGTTCTACAACCGCCATTTTGATTCTTATAGCCTCCATCCTTTATATAACAGCTAAACAAGCTGCTGGAATCGTTCTACTGCCGCCATTTTGAGACTTATAGCCGCCATCCTTTTTGTAACAGCTATACAACCTGCTGGTACAATAATACAGCCGCCATTTTGAGTCTTATAGCCGCCATTTTTCACATAACAGCTGTAAAAGCTGCTGGAACCATTCTACAACCGCCATTTTGACTCTTTTAGCCGATATCCTTTATATAACATCTATACAAGCTGGTGGAACCGTTCTACTGCCGGCATTTTGAGACTTATAGCCGCCATCCTTTTTAATACAGCTATGCAATATGCTGGAACAATAATAGAGCCGCCTTTTTGAGTCTTATAGCCGCCACCCTTTACATAACAGCTATACAAGTTGATGGAACCATAATCGGGCCTCCGTTTTGACTCTTATAGCCACCACCCTTTACATAACAGCTATACAAGCTGCTGGGGCCATTTTACAGACGCCATTTTGAGTCTTATCGCCGCCATCTTTTATATAAGAGCTTAACAAGCTGGTGCCATCCTTTATATAACAGCTATACAAGCTGCTGGAACCATTCTACAACCGCCATTTTGAGTCTTATATCCGCCAGCCTTTATATATAAGATGTACAAGCTGCTGGAACCATAATTCAGCCGCCATTTTCGTTCTTGTAGCCGCTATCTTTTATATAAGAGCTGAAGAAGCTGGTGCCATCCTTTATATAACAGCTATACAAGCTGCTGGAACAATAATACAGCCGCCATTTTGAGTCTTATGGCCGCCATTTTTACATA
This sequence comes from Drosophila paulistorum, assembly GCA_018152135.1. Lineage (NCBI taxonomy): Eukaryota > Metazoa > Arthropoda > Insecta > Diptera > Drosophilidae > Drosophila > Drosophila paulistorum. Next base: position 772,191 of record JAECXG010000159.1, read on the forward strand.
ACAACTATCGAAGCTGCTGGAACCGTAATACTGCCGCCATTTTGAGTCTTATAGCCGCCACACTTTACATAACAGCTATACAAGTTGATGGAACCATAATCGGGTCTCCGTTTTGACTCTTATAGCCACCACCCTTTATATAACAGCTATACAAGCTGCTGGAACCATTCTACAACCGCCATTTTTAGTCTTATATCCGCCATCCTTTATATATAAGATGTACAAGCTGCTGGAACCATAATTCAGCCGCCATTTTTGTTCTTGTAGCCGCCATCTTTTATATAAGAGCTTAACAAGCTGGTGCCATCCTTTATATAACAGCTATTCAAGCTGCTGGAACCAATTCTACAACCGCCATTTTGAGTCTTATATCCGCCGTCCTTTACATATAAGATATACAAGCTGCTGGAACAATAATACAGCCGCCATTTTGAGTCTTATGGCCGCCATTTTTACATAACAGCTATCAAAGCTGCTGGAACCGTAATACTGCCGCCATTTTGAGTCTTATAGCCGCCATCCTTTACATAACAGCTATACAAGTTGATGAAACCATAATCGAGCCTCCGTTTTGACTCTTATAGCCACCACCCTTTATATAACAGCTATACAAGCTGCTGGGGCCATTTCACAGACGCCATTTTGAGTCTTATCGCCGCCATCTTTTATATAAGAGCTTAACAAGCTGGTGCCATCCTTTATATAACAGCTATACAAGCTGCTGGAACCATTCTACAACCTCCATTTTGAGTCTTATATCCGCCATCTTTTATATATAAGATATACAAGCTGCTGGAAACATAATACAGCCGCCATTTTCGTTCATATAGCCGCCATCTTTTATATAAGAGCTTAACAAGCTGGTGCCATCCTTTATATAACAGCTATACAAGCTGCTGGAACCATTCTACAACCGCCATTTTGAGTCTTATATCCGCCATCCTTTATATATAAGATATACAAGCTGCTGGAACAATAATAGAGTCGCCATTTTAAGTCTTATGGCCGCCATTTTTTACATAACAGCTATTGAAACTGCTGGAACCATTCTACAGCAGCCATTTTGACTCTTTTAGCCGTTATCCTTTATATAACATCTATACAAGCTGGTGGAACCGTTCTACTGCCGCCATTTTGAGACTTATAGCCGGCATCCTTTATGTAACAGCTATACAAGCTGCTGGAACCGTTCTACTGCCGCCATTTTGAGACTTATAGCCGCCATCCTTTAAATAACAGCTATACAAGCTGCTGGAACCGTTCTGTTGCCGCCATTTTGAGACTTATAGCCGCCATCCTTTACATAACAGCTATACAACCTGCTGGGACCATTTCAGAAACGCCATTTTTTACATCATAGCTATACCAGCTGCTGGATCCGTAATTCTGCCGCCATTTTGAGTCGTATAGCCGCCATCGTTTCTATAACAGCTACACAAGCTGCTAGAAGCATAATACGGCCGCCATTTTCGTTCTTATAGCTGCCATCGTTTCTATAACAACTACACGAGCTGATGGAACAGTTCTACTGCCGCCATTTTAAGTCTCAATCCGCCATTCTTTATATAACAGGTATACAAGCTGATAAACCATTCTAAAGCCGCCATTTTGAGTCTTATAGCCGCCATCTGTTACATCATAGCTATACCAGCTGCTGGATTCGTAATTCTGCCGCCATTTTGAGTCGTATAGCCGCCATCATTTCTATAACAGCTGTACAAGCTGCTAGAACCATAATACAGCCGCCATTTTCGTTTTTATAGCCGCCATCCTTTATATAACAGCTATACAAGCTGCTGGAACTGTTCTAACTAAGCCGCCATTTTGAGACTTATAGCCGCCATCCTTTACATAACAGCTATACAAGCTGCTGGGACCATTTCACAGACGCCATTTTGAGTCTTATAGCCGCCATCTTTTATAAAAGACCTTAAGAAGCTTTATATAACAGCTATACAAGCTGCTGGAACCATTCTACAACCGCCATTTTGAGTATTATAGCCGCCATCCTTTATATGACAGGCATACAAGCTGCTGGAACCTTTCTACTGACGCCATTTTGAATCTCATAGCCGCCATCCTTTATATAACAGGTATACAAGCTGCTGGAATCATTCTACAACCGCCATTTTGAGTCTGATAGCCGCCATCCTTTACATCATAGCTATACAAGCCATTTTGAGACGTATAGCCGCCATCGTTTTTATAACAGCTATACGAACGGTTGGAACCATTTTACAGCCGCCATTTTGACTCTTTTAGCCGTTATCCTTTATATAACATCTATACAAGCTGGTGAAACTGTTCTACTGCCGCCATTTTGAGACTTATAGCCGCCATCCTTTATATAGCAGCTAAACAAGCTGCTGGAACCGTTCTACAACCGCCATTTTGATTCTTATAGCCTCCATCCTTTATATAACAGCTAAACAAGCTGCTGGAATCGTTCTACTGCCGCCATTTTGAGACTTATAGCCGCCATCCTTTTTGTAACAGCTATACAACCTGCTGGTACAATAATACAGCCGTTATTTTGAGTCTTATAGCCGCCATTTTTCACATAACAGCAGTAAAAGCTGCTGGAACCATTCTACAAGCGCCATTTTGACTCTTTTAGCAGTTATCCTTTATATAACATCTATACAAGCTGGTGGAACCGTTCTACTGCCGCATTTTGAGACTTATAGCCGCCATCCTTTATATAACAGCTATACAAGCTGCTGAACCGTTCTACTGTTGGCATTTTGAGACTTATAGCCGCCATCCTTTTTAATATAGCTATACAATATGCTGGAACAATAATATAGCCGCCATATTGAGTCTTATAGCCGCCACCCTTTACATAACAGCTATACAAGTTGATGGAACCATAATCGGGCCTCCGTTTTGACTCTTATAGCCACCACCCTTTATATAACAGCTATACAAGCTGCTGGGGCCATTTCACAGACGCCATTTTGAGTCTTATCGCCGCCATCTTTTATATAAGAGCTTAACAAGCTGGTGCCATCCTTTATATAACAGCTATACAAGCTGCTGGAACCATTCTACAACCGCCATTTTGAGTCTTATAACCGCCAGTCTTTATATATAAGATGTACAAGCTGCTGGAACCATAATTCAGCCGCCATTTTCATTCTTATAGCCGCCATCTTTTATATAAGAACTTAACAAGCTGGTGCCATCCTTTATATAACAACTATACAAGCTGCTGGAACCATTCTACAACCGCCATTTTGAGTCTTTTATCCGCCATCCTTTATATATAAGATATACAAGCTGCTGGAACAATAATACAGCCGCCATTTTGAGTCTAATGGCCGCCATTTTTACATAACAGCTATCGAAGCTGCTGGAACCGTAATACTGCCGCCATTTTGAGTCTTATAGCCGCCATCCTTTACATAACAGCTATACAAGTTGATGAAACCATAATCGAGCCAACCATTTGACTCTTATAGCCACCACCCTTTATATAACAGCTAAACAAGCTGCTGGGGCCATTTCACAGACGCCATTTTGAGTCTTATCCCCGCCATCTTTTATATAAGAGCTTAACAAGCTGGTGCCATCCTTTATATAACAGCTATACAAGCTGCTGGAACCATTCTACAACCTCCATTTTGAGTCTTATAACCGCCAGCCTTTATATATAAGATGTACAAGCTGCTGGAACCATAATTCAGCCGCCATTTTCATTCTTATAGCCGCCATCTTTTATATAAGAACTTAACAAGCTGGTGCCATCCTTTATATAACAGCTATACAAGCTGCTGGAACCATTCTACAACCGCCATTTTGAGTCTTTTATCCGCCATCCTTTATATATAAGATATACAAGCTGCTGGAACAATAATACAGCCGCCATTTTGAGTCTTATGGCCGCCATTTTTTACATAACAGCTATCGAAACTGCTGGAACCATTCTACAGCAGCCATTTTGACTCTTTTAGCCGTTATCCTTTATATAACATCTATACAAGCTGGTGGAACCGTTCTACTGCCGCCATTTTGAGACTTATAGCCGCCATCCTTTATATAACAGCTATACAAGCTGCTGGAACCGTTCTACTGCCGCCATTTTGAGTATTATAGCCGCCATCCTTTACATAACAGCTATACAAGCTGCTGGGACCATTTCAGAAACGCCATTTTTTACATCACAGCTATACCAGCTGCTGGATCCGTAATTCTGCCGCCATTTTGAGTCGCATAGCCGCCATCGTTTCTATAGCAGCTATACAAGCTGCAAGAAGCATAATACATCCGCCATTTTCGTTCTTATAGCTGTCATCGTTTGTATAACAGCTACACAAGCTGCTGGAACCGTTCTACTGCCGCCATTTTGAGACTTATAGCCGCCATCCTTTTTATAACAGCTATACAACCTGCTGAAACAATAATACAGCCGCCATTTTGAGTATTATGGCCGCCATTTTTTACATAACAGCTGTAGAAGCTGCTGGAACCATTCTACAGCCGCAATTTTGACTCTTTTAGCCGTTATCCGTTATGTAACATCTATACAAGCTGGTGGAACCGTTCTACTGCCGCCATTTTGAGACTTATAGCCGCCATCCTTCATATAACAGCTATACAAGCTGCTGGACCCGTTCTACTGCCGCCATTTTGAGCCTTATAGCCGCCATCTTTTTTATAACAGCTATACAACCTACTGGAACAATAATACAGCCGCCATTTTGAGTCTTATAGTCGCCATCTTTTATATAACAGCTGTAGAAACTGCTGGAACCATTCTACAGCCGCCATTTATATATATATATATATATATATATATAACATGTATACAAGCTGTACAACCTGCTGGAACAATAATACAGCCGCCATTTTGAGTCTTATGGCAGCCATTTTTTACATAACACCTATCGAAGCTGCTGGAACCGTAATACTGCCGCCATTTTGAGACTTATAGCCTCCATCCTTTACATAACAGCTATACAAGTTGATGGAACCATAATCGGGCCTCCGTTTTGACTCTTAGAGTCACCACGCTTTATATAACAGCTATACAAGCTGCTGGGGCCATTTCACAGACGCCATTTTGAGTCTTATCGCCGCCATCTTTTAAATAAGACCTTATCAAGCTGGTGCCATCCTTTATATAAAAGCTATACAAGCTGCTGGAACCATTCTACAACCGCCATTTTGAGTCTTATATCCGCCATCTTTTATATATAAGATATACAAGCTGCTGGAACCATAATACAGCCGCCATTTTTGTTCTTATAGCCGCCATCTTTTATATAAGAGCTTAACAAGCTGGTGCCATCCTTTATATAACAGCTATACAAGCTGCTGGAACAATTCTACAACCGCCATTTTGAGTCTTATATCCGCCATCCTTTATATATAAGATATACAAGCTGCTGGAACAATAATACAGCCGCCATTTTGAGTCTTATGGCCGCCATCTTTTATATAAGAGCTTAACAAGCTGGTGCCATCCTTTATATAACAGCTATACAAGCTGCTGGAACAATTCTACAACCGCCATTTTGAGTCTCATATCCGCCATCCTTTATATATAAGATATACAAGCTGCTGGAACCATAATACAGCCGCCATTTTTGTTCTTATAGCCGCCATCTTTTATATAAGAGATTAACAAGCTGGTGTCATCCTTTATATAACAGCTTACAAGCTGCTGGAACCGTTCTACTGCCGCCATTTTGAGACTTATAGCCGCCATCCTTTACATAACAGCTATACAAGCTGCTGGGACCATTTCACAGACGCCATTTTTTACATCATAGCTATACCAGCTGCTGGATCCGTAATTCTGCCGCCATTTTGAGTCCTATAGTCGCCATCGTTTCTATAACAGCTATACAAGCTGCAAGAATAATACAGCCGCAATTTTCGTTCTTATATCCGCCATCCTTTATATAACAGCTTTACAAGCTGCTGGAACTGTTCTACTGCCGCCATTTTGAGACTTATAGCCGCCATCCTTTTTATAACAGCTGTACAACCTGCTGGAACAATAATACAGCCGCCATTTTGAGACTTATAGCCGCCATCATTTACATAACAGCTATACAATATGCTGGGACCATTTCAGAAACACAATTTTTTACATCATAGCTATACCAGCTGCTGGATCCGTAATTCTGCCGCCATTTTGAGTCGTATAGCCGCCATCGTTTCTATAACAGCTACACAAGCTGCTAGAAGCATAATACGGCCGCCATTTTCGTTCATGTAGCTGCCATCGTTTCTATAACAGCTTCTACTGCCGCCATTTTGAGTCTCAAAGCCGCCATTCTTTTTATAACAGCTATACAAGCTGATAAACCATTCTAAAGCCGCCATTTTGAGTCTTTTAGCCGCCATCTGTTACATCATAGCTATACCAGCTGCTGGATTCGTAATTCTGCCGCCATTTTGAGTCGTATAGCCGCCATCATTTCTATAACAGCTGTACAAGCTGCTAGAACCATAATACAGCCGCCATTTTCGTTTTTATAGCCGCCATCCTTTATGTAACAGCTATACAAGCTGCTGGAACTGTTCTACTGCCGCCATTTTGAGACTTATAGCCGCCATCCTTTACATAACAGCTATACAAGCTGCTAGGACCATTTCACAGACGCCATTTTGAGTCTTATAGCCGCCATCTTTTATAAAAGACCTTAACAAGCTTTATATAACAGCTAAACAAGCTGCTGGAACCATTCTACAACCGCCATTTTGAGTATTATAGCCGCCATCCTTTATATGACAGGCACACAAGCTGCTGGAACCTTTCTACTGACGCCATTTTGAATCTCATAGCCGCCATCCTTTACATCATAGCTATACAAGCCATTTTGAGACGTATAACCGCCATCGTTTTTATAACAGCTATACGAACGGTTGGAACCATTCTACAGCCGCCATTTTGACTCTTTTAGCCGTTATCCTTTATATAACATCTATACTAGCTGGTGGAAACGTTCTACTGCCGCCATTTTGAGACTTATAGCCGCCATCCTTTATATAACAGCTAAACAAGCTGCTGGAACCGTTTTACAACCGCCATTTTGATTCTTATAGCCTCCATCCTTTATATAACAGCTAAACAAGCTGCTGGAATCGTTCTACTGCCGCCATTTTGAGACTTATAGCCGCCATCCTTTTTGTAACAGCTATACAACCTGCTGGTACAATAATACAGCCGTTATTTTGAGTCTTATAGCCGCCATTTTTCACATAACAGCTGTAAAAGCTGCTGGAACCATTCTACAACCGCCATTTTGACTCTTTTAGCCGTTATCCTTTATATAACATCTATACTAGCTGGTGGAAACGTTCTACTGCCGCCATTTTGAGACTTATAGCCGCCATCCTTTATATAACAGCTATACAAGCTGCTGAACTGTTCTACTGCCGGCATTTTGAGACTTATAGCCGCCATCCTTTTTAATACAGCTATACAATATGCTGGAACAATGATATAGCCGCCATATAGATTCTTATAGCCGCCACCCTTTACATAACAGCTATACAAGTTGATGGAACCATAATCGGGCCTCCTACAAGCTGCTGGGGCCATTTTACAGACGCCATTTTGAGTCTTATCGCCGCCATCTTTTATATAAGAGCTTAACAAGCTGGTGCCATCCTTTATATAACAGCTATTCAAGCTGCTGGAACCATTCTACAACCGCCATTTTGAGTCTTATAACCGCCAGCCTTTATATATAAGATGTACAAGCTGCTGGAACCATAATTCAGCCGTCATTTTCGTTCTTGTAGCCGCCATCTTTTATATAAGAGCTGAACAAGCTGGTGCCATCCTTTATATAACAGCTATACAAGCTGCTGGAACCAATTCTACAACCGCCACTTTGAGTCTTATATCCGCCATCCTTTACATATAAGATATACAAGCTGCTGGAACAATAATACAGCCGCCATTTTGCGGCTTATGGCCGCCATTTTTTACATAACAGCTATATAAGTTGATGAAACCATAATCGAGCCTCCGTTTTGACTCTTATAGCCACCACCCTTTATATAACAGCTATACAAGCTGCTGGGGCCATTTCACAGACGCCATTTTGAGTCTTATCGCCGCCATCTTTTATATAAGAGCTTAACAAGCTGGTACCATCCTTTATATAACAGCTATACAAGTTGCTGGGACCATTTCAGAAGCGCCATTTTTTACATCATAGCTATACCAGCTGCTGGATCCGTAATTCTGCCGCCATTTTCAGTCGCATAGCCGCCATCGTTTCTATAACAGCTATACAAGCTGCTGAACTGTTCTACTGCCGGCATTTTGAGACTTATAGCCGCCATCCTTTTTAATACAGCTATACAATATGCTGGAACAATAATATAGCCGCCATATTGAGTCTTATAGCCGCCACCCTTTACATAACAGCTATACAAGTTGACGGAACCATAATCGGGCCTCCGTTTTGACTCTTATAGCCACCACCCTTTATATAACAGCTATACAAGCTGCTGGGGCCATTTTACAGACGCCATTTTGAGTCTTATCGCCGCCATCTTTTATATAAGAGCTTAACAAGCTGGTGCCATCCTTTATATAACATACATATACAAGCTGCTGGAACCATTCTACAACCGCCATTTTGAGTCTTATATCCGCCAGCCTTTATATATAAGATGTACAAGCTGCTGGAACCATAATTCAGCCGCCATTTTCGTTCTTGTAGCCGCCATCTTTTATATAAGAGCTGAACAAGCTGGCGCCATCCTTTATATAACAGCTATACAAGCTGCTGGAACCAATTCTACAACCGCCATTTTGAGTCTTATATCCGCCATCCTTTACATATAAGATATACAAGCTGCTGGTACAATAATACAGCCGCCATTTTGAGTCTAATGGCCGCCATTTTTACATAACAGCTATCGAAGCTGCTGGAACCGTAATACTGCCGCCATTTTGAGTCTTATAGCCGCCATCCTTTACATAACAGCTATACAAGCTGTTATTCTACAACCATTCTACAACCGCCATTTTGAGTCTTATAACCGCCAGCCTTTATATATAAGATGTACAAGCTGCTGGAACCATAATTCAGCCGCCATTTTCGTTCTTATAGCCGCCAGCTTTTATATAAGAGTTTAACAAGCTGGTGCCATCCTTTATATAACAGCTATACAAGCTGCTGGAACCATTCTACAACCGCCATTTTGAGTCTTATATCCGCCATCCTTTATATATAAGATATACAAGCTGCTGGAACAATAATACAGCCGCCATTTTGCGGCTTATGGCCGCCATTTTTTACATAACAGCTATATTAGTTGATGAAACCATAATCGAGCCTCCGTTTTGACTCTTATAGCCACCACCCTTTATATAACAGCTATACAAGCTGCTGGAACCATTCTAGAACCGCCATTTTGAGTCTTATATCCGCCATCCTTTATATATAAGATATACAAGCTGCTGGAACAATAATACAGCCGCCATTTTGAGTCTTATGGCCGCCATCCTTTACATAACAGCTATACAAGTTGATGGAACCATAATCGGGCCTCCGTTTTGACTCTTATAGCCACCACGCTTTATATAACAGCTATACAAGCTGCTAGGGCCATTTCACAGACGCCATTTTGAGTCTTATCGCCGCCATCTTTTATATAAGAGCTTAACAAGCTGGTGCCATCCTTTATATAACAGCTATACAAGCTGCTGGAACAATTCTACAACCGCCATTTTGAGTCTCATATCCGCCATCCTTTATATATAAGATATACAAGCTGCTGGAACCATAATACAGCCGCCATTTTTGTTCTTATAGCCGCCATCTTTTATATAAGAGCTTAACAAGCTGGTGCCATCCTTTATATAACAGCTTACAAGCTGCTGGAACCGTTCTACTGCCGCCATTTTGAGACTTATTGCCGCGATCCTTTACATAACAGCTATACAAGCTGCTGGGACCATTTCACAGACGCCATTGTTTACATCATAGCTATACCAGCTACTGGATCCGTAATTCTGCCGCCATTTTGAGTCCTATAGTCGCCATCGTTTCTATAACAGCTATACAAGCTGCAAGAATAATACAGCCGCAATTTTCGTTCTTATAGCCGCCATCCTTTATATAACAGCTATACAAGCTGCTGGAACTGTTCTACTGCCGCCATTTTGAGACTTATAGCCGCCATCCTTTTTATAACAGCTGTACAACCTGCTGGAACAATAATACAGCCGCCGTTTTGAGTCTTATGGCCGCCATTTTTTACATAACAGCTATCGAAACTGCTGGATCCATTCTACAGCCGCCATTTTGACTCTTTTAGCCGTTATTCGTTATATAACATCTATACAAGCTGCTGGAACTGTTCTACTGCCGCCATTTTGAGACTTATAGCCGCCATCCGCTTTATAACAGCTATACAACCTGCTGGAACAATAAAACAGCCGCCATTTTGAGTCTTATAGCCGCCATTTTTTACATAACAGCTGTAGAAGCTGCTGGAACCATTCTACAGCCGCCATTTTGACTCTTTTAGCCGTTATCCGTTATAAAGCATCTATACAAGCTGGTGGAACCGTTCTACTGCCGCCATTTTGAGACTTATAGCCGCCATCCTTTATATAACAGCTATACAAGCTGCTGGAACCGTTCTACTGCCGCCATTTTGAGACTTATAGCCGCCATCCTTTTTATAACAGCTATACAACCTACTGAAACAATAATATAGCCGCCATTTTGAGTCTTATAGAAGCCATATAGTCCTTATAGTCCTTTATATTACAGCTGTAGAAGCTGCTGGAACCATTCTACAGCCGCCATTTTGACTCTTATAGCCGTTATCCTTTATATAACATCTATACAAGCTGGTAGAACCGTTCTACTGCCGCCATTTTGAGACTTATAGCCGCCATCTTTTATATAACAGCTATACAACCTACTGGAACAATAATACAGCCGCCATTTTGAGTCTTATAGTCGCCATCTTTTATATAACAGCTGTAGAAACTGCTGGAACCATTCCACAGCCGCCATTTATATATATATATATATTTTGAGTCTTATAGCCGCCATTTTTTACATAACAGCTGTATAAGCTGCTGGTACCATTCTACAGCCGCCATTTTTACTCTTTTAGCCGTTATCCGTTATAAAGCATCTATACAAGCTGGTGGAACCGTTCTACTGCCGCCATTTAGACTCTTATAGCCACCACGCTTTATATAACAGCTATACAACCATTCTACAACCGCCATTTTGAGTCTTATATCCGCCATCCCCTATATATAAAATATACAAGCTGCTGGAACAATAATACAGCCGCCATTTTGAGTCTTATGGCCGCCATTTTTTACATAACAGCTGTATAAGCTGCTGGTACCATTCTACAGCCGCCATTTTTACTCTTTTAGCCGTTATCCGTTATAAAGCATCTATACAAGCTGGTGGAACCGTTCTACTGCCGCCATTTAGAGACTTATAGCCGCCATCTTTTATATAACAGCTATACAAGCTGCTGGACCCGTTCTACTGCCGCCATTTTGAGCCTTATAGCCGCCATCTTTTTTATAACAGCTATACAACCTACTGGAACAATAATAAAGCCGCCATTTTGAGTCTTATAGTCGCCATCTTTTATATAACAGCTGTAGAAACTGCTGGAACCATTCTACAGCCGCCATTTATATATATATATATATATATATATATAACATCTATACAAGCTGTACAACCTGCTGGAACAATAATACAGCCGCCATTTTGAGTCTTATGGCCGCCATTTTTTACATAACACCTATCGAAGCTGCTGGAACCGTAATACTGCCGCCATTTTGAGTCTTATAGCCGCCATCCTTTACATAACAGCTATACAAGTTGATGGAACCATAATCGGGCCTCCGTTTTGACTCTTATAGCCACCACGCTTTATGTAACAGCTATACAAGCTGCTGGGGCCATTTCACAGACGCCATTTTGAGTCTTATTGCCGCCATCTTTTAAATAAGACCTTAACAAGCTGGTGCCATCCTTTATATAACAGCTATACAAGCTGCTGGAACCATTCTAGAACCGCCATTTTGAGTCTTATATCCGCCATCCTTTATATATAAGATATACAAGCTGCTGGAACCATAATACAGCCGCCATTTTTGTTCTTATAGCCGCCATCTTTTATATAAGAGCTTAACAAGCTGGTGCCATCCTTTATATAACAGCTATACAAGCTGCTGGAACAATTCTACAACCGCCATTTTGAGTCTTATATCCGCCATCCTTTATAGATAAGATATACAAGCTGCTGGAACAATAATACAGCCGCCATTTTGAGTCTTATAGCCGCCATTTTTTACATAACAGCTGTAGAAGCTGCTGGAACCATTCTACAGCCGCCATTTTGACTCTTTTAGCCGTTATCCGTTATAAAGCATCTATACAAGCTGGTGGAACCGTTCTACTGCCGCCATTTTGAGACTTATAGCCGCCATCCTTTATATAACAGATATACAAGCTGCTGGAACCGTTCTACTGCCGCCATTTTGAGACTTATAGCCGCCATCCTTTTTATAACAGCTATACAACCTACTGAAACAATAATACAGCCGCCATTTTGAGTCTTATAGAAGCCATATAGTCCTTATAGTCCTTTATATTACAGCTGTAGAAGCTGCTGGAACCATTCTACAGCTGCCATTTTGACTCTTATAGCCGTTATCCTTTATATAACATCTATACAAGCTGGTAGAACCGTTCTACTGCCGCCATTTTGAGACTTATAGCCGCCATCCTTTATATAACAGCTATACAACCTACTGGAACAATAATACAGCCGCCATTTTGAGTCTCATAGTCGCCATCTTTTATATAACAGCTGTAGAAGCTCCTGGAACCATTCTACAGCCGCCATTTATATATATATATATATTTTGAGTCTTATAGCCGCCATTTTTTACATAACAGCTGTATAAGCTGCTGGTACCATTCTACAGCCGCCATTTTGCTCTTTTAGCCGTTATCCGTTATAAAGCATCTATACAAGCTGCTGGAACTGTTCTACTGCCGCCATTTTGAGACTTATAGCCGCCATCCGCTTTATAACAGCTATACAACCTGCTGGAACAATAAAACAGCCGCCATTTTGAGTCTTATAGCCGCCATTTTTTACATAACAGCTGTAGAAGCTGCTGGAACCATTCTACAGCCGCCATTTTGACTCTTTTAGCCGTTATCCGTTATAAAGCATCTATACAAGCTGGTGGAACCGTTCTACTGCCGCCATTTTGAGACTTATAGCCGCCATCCTTTATATAACAGATATACAAGCTGCTGGAACCGTTCTACTGCCGCCATTTTGAGACTTATAGCCGCCATCTTTTTTATAACAGCTATACAACCTACTGGAACAATAATACAGCCGCCATTTTGAGTCTTATAGTCGCCATCTTTTATATAACAGCTGTAGAAGCTGCTGGAACCATTCTACAGCCGCCATTTATATATATATATATAACATCTATACAAGCTGTACAACCTGCTGGAACAATAATACAGCCGCCATTTTGAGTCTTATGGCCGCCATTTTTTACATAACAGCTATCGAAGCTGCTGGAACCGTAATACTGCCGCCATTTTGAGTCTTATAGCCGCCATCCTTTACATAACAGCTATACAAGTTGATGGAACCATAATCGGGCCTCCGTTTTGACTCTTATAGCCACCACGCTTTATATAACAGCTATACAAGCTGCTGGGGCCATTTCACAGACGCCATTTTGAGTCTTATCGCCGCCATCTTTTATATAAGAGCTTAACAAGCTAGTGCCATCCTTTACATAACAGCTATACAAGCTGCTGGAACCATTCTACAACCGCCATTTTGAGTCTTATATCCGCCATCCCCTATATATTAAATATACAACCTGCTGGAACAATAATACAGCCGCCATTTTGAGTCTTATGGCCACCATTTTTTACATAACAGCTATCGAAACTGCTGGAACCATTCTACAGCCGCCATTTTGACTCTTTTAGCCGTTATCCGTTATAAAGCATCTATACAAGCTGGTGGAACCGTTCTACTGCCGCCATCCTTTATATAACAGCTATACAAGCTGCTGGAACCGTTCTACTGCCGCCATTTTGAGACTTATAGCCGCCATCCTTTTTATAACAGCTATATAACCTACTGAAACAATAATACAGCCGCCATTTTGAGTCTTATAGTCGCCATCCTTTATATTACAGCTGTAGAAGCTGCTGGAACCATTCTACAGCCGCCATTTTGACTCTTATAGCCGTTATCCTTTATATAACATCTATACAAACTGGTAGAACCGTTCTACTGCCACCATTTTGAGACTTATAGCCGCCATCCTTTATATAACAGCTATACAAGCTGCTGGACCCGTTCTACTGCCGCCATTTTGAGACCTATAGCCGCCGTCTTTTTTATAACAACTATACAACCTACTGGAACAATAATACAGCCGCCATTTTGAGTCTTATAGTCGCCATCTTTTATATAACAGCTGTAGAAGCTGCTGGAACCATTCTACAGCCGCCATTTATATATATATATATATAACATCTATACAAGCTGTACAACCTGCTGGAACAATAATACAGCTGCCATTTTGAGTCTTATGGCCGCCATTTTTTACATAACAGCTATACAAGTTGATGGAACCATAATCGGGCCTCCATTTTGAGTCTTATAGCCACCACGCTTTATTTAACAGCTATACAAGCTGCTGGGGCCATTTCACAGACGCCATTTTGAGTCTTATCGCCGCCATCTTTTAAATAAGACCTTTACAAGCTGGTGCCATCCTTTATATATAGCAGCTATACAAGCTGCTGGAACCATTCTAAATCTTATATCCGCCATCCTTAATACATAAGATATACAAGCTGCGGGAACCATAATACAGCCGCCATTTTTGTTCTTATAGCCGCCATCCTTTATATATAAGATATACAAGCTGCGGGAACCGTAATACTGCCGCCATTTTGAGTCTTATAGCCGCCATCCTTTACATAACAGCTATACAAGTTGATGGAACCATAATCGGGCCTCCATTTTGAGTCTTATAGCCACCACGCTTTATATAACAGCTATACAAGCTGCTGGGGCCATTTCACAGATGCCATTTTGAGTCTTATCGCCGCCATCTTTTAAATAAGACCTTAACAAGCTGGTGCCATCCTTTATATAACAGCTATACAAGCTGCTGGAACCATTCTACAACCGCCATTTTAAATCTTATATCCGCCATCCTTAATATATAAGATATACAAGCTGCTGGAACCATAATACAGCCGCCATTTTTGTTCTTATAGCCGCCATCTTTTATATAAAAGCTTAACAAGCTGGTGCCATCTTTTATATAACAGCTATACAAGCTGCTGGAACCATTCTACAACCGCCATTTTGAGTCTTATATCCGCCATCCTTTATATATAAGATATACAAGCTGCTGGAACAATAATACAGCCGCCATTTTGAGTCTTATGGCCGCCATTTTTTACATAACAGCTATCGAAGCTGCTCGAGCCGCCATTTTCGTTCTTATAGCCGCCATCATTTATATAACAGCTTACAAGCTGCTGGAACCGTTCTACTGCCGCCATTTTGAGACTTATAGCCGCCATCCTTTACATAACAGCTATACAAGCTGCTGGGACCATTTCACAGACGCCATTTTTTACATCATAGCGATACCAGCTGCTGGATCCGTAATTCTGCCGCCATTTTGAGTCGTATAGTCGCCATCCTTTATATAACAGCTATACAAGCTGCTGGAACTGTTCTACTTCCGCCATTTTAAGACTTATAGCCGCCATCCTTTTTATAACAGCTGTACAACCTGCTAAAAAAGAATAATACAGCCGCCATTTTGAGTCTTATGGCCGCCATTTTTTACGTAACAGCTATCGAAACTGCTGGAACCATTCTACAGCCGCCATTTTGACTCTTTTAGCCGTTGTTCGTTATATAACATCTATACAAGCTGGTGGAACCGTTCTACTGCCGCCATTTTGAGACTTATAGTCGCCATCCTTTATATAACAGCTATACAAGCTGCTGGAACCGTTCTACTGCCGCCATTTTGAGACTTATAGCCGCCATCCTTTTTATAACAGCTATACAACCTACTGGAACAATAATACAGCCGCCATTTTGAGTCTTATAGTCGCCATCTTTTATATAACAGCTGTAGAAGCTGCTGGAACCATTCTACAGCCGCCATTTTGACTCTTATAGCCGTTATCCTTTATATAACATCTATACAAGCTGGTAGAACCGTTCTACTGCCGCCATTTTGAGACTTAAAGCCGCCATCCTTTATATAACAGCTATACAAGCTGCTGGACCCGTTTTACTGCCGCCAGTTTGAGACTTATAGCCGCCATCTTTTTTATAACAGCTATACAACCTACTGGAACAATAATACAGCCGCCATTTTGAGTCTTATAGTCGCCATCTTTTATATAACAGCTGTAGAAGCTGCTGGAACCATTCTACAGCCGCCATTTATATATATATATATAACATCTATACAAGCTGTACAACCTGCTGGAACAATAATACAGCCGCCATTTTGAGTCTTATGGCCGCCATTTTTTACATAAGAGCTATCGAAGCTGCTGGAACCGTTCTACTGCCGCCATTTTGAGTCTTATAGCCGCCATCCTTTACATAACTACTATACAAGTTAATGGAACCATATTCGGGCCTCCGTTTTGACTCTTATAGCCACCACGATTTATATAACAGCTATACAAGCTGCTGGGGCCATTTCACAGACGCCATTTTGAGTCTTATCGCCGCCATCTTTTAAATAAGACCTTAACAAGCTGGTGCCATCCTTTATATAACAGCTATACAAGCTGCTGGAACCATTCTACAACCGCCATTTTGAGTCTTATATCTGCCATCCTTTATATATAAGATGTACAAGCTGCTGGAACCATAATACAGCCGCCATTTTTGTTCTTATAGCCGCCATCTTTTATATAAGAGCTTAACAAGCTGGTGCCATCCTTTATATAACAGCTATACAAGCTGCTGGAACCATTCTACAACCGCCATTTTGAGTCTTATATCCGCCATCCCCTATATATAAAATATACAAGCTGCTGGAACAATAATACAGCCGCCATTTTGAGTCTTATGGCCGCCATTTTTTACATAACAGCTATCGAAGCTGCTCGAACCGTAACACTGCCGCCATTTTCGTTCTTATAGCCGCCATCATTTATATAACAGCTTACAAGCTGCTGGAACCGTTCTACTGCCGCCATTTTGAGACTTATAGCCGCCATCCTTTACATAACAGCTATACAAGCTGCTGGGACCATTTCAGAGACGCCATTTTTTACATCATAGCTATAACAGCTGCTGGATCCGTAATTCTGCCGCCATTTTGAGTCCTATAGTCGCCATCGTTTCTATAACAGCTATATAAGCTGCAAGAATAATACAGCCGCAATTTTCGTTCTTATAGCCGCCATCCTTTATATAACAGCTATACAAGCTGCTGGAACTGTTCTACTGCCGCCATTTTGAGACTTAAAGCCGTCATCCTTTTTATAACAGCTGTACAACCTGCTGGAACAATAATACAGCCGCCATTTTGAGTCTTATGGCCGCCATTTTTTACATAACAGCTATCGAAACTGCTGGAACCATTCTACAGCCGCCATTTCGACTCTTTTAGCCGTTGTTCGTTATATAACATCTATACAAGCTGGTGGAACTGTTCTACTGCCGCCATTTTGAGACTTATAGCCGCCATCCTTTATATAGCAGCTATACAAGCTGCTGGAACCGTTCTACTGCCGCCATTTGAGACTTATAGCCGCCATCCTTTTTATAACAGCTATACAACCTACTGGAACAATAATACAGCCGCCATTTTGAGTCTTATAGTCGCCATCTTTTATATAACAGCTGTAGAAGCTGCTGGAACCATTCTACAGCCGCCATTTATATATATATATATAACATCTATACAAGCTGTACAACCTGCTGGAACAATAATACAGCCGCCATTTTGAGTCTTATGGCCGCCATTTTTTACATAACAGCTATCGAAGCTGCTGGTACCGTTCTACTGCCGCCATTTTGAGTCTTATAGCCGCCATCCTTTACATAACAGCTATACAAGTTAATGGAACCATATTCGGGCCTCCGTTTTGACTCTTATAGCCACCACGATTTATATAACAGCTATACAAGCTGCTGGGGCCATTTCACAGACGCCATTTTGAGTCTTATCGCCGCCATCTTTTAAATAAGACCTTAACAAGCTGGTGCCATCCTTTATATAACAGCTATACAAGCTGCTGGAACCATTCTACAACCGCCATTTTGAGTCTTATATCTGCCATCCTTTATATATAAGATATACAAGCTGCTGGAACCATAATACAGCCGCCATTTTTGTTCTTATAGCCGCCATCTTTTATATAAGAGCTTAACAAGCTGGTGCCATCCTTTATATAACAGCTATACAAGCTGCTGGAACCATTCTACAACCGCCATTTTGAGTCTTATATCCGCCATCCCCTATATATAAAATATACAAGCTGCTGGAACAATAATACAGCCGCCATTTTGAGTCTTATGGCCGCCATTTTTTACATTACAGCTATCGAAGCTGCTCGAACCGTAACACTGCCGCCATTTTCGTTCTTATAGCCGCCATCATTTATATAACAGCTTACAAGCTGCTGGAACCGTTCTACTGCCACCATTTTGAGACTTATAGCCGCCATCCTTTACATAACAGCTATACAAGCTGCTGGGACCATTTCACAGACGCCATTTTTTACATCATAGCTATAACAGCTGCTGGATCCGTAATTCTGCCGCCATTTTGAGTCCTATAGCCGCCATCGTTTCTATAACAGCTATACAAGCTGCAAGAATAAAACAGCCGCAATATTCGTTCTTATAGCCGCCATCCTTTATATAACAGCTATACAAGCTGCTGGAACTGTTCTACTGCCGCCATTTTGAGACTTATAGCCGTCATCCTTTTTATAACAGCTGTACAACCTGCTGGAACAATAATACAGCCGCCATTTTGAGTCTTATGGCCGCCATTTTTTACATAACAGCTATCGAAACTGCTGGAACCATTCTAAAGCCGCCATTTTGACTCTTTTAGCCGTTATTCGTTATATAACATCTATACAAGCTGGTGGAACTGTTCTACTGCCGCCATTTTGAGACTTATAGCCGCCATCCGTTTTATAACAGCTATACAACCTGCTGGAACAATAAAACAGCCGCCATTTCGTGTCTTATAGCCGCAGTTTTTTACATAACAGCTGTAGAAGCTGCTGGAACCATAGTACAGCCGCCATTTTTGTTCTTATAGCCGCCATCTTTTATATAAGAGCTTAACAAGCTGGTGCCATCCTTTATATAACAGCTATACAAGCTGCTGGAACCATTCTACAACCGCCATTTTGAGTCTTATATCCGCCATCCTTTATATAAAAGATATACAAGCTGCTGGAACAATAATACAGCCGCATTTTGAGTCTTATAGCCGCCATTTTTTACTTAACAGCTATACAAGTTGATGGAACCATAAACGGGCCTCCGTTTTGACTCTTATAGCCACCACCCTTTATATAACAGCTATACACGCTGCTGGAACCATTCTACAACTGCCATTTTGAGTCGTATAGCTGCCATCCTTTATATAACAGCTATACAAGCTGCTGGAACTGTTCTACTGCCGCCATTTTGAGACTTATAGCCGCCATCCTTTATATATAAGACATACAAGCTGCTGGAACAATAATACAGCCGCATTTTGAGTCTTATAGCCGCCATTTTTTACTTAACAGCTATACAAGTTGATGTAACCATAAACGGGCCTCCGTTTTGACTCTTATAGCCACCACCCTTTATATAACAGCTATACACGCTGCTGGAACCATTCTACAACCGCCATTTTGAGTCGTTTAGCTGCCATCGCTTCTATAACAGCTACACGAGCTGCTGGAACCGTTGTACTGCCGCCATTTTGAGTCTCAAAGCCGCCAATCTTTATATAACAGCTATCTGATAAACCATTCTAAAACCTCCATTTAGAGTCTTATAGCCGCCATCTTTTACATCATAGCTATACCAGCTGCTTGATCCGTAATTCTGCCGCCATTTTGAGTCGTATAGCCGCCATCCTTTCTATAACAGCTGTACAAGCTGCTAGAACCATAATACAGCCGCCATTTTCGTTCTTATACAAGCCGCAATTTTCATTCTTATAGCCGCCATCCTTTATATAACAGCTATACAAGCTGCTGGAACTGTTTTACTGCCGCCATTTTGCGACTTGTAGCCGCCATCCTTATTATAACAGCTTTACAACCTGCTGGAACAATAATACAGCCGCCATTTTGAGTCTTATAGCCGCCGTTTTTTACATAACAGCTGTAAAAGCTGCTGGAACCATTCTCCAGCCGCCATTTTGACTCTTTTAGCCGTTATCCTTTATATAACATCTATACAAGCTGGTGGAACCGTTCTACTGCCGCCATTTTGAGACTTATAGCCGCCATCCTTTACATAACAGCTATACAAGCTGCTGGAACCATTTAACAGACGCCATTTTTTACATCATAGCTATACCAGCTGCTGGATCCGTAATTCTGCCGCCATTTTGAGTCGTATAGCCGCCATCGTTTCTATAAAAGCTGTTCAATCTGCTAGAACCATAATACAGCCGCCGTTTTCGTTCTTATAGCCGCCATTCTTTATATAACAGCTTACAAGCTGCTGGAACCGTTCTACTGCCGCCATTTTGAGACTTATAGCCGGCATCCTTTACATAACAGCTATACAAGCTGCTGGGACCATTTCGCAGACGCCATTTTTTACATCATAGCCATACCAGCTGCTGGATATGTAATTCTGCCGCCATCGTTTCTATAACAGCTATACAAGCTGCTGGAAGCATAATACAGCCGCAGTTTTCGTTCTTATAGCCGCCATCCTTTATATAACAGCTATACAAGCTGCTGGAACTGTTCTACTGCCGCCATTTTGATACTTATAGCCGCCATCCTTTTTATAACAGCTATACAACCTGCTGGAACAATAATACAGCCGCCATTTTGAGTCTTATGGCCGCCATCCTTTATATAACAGCTTACAAGCTGCTGGAACCGTTCTACTGCCGCCATTTTGAGACTTATAGCCGCCATCCTTTATATAACAGCTTACAAGCTGCTGGAACCGTACTACTGCCGCCATTTTGAGACTCATAGCCGCCATCCATTACATAACAGCTATACAAGCTGCTGGGACCATTTCACAGACGCCATTTTTTAACTCATAGCTATACCAGCTGCTGGATCCGTAATTCTGCCGCCATTTTGAGTCGTGTAGTCGCCATCGTTTCTATAACAGCTATACAAGCTGCAAGAACCATAATACAGCCGCAATTTTCGTTCTTATAGCCGCCGTCCTTTATATAACAGCTATACAAGCTGCTGGAACTGTTCTACTTCCGCCATTTTGAGACTTATAGCCGCTATCCTTTTTATAACAGCTGTACAACGTGCTGGAACAATAATACAGCCGCCATTTTGAGTCTTATGGCCGCCATTTTTTACATAACAGCTATCGAAACTGCTGGAACCATTCTACAGCCGCCATTTTGACTCTTTTAGCCGTTATCCGTTATATAACATCTATACAAGCTGGTGGAACTGTTCTACTGCCGCAACTTTGAGACTTATAGCTGCCATCCTTTATATAACAGCTATACAAGCTGCTGGAACTGTTCTACTGCCGCCATTTTGAGACTTATAGCCGCCATCCTTTTTATAACAGCTATACAACCTACTGGAACAGTAATACAGCCGCCATTTTGGGTCTTATAGTCGCCATCTTTTATATAACAGCTGTAGAAGCTGCTGCAACCATTCTACAGCCGTAATTTTGACTCTTATAGCCGTTATCCTTTATATAACATCTATACAAGCTGGTAGAACCGTTCTTCTGCCGCCATTTTGAGACTTAAAGCCGCCATCCTTTTTATAACAGCTGTACAACCTGCTGGAACAACAATTCAGCCGCCATTTTGAGTCTTATGGCCGCCATTTTTTACATAACAGCTATCGAAACTGCTGGAACCGTAATACTGCCGCCATCCTTTACATAACAGCTATACAAGTTGATGTACTCGTATTTGAGTCGTATAGCTGCCATCGCTTCTATAACAGCTACACGAGCTGCTGGAACCGTTGTACTTTCGCCATTTTAAATCTCAAAGCAGCCATTCTTTATATAACAGCTATACAATCTGATAAACAATTCTAAAACCGCCATTTTGAGTCTTATAGCTGCCATCTTTTACATCATAGCTATACCAGCTGCTGGATCCGTAATTCTGCCGCCATTTTGAGTCGTATAGCCGCCATCATTTCTATAACAGCTGTAAAAGCTGCTAGAAACTTAATACAGCCGCCATTTTCGTTCTTATACAAGCCGCAATTTTCGTTCTTATAGCCGCCATCCTCTATATAACAGCTATACAAGCTGCTGGAACTGTGCTACTGCCGCCATTTTGAGACTTGTAGCCGCCATCATTATTATAACAGCTATACAACCTG
Source organism: Drosophila paulistorum (assembly GCA_018152135.1). NCBI lineage: Eukaryota > Metazoa > Arthropoda > Insecta > Diptera > Drosophilidae > Drosophila > Drosophila paulistorum. The sequence continues at coordinate 794,795 of JAECXG010000159.1, forward strand.
CTGGAACAATAATACAGCCGCCATTTTGAGTCTTATAGCCGCCATCTTTTACATCATAGCTTTACCAGCTGCTGGATCCGTAATTCTGCCGCCATTTTGAGTCGTATAGCCGCCATCATTTCTATAACAGGTGTACAAGCTGCTAGAAACATAATACAGCCGCCATTTTCGTTCTTATACAAGCCGCAATTTTCGTTCTTATAACCGCCATCCTTTATATAACATCTATACAAGCTGGTGGAACCGTACTACTGCCGCCATTTTGAGACTTATAGCCGCCATCCTTTACATAACAGCTATACAAGCTGCTGGAACCATTTCACAGACGCAATTTTTTACATCATAGCTATACCAGCTGCTGGATCCGTAATTCTGCCGCCTTTTTGAGTCGTATAGCCGCCATCGTTTCTATAACAGCTGTGCAAACTGCTAGAACCATAATACAGCCGTTTTCGTTCTTATAGCCGCCATCCTTTATATAACAGCTTACAAGCTGCTGGAACCGTTCTACTGCCGCCATTTTGAGACTTATAGCCGGCATCCTTTATATAACAGCTATACAAGCTGCTGGGACCATTTCGCAGACGCCATTTTTTACATCATAGCTATACCAGCTGCTGGATCCGTAATTCTGCCGCCATCGTTTCTATAACAGCTATACAAGCTGCTAGAAGCATAATACAGCCGCAATTTTCGTTCTTATAGCCGCCATCCTTTATATAACAGCTATACAAGCAGTTATAGCCACCATCCTTTTTATAACAGCTGTACAACCTGCTGGAACAATAATACAGCCGCCATTTTGAGTCTTATGGCCGCCATTTTTTACATAACAGCTATCGAAACTGCTGGAACCATTCTACAGCCGCCATCCTTTACATAACAGCTATACAAGTTGATGTACTCGTATTTGAGTCGTATAGCTGCCATCGCTTCTATAACAGCTACACGAGCTGCTGGAACCGTTGTACTTTCGCCATTTTAAATCTCAAAGCAGCCATTCTTTATATAACAGCTATACAATCTGATAAACCATTCTAAAACCGCCATTTTGAGTCTTATAGCTGCCATCTTTTACATCATAGCTATACCAGCTGCTGGATCCGTAATTCTGCCGCCATTTTGAGTCGTATAGCCGCCATCATTTCTATAACAGCTGTAAAAGCTGCTAGAAACTTAATACAGCCGCCATTTTCGTTCTTATACAAGCCGCAATTTTCGTTCTTATAGCCGCCATCCTCTATATAACAGCTATACAAGCTGCTGGAACTGTGCTACTGCCGCCATTTTGAGACTTGTAGCCGCCATCATTATTATAACAGCTATACAACCTGCTGGAACAATAATACAGCCGCCATTTTGAGTCTTATAGCCGCCATCTTTTACATCATAGCTTTACCAGCTGCTGGATCCGTAATTCTGCCGCCATTTTGAGTCGTATAGCCGCCATCATTTCTATAACAGGTGTACAAGCTGCTAGAAACATAATACAGCCGCCATTTTCGTTCTTATACAAGCCGCAATTTTCGTTCTTATAACCGCCATCCTTTATATAACATCTATACAAGCTGGTGGAACCGTACTACTGCCGCCATTTTGAGACTTATAGCCGCCATCCTTTACATAACAGCTATACAAGCTGCTGGAACCATTTCACAGACGCAATTTTTTACATCATAGCTATACCAGCTGCTGGATCCGTAATTCTGCCGCCTTTTTGAGTCGTATAGCCGCCATCGTTTCTATAACAGCTGTGCAAACTGCTAGAACCATAATACAGCCGTTTTCGTTCTTATAGCCGCCATCCTTTATATAACAGCTTACAAGCTGCTGGAACCGTTCTACTGCCGCCATTTTGAGACTTATAGCCGGCATCCTTTATATAACAGCTATACAAGCTGCTGGGACCATTTCGCAGACGCCATTTTTTACATCATAGCTATACCAGCTGCTGGATCCGTAATTCTGCCGCCATCGTTTCTATAACAGCTATACAAGCTGCTAGAAGCATAATACAGCCGCAATTTTCGTTCTTATAGCCGCCATCCTTTATATAACAGCTATACAAGCAGTTATAGCCACCATCCTTTTTATAACAGCTGTACAACCTGCTGGAACAATAATACAGCCGCCATTTTGAGTCTTATGGCCGCCATTTTTTAAATAACAGCTATCGAAACTGCTGGAACCATTCTACAGCCGCCATTTTGACTCTTTTAGCCGTTATCCGTTATATAACATCTATACAAGCTGGTGGAACTGTTCTACTGCCGCCATTTTGAGACTTATAGCCGCCATCCTTTATATAACAGCTATACAAGCTGCTGGAACCGTTCTACTGCCACCATTTTGAGACTTATAGCCGCCATCCTTTTTATAACAGCTATACAACCTACTGGAACAGTAATACAGCCGCCATTTTGGGTCTTTCAGTCGCCATCTTTTATATAACAGCTGTAGAAGCTGCTGGAACCATTCTACAGCCGCCATTTTGTCTCTTATAGCCGTTATCCTTTATATAACATCTATACAATCTGGTGGAACCGTTCTACTGCCACTATTTTGAGACTTAAAGCCGCCATCCTTTTTATAACAGCTGTACAACCTGCTGGAACAATAATACAGCCGCCATTTTGAGTCTTATGGCCGCCATTTTTTACATAACAGCTATCGAAACTGCTGGAACCGTAATACTGCCGCCATTTTGAGTCTTATAGCCGCCATCCTTTACATAACAGCTATACAAGTTGATGTAACCATAATCGGGCCTCCGTTTTGACTCTTATAGCCACCACCCTTTGTAAAACAGCTATACAAGCTGCTGGGCCATTACACAGACGCCATTTTGAGTCTTATCGCCGCCATCTTTTAAATAAGAGCTTAACAAGCTGGTGCCATCCTTTATATAACAGCTATACAAGCTGCTGGAACCATTCTACAACCGCCATTTTGAGTCTTATATCCGCCATCCTTTATATATAAGACATACAAGCTGCTGGAACAATAATACAGCCTTATTTTGAGTCTAATAGCCGCCATTTTTTATTTAACAGCTATACAAGTTGATGGAACCATAATCGGGCCTCCGTTTTGACTCTTATAGCCACCACCCTTTATATAACAGCTATACACGCTGCTGGAACCATTCTACAACCGCCATTTTGAGTCGTATAGCTGCCATCGCTTCTATAACAGCTACACGAGCTGCTGGAACCGTTGTACTGCCGCCATTTTAAATCTCAAAGCCGCAATTCTTTTTATAACAGCTATACAATCTGATAATCTGAGTCTTATAGCCGCCATCTTTTACATCATAGCTATACCAGCTGCTAGAAACATAATACAGTCACCGTTTTGAGTCTTATGGCCGCCATCTTTTACATTACAGCTATGCAAGCTGCAGGAACCACAATACAGCCGCCATTTGGAGTCTTAGGGCCGACATTCTTTCCATATAAGCTATCGAAGCTGCTGAAACCGTAATACTGCCGCCATTTTAAGTCTTTTAGCCGCTATCCTTTACATAACAGCTATACAAGTTGATTAAACCATAAACGGGCTTCCACTTTGACTCTTATAGCCACCATCCTTTATATAACAGCTATACAAGCTGCTGGAATCGGTCGTCTGTCGCCATTTTTAGTCTTATAGCCGCCATCTTTTATATAACAGATATACAAGCTGCTGAAACCACAGTACAGCCGACATTTTGAGTCTACTGGCCGTCATCCTTTACATCATAGCTATTCAAGCTGTTGGATCCGTAATACTGCCGCTTTTTGAGTCGTATAGCCGCTATCCTTTACATAACAGCTATACAAGTTGATGGAACCATAATCGGGCCTCCACTTTGACTCTTATAGCAACCATCCTTTATGTATCAGCTATACAAGCTGCTGGAACTGTTCTTCTGCCGCCATTTTTAGTCTTAGAGTCGCCATCTTTAACATAACAGCTATACAAGCTGCTGGAACCATAATACAGCCGCCATTTTGAGTTTTATAGCCGCCATCCTTTACATAGCAGCTATACAAGTTGATGGAACCGTTCTACTGCCGCCATTTTGAGTCTTATATCCACCATCCTTTTTATTATATCTACACAACCTGCTGGAACCATATTACAGCCGCCATTTTGAGTCTTATGGCCGCCATCTTGAGTCTGCTGGCCGTCATCCTTTACATCATAGCTATTCAAGCTGTTGGATCCGTAATACTGCCGCCATTTTGAGTCGTATAGCCGCTATCCTTTACATAACAGCTATACAAGTTGATGGAACCATAATCGGGCCTCCACTTTGACTCTTATAGCAACCATCCTTTATACAACAGCTATACAAGCTGCTGGAACTGTTCTTTTGCCGCCATTTTTAGTCTTAGAGTCGCCGTCTTTAACATAACAGCTATACGAGCTGCTGGAACCATAATACAGCCGCCATTTTGAGTCTTATAGCCGCCATCCTTTACATAACAGCTATACAAGTTGATGGAACCGTTCTACTGCCGCCATTTTGAGTCTTATAGCCAACATCCTTTTTATTATATCTACACAACCTGCTGGAACCATAATACAGCCGCCATTTTAAGTCTTATGGCCGCCATTTTTTACAAAACAGCTATCGAAGCTGCTGGAACCGTAATAATGGTGCCATTTTGAGTCTTATAGCAGCCATTTTGAGAATTTACATAACAGCTATACAAGTTGATGGAACTACAATCGGGCCTCCATTTTGACTCTTATTGCCACCATCCTTTACATAACAGCATACAAGCTGCTGGGACCATTCTACAGCGTCCATTTTGAGTCTTATAGCCACCATCCTTTATATATTTCGAGTCGTATAGCCGCCATCCTTTACATAACAGCTATGCAAGCTGCTGGAACCATAATACAGCCGCCATTTGGAGTCTTAGTGCCGACATTTTTTCCATATCAGCTATCGAAGCTGCTGGAACCGTAATACTGCCGCCATTTTAAGTCTTATAGCCGCTATCCTTTACATAACAGCTATACAAGTTGATGGAACCATAATCGGTCCTCCGTTTTGACTCTTATAGCCACCATTCTTTTTATAACAGCTATACAAGCTGCTGGGACCATTTCACAGACGCCGTTTTGAGTCTTATAGACGCCATCTGTTATATAAGAGCTTAACAAGCTGGTGCCATTCTTTATATAACAGCTATACAAACTGCTGGAACCATTCTAAAACCGCCATTTTGAGTCTTATATCCGCCATTCCTTATATATAAGATATACAAGCTGCTGGAACCATAATACAGCCGCCATTTTCGTTCTTATTGCCACCATCCTTTATATAAGAGCTTAACAAGCTGGTGCCATCCTTTATATAACAGCTATACACGCTGCTGGAACCATTCTACAACCGTCATTTTGAGTATTATAGCCGCCATCCTTTATATATTGGGTATACAAGCTGCTGGTACCGTTCTACTTCCGCCATTTTGAGTCTCATAGCCGCCATCTTTTATGTAACTGCTATACAAGCTGCTGGAACCATAACACAGCCGCCATTTTGAGTTATATGGCCGTCATCCTTTACATAACAGCTACAGAAGCTGCTGGAATCGTAATACTGGCGCCATTTTGGGTCGTGTAGCCGCCATCGTTTCTATAACAATTATACGAGCTGCTGGAACCATTCTACAAGCGAAATTTTGAGTCTTATAGCCGCCATCCTTTATATAACAGCTATTCAAGCTGCTGGAACCATAATACAGCCGCCATTTTGAGTCTGCTGGCCGTCATCCTTTTTATAATAGCTACACAACCTGCTGGAACCATATTACAGCCGCCATTTTGAGTCTTATGCCGCCATCTTTTACATTACAGCTATCGAAGCTGCTGGAACCGTATTACTACCACCATTTTGAGTCTTATAGCAGCCATCCTTTACATAACAGCTATACAAGTTGATAAAACTACAATCGGGCCTCCATTTTGACTCTAATTGCCACCATCTTTTATATAACAGCTATACAAGCTGGAACCGTTCTACTTCCGCCATTTTGAGTCTCATAGCCGCCATCTTTTATATAACAGCTATACAAGCTGCTGGAACCATAACACAGCCGCCATTTTGAGTTATATGGCCGTCATCCTTTACATAACAGCTGCAGAAGCTGCTGGAATCGTAATACTGGCGCCATTTTGGGTCGTGTAGCCGCCATTGTTTTTATAACAAGTATACGAGCTGCTGGAACCATTCTACAAGCGAAATTTTCAGTCTTATAGCTGCCATCCTTTATATAACAGCTATTCAAGCTGCTGGAACCATATTACAGCCGCCATTTTGAGTCTGCTGGCCGTCATCCTTTTTATAATAGCTACACAACCTGCTGGAACCATAATACAGCCGCCATTTTGAGTCTTATGGCCGCCATCTTTTACATTACAGCTATCGAAGCTGCTGGGACCATTCTACAGCGTCCATTTTGAGTCTTATAGCCACCATCCTTTATAAATTTCGAGTCGTATAGCCGCCATCCTTTACATAACAGCTATGCAAGCTGCAGGAACCACAATACAGCCGCCATTTGGAGTCTTAGGGCCGACATTCTTTCCATATAAGCTATCGAAGCTGCTGAAACCGTAATACTGCCGCCAATTTAAGTCTTTTAGCCGCTATCCTTTACATAACAGCTATACAAGTTGATGGAACTACAATCGGGCCTCCATTTTGACTCTTATTGCCACCATCCTTTATATACCAGCTATACAAGCTGCTGGAACCATTTTACAGTCGCCATTTTGAGACTCATAGCCGCCATCTTTTTTATAACAGCTATACAAGCTGCTGGAACCGTTCTTCTGCCGCCATTTTAAGTCTTATAGCCGCCGTCCTTTACATAACAGCTATACAAGTTGATGGAACCGTTCTACTGCTGCCATTTTGAGTCTTATAGCCACCATCCTTTTTATAATAGCTACACGACCTGCTAGAAACATAATACAGTCGCCGTTTTGAGTCTTATGGCCGCCATCTTTTACATTACAGCTATACAAGTTGATGGAACCATAATCGGGTCTACGTTTTGACTCTTATAGCCACCATCCTTTATATAACAGCTATACAAGCTGCTGGAACCATTCTACAACCGCCATTTTGAGTCTTATATCCGCCATCATTTTTATAACAGCTATACAACCTGCTGGAACCATAATACAGCCGCTATTTTGAGTCTTATAGCCGCCATCCTTTACATAACGGGTATACAAGCTGCTGGAACCGTTCTACTGACGCCATTTTGAGGCTCATAGCCGCCATCCTTTATATAACAGCTATACAAGCCGCTGGAGCCATAATACAGCCGCCATTTTGAGTCTTATAGCCGCCATCCTTTACATAACAGCTATACAAGTTGATGGAACCATAATCGGGCCTACATTTTGACTCTTATATCCACCATCCTTTATATACCAGCTATCCAAGCTGCTGGAACCATTCTACAACCGCCATTTTGAGTCTCATAGCCGCCATCCTTTATATAACAGCTATGCAAGCCGCTGGAGCCATAATACAGCCGCAATTTTGAGTCTTATAGCCGTCATCCTTTACATAACAGCTATACAAGTTGATGGAACCATAATCGGGACTACATTTTGACTCTTATAGCCACCATCCTTTATCCTTGAGTCTTATATCCGCCATCCTTTTTATAACAGCTATACAAGCTGCTGGAACCATAATACAGCCGCAATTTTGAGTCTCATAGCCGCCATCTCTTACCTAACAGCTATATAAGTTGACGGAACCATAATCGGGCCTCCATTATGACTCTTATAGCCACCATCCTTTATATAACAGCTATCGAAGCTGCTGGAACCCATTCATAGCCGCCATTTTGAGTCTTGTAGCCGCCATCTTTTATATAACAGCTAAACAAGCTGCTGGAACCATAATACAGCCGCCATTTTGAGTCTTATAGCCGCCATCCTTTACATAACAGCTATAGAAGTTGATGGAACCATAATCAGGCCTCCGTTTTGACTCTTATAGCCACCATCCTTTATATAACAGCTATACAAGCTGCTGGAACCATTCTACAACCGCCATTTTGAGTCTTATATCCGCCAACCTTTTTATAACAGCTATACAACGTGCTGGAACCATAATACAGCCGCCATTTTGAGTCTTATAGCCGCCATCCTTTACCTAACAGCTATACAAGTTGATGGAACCATAATCGGGCCTCCGTTTTGCCTCTTATAGCCACCATCCTTTATATAACAGCTATACAAGCTGCTGGAACCATTCTACAACCGCCATTTTGAGTCTTATATCCGCCATCCTTTTTATAACAGCTATACACCTGCTGGAACCATAATACAGCCGCCATTTTGAGTCTTATGGCCGCCATCTTTTGCATTACAGCTATCGAAGCTGCTGGAACCTTAATACTGCCGCCATTTTGAGTTTTATAGGAGCCATCCTTTACATAACAGCTATACACCTGCTGGCACCATAATACAGCCGCCATTTTGAGTCTTATGGCCGCCATCTTTTGCATTACAACTATCGAAGCTGCTGGAACCTTAATACTGCCGCCATTTTGAGTCTTATAGGAGCCATCCTTTACATAACAGCTATACAAGTTGATGGAACCATAATCGGTCCTCCGTTTTGACTCTTATAGCCACCATTCTTTTTATAACAGCTATACAAGCTGCTGGGACCATTTCACAGCCGCCGTTTTGAGTCTTATAGACGCCATCTGTTATATAAGAGCTTAACAAGCTGGTGCCATTCTTTATATAACAGCTATACAAACTGCTGGAACCGTTCTACAACCGCCATTTTGAGTCTCATAGCCGCCATCCTTTATATAACAGCTATGCAAGCCGCTGGAGCCATAATACAGCCGCCATTTTGAGTCTTGTAGCCGCCATCTTTTATATAACAGCTAAACAAGCTGCTGGAACCATAATACAGCCGACATTTTGAGTCTACTGGCCGTCATCCTTTACATCATAGCTATTCAAGCTGTTGGATCCGTAATACTGCCGCCATTTTGAGTCGTATAGCCGCCATCCTTTACATAACAGCTATACAAGTTGATGGAACCATAATCGGGCCTACATTTTGACTCTTATAGCCACCATCCTTTATATACTAGCTATACAAGCTGCTGGAACCATTCTACAACCGCCATTTTGAGTCTCATAGCCGCCATCCTTTATATAACAGCTATGCAACCCGCTGGAGCCATAATACAGCCGCCATTTTGAGTCTCATAGCCGCTATCCTTTATATAACAGCTATGCAAGCCGCTGGAGCCATAATACAGCCGCCATTTTGAGTCTCATAGCCGCCATCCTTTATATAACAGCTATGCAAGCCGCTGGAGCCATAATACAGCCGCCATTTTGAGTCTTGTAGCCGCCATCTTTTATATAACAGCTAAACAAGCTGCTGGAACCATAATACAGCCGACATTTTGAGTCTACTGGCCGTCATCCTTTACATCATAGCTATTCAAGCTGTTGGATCCGTAATACTGCCGCCATTTTGAGTCGTATAGCCGCCATCCTTTACATAACAGCTATACAAGTTGATGGAACCATAATCGGGCCTCCACTTTGACTCTTATAGCAACCATCCTTTATGTATCAGCTATACAAGCTGCTGGAACTGTTCTTCTGCCGCCATTTTTAGTCTTAGAGTCGCCGTCTTTAACATAACAGCTATACGAGCTGCTGGAACCATAATACAGCCGCCATTTTGAGTCTTATAGCCGCCATCCTTTACATAACAGCTATACAAGTTGATGGAACCATAATCGGGCCTACATTTTGACTCTTATAGCCACCATCCTTTATATACTAGCTATACAAGCTGCTGGAACCATTCTACAACCGCCATTTTGAGTCACATAGCCGCCATCCTTAATATAACAGCTATACAAGCTGCTGGAACCATAATATAGCCGCCATTTTGAGTTTTATAGCCGCCATCCTTTACATAGCAGCTATACAAGTTGATGGAACCGTTCTACTGCCGCCATTTTGAGTCTTATATCCACCATCCTTTTTATTATATCTACACAACCTGCTGGAACCATATTACAGCCGCCATTTTGAGTCTTATGGCCGCCATCTTGAGTCTGCTGGCCGTCATCCTTTACATCATAGCTATTCAAGCTGTTGGATCCGTAATACTGCCGCCATTTTGAGTCGTATAGCCGCTATCCTTTACATAACAGCTATACAAGTTGATGGATCCATAATCGGGCCTCCACTTTGACTCTTATAGCAACCATCCTTTATACAACAGCTATACAAGCTGCTGGAACTGTTCTTCTGCCGCCATTTTTAGTCTTAGAGTCGCCGTCTTTAACATAACAGCTATACGAGCTGCTGGAACCATAATACAGCCGTCATTTTGAGTCTTATAGCCGCCATCCTTTACATAACAGCTATACAAGTTGATGGAACCGTTCTACTGCCGCCATTTTGAGTCTTATAGCCAACATCCTTTTTATTATATCTACACAACCTGCTGGAACCATAATACAGCCGCCATTTTAAGTCTTATGGCCGCCATTTTTTACAAAACAGCTATCGAAGCTGCTGGAACCGTAATAATGGTGCCATTTTGAGTCTTATAGCAGCCATCCTTTACATAACAGCTATACAAGTTGATGGAACTACAATCGGGCCTTCATTTTGACTCTTATTGCCACCATCCTTTATATAACAGCATACAAGCTGCTGGGACCATTCTACAGCGTCCATTTTGAGTCTTATAGCTACCATCCTTTATATATTTCGAGTCGTATAGCCACCATCCTTTACATAACAGCTATGCAAGCTGCTGGAACCATAATACAGCCGCCATTTGGAGTCTTAGGGCCGACATTTTTTCCATATCAGCTATCGAAGCTGCTGGAACCGTAATACTGCCGCCATTTTAAGTCTTATAGCCGCTATCCTTTACATAACAGCTATACAAGTTGATGGAACGATAATCGGTCCTCCGTTTTGACTCTTATAGCCACCATTCTTTTTATAACAGCTATACAAGCTGCTGGGACCATTTCACAGACGCCGTTTTGAGTCTTATAGACGCCATCTGTTATATAAGAGCTTAACAAGCTGGTGCCATTCTTTATATAACAGCTATACAAACTGCTGGAACCATTCTAAAACCGCCATTTTGAGTCTTATATCCGCCATTCCTTATATATAAGATATACAAGCTTCTGGAACCATAATACAGCCGCCATTTTCGTTCTTATAGCCACCATCCTTTATATAAGAGCTTAACAAGCTGGTGCCATCCTTTATATAACAGCTATACACGCTGCTGGAACCATTCTACAAACGTCATTTTGAGTATTATAGCCGCCATCCTTTATATATTGGGTATACAAGCTGCTGGTACCGTTCTACTTCCGCCATTTTGAGTCTCATAGCCGCCATCTTTTATATAACTGCTATACAAGCTGCTGGAACCATAACACAGCCGCCATTTTGAGTTATATGGCCGTCATCCTTTACATAACAGCTACAGAAGCTGCTGGAATCGTAATACTGGCGCCATTTTGGGTTGTGTAGACGCCATCGTTTCTATAACAATTATACGAGCTGCTGGAACCATTCTACAAGCGAAATTTTGAGTCTTATAGCCGCCATCCTTTATATAACAGCTATTCAAGCTGCTGGAACCATAATACAGCCGCCATTTTGAGTCTGCTGGCCGTCATCCTTTTTATAATAGCTACACAACCTGCTGGAACCATATTACAGCCGCCATTTTGAGTCTTATGGCCGCCATCTTTTACATTACAGCTATCGAAGCTGCTGGAACCGTATTACTACCACCATTTTGAGTCTTATAGCAGCCATCCTTTACATAACAGCTATACAAGTTGATAAAACTACAATCGGGCCTCCATTTTGACTCTAATTGCCACCATCTTTTATATAACAGCTATACAAGCTGGAACCGTTCTACTTCCGCCATTTTGAGTCTCATAGCCGCCATCTTTTATATAACAGCTATACAAGCTTCTAGCACCATAACACAGCCGCCATTTTGAGTTATATGGCCGTCATCCTTTACATAACAGCTGCAGAAGCTGCTGGAATCGTAATACTGGCGCCATTTTGGGTCGTGTAGCCGCCATTGTTTCTATAACAAGTATACGAGCTGCTGGAACCATTCTACAAGCGAAATGTTGAGTCTTATAGCCGCCATCCTTTATATAACAGCTATTCAAGCTGCTGGAACCATATTACAGCCGCCATTTTGAGTCTGCTGGCCGTCATCCTTTTTATAATAGCTACACACCCTGCTGGAACCATAATACAGCCGCCATTTTGAGTCTTATGGCCGCCATCTTTTACATTACAGCTATCGAAGCTGCTGGGACCATTCTACAGCGTCCATTTTGAGTCTTATAGCCACCATCCTTTATAAATTTCGAGTCGTATAGCCGCCATCCTTTACATAACAGCTATGCAAGCTGCAGGAACCACAATACAGCCGCCATTTGGAGTCTTAGGGCCGACATTCTTTCCATATAAGCTATCGAAGCTGCTGAAACCGTAATACTGCCGCCATTTTAAGTCTTTTAGCCGCTATCCTTTACATAACAGCTATACAAGTTGATGGAACTACAATCGGGCCTCCATTTTGACTCTTATTGCCACCATCCTTTATATACCAGCTATACAAGCTGCTGGAACCATTTTACAGTCGCCATTTTGAGACTCATAGCCGCCATCTTTTTTATAACAGCTATACAAGCTGCTGGAACCGTTCTTCTGCCGCCATTTTAAGTCTTATAGCCGCCATCCTTTACATAACAGCTATACAAGTTGATGGAACCGTTCTACTGCTGCCATTTTGAGTCTTATAGCCACCATCCTTTTTATAATAGCTACACAACCTGCTAGAAACATAATACAGTCGCCGTTTTGAGTCTTATGGCCGCCATCTTTTACATTACAGCTATACAAGTTGATGGAACCATAATCGGGTCTACGTTTTGACTCTTATAGCCACCATCCTTTATATAACAGCTATACAAGCTGCTGGAACCATTCTACAACCGCCATTTTGAGTCTTATATCCGCCATCATTTTTATAACAGCTATACAACCTGCTGGAACCATAATACAGCCACTATTTTGAGTCTTATAGCCGCCATCCTTTACATAACGGGTATACAAGCTGCTGGAACCGTTCTACTGACGCCATTTTGAGGCTCATAGCCGCCATCCTTTATATAACAGCTATACAAGCCGCTGGAGCCATAATACAGCCGCCATTTTGAGTCTTATAGCCGCCATCCTTTACATAACAGCTATACAAGTTGATGGAACCATAATCGGGCCTACATTTTGACTCTTATATCCACCATCCTTTATATACCAGCTATACAAGCTGCTGGAACCATTCTACAACCGCCATTTTGAGTCTCATAGCCGCCATCCTTTATATAAGAGCTATGCAAGCCGCTGGAGCCATAATACAGCCGCCATTTTGAGTCTTATAGCCGTCATCCTTTCCATAACAGCTATAGAAGTTGATGGAACCATAATCGGGACTACATTTTGACTCTTATAGCCACCATCCTTTTTCCTTGAGTCTTATATCCGCCATCCTTTTTATAACAGCTATACAAGCTGCTGGAACCATAATACAGCCGCAATTTTGAGTCTTATAGCCGCCATCTCTTACCTAACAGCTATATAAGTTGACGGAACCATAATCGGGCCTCCATTATGACTCTTATAGCCACCATCCTTTATATAACAGCTATCGAAGCTGCTGGAACCCATTCATAGCCGCCATTTTGAGTCTTGTAGCCGCCATCTTTTATATAACAGCTAAACAAGCTGCTGGAACCATAATACAGCCGCCATTTTGAGTCTTATAGCCGCCATCCTTTACATAACAGCTATAGAAGTTGATGGAACCATAATCAGGCCTCCGTTTTGACTCTTATAGCCACCATCCTTTATATAACAGCTATACAAGCTGCTCGAACCATTCTACAACCGCCATTTTGAGTCCTTTATCTGCCAACCTTTTTATAACAGCTATACAACCTGCTGGAACCATAATACAGCCGCCATTTTGAGTCTTATAGCCGCCATCCTTTACCTAACAGCTATACAAGTTGATGGAACCATAATCGGGCCTCCGTTTTGCCTCTTATAGCCACCATCCTTTATATAACAGCTATACAAGCTGCTGGAACCATTCTACAACCGCCATTTTGAGTTTTATATCCGCCATCCTTTTTATAACAGCTATACACCTGCTGGAACCATAAAGGATGGCTCCTATAAGACTCAAAATGGCGGCAGTATTAAGGTTCCAGCAGCTTCGATAGCTGTAATGCAAAAGATGGCGGCCATAAGACTCAAAATGGCGGCTGTATTATCTTATCTTATCTGTTATGTAACAGCTATACAAGTTGAAGGAACCATAATCGGGCCTCCATTTTGACTCTTATAGCCACCATCCTTTATATAACAGCTACGTGCAAAATTTCAGCTCTGTAGCTCTTACGGTCTCGGAGGAGTTCGCGTTGATCCAGACGGACGGACGGACGTCTCGTCGTGCTGATCAAGAATATATATACTTTATATGGTCTGAGATGCTTCGTTCTATGCGTTGCACACTTCTGACCAAAATTAATATACCCTTTTTGCAAGGGTATATAGAGCCGCCATTTTGAGTCTTATGGCCGCCATCTTTTACATTACAGCTATCGAAGCTGCTGGAACCGTAATACTGCCGCCATTTTGAGTCTTATATCAGCCATCCTTTACATAACAGCTATACAAGTTGATGGAACTACAATCGGGCCTCCATTTGGACTCTAATAGCCACCATCCTTTATATAACAGCTATATAAGCTGCTGGAATCGTTCTTCTGCCGCCATTTTCGTTCTTATAGCCACCATCCTTTATATAAGAGCTTAACAAGCTGGTGCCATTTTTTAGACAACAGCTATACACGCTGCTGGAACCATTCTACAACCGCCATTTTGAGTATTATAGCCGCCGTCTTTTATATAATGGGTATACAAGCTGCTGGAACCGTTCTACTGACGCCATTTTGAGTCTCATAGCCGCCATCCTTTTTATAACAGCTATACAAGCTGCTGGATCCGTAATACTGCCGCCATTTTGAGTCGTAGCCGCCATCGTTTCTACAACAGCTACACGAGCTGCTGGAACCGTTCTACTGCCGCCATGTTGAGTCTCAAGCCGCCATTCTTTATATAACAGCTATACAAGCTGATAAACCATTCTAAAACCGCTATTTTGAGTCTTATAGCCGTTATCCTTTATATAACATCTATACAAGCTGGTGAAACCGTTCTACTGCCGCGAATTTGAGACTTAAAGCCGCCATCCTTTTTATAACATCTGTACAAGCTGCTGGAACAATAATACAGCCGCCATTTTGAGTCTTATGGCCGCCATTTTTTACATAACAGCTATCGAAGCTGCTGGAACCGTAATACTGCCGCCATTTTGAGTCTTATAGCCGCAATCCTTTACATCATAGCTATACAATCTGCTGGATCCATAATACTGAAACCATATTTCATATATGTATAGCCGCCATCGTTTCTATAACAAATATACGAGATGCTGGAACTATTCTACAAGCGACATTTTGAGTCTTATAGCCGCCATCCTTTACATAACAGCTATACATGTTGATGGAACCATAATCGGGCGTCCATTTTGACTTTTATAGCCACCGTCCTTTATATAACAGCTATACTAGCTGCTGGGACCATTCTACAGCGTCCATTTTGAGTCTTATAGCCACCATCCTTTATATATTTCGAATCATATAGCCGCCATCCTTTACATAACAGCTACACAAGCTGCTGGAACCATAATACAGCCGCCATTTTGAGTCTTAAGGCCGTCATTTTTTCCATAACAGCTATCGAAGCTGCTTGAACCGTAATACTGCCGCCATTTTAAGTCTTATAGCCGCTATCCTTTACATAACAGCTATACAAGTCGATAGAACCATAATCGGTCCTCCGTTTTGACTCTTATAGTCACCATTGTTTTTATAACAGCTATGCAAGCTGCTGGGACCATTTCACAGACGCCGTTTTGAGTTTTATAGCCGCCATCTTTTATATCAGAGCTTAACAAGCTGGTGCCATTTTTTATATAACAGCTATACAAGCTGCTGGAAACATTCTACAACCGCCATTTTGAGTCTTATATCCGCCATTCTTTATATATAAGATATACAAGCTGCTGGAACCATAATACAGCCGCCATTTTCGTTCTTATAGCCACCATCCTTTATATAAAAGCTTAACAAGCTGGTGCCATCCTTTATATAACAGCTGTATACGCTGCTGGAACCATTCTACAACCGTCATTTTGAGTATTATAGCCGCCATCCTTTATATATTGGGTATACAAGCTGCTGAAACCGTTCTACTTCCGCCATTTTGAGTCTCATAGCCGCCATCTTTTATATAACAGCTATACAAGCTGCTGGAACCATAACACAGCCGCCATTTTGAGTTATATGGCCGTCATCCTTTACATAACAGCTACAGAAGCTGCTGGAATCGTAATACTGGCGCCATTTTGGGTCGTGTAGCCGCCATCGTTTCTATAACAAGTATACGAGCTGCTGGAACCATTCTACAAGCGAAATTTTGAGTCTTATAGCCGCCATCCATTATATAACAGCTATTCAAGCTGCTGGAACCATAATACAGCCGCCATTTTGAGTCTGCTGGCCGTCATCCTTTTTATAATAGCTACACAACCTGCTGGAACCATAATACAGCCGCCATTTTGAGTCTTATGGCCGCCATCTTTTACATTACAGCTATCGAAGCTGCTGGAACCTTAATACTGCCGCCATTTTGAGTCTGCTGGCCGTCATCCTTTTTATAATAGCTACACAACCTGCTGGAACCATAATACAGCCGCCATTTTGAGTCTTATGGCCGCCATCTTTTACATTACAGCTATCGAAGCTGCTGGGACCATTCTACAGCGTCCATTTTGAGTCTTATAGCCACCATCCTTTATTTATTTCGAGTCGTATGGCCGCCATCCATACATAACAGCTATACAAGATGCTGGAACCATAATCAGCCGCCATTTGGAGTCTTAAGGCCGACATTTTTTCCATATCAGCTATCGAAGCTGCTGGAACCGTAATACTGCCGCCATTTTAAGTCTTTTAGCCGCTATCCTTTACATAACAGCTATACAAGTTGATTAAAACATAATCGGGCCTCCACTTTGACTCTTATAGCCACCATCCTTTATATAACAGCTATACAAGCTGCTGGAATCGGTCTTCTGCCGCCATTTTTAGTCTTATAGCCGCCATCTTTTATATAACAGATATACAAGCTGCTGGAACCATAATACAGCCGCCATTTTCATTCTTATAGGCACCATTCTTTTATATAAGAGCTTAACAAGCTGGTGCCATCCTTTATATTACAGCTATACAAGCTGCTGGAACCATTCTACAACCGCCATTTTGTGTCTCATAGCCGCCATCCTTTATATAACGTCTATTCAAGTTGCTGGAACCATAATACAGCCGCCAATTTTGTTCTTTTAACCGCCAACTTTTATAAAACAGCTATACAAGCTGCTGGAACCCTTCTTTTGCCGCAATTTTAGGTCTTATAGCCGCCATCTTTTATATAACAGCTGTAGAAGCTGCTGGAACCATTCTACAGCCGCCATTTTGAGTCTTATAGCCGCCATCCTTTACATAACAGCTACACATGTTGATGGAACCATAATCGGGCCTCCATTTTAACTTTTAAAGCCACCGTCCTTTATATAACAGCTATACAAGCTGCTGGGACCATTCTACGGCGTCCATTTTGAGTCTTATAGCCACCATATATCCTTTACATATTTCGAGTCATGTGGCCGCCATCCTTTACATAACAGCTACACAAGCTGCTGGAACCATAATACAGCCGCCATTTTGAGTTTTAAGGCCGCCATTTTTTCCATAACAGCTATCGAAGCTATATAAGTTGACGGAACCATAATCGGGCCTCCATTATGACTCTTATAGCCACCATCCTTTATATAACAGCTATCGAAGCTGCTGGAACCCATTCATAGCCGCCATTTTGAGTCTTGTAGCCGCCATCTTTTATATAACAGCTAAACAAGCTGCTGGAACCATAATACAGCCGCCATTTTGAGTCTTATAGCCGCCATCCTTTACATAACAGCTATAGAAGTTGATGGAACCATAATCAGGCCTCCGTTTTGACTCTTATAGCCACCATCCTTTATATAACAGCTATACAAGCTGCTGGAACCATTCTACAACCGCCATTTTGAGTCTTATATCCGCCAACCTTTTTATAACAGCTATACAACCTGCTGGAACCATAATACAGCCGCCATTTTGAGTCTTATAGCCGCCATCCATTACCTAACAGCTA
Source organism: Drosophila paulistorum (assembly GCA_018152135.1). NCBI lineage: Eukaryota > Metazoa > Arthropoda > Insecta > Diptera > Drosophilidae > Drosophila > Drosophila paulistorum. Next base: position 813,260 of record JAECXG010000159.1, read on the forward strand.
TACAAGTTGATGGAACCATAATCGGGCCTCCGTTTTGCCTCTTATAGCCACCATCCTTTATATAACAGCTATACAAGCTGCTGGAACCATTCTACAACCGCCATTTTGAGTCTTATATCCGCCATCCTTTTTATAACAGCTGTACAACCTGCTGGAACCATAATACAGCCGCCATTTTAAGTCTTATGGCCGCCATCTTTTACATTACAGCTATCGAAGCTGCTGGAACCGTAATACTGCCGCCATTTTGAGTCTTATAGCAGCCATCCTTTACATAACAGCTATACAAGTTGATGGAACTACAATCGGGCCTCCATTTTGACTCTTATTGCCACCATCCTTTATATAACATTCTACAGCGTCCATTTTGAGTCTTATAGCCACCATCCTTTATATATTTCGAGTCGTATAGCCGCCATCCTTTACATAACAGCTATGCAAGCTGCTGGAACCATAATACAGCCGCCATTTGGAGTCTTAGGGCCGACATTTTTTCCATATCAGCTATCGAAGCTGCTGGAACCGTAATACTGCCGCCATTTTAAGTCTTATAGCCGCTATCCTTTACATAACAGCTATACAAGTTGATGGAACCATAATCGGTCCTCCGTTTTGACTCTTATAGCCACCATTCTTTTTATAACAGCTATACAAGCTGCTGGGACCATTTCACAGACGCCGTTTTGAGTCTTATAGCCGCCAACTTTTATATAAGAGCTTAACAAGCTGGTGCCATTCTTTATATAACAGCTATACAAACTGCTGGAACCATTCTAAAACCGCCATTTTGAGTCTTATATCCGCCATTCCTTATATATAAGATATACAAGCTGCTGGAACCATATTACAGCCGCCATTTTGACTCTGCTGGCCGTCATCCTTTTTATAATAGCTACACAACCTGCTGGAACCATAATACAGCCGCCATTTTGAGTCTTATGGCCGCCATCTTTTACATTACAGCTATCGAAGCTGCTGGGACCATTCTACAGCGTCCATTTTGAGTCTTATAGCCACCATCCTTTATAAATTTCGAGTCGTATAGCCGCCATCCTTTACATAACAGCTATGCAAGCTGCAGGAACCACAATACAGCCGCCATTTGGAGTCTTAGGGCCGACATTCTTTCCATATAAGCTATCGAAGCTGCTGAAACCGTAATACTGCCGCCATTTTAAGTCTTTTAGCCGCTATCCTTTACATAACAGCTATACAAGTTGATGGAACTACAATCGGGCCTCCATTTTGACTCTTATTGCCACCATCCTTTATATACCAGCTATACAATCTGCTGGAACCATTTTACAGTCGCCATTTTGAGACTCATAGCCGCCATCTTTTTTATAACAGCTGTTCGTGGAGGGGCGGAAGGATCCAAATTATAATACAAGGGGTTGGCGGGTGCCAATTTCTTCGGGTGGTGAGTGAGTGGTGAATTGATAACGCGCGATAACTTCGGTTACAAAAACTTATACTTTATTCATTAATATTCATAGGTTGCCCGACACACACGAAAATGTCTCGGGTTAAAATATATATACAATTCGAAAGGAGGAAAAATTCAATGGAAAAAAGGAACGGGTGTTCGGGTTGAAATTTCGTACTGGATTGAATATGGCGATTTACTCGAGAACCCTTCGTCACCTTCCTCAGTATGACCAAATTCGGTTTTGGAAAAAACCCTACCCCTCACTCTCTGCTGTTCACCCGGTGGCGTGAACATACCGCCCCCCTTGCAACAAGTTGCAATTGCCTCGCTGGACATGTCTAAGGATGGGGGATGGCAGCGTTCTGGATCGCCAAGACACGGGTGGAGATGGAGGGGGAACTTTGGATGTAGATGGAGTAGGCGGCGCGATGACTGATGACCTCTGGATAGAAGTCCGAATGAAAGGCGGGTGCCTTTCGGGTCTTTGCTCTTTGGACGCTTTGGGTTGGATGTACGCGACTGAGCTGCCGATGTGCAAGAGCGTGTGGTGTTGCTTGCCACATCGATGGCATCCTGCTGTGCTCCTGCAGGAACCATTGGAATGCTCATGAGCCAAACAGTTTGGGCAGTATCCGTTGCTCAAGACTACCCGTAGCCTGTCGTCAGCTCGTAGTCCTCGAAACTGTCGGCACTGACGGAGCGCGTGTGCCCCTTGACAAACGCGGCACCTGAAGCAATTGGAACTGCGTTCTAAATCGGATGGTGCTGCTGCCTTTAGAGACATCTTCGGACTGCTGGAGGAGGTGGACCGAGACCTTCTGGGTTTTCCAGTAACGGATCCACAGAGAACCCATCCGAACATCGTCTCGATCCCCACGAAAGAATCACCAACATTCTTGATGATTCGTTCCCCGAGGATAGTGGGAAGGAGCTCGGCTCCAAGCACCAAATCCACAGGAGCTTTTTGGTGAAATTGCGGATCAGCGAGCGGAAGGTCAAGCGAATCCTGCTTCACCTTATTCGGAACGGCGCAGGACGGAAGTGCTTCAGCTACACCAGGCAGCACCACGGCGACTGCTTCGAACTGTCGCAGCGGTTCGTCAGGAGGAGAAATCTGTAAGCGGCACACTTTGTCGCCGCTACCCGCATCGCATTGCCCAATGCCGCGAATGCTAGTTGATACTTTGCAGCTTGGAGGATTAATCAATTCAAACATTCTTTGGGAAATAAAGGATGCTTCGGATCCCATATCAATCAAAGCGCGGATTTGAAACTGCTTGCCACGATGATGAATAGTTACCCTCGCAGTACCCAGGAGGCCAGTGTTGCGAGTGGATGCGAAGTAACTTCCCACGTTTGAATGGGGGCTGGTGGAAGAATCGGAGGACGCAGGATTCGGAATTATACAAGCATCAGGTGCTGAGCTCTCTTGCACTTGAGTGGAAAAGGCCTGAGTTCGTGCCGTAGGTTTTCGGCTCACGGATGGAAAGGCCTGACCGTTAGAGCTTGGTTGAAGGACATCTGTGGCCTCTAGTACACGGTGGCGATCAGTTAGGAATCGATTCAGGTCGTACCAGGATGAGACGGCGGTCTTATTTGGAACGGACTGTTCCCACAACAGAAGGGTGGCTTTGGGCATTTTGCTCGTACAGATTGCTATGAGAAGGATATCCCAATTGTCTGTACGAGCCCCGGAAAGCTCAAGACCGGTTAAGCAACCTTGAATTGACGTCTGCAGTTCTCTCAACGCTTTGCCAGACTCTTGGGTTACAGCTGGAATCTGTAGAAGCTGCTTGGCTTGGCTCATAATCAATAATCGATTATTTTCGTATCGCGCAGTGAGGTTATCCCACGCGGACTGGAACCCTTCATTGGTCAAGGGTGACCTAGAAACAATGGCTCTGGCTTCACCGCGAGTTTTGCAACTTAAGTGGTACAGTTTCTCCACTTGTGTTAGGCTTGGATTATGGATAAAAATCGCGGTAAACAAATCACGGAATGTAGGCCAAGCCAGGCTGTCTCCGTTGAAGATTTCGACTTCACACAGGGGAACTGTGTGGCTTTGATGGGTGGAATCGACGGAGAGTCTGACTGGTGGGGGAACCGTTTTCGCTGACAGCTGCTCGATTCGCTCTCCAAACAAAGTCCCGCCTCGAACATATACCATATAACAATATTCATGTTTAGCTTTAATTGTAGCTATGTGCTTCGGACTATCTTCCTTCTTTTGAGCCGTCAAGGCCTTATAACATCGTGAAAACTCTGCCTCGACTTGTGCCCAAAGCGACTTAAGCTGGTCTAAGTGTATTTTAATGGAGACGAGTGGCACATCGTCCGCTAAAGCCTGGGCCTCGCGAGCCTCGAACGCCGTTAATGCCTCGCACACGGCAACAAAGTCGGAAAGAGACATCGTAGAGTGTTCTCTGAGCTATTACGAATCGAATGGAAACAAAAAACTGCTTGGAATTAGAGCTCTCAAGCGAGGAGATCGAAACGAAGCTGTAAGTGGACTGTATAATTTAAGGATAGAGGAGTGAGAAGGAAAAATGTCTCCTCTTTTTAATGAACACAATGGATAAATTAGAAGACTTTATAATTTTCCTCGCAGTCGTGTGAATAATTATAAGGATATATAATCACTTGGATATTAAAATTTATACAATGTGGAAATTTTTTGAAATTTATAAGAGTATAAAAAAAAACAAAAATATGGAGAAATCGAGATCAGTAGGATTACTTTTCAATGGAGGGCAAAAAAAGTCGGAATTAATTTTCATTAAACGGACTAGATAAATTTCATGGATCTGTGAGCAAAAAATCAAAAATGCACCAAGACAAAATACTAATTCCATATAAATAAAATTGTACTTATTTTTCGTTAGAAAATATTTTGCGAATTAAATTCAATCAGTCGATTGAAATATTTTTTTGCCCAATACGAAAATCACGATGGAAAAAATGGATGTCGTGACCGAGTCACGGCTTGGCTCAAGTGTCAGCACTGATGAGACTTGAGTGTCAGCACTGATCGGGAGTCAGCTGTTCTGCCGTTGTTTATGTTTTATGAATTTAATTAATTTTAAATTGTTTAACGAAGATCACGATTTCCTGCTTTAATTATGTAGGTTTCGAATTATTAAATTGCGGAGAGCCAATCGGAGTGGCTGCAATTTATTTTGGTGTGGGTGGAATCAAATTGTATGTGGACATATGTACATATGTAAGTATGTCGTATGAGTGTGCTTACCGCGGCAAAAATGATTACATATGTATGTATGTATGTACATACATATATATGTATGCATATACAAAGTATTTGGCATAAATAATTTATGCCGCTGGACTAATGATCAGCCCGTGGAGTGTGCTTTACACTTTAAGGAAAGGTAAGTGGTACTTTATAAACACTTTTACTTGCAGGTTAGAAAACAGCTGTTTTTACATGTACGTATATATATGTATACATACATATATGTACATACATATGTATTGTTATGCAATTGGACTTTTAGACATTCAGAATTTCAAAAAATGGGAAAAAGACACTTCATCAACCAAGTAACCTTTGGAACAGGTCAGGTATGTACATACAAGTATACAAAAGTGTGTAGGTCGCTATGGAGGAGCGGGAAACCTCACACTTTTATAAGTTTGCAATGGGGTATAATGTGAATGAGATTTTTATTAAGAAATGTTGAACTTATCAGGAATTCCACCGATGCAAGCTGGAAGAGCGGAAGGATATCCGGCTCGAAGGACCAATGTTCGTGGAGGGGCGGAAGGATCCAAATTATAATACAAGGGGTTGGCGGGTGCCAATTTCTTCGGGTGGTGAGTGAGTGGTGAATTGATAACGCGCGATAACTTCGGTTACAAAAACTTATACTTTATTCATTAATATTCATAAGTTGCCCGACACACACGAAAATGTCTCGGGTTAAAATATATATACAATTCGAAAGGAGGAAAAATTCAATGGAAAAAAGGAACGGGTGTTCGGGTTGAAATTTCGTACTGGATTGAATATGGCGATTTACTCGAGAACCCTTCGTCACCTTCCTCAGTATGACCAAATTCGGTTTTTGGAAAAAACCCTACCCCTCACTCTCTGCTGTTCACCCGGTGGCGTGAACAACAGCTATACAAGCTGCTGGAACCGTTCTTGTGCCGCCATTTTAAGTCTTATAGCCGCCATCCTTTACATAACAGCTATACAAGTTGATGGAACCGTTCTACTGCCGCCATTTTGAGTCTTATAGCCACCATCCTTTTTATAATAGCTACACAACCTGCTGGAACCATAATACAGCCGCCATTTTGAGTCTTATGGCCGCCATCTTTTACATTACAGCTATCGAAGCTGCTGGGACCATTCTACAGCGTCCATTTTGAGTCTTATAGCCACCATCCTTTATTTATTTCGAGTCGTATGGCCGCCATCCATACATAACAGCTATACAAGATGCTGGAACCATAATACAGCCGCCATTTTCATTCTTATAGGCACCATCCTTTATATAAGAGCTTAACAAGCTGGTGCCATCCTTTATATTACAGCTATACAAGCTGCTGGAACCATTCTACAACCGCCATTTTGTGTCTTAAAGCCGCCATCCTTTATATAACGTCTATTCAAGTTGCTGGAACCATAATACAGCCGCCAATTTTGTTCTTTTAACCGCCAACTTTTATATAACAGCTATACAAGCTGGTGGAACCCTTCTTATGCCGCAATTTTAGGTCTTATAGCCGCCATCTTTTATATAACAGCTGTAGAAGCTGCTGGAACCATTCTACAGCCGCCATTTTGAGTCTTATAGCCGCCATCCTTTACATCATAGCTATACAATCTGCTGGAAACCATACTGAAACCATATTGAGTTGTATAGCCGCCATCGTTTCTATAACAAATATACAAGATGCTGGAACCATTCTACATGCGACATTTTGAGTCTTATAGCCGCCATCCTTTACATAACAGCTACACATGTTGATGGAACCATAATCGGGCCTCCATTTTAACTTTTAAAGCCACCGTCCTTTATATAACAGCTATACAAGCTGCTGGGACCATTCTACAGCGTCCATTTTGAGTCTTATAGCCACCATCCTTTACATATTTCGAGTCATATAGCCGCCATCCTTTACATAACAGCTACACAAGCTGCTGGAACCATAATACAGCCGCCATTTTGAGTCTTAAGGCCGCCATTTTTTCCATAACAGCTATCGAAGCTGCTGGAACCGTAATACTGCCGCCATTTTAAGTCGTATAGCCGCTATCCTTTACATAACAGCTATACAAGTCGATGGAACCATAATCGGTCCTCCGTTTTGACTCTTATAGCCACCATTCTTTTTATAACAGCTATACAAGCTGCTGGGACCATTTCACAGACGCCGTTTTGAGTCTTATAGCCGCCATCTTTTATATAAGAGCTTAACAAGCTGGTGCCATTCTTTATATAACAGCTATACAAGCTGCTGGAAACATTCTACAACCGCCATTTTGAGTCTTATATCCGCCAATCTTTATATATAAGATATACAAGCTGCTGGAACCATAATACAGCCGCCATTTTCGTTCTTAAGGCCACCATCCTTTATATAAGAGCTTAACAAGCTAGTGCCATCCTTTATATAACAGCTATACACGCTGCTGGGACCATTCTACAGCGTCCATTTTGAGTCTTATAGCCACCATCCTTTATATATTTCGAGTCGTATAGCCGCCATCCTTTACATAACAGCTATGCAAGCTGCTGGAACCATAATACAGCCGCCATTTGGAGTCTTAGGGCCGACATTTTTTCCATATCAGCTATCGAAGCTGCTGGAACCGTAATACTGCCGCCATTTTAAGTCTTTTAGCCGCTATCCTTTACATAACATCTATACAAGTTGATGGAACCATAATCGGGCCTCCATTTTGACTCTTCTAGCCACCATCCTTTATATAACAGCTATACTAGCTGCTGGAATCGTTCTTCTGCCGCCATTTATAGTCTTATAGCCGCCATATTTTATATAACAGATATACAAGCTGCTGGAACTATAATACAGCCGCCATTTTCGTTCTTATAGGCACCATCCTTTATATAAGAGCTTAACAAGCTGGTGCCATCCTTTGTATTACAGCTATACCAGCTGCTGGAACCATTCTACAACCGCCATTTTGTGTCTTATAGCCGCCATTCTTTATATAACGTCTATTCAAGGTGCTGGAACCATAATACAGACGCCATTTTCGTTCTTTTAACCGCCAACTTTTATATAACAGCTATACAAGCTGCTGGAACCCTTCTTTTGCCGCCATTTTGAGTCATATAGCCGCCATCCTTTATATAACAGCTGTAGAAGCTGCTGAAACCATTCTACAGCCGCCATTTTGATTCTTATAGCCGCCGACTTTTATACAAGAGCTTAACAAGCTGGTGCCATTCTTTATATAACAGCTATACATGTTGATGGAACCATAATCGGGCCTCCATTTTGACTTTTATAGCCACCGTCCTTTATATAACAGCTATACAAGCTGCTGGGACCATTCTACAGCGTCCATTTTAGTCTTATAGCCACCATCCTTTATATATTTCGAGTCATATAGCCGGCATCCTTTATATAAGAGCTTAACAAGCTGATGCCATCCTTTACATCATAGCTATACAATCTGCTGGATCCATAATACTGAAACCATATTGAGTCGTATAGCCGCCATCGTTTCCATAACAAATATACGAGCTGCTGGAACCATTCTACAAGCGATATTTTGAGTCTTGTAGCCGCCATCCTTTACATAACAGCTATACATGTTGATGGAACCATAATCGGGCCTCCATTTTGACTTTTATAGCCACTGTCCTTTATATAACAGCTATACAAGCTGCAGGGACCATTCTACAGCGTCCATTTTAGTCTTATAGCCACTATCCTTTATATATTTCGAGTCATATAGCCGGCATCCTTTGTATAAGAGCTTAACATGCTGGTGCCATCCTTTACATCATAGCTATACAATCTGCTGGATCCATATTGAGTCGTATAGCCGCCATCGTTTCTATAACAAATATACAAGCTGCTGGGACCATTCAACAGCGTCCATTTTGAGTCTTATAGCCACCATCCTTTATATATTTCGAGTCATATAGCCGCCATCCTTTACATAACAGCTATACAAGATGCTGGAACCATAATACAGCCGCCATTTTGAGTCTAAAGGCCGCAATTTTTTCCATAACAGCTATCGAAGCTGCTGGAACCGTAATACTGCCGCCATTTTAAGTCTTATAGCCGCTATAGTTTACATAACAGCTATACAAGTTGATGGAACCATAATCGGTCCTCCGTTTTGACTCTTCTAGCCACCATTCTTTTTATAACAGCTATACAAGCTGCTGGGACCATTTCACAGACGCCGTTTTGAGTCTTATAGCCATCATCCTTTATATATTTCGAGTCATATAGCCGGCATCCTTTATATAAGAGCTTAACAAGCTGGTGCCATCCTTTACATCATAGCTATACAATCTGCTGGATCCATAATACTGAAACCATATTGAGTCGTATAGCCGCCATCGTTTCCATAACAAATATACGAGCTGCTGGAACCATTCTACAAGCGACATTTTGAGTCTTGTAGCGGCCATCCTTTACATAACAGCTATACATGTTGATGGAACCATAATCGGGCTATACAAGCTGCAGGGACCATTCTACAGCGTCCATTTTAGTCTTATAGCCACTATCCTTTATATATTTCGAGTCATATAGCCGGCATCCTTTATATAAGAGCTTAACATGCTGGTGCCATCCTTTACATCATAGCTATACAATCTGCTGGATCCATATTGAGTCGTATAGCCGCCATCGTTTCTATAACAAATATACAAGCTGCTGGGACCATTCAACAGCGTCCATTTTGTGTCTTATAGCCACCATCCTTTATATATTTCGAGTCATATAGCCGCCATACTTTATATAACAGCTATACAAGCTGCTGGAACCATAATACAGCCGCCATTTTGAGTCTAAAGGCCGCAATTTTTTCCATAACAGCTATCGAAGCTGCTGGAACCGTAATACTGCCGCCATTTTAAGTCTTATAGCCGCTATAGTTTACATAACAGCTATACAAGTTGATGGAACCATAATCGGTCCTCCGTTTTGACTCTTATAGCCACCATTCTTTTTATAACAGCTATACAAGCTGCTGGGACCATTTCACAGACGCCGTTTTGAGTCTTATAGCCGCCATCTTTTATATAAGAGCTTAACAAGCTGGTGCCATCATAGCTATACAATCTGCTGGAATCGTTCTTCTGCCGCCATTTTTAGTCTTATAGCCGCCATCTTTTATATAACAGACATACAAGCTGCTGGAACCATAATACAGCCGCCATTTTCGTTCTTATAGGCACCATCATTTATATAAGAGCTTAACAAGCTGGCGCAATCCTTTATATTACAGCTATACAAGCTGCTGGAACCATTCTACAACCGCCATTTTGTGTCTTATAGCCGCCATCCTTTCTATAACGTCTATTTAAGTTGCTGGAACCATAATACAGCCGCCAATTTCGTTCATTTAACCGCCAACTTTTATATAACAGCTGTACAAGCTGCTGGAACCCTTCTTTTGCCGCCATTTTGAGTCTTCTAGCCGCCATCTTTTGTATAACAGCTGTAGAAGCTGCTGGAACCATTCTACAGCCGCCAATTTGAGTCTTATAGCCGCCATTCTTTACATCATAGCTATACAATCTGCTGGATCCATAATACTAAAACCATATAGAGTCGTATAGCCGCCATCGTTTCTATAACAAATATACGAGTTGCTGGAACCATTCTATAAGCGACATTTTGAATCTTGTAGCCGCCATCCTTTACATAACAGCTATACATGTTGATGGAACCATAATCGGGCCTCCATTTTGACTTTTATAGCCACCGTCCTTTATATAACAGCTATACAAGCTGCTGGAACCATTCTACAACCGCCATTTTGAGTCTTATAGCCACCATCCTTTATATATTTCGAGTCATATAGCCGCCATCCTTTACAAAACAGCTATCGAAGCTGCTGGAACCGTAATACTGCCGCCATTTTAAGTCTTATAGCCGCTATCCTTTACATAACAGCTATACAAGTCGATGGAACCATAATCGGTCCTCCGTTTTACTCTTATAGCCACCATTCTTTTTATAACAGGTATACAAGCTGCTGGGACCATTTCACAGACGCCGTTTTGAGTCTTATAGCTGCCATCTTTTATATAAGAGCTTAACAAGCTGGTGCCATTACTTAATATAACAGCTTTAAAAGCTGCTGGAAACATTCTGCAACCGCCATTTTGAGTCTTATATACGCCATTTTTTATATATAAGATATACAAGCTGCTGAAACCATAATACAGCCGCCATTTTCGTTCTTATAGCCACCATCCTTTATATGAGAGCCTAACAAGCTGGTGCCATCCTTTATATAACAGCTATACACCCAGCTGGAACCATTCTACAACCGCCATTTTGAGTATTATAGCCGCCATCCTTTATATATTGGGTATACAAGCTGCTGGAACCATTCTACTTCCGCCATTTTGAGTCTCATAGCCGCCATCCTTTATATAACAGCTATACAAGCTGGTGGAACCATAACACAGCCGCCATTTTGAGTCTTATGGCCGTCATCCTTTACATAACAGCTATACAAGTTGATGGAACTACAATCGGACCTTTATTTTGACTCTTATTGCCACCATCCTTTATATAACAGCTATACAAGCTGCTGGGACCATTCTACAGCGTCCATTTTGAGTCTTATAGCCACCATCCTTTATATATTTCGAGTCGTATAGCCGCCATCCTTTACATAACAGCTATGCAAGCTGCTGGAACCATAATACAGCCGCCATTTGGAGTCTTAGGGCCGAATTTTTTCCATATCAGCTATCGAAGCTGCTGGAACCGTAATACTGCCGCCATTTTAAGTCTTTTAGCCGCTATCCTACCATAATCGGGCCTCCACTTTGACTCTTATAGCCACCATCCTTTATATAACAGTTATACGAGCTGCTGGAATCGTTCTTCTGCCGCCATTTTTAGTCCTATAGCCGCCATCTTTTATATAACAGATATACAAGCTGCTGGAACTATAATACAGCCGCCATTTTCGTTCTTATAGGCACCATCCTTTATATAAGAGCTTAACAAGCTGGTGCCATCCTTTATATTACAGCTATACAAGCTGCTGGAACCATAATCGGTCCTCCATTTTGACTTTTATAGCCACCGTCCTTTATATAACAGCTATACAAGCTGCTGGGACCATTCTACAGCGTCCATTTTAGTCTTATAGCCACCATCCTTTATATATTTCGAGTCATATAGACGCCATCCTTTATATAAGAGCTTAACAAGCTGATGCCATCCTTTACATCATAGCTATACAATCTGCTGGATCCATAATACTGAAACCATATTGAGTCGTATAGCCGCCATCGTTTCCATAACAAATATACGAGCTGCTGGAACCATTCTACAAGCGACATTTTGAGTCTTGTAGCCGCCATCCTTTACATAACAGCTATACATGTTGATGGAACCATAATCGGGCCTCCATTTTGACTTTTATAGCCACTGTCCTTTATATAACAGCTATACAAGCTGCAGGGACCATTCTACAGCGTCCATTTTAGTCTTATAGCCACTATCCTTTATATATTTCGAGTCATATAGCCGGCATCCTTTGTATAAGAGCTTAACATGCTGGTGCCATCCTTTACATCATAGCTATACAATCTGCTGGATCCATATTGAGTCGTATAGCCGCCATCGTTTCTATAACAAATATACAAGCTGCTGGGACCATTCAACAGCGTCCATTTTGAGTCTTATAGCCACCATCCTTTATATATTTCGAGTCATATAGCCGCCATCCTTTACATAACAGCTATACAAGCTGCTGGAACCATAATACAGCCGCCATTTTGAGTCTAAAGGCCGCAATTTTTTCCATAACAGCTATCGAAGCTGCTGGAACCGTAATACTGCCGCCATTTTAAGTCTTATAGCCGCTATAGTTTACATAACAGCTATACAAGTTGATGGAACCATAATCGGTCCTCCGTTTTGACTCTTATAGCCACCATTCTTTTTATAACAGCTATACAAGCTGCTGGGACCATTTCACAGACGCCGTTTTGAGTCTTATAGCCATCATCCTTTATATATTTCGAGTCATATAGCCGGCATCCTTTATATAAGAGCTTAACAAGCTGGTGCCATCCTTTACATCATAGCTATACAATCTGCTGGATCCATAATACTGAAACCATATTGAGTCGTATAGCCGCCATCGTTTCCATAACAAATATACGAGCTGCTGGAACCATTCTACAAGCGACATTTTGAGTCTTGTAGCCGCCATCCTTTACATAACAGCTATACATGTTGATGGAACCATAATCGGGCTATACAAGCTGCAGGGACCATTCTGCAGCGTCCATTTTAGTCTTATAGCCACTATCCTTTATATATTTCGAGTCATATAGCCGGCATCCTTTATATAAGAGCTTAACATGCTGGTGCCATCCTTTACATCATAGCTATACAATCTGCTGGATCCATATTGAGTCGTATAGCCGCCATCGTTTCTATAACAAATATACAAGCTGCTGGGACCATTCAACAGCGTCCATTTTGTGTCTTATAGCCACCATCCTTTATATATTTCGAGTCATATAGCCGCCATACTTTACATAACAGCTATACAAGCTGCTGGAACCATAATACAGCCGCCATTTTGAGTTAAAGGCCGCAATTTTTTCCATAACAGCTATCGAAGCTGCTGGAACCGTAATACTGCCGCCATTTTAAGTCTTATAGCCGCTATAGTTTACATAACAGCTATACAAGTTGATGGAACCATAATCGGTCCTCCGTTTTGACTCTTATAGCCACCATTCTTTTTATAACAGCTATACAAGCTGCTGGGACCATTTCACAGACGCCGTTTTGAGTCTTATAGCCGCCATCTTTTATATAAGAGCTTAACAAGCTGGTGCCATCATAGCTATACAATCTGCTGGAATCGTTCTTCTGCCGCCATTTTTAGTCTTATAGCCGCCATCTTTTATATAACAGACATACAAGCTGCTGGAACCATAATATAGCCGCCATTTTCGTTCTTATAGGCACCATCATTTATATAAGAGCTTAACAAGCTGGTGCAATCCTTTATATTACAGCTATACAAGCTGCTGGAACCATTCTCCAACCGCCATTTTGTGTCTTATAGCCGCCATCCTTTCTATAACGTCTATTTAAGTTGCTGGAACCATAATACAGCCGCCAATTTCGTTCTTTTAACCGCCAACTTTTATATAACAGCTGTACAAGCTGCTGGAACCCTTCTTTTGCCGCCATTTTGAGTCTTATAGCCGCCATCTTTTGTATAACAGCTGTAGAAGCTGCTGGAACCATTCTACAGCCGCCAATTTGAGTCTTATAGCCGCCATTCTTTACATCATAGCTATACAATCTGCTGGATCCATAATACTAAAACCATATAGAGTCGTATAGCCGCCATCGTTTCTATAACAAATATACGAGTTGCTGGAACCATTCTATAAGCGACATTTTGAGTCTTGTAGCCGCCATCCTTTACATAACAGCTATACATGTTGATGGAACCATAATCGGGCCTCCATTTTGACTTTTATAGCCACCGTCCTTTATATAACAGCTATACAAGCTGCTGGAACCATTCTACAACCGCCATTTTGAGTCTTATAGCCACCATCCTTTATATATTTCGAGTCATATAGCCGCCATCCTTTACAAAACAGCTATCGAAGCTGCTGGAACCGTAATACTGCCGCCATTTGAAGTCTTATAGCCGCTATCCTTTACATAACAGCTATACAAGTCGATGGAACCATAATCGGTCCTCCGTTTTACTCTTATAGCCACCATTCTTTTTATAACAGGTATACAAGCTGCTGGGACCATTTCACAGACGCCGTTTTGAGTCTTATAGCTGCTATCTTTTATATAAGAGCTTAACAAGCTGGTGCCATTACTTAATATAACAGCTTTAAAAGCTGCTGGAAACCTTCTGCAACCGCCATTTTGAGTCTTATATACGCCATTTTTTATATATAAGATATACAAGCTGCTGAAACCATAATACAGCCGCCATTTTCGTTCTTATAGCCACCATCCTTTATATGAGAGCTTAACAAGCTGGTGCCATCCTTTATATAACAGCTATACACCCAGCTGGAACCATTCTACAACCGCCATTTTGAGTCTCATAGCCGCCATCCTTTATATAACAGCTATACAAGCTGCTGGAACCATAACACAGCCGCCATTTTGAGTCTTATGGCCGTCATCCTTTACATAACAGCTATACAAGTTGATGGAACTACAATCGGACCTTTATTTTGACTCTTATTGCCACCATCCTTTATATAACAGCTATACAAGCTGCTGGGACCATTCTACAGCGTCCATTTTGAGTCTTATAGCCACCATCCTTTATATATTTCGAGTCGTATAGCCGCCATCCTTTACATAACAGCTATGCAAGCTGCTGGAACCATAATACAGCCGCCATTTGGAGTCTTAGGGCCGAATTTTTTCCATATCAGCTATCGAAGCTGCTGGAACCGTAATACTGCCGCCATTTTAAGTCTTTTAGCCGCTATCCTTTACATAACAGCTATACAAGTTGATGGAACCATAATCGGGCCTCCACTTTGACTCTTATAGCCACCATCCTTTATATAACAGCTATACGAGCTGCTGGAATCGTTCTTCTGCCGCCATTTTTAGTCCTATAGCCGCCATCTTTTATATAACAGATATACAAGCTGCTGGAACTATAATACAGCCGCCATTTTCGTTCTTATAGGCACCATCCTTTATATAAGAGCTTAACAAGCTGGTGCCATCCTTTATATTACAGCTATACAAGCTGCTGGAACCATAATCGGTCCTCCATTTTGACTTTTATAGCCACCGTCCTTTATATAACAGCTATACAAGCTGCTGGGACCATTCTACAGCGTCCATTTTAGTCTTATAGCCACCATCCTTTATATATTTCGAGTCATATAGCCGGCATCCTTTACATAAGAGCTTAACAAGCTGGTGCCATCCTTTACATCATAGCTATACAATCTGCTGGAATCGTTCTTCTGCCGCCATTTTTAGTCTTATAGCCGCCATCTTTTATATAACAGATATACAAGCTGCTGGAACCATAATACAGCCGCCATTTTCGTTCTTATAGGCACCATCCTTTATATAAGAGCTTAACAAGCTGGTGCTATCCTTTATATTACAGCTATACAAGCTGCTGGAACCATTCTACAACCGCCATTTTGTGTCTTATAGCCGCCATACTTTATATAACGTCTATTCTAGTTGCTGGAACCATAATACAGCCGCCAATTTCGTTTTTTTAACCGCCAACTTTTATATAATAGCTATACAAGCTGTTGGAACCCTTCTTTTGCCGCCATTTTGAGTCTTATAGCCGCCATCTTTTATATAACAGCTGTAGAAGCTGCTGGAACCATTCTACAGCCGCCAATTTGAGTCTTATAGCCGCCATCCTTTACATCATAGCTATACAATCTGCTGGATCCATAATACTAAAACCATATTGAGTCGAATAGCCGCCATCGTTTCTATAACAAATATACGAGCTGCTGGAACCATTCTACAAGCGACATTTTGAGTCTTATAGCCGCCATCCTTTACATAACAACTATACATGTTGATGGAACCATAATCGGGCCTCCATTTTGACTTTTATAGCCACCGACCTTTTTATAACAGCTACACAAGCTGCTGGAACCATAATACAGCCGCCATTTTGAGTCTTAAGGCCTCCTTTTTTTTCCATAACAGCTATCGAAGCTGCTGGAACCGTAATACTGTCGCCATTTTAAGTCTTTTAGCCGCTATCCTTTACATAACAGCTATACAAGTTGATGGAACCATAATCGGGCCTCCACTTTGACTCTTATAGCCACCGACCTTTTTATAACAGCTACACAAGCTGCTGGAACTATAATACAGCCGCCATTTTCGTTCTTATAGGCACCATCCTTTATATAAGAGCTTAACAAGCTGGTGCCATCCTTTATATTACAGCTATACAATCTGCTGGATCCATAATACTAAAACCATATTGAGTCGAATAGCCGCCATCGTTTCTATAACAAATATACGAGCTGCTGGAACCATTCTACAAGCGACATTTTGAGTCTTATAGCCGCCATCCTTTACATAACAACTATACATGTTGATGGAACCATAATCGGGCCTCCATTTTGACTTTTATAGCCACCGACCTTTTAATAACAGCTACACAAGCTGCTGGAACCATAATACAGCCGCCATTTTGAGTCTTAAGGCCTCCTTTTTTTCCATAACAGCTATCGAAGCTGCTGGAACCGTAATACTGCCGCCATTTTAAGTCTTATAGCCGCTATCCTTTACATAACAGCTATACAAGTTGATGGAAGCATAATCGGTCCTCCGTTTTGACTCTTATAGCCACCATACTTTATATAACGTCTATTCAAGTTGCTGGAACCATAATACAGCCGCCAATTTCGTTTTTTTAACCGCCAACTTTTATATAATAGCTATACAAGCTGTTGGAACCCTTCTTTTGCCGCCATTTTGAGTCTTATAGCCGCCATCTTTTATATAACAGCTGTAGAAGCTGCTGGAACCATTCTACAGCCGCCAATTTGAGTCTTATAGCTTCTTCTACAAGCGACATTTTGAGTCTTATAGCCGCCATCCTTTACATAACAACTATACATGTTGATGGAACCATAATCGGGCCTCCATTTTGACTTTTATAGCCACCGACCTTTTTATAACAGCTACACAAGCTGCTGGAACCATAATACAGCCGCCTTTTTGAGTCTTAAGGCCTCCTTTTTTTCCATAACAGCTATCGAAGCTGCTGGAACCGTAATACTGCCGCCATTTTAAGTCTTTTAGCCGCTATCCTTTACATAACAGCTATACAAGTTTATGGAACCATAATCGGGCCTCCACTTTGACTCTTATAGCCACCGACCTTTTTATAACAGCTACACAAGCTGCTGGAACTATAATACAGCCGCCATTTTCGTTCTTATAGGCACCATCCTTTATATAAGAGCTTAACAAGCTGGTGCCATCCTTTATATTACAGCTATACAATCTGCTGGATCCATAATACTAAAACCATATTGAGTCGAATAGCCGCCATCGTTTCTATAACAAATATACGAGCTGCTGAAACCATTCTACAAGCGACATTTTGAGTCTTATAGCCGCCATCCTTTACATAACAACTATACATGTTGATGGAACCATAATCGGGCCTCCATTTTGACTTTTATAGCCACCGACCTTTTTATAACAGCTACACAAGCTGCTGGAACCATAATACAGCCGCCATTTTGAGTCTTAAGGCCTCCTTTTTTTCCATAACAGCTATCGAAGCTGCTGGAACCGTAATACTGCCGCCATTTTAAGTCTTATAGCCGCTATCCTTTACATAACAACTATACAAATTGATGGAAGCATAATCGGTCCTCCGTTTTGACTCTTATAGCCACCATTCTTTTTATAACAGCTATACAAGCTGCTGGGACCATTTCACAAACGCCGTTTTGAGTCTTATAGCCGCCATCTTTTATATAACAAATATAGGAGCTGCTGGAACCATTCTACAAGCGACATTTTGAGTCTTGTAGCCGCCATCCTTTACATAACAGCTATACATATTGATGGAACCATAATCGGGCCTCCATTTTGACTTTTAAAGCCACTGTCCTTTATGTAACAGCTATACAAGCTGCTGTGACCATTCAACAGCGTCCATTTTGAGTCTTATAGCCACCATCCTTTATATATTTCGAGTCATATAGCCGCCATCCTTTACATAACAGCTATACAAGCTGCTGGAACCATAATACAGCCGCCGTTTTGAGTCTTAAGGCCGCCATTTTTTCCATAACAGCTATCGAAGCTGCTGGAACCGTAATACTGCCGCCATTTTAAGTCTTATAGCCGCTATCCTTTACATAACAGCTATACAAGTTGATGGAACCATAATCGGTCCTCCGTTTTGACTCTTATAGCCACCATTCTTTTTATAACAGCTATACAAGCTGCTGGGACCATTTCACAGACGCCGTTTTGAGTCTTATAGCCGCCATCTTTTATATAAGAGCTTAACAAGCTGGTGCCATCCTTTACATCATAGCTATACAATCTGCTGGAATCGTTCTTCTGCCGCAATTATTAGTCTTATAGCCGCCATCTTTTATATAACAGATATACAAGCTGCTGGAACCATAATACAGCCGCCATTTTCGTTCTTATAGGCACCATCCTTTATATAAGAGCTTAACAAGCTGGTGCTATCCTTTATACAACAGCTATACAAGCTGCTGGAACCATTCTACAACCGCCATTTTGAGTATTAAAGCCGGCATTTTTTATATATTGTATATCTTTATACAAGCTGCTGGAACCATAGTACAGCCGCCATTTTCGTTCTCATAGCCACCATCCTTTATATAAGAGCTTAACAAGCTGGTGCCATCCTTTATACAACAGCTATACAAGCTGCTGGAACCATTCTACAACCGCCATTTTGAGTCTTATATCCGCCATTCTTTATATATTGTATATCTTTATACAAGCTGCTGGAACCATAATACAGCCGCCATTTTCGTTCTTATAGCCACCATTCTTTATATAAGAGCTTAACAAGCTGGTGCCATCCTTTATACAACAGCTATACACGCTGCTGGAATCATTCTACAACCGCCATTTTGAGTATTATAGCCGCCATCCTTTATCTATTGGGTATACAAGCTGCTGAAAATGTTCTATTTCCGCCATTTTGACTCTCATAGCCGCCATCCTTTATATAACAGTTATACAAGATGCTGGAACCATAACACAGCCGCCATTTTGAGTCTTATGGCCGCCATCCTTTACATAACAGCTACAGAAGCTGCTGGAACCGTAATACTGGCGCCATTTTGGGTCGTGTAGCCGCCATCGTTTCTATAACAAGTACACGAGCTGCTGGAACCATTCTACAAGCGAAATTTTGAGTCTTATAGCCGCCATCCTTTACATAACAACTATACAAGTTGATGGAACCGTTCTCCTGCCGCCATTTTGAGTCTTATAGCCACCATCCTTTTTATTACAGCTACACAACCTGCTAAAACCATAATACAGCCGCCATTTTGAGTCTTATGGCCGCCATCTTTTACATTCCAGCTATCGAAGCTGCTGGAACCGTAATACTGCCGCCATTTTGAGTCTTATAGCCGCCATCCTTTACATAACAGCTGTACAAGTTGATGGAACTACAATCGGCCCTTCATTTTGACTCTTATTGCCACCATCCTTTATATAACAGCTATACAAGCTGCTGGGACCATTCTACAGCGTCGATTTTGAGTCTTATAGCCACCATCCTTTATATATTTCGAGTCGTATAGACGCCATCCTTTACATAACAGCTATGCAAGCTGCTGGAACCATAATACAGCCGCCATTTGGAGTCTTATAGCCGCCATCTTTTACATAACAGCTATCGAAGCTGCTGGAACCGTAATACTGCCGCCATTTTGAGACTTATAGCAGCCATCCTTTGTATAACAGCTATATAAGCTGCTGGGACCATTCTACAGCGTCCATTTTGAGTCTTATAGCCACCATCCTTTATATATTTCGAGTCGTATAGCCGCCATCCTTTACATAACAGCTATGCAAGCAGCTATCGAAGCTGCTAGAACCGTAAAACTGCCGCCATTTTAAGTCTTTTAGCCGCTATCCTTTACATAACAGCTATACAAGTTGATGGAACCATAATCGGGCCTCCATTTTGACTCTTATAGCCACCATCCTTTATATAACAGCTATACAAGCTGCTGGATTCGTTCTTCTGCCGCCATCTTTAGTCTTATAGCCGCCATCTTTTATATAACAGATATACAAGCTGCTGGAACTATAATACAACCGCCATTTTGTGTCTTATAGCCGCCATTCTTTATATAACGTCTATTCAAGGTGCTTGAACCATAATACAGCCGCCATTTTCGTTCTTTTAACCGCCAACTTTTATATAACAGCTATACAAGCTGCTGGAACCCTTCTTTTGCCGCCATTGTAAGTCATATAGCCGCCATCTTTTATAAAACAGCTGTAGAAGCTGCTGGACTTTTATAGCCACATTTTGACTTTTATAGCCACCGTCCTTTATATAACAGCTATACAAGCTGCTAGGACCATTCTACAGCGTCCATTTTAGTCTTATAGCCACCATCCTTTATATATTTCGAGTCATATAGCCGCCATCTTTTATATAAGAGCTTATCAAGCTGGTGCCATCCTTTACATCATAGCTATACAATCAGCTGGAATCGTTCTTCTGCCGCCATTTTTAGTCTTATAGCCGCCATCTTTTATATAACAGATATACAAGCTGCTGGAACCATAATACAGCCGCCATTTTCGTTCTTATAGGCACCATCCTTTATATAAGAGCTTAACAAGCTGGTGCTATCCTTTATATTACAGCTATACAAGCTGCTGGAACCATTCTACAACCGCTATTTTGTGTCTTATAGCCGCCATCCTTTATATAACGTCTATTCAAGTTGCTGGAACCATAAAACAGCCGCCAATTTCGTTCTTTTAACCGCCAACTTTTATATAACAGCTATACAAGCTGCTGGAACCCTTCTTTTGCCGCCATTTTGAGTCTTATAACCGCCATCTTTTATATAACAGCTGTAGAAGCTGCTGGAACCATTCTACATACATCATCCGCCATCCGTTACATCATAGCTATACAATCTGCTGGATCCATAATACTGAAACCATATTGAGTCGTATAGCCGCCATCGTTTCTATAACAAATATACGAGCTGCTGGAACCATTCTACAAGCGACATTTTAAGTCTTGTAGCCGCCATCCTTTACATAACAGCTATACATGTTGATGGAACCATAATCGGTCCTCCATTTTGACTTTTATAGCCACCGTCCTTTACATAACAGCTATACAAGTTGATGGAAGCATAATCGGTCCTCCGTTTTGACTCTTATAGCCACCATTCTTTTTATGACAGCTATACAAGCTGCTGGGACCATTTCACAAACGCCGTTTTGAGTCGAATAGCCGCCATCGTTTCTATAACAAATATACGAGCTGCTGAAACCATTCTACAAGCGACATTTTGAGTCTTATAACCGCCATCCTTTACATAACAACTATACATGTTGATGGAACCATAATCGGGCCTCCATTTTGACTTTTATAGCCACCGACCTTTTTACAACAGCTACACAAGCTGCTGGAACCATAATACAGCCGCCATTTTGAGTCTTAAGGCCTCCTTTTTTTCCATAACAGCTATCGAAGCTGCTGGAACCGTAATACTGCCGCCATTTTAAGTCTTATAGCCGCTATCCTTTACATAACAGCTATACAAGTTGATGGAAGCATAATCGGTCCTCCGTTTTGACTCTTATAGCCACCATTCTTTTTATAACAGCTATACAAGCTGCTGGGACCATTTCACAAACGCCGTTTTGAGTCTTATTGCCGCCATCTTTTATATAACAAATATACGAGCTGCTGGAACCATTCTACAAGCGACATTTTGAGTCTTGTAGCCGCCATCCTTTACATAACAGCTATACATATTGATGGAACCATAATCGGGCCTCCATTTTGACTTTTAAAGCCACTGTCCTTTATGTAACAGCTATACAAGCTGCTGTGACCATTCAACAGCGTCCATTTTGAGTCTTATAGCCACCATCCTTTATATATTTCGAGTCATATAGCCGCCATCCTTTACATAACAGCTATACAAGCTGCTGGAACCATAATACAGCCGCCGTTTTGAGTCTTAAGGCCGCCATTTTTTCCATAACAGCTATCGAAGCTGCTGGAACCGTAATACTGCCGCCATTTTAAGTCTTATAGCCGCTATCCTTTACATAACAGCTATACAAGTTGATGGAACCATAATCGGTCCTCCTGGAATCGTTCTTCTGCCGCAATTTTTAGTCTTATAGCCGCCATCTTTTATATAACAGATATACAAGCTGCTGGAACCATAATACAGCCGCCATTTTCGTTCTTATAGGCACCATCCTTTATATAAGAGCTTAACAAGCTGGTGCTATCCTTTATACAACAGCTATACACGCTGCTGGAACCATTCTACAACCGCCATTTTGAGTATTATAGCCGCCATTTTTTATATATTGTATATCTTTATACAAGCTGCTGGAACCATAATACAGCCGCCATTTTCGTTTTTATAGCCACCATCCTTTATATAAGAGCTTAACAAGCTGGTGCCATCCTTTATACAACAGCTATACAAGCTGCTGGAACTATTCTACAACCTCCATTTTGAGTCTTATATCCGCCATTCTTTATATATTGTATATCTTTATACAAGCTGCTGGAACCATAATACAGCCGCCATTTTTGTTCTTATAGCCACCATCCTTTATATAAGAGCTTAACAAGCTGGTGCCATCCTTTATACAACAGCTATACACGCTGCTGGAACCATTCTACAACCGCCATTTTGAGTATTATAGCCGCCATCCTTTATTTATTGGGTATACAAGCTGATGAAAATGTTCTATTTCCGCCATTTTGACTCTCATAGCCGCCATCCTTTATATAACAGTTATACAAGATGCTGGAACCATAACACAGCCGCCATTTTGAGTCTTATGGCCGCCATCCTTTACATAACAGCTATAGAAGCTGCTGGAACCGTAATACTGGCGCCATTTTGGGTCGTGTAGCCGCCATCGTTTCTATAACAAGTACACGAGCTGCTGGAACCATTCTACAAGCGAAATTTTGAGTCTTATAGCCGCCATCCTTTACATAACAACTATACAAGTTGATGGAACCGTTCTCCTGCCGCCATTTTGAGTCTTATAGCCACCATCCTTTTTATTATAGCTACACAACCTGCTAAAACCATAATACAGCCGCCATTTTGAGTCTTATGGCCGCCATCTTTTACATTCCAGCTATCAAAGCTGCTGGAACCGTAATACTGCCGCCATTTTGAGTCTTATAGCCGCCATCCTTTACATAACAGCTATACAAGATGATGGAACTACAATCGGCCCTTCATTTTGACTCTTATTGCCACCATCCTTTATATAACAGCTATACAAGCTGCTGGGACCATTCTACAGCGTCGATTTTGAGTCTTATAGCCACCATCCTTTATATATTTCGAGTCGTATAGACGCCATCCTTTACATAACAGCTATGCAAGCTGCTGGAACCATAATACAGCCGCCATTTGGAGTCTTATAGCCGCCATCTTTTACATAACAGCTATCGAAGCTGCTGGAACCGTAATACTGCCGCCATTTTGAGTCTTATAGCAGCCATCCTTTGTATAACAGCTATATAAGCTGCTGGGACCATTCTACAGCGTCCATTTTGAGTCTTATAGCCACCATCCTTTATATATTTCGAGTCGTATAGCCGCCATCCTTTACATAACAGCTATGCAAGCAGCTATCGAAGCTGCTAGAACCGTAAAACTGCCGCCATTTTAAGTCTTTTAGCCGCTATCCTTTACATAACAGCTATACAAGTTGATGGAACCATAATCGGGCCTCCATTTTGACTCTTATAGCCACCATCCTTTATATAACAGCTATACAAGCTGCTGGATTCGTTCTTCTGCCGCCATCTTTAGTCTTATTGCCGCCATCTTTTATATAACAGATATACAAGCTGCTGGAACTATAATACAACCGCCATTTTGTGTCTTATAGCCGCCATTCTTTATATAACGTCTATTCAAGGTGCTTGAACCATAATACAGCCGCCATTTTCGTTCTTTTAACCGCCAACTTTTATATAAAAGCTATACAAGCTGCTGGAACCCTTCTTTTGCCGCCATTATAAGTCATATAGCCGCCATCTTTTATAAAACAGCTGTAGAAGCTGCTGGACTTTTATAGTCACATTTTGACTTTTATAGCCACCGTCCTTTATATAACAGCTATACAAGCTGCTAGGACCATTCTACAGCGTCCATTTTAGTCTTATAGCCACCATCCTTTATATATTTCGAGTCATATAGCCGCCATCTTTTATATAAGAGCTTATCAAGCTGGTGCCATCCTTTACATCATAGCTATACAATCTGCTGGAATCGTTCTTCTGCCGCCATTTTTAGTCTTATAGCCGCCATCTTTTATATAACAGATATACAAGCTGCTGGAACCATAATACAGCCGCCATTTTCGTTCTTATAGGCACCATCCTTTATATAAGAGCTTAACAAGCTGGTGCTATCCTTTATATTACAGCTATACAAGCTGCTGGAACCATTCTACAACCGATATTTTGTGTCTTATAGCCGCCATCCTTTATATAACGTCTATTCAAGTTGCTGGAACCATAAAACAGCCGCCAATTTCGTTCTTTTAACCGCCAACTTTTATATAACAGCTATGCAAGCTGCTGGAACCCTTCTTTTGCCGCCATTTTGAGTCTTATAACCGCCATCTTTTATATAACAGCTGTAGAAGCTGCTGGAACCATTCTACATACATCATCCGCCATCCTTTACATCATAGCTATACAATCTGCTGGATCCATAATACTGAAACCATATTGAGTCGTATAGCCGCCATCGTTTCTATAACAAATATACGAGCTGCTGGAACCATTCTACAAGCGACATTTTGAGTCTTGTAGCCGCCATCCTTTACATAACAACATATACATGTTGATGGAACCATAATCGGTCCTCCATTTTGACTTTTATAGCCACCGTCCTTTACATAACAGCTATACAAGCTGCTGGGCCAATTCTACAGCGTCCATTTTGAGTCTTATAGCCACCATCTTTTATATATTTCGAGTCATATAGCCGCCATCCTTTACATAACAGCTACACAAGCTGCTGGAACCATAATACAGCCATATTTTGAGTCTGAAGGCCGCCATTTTTCCCATAACAGCTATCGCAGCTGCTGGAACCGTAATACTGCCGCCATTTTAAGTCTTATAGCCGCTATCCTTTACATAACAGCTATACAAGTTGATGGAACCATAATCGGTCCTCCGTTTTGACTCTTATAGCCACCATTCTTTTTGTAACAGCTATACAAGCTGCTGGGACCATTTCACAGACGCCGTTTTGAGTCTTATAGCCGCCATCTTTTATATAAGAGCTTAACAAGCTGGTGCCATTCTTTATATAACAGCTATACAAGCTGCTGGAACCATTCTACAACCGCCATTTTCGTTTTTATAGCCACCATCCTTTATATAAGAGCTTAACAAGCTGGTGCCATCCTTTATACAACAGCTGTACACGCTGCTGGAACCATTCTACAACCGCCATTTTGAGTATTATAGGCGCCATCCTTTATATATTGGGTATACAAGCTGCTTGAAATGTTCTACTTCCGCCATTTTGAGTCTTATAGCCGCCATCCTTTATATAACAGCTATACAAGCTGCTGGAACCATAACACAGCCGCCATTTTGAGTCTTATGGCCGTCATCCTTTACATAACAGCTACAGAAGCTGCTGGAACCGTAATACTGGCGCCATTTTGCGTCGTGTAGCCGCCATAGTTTCTATAACAAGTACACGAGCTGCCGGAACCATTCTACAAGCGAAATTTTGAGCCTTATAGCCGCCATCCTTTACATAACAGCTATACAAGTTGATGGAACCGTTCTACTGCCGCCATTTTGAGTCTTATAGCCACCATCCTTTTTATTATAGCTACACAACCTGCTGGAACCATAATACAGCCGCCATTTTGAGTCTTATGGCCGCCATCTTTTACATTACAGCTATCGAAGCTGCTGGAACCGTAATACTGCCGCCATTTTGAGTCTTATGGCCGCCATCTCTTACATTACAGCTATCGAAGCTGCTGGAACCGTAATACTGCCGCCATTTTGAGTCTTATAGCAGCCATCCCTTACATAACAGCTATACAAGTTAATGGAACTACAATCGGCCCTTCATTTTGACTTATATTGCCACCATCCTTTTATATAAGAGCTTAACAAGCTGGTGCCATTCTTTATATAACAGCTATACATGTTGATGGAACCATAATCGGGCCTCCATTTTGACTTTTATAGCCACCGTCCTTTATATAACAGGTATACAAGCTGCTGGGACCATTCTACAGCGTCCGTTTTAGTCTTATAGCCACCATCCTTTATATATTTCGAGTCATATAGACGCCATCCTTTATATAAGAGCTTAACAAGCTGGTGCCATCCTTTACATCATAGCTATACAATCTGCTGGATCCATAATACTGAAACCATTTTGAGTCGTTTAGCCGCCATCGTTTCTATAACAATTATACGAGCTGCTGGAACCATTCTACAAGCGACATTTTGAGTCTTGTAGCCGCCATCCTTTACATAACAGCCATACATGTTGATGGAACCATAATCGGGCCTCCATTTTGACTTTTATAGCCACCGCCCTTTATATAACAGCTATACAAGCTGTTGGGACCATTCTACAGCGTCCATTTTGAGTCTTATAGCCACCATCCTTTATATATTTCGAGTCATATAGCCGCCATCCTTTACATGACAGCTACACAAGCTGCTGGAACCGTAATACAGCCGCCATTTTAAGTCTTATAGCCGCTATCCTTTACATAACAGCTATACAAGTTGATGGAACCATAATCGGTCCTCCGTTTTGACTCTTATAGCCACCATTCTTTTTATAACAGCTATACAAGCTGCTGGGACCATTTCACAGACGCCGTTTTGAGGCTTGTAGCCACCATCCTTTATATAAGAGCTTAACAAGCCTGTGCCCTCCTTTATACAACAGCTGTACACGCTGCTGGAGCCATTTTACAACCGCCATTTTGAGTATTATAGCCGCCATCCTTTTTATATTGGGTATACAAGCTGCTTGAAATGTTCTACTTCCGCCATTTTGAGTCTCATAGCCGCCATCCTTTATCTAACAGCTATACAAGCTGCTGGAACCATAACACAGCCGCCATTTTAAGTCTTATGGCCGTCATCCTTTACATAACAGCTACAGAAGCTGCTGGAACCGTAATACTGGCGCCATTTTGGGTCGTGTAGCCGCCAACGTTTCTATAACAAGTACACGAGCTGCTGGAACCATTCTTCAAGCGAAATTTTGAGTCTTATAGCCGCCATCCTTTACATAACAGCTATACCAGTTGATGGAACCATAATGGGGCCTCCATTTTGACTCTTATAGCCACCATCCTTTATATAACAGCTATACAAGCTGCTGGAATCGTTCTTCTGCCGCCATTTACAGTCTTATAGCTGCCATCTTTTATATAACAGATATACAAGCTGCTGGAACTTTAATACAGCCGCCATTTTCGTTCTTATAGTCACCATCCTTTATATAAGAGCTTAACAAGCTGGTGCCATCTTTTATATTACAGCTATACAAGCTGCTGGAACCATTCTACAACCGCCATTTAGTGTCTTATAGCCGCCATTCTTTATATAACGTCTATTCAAGTTGCTGGAACCATTCTACAGCCACCATTTTGAGTCTTATAGCCGCCGACTTTTATATAAGAGCTTAATAAGCTGGTTTAACAGCTATACATGTTGATGGAACCATACTCGGGCCTCCATTTTGACATTTATAGCCACCGTCCTTTATATAACAGGTATACAAGCTGCTACAGCGTCCGTTTTAGTCTTATAGCCACCATCTTTTATATATTTCGAGTCATATAGCCGCCATCCTTTATAGAAGAGCTTAACAAGCTGGTGCCATCCTTTACATCATAGCCGCCATCGTTTCTATAACAAATATACGAGCTGCTGGAACCATTCTACAAGCGACATTTTGAGTCTTGTAGCCGCCACCCTTTACATAACAGCTATACATGTTGATGGAACCATAATTGGGCCTCCATTTTGACTTTTATAGCCACCGTCCTTTATATAACAGCTATACAAGCTGTTGGGACCATTCTACAGCGTCCATTTTAGTGTCTTATAGCCACCATCCTTTATATATTTCGAGTCATATAGCCGCCATCTTTACATAACAGCTATACAAGCTGCTGAAACCATAACACAGCCGCCATTTTGAGTCTTATGGCCGCCATTTTTTCCATAACAGCTATCGAAGCTGCTGGAACCGTAATACTGGCGCCATTTTGGGTCGTGTAGCCGCCATCGTTTCTATAACAAATATACGAGCTGCTGAAACCATTCTACAAGTGACATTTTGAGTCTTGTAGCCGCCATCCTTTACATAACAGCTATACATGTTGATGGAACCATAATCGGGCCTCTATTTTGACTTTTATAGCCACCATCTTTTATTTAACAGCTATACAATCTGCTGGGACCATTCTACAGCGTCCGTTTTAGTCTTATAGCCACCATCCTTTATATATTTCGAGTCATATAGCCGCCATCCTTTATATAAGAGCTTAACAAGCTGGTGCCATCCTTTACATCATAGCTATACAATCTCCTGGATCCATAATACTGAAACCATTTTGAGTCGTATAGCCGCCATCGTTTCTATAACAAATATACGAGCTGCTGGAACCATTCTACAAGCGACATCTTGATTCTTGTAGCCGCCACCCTTTACATAACAGCTATACATGTTGATGGAACCATAATCGGGCCTCCATTTTGACTTTTATAGCCACCGTCCTTTATATAACAGCTATACAAGCTGTTGGGACCATTCTACAGCGTCCATTTTGAGTCTAATAGCCACCATCCTTTATATATTTCGAGTCATATAGCCGACATCCTTTACATAACAGCTATACAAGCTGCTGGAGTCTTATAGCCACCATCCTTTATATATTTCGAGTCACATAGCCGCCATCCTTTACATAACAGCTATACAAGCTGCTGGAACCATAATACAGCCGCCATTTTGAGTCTTAAGGCCGCCATTTTTTCCATATCAGCTATCGAAGCTGCTGGAACCGTAATACTGCCGCCATTTTAAGTCTTATAGCCGCTATCCTTTACATAACAGCTATACAAGTTGATGGAACCATAATCGGGCCTCTATTTTGACTTTTATAGCCACCATCTTTTATTTAACAGCTATACAATCTGCTGGGACCATTCTACAGCGTCCGTTTTAGTCTTATAGCCACCATCCTTTATATATTTCGAGTCATATAGCCGCCATCCTTTATATAAGAGCTTAACAAGCTGGTGCCATCCTTTACATCATAGCTATACAATCTGCTGGATCCATAATACTGAAACCATTTTGAGTCGTATAGCCGCCATCGTTTCTATAACAAATATACGAGCTGCTGGAACCATTCTACAAGCGACATCTTGATTCTTGTAGCCGCCACCCTTTACATAACAGCTATACATGTTGATGGAACCATAATCGGGCCTCCATTTTGACTTTTATAGCCACCGTCCTTTATATAACAGCTATACAAGCTGTTGGGACCATTCTACAGCGTCCATTTTGAGTCTAATAGCCACCATCCTTTATATATTTCGATTCATATAGCCGACATCCTTTACATAACAGCTATACAAGCTGCTGGAGTCTTATAGCCACCATCCTTTATATATTTCGAGTCACATAGCCGCCATCCTTTACATAACAGCTATACAAGCTGCTGGAACCATAATACAGCCGCTATTTTGAGTCTTAAGGCCGCCATTTTTTCCATATCAGCTATCGAAGCTGCTGGAACCGTAATACTGCCGCCATTTTAAGTCTTATAGCCGCTATCCTTTACATAACAGCTATACAAGTTGATGGAACCATAATCGGTCCTCCGTTTTGACTCTTATAGCCACCATTCTTTTTATAACAGCTATACAAGCTGCTGGGACAATTTCACAGACGCCGTTTTGAGTCCTATAGCCGCCATCTTTTATATAAGAGCTTAACAAGCTGGTGCCATTCTTTATTTCACAGCTATACAAGCTGCTGGAACCATTCTACAACCGCCATTTGAGTCTTATATCCGCCATTCTTTATATATAAGATATATTAGCTGCTGGAACCATAATACAGCCGCCATTTTGAGTCTTAAGGCCGCCATTTTTTCCATAACAGCTATCGAAGCTGCTGGAACCGTAATACTGCCGCCATTTTAAGTCTTATAGCCGCTCTCCTTTACATAACAGCTATACAAGTTGATGGAACCATAATCGGTCCTCCGTTTTGACTCTTATAGCCACCATTCTTTTTATAACAGCTATACAAGCTGCTGGGACCATTTCACAGACGCCGTTTTGAGTCTTATAGCCGCCATCCTTTATATAAGAGCTTAACAAGCTGGTGCCATCCTTAATATAACAGCTATACACGCTGCTGGAACCATTCTACAACCGCCATTTTGAGTATTATAGCCGCCATCCTTTATATATTGGGTGCTGGAAACGTTTTACTTCCGCCATTTTGTGTCTCATAGCCGCCATCATTTATATAACAGCTATAGAAGCTGCTGGAATCATAACACAGCCGCCATTTTGAGTCTTATGGCCGTCATCCTTTACATAACAGCTACAAAAGACGATGGAACCGTAATACTGGCGCCATTTTGGGTCGTGTTGCAGCCATCGTTTCTATAACAAGTATACGAGCTGCTGGAACCATTCTACAAGCGACATTTTGAGTCTTATAGCCGCCATCCTTTATATAAGAGCTTAACAAGCTGGTGCCATCCTTAATATAACAGCTATACACGCTGCTGGAACCATTCTACAACCGCCATTTTGAGTATTATAGCCGCCATCCTTTATATATTGGGTGCTGGAAACGTTTTACTTCCGCCATTTTGTGTCTTATAGCCGCCATCCTTTATATAACAGCTTTTTAATCTGCTGGAACCATAATGCAGCCGCCATTTGGAGTCTGCTGGCCGTCATCCTTTACATCATAGCTATTCAAGCTGTTGGTTCCGTAATACTGCCGCCATTTTGAGTCGTATAGCCGCCATCGTTTCTTTAACAGCTATGCGAACTGCTGGTACCATTCTACTGTCGCCATTTTGAGTCTCAAAGCCGCCATTCTTTATATAACAGGTATACAAGCTGATAAACCTTTCTAAAACCGCCATTTTGAGCCATAGCCGCCATCTTTTACATCATAGCTATACCACCTGCTGGATCCGTAATTCTGCCGCCATTTTGAGTCGTATAGCCGCCATCGTTTCTATAACACCTATACAAGCTGCTAGAAGCATAATACAGCCGTCCTTTACATAACAGCTATACATGTTGATGGAACCATAATCGGGCCTCTATTTTGACTTTTATAGCCACCATCTTTTATTTAACAGCTATACAATCTGCTGGGACCATTCTACAGCGTCCGTTTTAGTCTTATAGCCACCATCCTTTATATATTTCGAGT
Organism: Drosophila paulistorum; assembly: GCA_018152135.1. Lineage (NCBI taxonomy): Eukaryota > Metazoa > Arthropoda > Insecta > Diptera > Drosophilidae > Drosophila > Drosophila paulistorum. Next base: position 845,171 of record JAECXG010000159.1, read on the forward strand.
CATATAGCCGCCATCCTTTATATAAGAGCTTAACAAGCTGGTGCCATCCTTTACATCATAGCAATCTCCTGGATCCATAATACTGAAACCATTTTGAGTCGTATAGCCGCCATCGTTTCTATAACAAATATACGAGCTGCTGGAACCATTCTACAAGCGACATCTTGATTCTTGTAGCCGCCACCCTTTACATAACAGCTATACATGTTGATGGAACCATAATCGGGCCTCCATTTTGACTTTTATAGCCACCGTCCTTTATATAACAGCTATACAAGCTGTTGGGACCATTCTACAGCGTCCATTTTGAGTCTAATAGCCACCATCCTTTATATATTTCGAGTCATATAGCCGACATCCTTTACATAACAGCTATACAAGCTGCTGGAGTCTTATAGCCACCATCCTTTATATATTTCGAGTCACATAGCCGCCATCCTTTACATAACAGCTATACAAGCTGCTGGAACCATAATACAGCCGCCATTTTGAGTCTTAAGGCCGCCATTTTTTCCATATCAGCTATCGAAGCTGCTGGAACCGTAATACTGCCGCCATTTTAAGTCTTATAGCCGCTATCCTTTACATAACAGCTATACAAGTTGATGGAACCATAATCGGGCCTCTATTTTGACTTTTATAGCCACCATCTTTTATTTAACAGCTATACAATCTGCTGGGACCATTCTACAGCGTCCGTTTTAGTCTTATAGCCACCATCCTTTATATATTTCGAGTCATATAGCCGCCATCCTTTATATAAGAGCTTAACAAGCTGGTGCCATCCTTTACATCATAGCTATACAATCTGCTGGATCCATAATACTGAAACCATTTTGAGTCGTATAGCCGCCATCGTTTCTATAACAAATATACGAGCTGCTGGAACCATTCTACAAGCGACATCTTGATTCTTGTAGCCGCCACCCTTTACATAACAGCTATACATGTTGATGGAACCATAATCGGGCCTCCATTTTGACTTTTATAGCCACCGTCCTTTATATAACAGCTATACAAGCTGTTGGGACCATTCTACAGCGTCCATTTTGAGTCTAATAGCCACCATCCTTTATATATTTCGAGTCATATAGCCGACATCCTTTACATAACAGCTATACAAGCTGCTGGAGTCTTATAGCCACCATCCTTTATATATTTCGAGTCACATAGCCGCCATCCTTTACATAACAGCTATACAAGCTGCTGGAACCATAATACAGCCGCTATTTTGAGTCTTAAGGCCGCCATTTTTTCCATATCAGCTATCGAAGCTGCTGGAACCGTAATACTGCCGCCATTTTAAGTCTTATAGCCGCTATCCTTTACATAACAGCTATACAAGTTGATGGAACCATAATCGGTCCTCCGTTTTGACTCTTATAGCCACCATTCTTTTTATAACAGCTATACAAGCTGCTGGGACAATTTCACAGACGCCGTTTTGAGTCCTATAGCCGCCATCTTTTATATAAGAGCTTAACAAGCTGGTGCCATTCTTTATTTCACAGCTATACAAGCTGCTGGAACCATTCTACAACCGCCATTTGAGTCTTAATCCGCCATTCTTTATATATAAGATATATTAGCTGCTGGAACCATAATACAGCCGCCATTTTGAGTCTTAAGGCCGCCATTTTTTCCATAACAGCTATCGAAGCTGGTGGAACCGTAATACTGCCGCCATTTTAAGTCTTATAGCCGCTCTCCTTTACATAACAGCTATACAAGTTGATGGAACCATAATCGGTCCTCCGTTTTGACTCTTATAGCCACCATTCTTTTTATAACAGCTATACAAGCTGCTGGGACCATTTCACAGACGCCGTTTTGAGTCTTATAGCCGCCATCCTTTATATAAGAGCTTAACAAGCTGGTGCCATCCTTAATATAACAGCTATACACGCTGCTGGAACCATTCTACAACCGCCATTTTGAGTATTATAGCCGCCATCCTTTATATATTGGGTGCTGGAAACGTTTTACTTCCGCCATTTTGTGTCTCATAGCCGCCATCATTTATATAACAGCTATAGAAGCTGCTGGAATCATAACACAGCCGCCATTTTGAGTCTTATGGCCGTCATCCTTTACATAACAGCTACAAAAGACGATGGAACCGTAATACTGGCGCCATTTTGCGTCGTGTTGCAGCCATCGTTTCTATAACAAGTATACGAGCTGCTGGAACCATTCTACAAGCGACATTTTGAGTCTTATAGCCGCCATCCTTTATATAAGAGCTTAACAAGCTGGTGCCATCCTTAATATAACAGCTATACACGCTGCTGGAACCATTCTACAACCGCCATTTTGAGTATTATAGCCGCCATCCTTTATATATTGGGTGCTGGAAACGTTTTACTTCCGCCATTTTGTGTCTCATAGCCGCCATCATTTATATAACAGCTATAGAAGCTGCTGGAATCATAACACAGCCGCCATTTTGAGTCTTATGGCCGTCATCCTTTACATAACAGCTACAAAAGACGATGGAACCTTAATACTGGCGCCATTTTGCGTCGTGTTGCAGCCATCGTTTCTATAACAAGTATACGAGCTGCTGGAACCATTCTACAAGCGACATTTTGAGTCTTATAGCCGCCATCCTTTATATAAGAGCTTAACAAGCTGGTGCCATCCTTAATATAACAGCTATACAAACTGCTGGAACCGTTCTTCTGTCGCCATTTTTAGTCTTATAGCCGCCATCCTTTACATAACAGCTATACAAGTTGATGGAACTATAATACAGGCTCCATTTTTATAGCCGCCATCGTTTGTATAACAGCTATACGAGCTGCTGGAAACATTCTACAAGTGACATTTTGAGTCTTATTGCCGCCATTCTTTCTATAACAGTTATACAAGCTGCTGGAACCATAATACCGCCGCCATTTTCGTTCTTATAGCCGCCATTCTTTATATAACAGCTATACAAGCTGTTGGAACCGTTCTTTTAGCCGCCATATTTTGTATAACAGCTGGAGAGCTGCTGGAACCATTCTACAGCCGCCATTTTGAGTCTTGTAGCCGCCATCCTTTACATAATAGCTTTACATATTGATGGAACCATAATCGGGCCTCTATTTCGACTTTTATAGCCACCATCATTTATTTAAAAGCTATACAATCTTCTGGGACCATTCTACAGCTTCCATTTTAAGTCTTACAGCCACCATCCTTTATATATTTCGAGTCGTATAGCCGCCATCCTTTACATAACAGCTATACAAGTTGATGGAACCAAAATACAGCCGCCATTTTGAGTCTTAAGGCCTCCAATTTTTCCATAACAGCTATCGAAGCTGCTGGAAACATTCTACAACCGCCATTTTGTGTCTTATAGCCGCCATCCTTTATATAACGTCTATTCAAGTTGCTGGAACCATTATACAGCCGCCAATTTCGTTCTTATAACTGCCAACTTTTATATAGCAGCTATACAAGCTGCTGGAACCCTTCTTTTGCCGCCATTTTGAGTTTTATAGCCGCCATCTTTTATATAACAGCTGTAGAAGCTGCTGGAACTATTCTACATGTTGATGGAACCATAATCGGTCCTCCGTTTTGACTCTTATAGCCACCATTCTTTTTATAACAGCTATACAAGCTGCTGGGACCATTTCACAGACGCCGTTTTGAGGCTTGTAGCCACCATCCTTTATATAAGAGCTTAACAAGCCTGTGCCCTCCTTTATACAACAGCTGTACACGCTGCTGGAGCCATTTTACAACCGCCATTTTGAGTATTATAGCCGCCATCCTTTATATATTGGGTATACAAGCTGCTTGAAATGTTCTACTTCCGCCATTTTGAGTCTCATAGCCGCCATCCTTTATCTAACAGCTATACAAGCTTCTGGAACCATAACACAGCCGCCATTTTGAGTCTTATGGCCGTCATCCTTTACATAACAGCTATACCAGTTGATGGAACCATAATGGGGCCTCCATTTTGACTCTTATAGCCACCATTCTTTATATAACAGCTATACAAGCTGCTGGAATCGTTCTTCTGCCGCCTTTTACAGTCTTATAGCTGCCATCTTTTATATAACAGATATACAAGCTGCTGGAACTTTAATACAGCCGCCATTTTCGTTCTTATAGTCACCATCCTTTATATAAGAGCTTAACAAGCTGGTGCCATCTTTTATATTACAGCTATACAAGCTGCTGGAACCATTCTACAACCGCCATTTTGTGTCTTATAGCCGCCATTCTTTATATAACGTCTATTCAAGTTGCTGGAACCATTCTACAGCCACCATTTTGAGTCTTATAGCCGCCGACTTTTATATAAGAGCTTAATAAGCTGGTTTAACAGCTATACATGTTGATGGAACCATACTCGGGCCTCCATTTTGACATTTATAGCCACCGTCCTTTATATAACAGGTATACAAGCTGCTAAGTCTTATAGCCACCATCCTTTATATATTTCGAGTCGTATAGCCGCCATCCTTTACATAACAGCTATACATGTTGATGGAACCATAATCGGGCCTCTATTTTGACTTTTATAGCCACCATCTTTTATTTAACAGCTATACAATCTGCTGGGACCATTCTACAGCTTCCATTTTGAGTCTTATAGCCACCATCCTTTGTATATTTCGAGTCGTATAGCCGCCATCCTTTACATAACAGCTATACAAGTTGATGGAACCATAATCGGGCCTTCATTTTGACTCTTATAGCAACCATCCTTTATATAACAGCTATACAAGCTGCTAGAAGCATAATACAGCCGCCATTTTTGTTCTTATAGCCGCCATCCTTTATATAACAGCTATACAAGCTGCTGGAACCATTTTACAGTCGCCATTTTGAGTCTCATAGCCGCCATCTTATATGTAACAGCTATACAAACTGCTGGAACCGTTCTTCTGTCGCCATTTTGAGTCTTATAGCCGCCATCCTTTACATAACAGCTATACAAGTTGATGGAACTATAATACAGGCTCCATTTTTATAGCCGCCATCGTTTGTATAACAGCTATACGAGCTGCTGGAAACATTCTACAAGTGACATTTTGAGTCTTATTGCCATCCTTTACATAACAGCTATACAAGTTGATGGAACCATAATCGGGCCTTCATTTTGACTCTTATAGCAACCATCCTTTATATAACAGCTATACAAGCTGCTGGAACCGTTCTTCTACCGCCATTTTTATACCATACACCCATAGGGTGAAATGGTATATTAAAGTCGCCAAAATGTATGTCACAGGCAGAAGGAAGCTTTTCCGACCCCATAAAGTATATATTTTATTGATCAGTATCAACAGCCGAGTCGATCTAGACATGTCCGTCTGTCCGTCCGTCTGTCCGTCCGCCTGTCCGTCTATACGTCCGTATGAACGCCTAGATCTCGGGGACTATAAGAGATAGAGCCAACAAATTTGGAATGTAGGCTCGTGTAGTATGTAGAGTGATCGAGTTTGTTTCAAATTTTTGCCAAGCCCCTTTCCGCCCCTGCAATTCGAAAAAAACGTTTATCTCAAAAACTATTGTAGCTAGAGACACCATATTTGGTATGTATATTTGCTTAGTAAATGCGCTCATTTTATAATTATAAAGATTTTGCCACGCCCCTTTCCGCCCCCAAAATTTGAAAAACTCGATTATCTCCCGTAATATTTTACCCTGTGGAATCAAATTTGGCACACTTGAAATTGATACTAATACCCAGCAAAATACCAAATTTGATCAAAATCATTGATCAAAAAATAGCCAAGTTATGCATATAAACGTTTTTCCATAAGGCCGGAGTTGGCCGTTGGCGGGTGGTGGTGAAATAGGCAAATGCATTTGTTATTACAAATTTGAAATATTTGTTTTGCTGGTGTATGGTATATCTAAGTCGGCGAGACGACTTACTTACTTCATTAGTCTTATAGCCGCCATCTTTTACATAACAGCTATACAAACTGCTGGAACCATTCTACAGCCGCCATTTTGAGTCTTATAGCCGTTATCCATTATATAACAGCTATACAAGCTAGTGGAACCGTTCTACTGCCGCCATTTTGAGTCTTTAAGCCGCCATCCTTTTTATAACAGCTATACAACCTGCTGGAACCATAAACAGCCGCTATTTTGAGTCTTATGGCCGCCATTTTTTACATAACAGCTATCGAAGCTGCTGGAACCGTAATACTGCCGCCATTTTGAGTGTTATAGCCGCCATCTCTTACATAACAGCTATACAAGTTGACGGAACCATAATCGGGCCTCCATTTTGACTCTTATAGCCACCATCCTTTATATAACAGCTATCGAAGCTGCTGGAACCATTCTACAAGCGACATTTTGAGTCTTATAGCCGCCATCCTTTATATAACAGCTATACATGCTGCTGGAACCATAATACAGCCGCCACTTTGAGTCTTATGGCCGTCATCTTTTACATCATAGCTGTTGGATGGAACAATAATTGGGCCTCCATTTTGACTTTTATAGCCACCGTCCTTTATATAACAGCTATACAAGCTGTTGGGACCATTCTACAGCGTCCATTTTGAGACTTATAGCCACCATCCTTTATATATTTCGAGTCATATAGCCGCAATCCTTTACATAACAGCTATACAAGCTGCTGGAACCATAATACAGCCGCCATTTTGAGTCTTAAGGCCGCCATTTTTTCCATACCAGCTATCGAAGCTGCTGGAACCGTAATACTGCCGCCATTTTAAGTCTTATAGCCGCTATCCTTTACATAACAACTATACAAGTTGATGGAACCATAATCGGTCCTCCGTTTTGACTCTTATAGCCACCATTCTTTTTATAACAGCTATACAAACTGCTGGGACCATTTCACAGATGCCGTTTTGAGTCTTATAGCCGCCATCTTTTATATAAGAGCTTAACAAGCTGGTGTCATCCTTTACATCATAGCTATACAATCCGCTGGATCCATATTACTGAAACCATATTGACTCTTATAGCCGCCATTCTTTCTATAACAGCTTTACAAGCTGCTGGAACCATAATACAGCCGCCATTTTGAGTCTTATAGCCGCCATCCTTTTTATGACAGCTACACAACCTGCTGGAACCATAATACAACCACCATTTTGACTCTTATAGCCACCATCCTTTATATAATAGCTATAGAAGCTGCTGGATCCGTAATACTGCCGTCATTTTGAGTCATATAGCCGCTATCCATTACATAACAGCTAACAAGTTGATGAATACATAACAGCTAACAAGTTGACCATAATCGGGCCTCCGTTTTGACTCTTATAGCCAATATCCTATATATAACAGCTATACAAGCTGCTAGGACAATTTCACAGACGCCGTTTTGAGTCTTATAGCTGCCATCTTTTATATAAGAGCTTAACAAGCTGGTGCCATCCTTTATATAACAGCTATACAAGCTGCTGGAACCATTCTACAACCGCCATTTTGAGTCTTATATCCGCCATTCTTTATACATAAGATATACAAGCTGCTGGAACCATAATACATAATGAGTCTTATAGCCGCCATCCTTTTTATGACAGCTATACAACCTGCTGGAACCATAATACAACCACCATTTTGACTCTTATAGCCACCATCCTTTATATAACAGCTATAGAAGCTGCTGGATCCGTAATACTGCCGTCATTTTGAGACTTATAGCCGCTATCCATTACATAACAGCTAACAAGTTGACGATTACATAACAGCTAACAAGTTGACCATAATCGGGCCTCCGTTTTGACTCTTATAGCCAATATCCTTTATATAACAGCTATACAAGCTGCTGGGACAATTTCACAGACGCCGTTTTGAGTCTTATAGCTGCCATCTTTTATATAGGAGCTTAACAAGCTGGTGCCATACTGTATATAACAGCTATACAAGCTAGTGGAACCATTCTACTGCCGCCATTTTGAGTCTTTAAGCCGCCATCCATTTTATAACAACTATACAACCTGCTGGAACCATTATACAGCCGCTATTTTGAGTCTTATGGCCGCCATTTTTTACATAACAGCTATCGAAGCTACTGGAAACTTAATACTGCCGCCATTTTGAGTTTTATGGCCGCCATTTTTTACATAACAGCTATCGAAGCTGCTGGAGCCGTAATACTGCCGCCATTTTGAGTCTTATAGCCGCCATCTCTTACATAACCGCTATACAAGTTGACGGAACCATAATCGGGCCTCCATTTTGACTCTTATAGCCACCATCCTTTATATAACAGCTATCGAAGCTGCTGGAATCATTCTACAAGCGACATTTTGAGTCTTGTAGCCGCCATCCTTTATATAACAGCTATACAAGCCGCTGGAACCATAATACAGCCGCCACTTTGAGTCTTATGGCCGTCATCTTTTACATCATAGCTGTTGGATGGAACAATAATCGGGCCTCCATTTTGACTTTTATAGCCACCGTCCTTTATATAACAGCTATACAAGCTGTTGGGACCATTCTACAGCGTCCATTTTGAGTCTTATAGCCACCATCCTTTATATATTTCGAGTCATATAGCCGCCATCCTTTACATAACAGCTATACAAGCTGCCGGAGTCTTATAGCCACCATCTTTTATATATTTCGAGTCATATAGCCGCTATCCTTTACATAACAGCTATACAAGCTGCTGGAACCATAATGCAGCCGCCATTTTGAGTCTTAAGGCTGCCATTTTTTCCATAACAGCTATCGAAGCTGCTGGAACCGTAATACTGCCGCCATTTTAAGTCTTATAGCCGCTATCCTTTACATAACAGCTATACAAGTTGATGGAACCATAATCGGTCCTCCGTTTTGACTCTTATAGCCACCATTCTTTTTATAACAGCTATACAAGCTGCTGGGACCATTTCACAGACGCCGTTTTGAGTCTTATAGCCGCCATCTTTTATATAAGAGCTTAACAAGCTAGTGCCATCCTTTATATAACAGCTATACACGCTGCTGGAACCATTCTACAACCGCCATTTTGAGTATTATGGCCGCCTTCCTTTATATATTGGGTATACAAGCTGCTGGAACCGTTTTACTTCCGCCATTTTGAGTCTCATAGCCGCCATCCTTTAAATAACAGCTATAGAAGCTGCTGGAACCATAACACAGCCGCCATTTTGAGTCTTATGGCCGTCATCCTTTACATAACAGCTACAGAAGCCGCTGGAACCGTAATACTTGCGCCATTTTGGGTCGTGTAGCCGCCATCGTTTCTATAACAAGTATACGAGCTGCTGGAACCATTCTACAGCCGCCATTTTGAGTCTTATAGCCACCATCCTTTATATATTTCGAGTCATATAGCCACCATCCTTTATTTAACAGCTATACAATCTGCTGGGTCCATTCTACAGCTTCCATTTTGAGTCTTATAGCCACCATCCTTTGTATATTTCGAGTCGTATAGCCGCCATCCTTTACATAACAGCTATACATGTTGATGGAACCATAATCGGGTCTTCATTTTGACTCTTACAGCAACCATCCTTTATAAAACAGCTATACAAGCTGCTGGAACCGTTCTTCTGCCGCCATTAGGGTGAAATGGTATATTAAAGTCGCCAAAATGTATGTAACAGGCTGAAGGAAGCTTTTCCGACCCCATAAAGTATATATATTCTTGATCAGTATCAACAGCCGAGTCGATCTAGCCATGTCCGTCTGTCCGTCCGTCTGTCCGTCCATATGAACGCCTAGATCTCGTTGACTATAAGAGATAGAGCCACCAAATTTGGAATGTAGGCTCGTGTAGTATGTAGAGTGATCGAGTTTGTTTCAAATTTTTGCCTCGCCCCTCTCCGCCCCCGCAATTAAAAAAAAAACGTTTATCTCAAAAACTATTGTAGCTAGAGACACCATATTTGGTATGTTTATTTGCTTAGTAAATGCGCTTATTTTGTAATTATAAAGATTTTGCCATGCCCCTTTCCGCCCCCGAAATTTGAAAAACTCCATTATCTCCCGTAACTTTTTACCCTGTGGAATCAAATTTGGCACACTAAAAATTGATACTAATACCCAGCAAAATACCAAATTTGATCAAAATCATTGATCAAAAAATAGCCAAGTTATGCATATAAACGTTTTTCCATAAGGCCGGAGTTGGCCGTTGGCGGGTGGTGGTGAAATAGGCAAATGCATTTGTTATTACAAATTTGAAATATTTGTTTTGCTGGTGAATGGTATATCTAAGTCGGCGAGACGACTTACTTACTTCATTAGTCTTATAGCCGCCATCTTTTACATAACAGCTATACAAACTGCTGGAACCATTCTACAGCCGCCATTTTGAGTCTTATAGCCGTTATTCATTATATAACAGCTATACAAGCTAGTGGAACCGTTCTACTGCCGCCATTTTGAGCCGCTATTTTGAGTCATATCGGGCCTGGAACCATAATACAGCCACAATTTTGAGTCTTATAGCCGCCATCCTTTTTATGACAGCTATACAACCTGCTGGAACCATAATACAACCACCATTTTCGTTCTTATAGCCGCCATTCGTTATATAACAGCTATACAAGCTGCTGGAACCATAATACCGCCGCCATTTTCTTTCTTATAGCCGCCATTCTTTATATAACAGCTATACAAGCTGTTGGCACCGTTCTTTTAGCCGCCATATTTTGTATTACAGCTATACAAGCTGCTGGGACCATTACACAGACGACATTTTGAGTCTTATAGCCGCCATCTTTTATATAAGAGCTTAACAAGCTGGTGCCATCCTTTATATAACAGCTACACAAGCTGCTGGAACCATTTTACAACCGCCATTTTGAGTCTTATATCCGCCATCCTTTATATATAAGATATACAAGCTGCTGGAGCCATAATACAGCCGCTATTTTCGTTCTTAGAGCCACCATCCTTTATATAAGAGCTTAACAAGCTGGTGCCATCCTTATATAAAATCTATACAACCTTCTGGAACAATAATACAGCCGCCATTTTGAGTCTTATAGTCGCCATCTTTTATATAACAGCTGTAGAAGCTGATAAAACCATTCTACAACCGCCATTTTGACTCTTATAGCCGTTATCCTTTATATAACATCTATACAAGCTGGTGAAACCGTTCTACTGCCGCCATTTTGAGACTTAAAGCCGCCATCCTGTTTATAACAGCTGTACAAGCTGCTGGAATAATAATACAGCCGCCATTTTAAGTCTTATGGCCGCCATTTTTTACATAACAGCTATACAAGCTGCTGGAACCATAATACAGCCGCCGTTTTGACACTTATAGCCACCATCCTTTATATAACAGCTATACAAGCTGTTGGGACCATTTCACAGCCGCCATTTTGAGTCTTATAGTCGCCATCTTTTATATATCAGCTGTAGATAATCATAATCAATTAAACCGCCGCCGCGTACAGACGTGTTTTTTAATGCACTCCGCAAAATTTAGTGTAAAAAATAAAAAGACCGCGTTTGCAAAAATTGTGTAGGGCTCTCAGTCGCCTCAGAGACGCCTATTTATAATCATATTGCTATTAGTTTGTTCTAATAGCAATAAATACTAAGTTGCAACAATAAAGTGAGCACTTTTTTTGGAAAAGCCATGTCCACCGATTCGGGCCCAAGCTCTCTCGATCCCCACCAGCAACAACTACAAGAACTACTTGTATAACAACAACGTGAGCGTCCACTCTCGGTCCGACGCAACAACGCGTACTTTTCGGTGGTGTCGCCGACCCCACTGAATGCTACCGTAAGTAATAACACCGAAAGTGCAAGCCACTCAGCAACAGCAAGCCACAACACCAATTTACCGTGGAGAGAGCAGTGTGCTTTTCCATCAACATCGATAACTGGGTCACCGATTGCACCGTCAGCTCGTTGACAGCAACTACTGCAACGTCTGCAGAAGTATTGACCTGCCTCAAGCCGTCATCGACAAGTCGCCCAGAGTCAGCCACGACAAGAAACCCAACGCCTTCTGACCAAACTGGAATGGATAGTTATATTAAAATAACTAAGCGGAAGCTAAGCCCGCAAAAGAAAAAAAGTGGCAATACGCCGAAAATAACCAAAACAAATGAACGAGCAGCACTTCTAAGCGAAAATTGTTTTAAAATTCTTGCCGATCAGCAAGACGATCAATCCGGCGCTGTGGATAAATTTAAATCGGCTAGACCACCCCCTCTATACATCCGTGGAGCCAACTGCAGCGCCCTGATTTCGAAGCTAGTAGAAACAGTAGGGGCAAATAACTTTGTTGTAACCCCTCTCAACAGGGGTAACATAAAAGAAATTAAATGTCAAACCCAAACTGAAGACAATTTCCGCATCATCGAAAAGTACCTCCGTAATACTAGCATAAACTTCTATACCTATCAACTAAAAAGAAGTAAAGGGCTCCAGGTTGTGTTAAAGGGGATCGAGCCATCGGTCCCACCTCAAGAAATAGCAGACGCATTGGCCGAAAAAGGGTTTGCGGTTAAGTCCGTTGTCAATATCATCAACAGGAATAAAGTCGCACAGCCGCTCTTTAAAATCGAGCTCCAACCAGATGCAAAGCGGTCGAAGCCAAATGAAGTGCATCTATAACCTTCAGCTCCTATTGCACAGAAGAATCACCGTAGAGGGGCCCCATAAGAGATACCAACCACCTCAGTGTAAAAACTGCCAGGAATACAACCACACCTCTAACAATTGCAATCTTTGGTCAGTGTGTGTTGGCTGCGGCGAACATCATAAAGATGTCATTTGCACCAAGGACAGAAACAACGTCGCACTAAGACTATGCAGTAACTGTGGAGGGAACCACACAGCCAACTACAGGGCATGTCCTGTCTTCAAGGATCTTAAATCGCACCTAAACGGGCGTAAACCCCCAGCTGGACCAAAAATCACCTTCAACGCCTCCAAAACTACACCGGAGGTATTCTTCGCCAAGGCTGTTAGATCATGTAACATGCCTGCTACAACCAATCCTAGTGTATCCTTCGCTAGTGTACTCCGAACTGGACAGACGGAACCCGCGAAAGAGACCCCGTCACTCCACCATCTACAGAATCCGCAACCTAGCGCACCAGAGCTTGGCCAGCAAACTCCGAGTGGTTTAGAGGCCCTATTGATCTCACTTAATCAAAACATGACCATTTTTATGACGTTCAAGCAAAACTGTATGCAGGAACTGATGCGGAATCAAAACCTGCTTATCCAGAAGCTTATTGAGAATAAATAATGGCTTCCCTACGTCTATGTTTATGTGCTTGGCGTCTCCAACCACAAAAATTAACTGCAACTATTCCTAGACTCAAGTGAAATCGACGTCATGCTGATATCGGAAAAACATTTAACATCAAAAAATAACTTTCAAATACCAAAATACACCTTCTACGCAACAAACCATCTGGACGGAAAAGCTCATGGCGGGACTGGTATCCTTATCAAAAACCATATAAAACACTCGTTCCTCAACAGATTCGAAACACAGCACCTACAAGCAACTGCTATAACCGTCCAAACCAGCTGCGGCAACACTACGTTGGTTGCCCTGTACTGCCCACCACGCTTCTTAATCTCTGAAAAGGAATTCACCGGTTTCTTTAACACACTCGGAGAACGCTTCATTGTAGCAGGGGACTATAACGCCAAACATACGCACTGGGGATCTCGCCTGGTAAATCCTAAAGGCAAGCAGTTGTACAATACAATAGTCAACCCATTCAATAAGATGGATTGCGTCTCACCGGGTGGGCCTACTTATTGGCCCACAGATCCACAGAAAATGCCTGACTTGATTGATTTCGCAGTAACCAAGAGAATTCCGCGTAATCGGATCACTGCGGACACACTGCAAGATTTAACCTCCGATCACTCTCCAGTGCTATTCACACTGTTAACAAGACCTCAAGTACTTGATCGCCCATATATGCTTACAAACAACAAAACAAATTGGCTTAAATTTAAAATGTACATTAGTCCCCACATTGACTGTTCGCCGAAACTGGATGACATGACATGTGCGTCTCTGCACTTGAGTCGATGCTGGGAGCAGCAGCAAGAGTATCTACTCCACATGCCTCTACTTACGCTAAACCTGCTGTCAGGCCTACGAACCGGCGGATAGAACAATTAGTAACGGAAAAACGACGTCTAAGAAGAGAATGGCAGATTACTCGATCACCAGCAGCAAAACTTCGCCTAAGGCATGCCAGCCGCAACCTCTCCAAGGAGTTAAGACAAGAGGAAATCTGGGCTCAAAGGAAATATATAGAAAAGTCCATCCAGCACTAAACATCCTCTGTGGAAAGCCCACCCAACTTTAAGCGCTCCTACAGAGACAGTTTCACCAATAAGGGGCCCAACCGGTGGATGGGCCCACAGCGACGAAGAGAGGGCATCCAACATCAAACTCATTTGTACTTCCCCCTTCGAGCACATTAACGGATAATGAGTACTCGGAACTCCAATCGGATGAGATCACTGCAGTTATTAAAAACCACATAAAGCCGAACAAAGCCCCTGGCCATGACCTAATCACACCGAAAATGATCCTAGAGCTTCCTACCATCGCCATGCAATACATCTGCAAATTGTTCAACGCTATAATAAGAATTGGCTACTTCCCAAGAGCATGGAAAAGGTCCACTATCATCATGATTCCTAAAATGGGAAAGGACAAAACCCAACCATCATCCTATAGGCCAATTAGTTTGCTGTCATGTCTTTCGAAGCTTTTTGAAAAGGTCCTGCAGATTAGTCTAAGCTCTTTTCTGGCATCGGAGAACACAATCCCTTCTCACCAGTTCGGCTTCCGCGAAAAACATGGGACAATTGAACAAGTCAATCGTATAACATCCGAAATAAGAACAGCATTCGAACTAAAAGAATACTGTACGGCTGTCTTTCTCGACGTTGCCCAGGCTTTCGACAGAGTCTGGCTGAAGGGTCTAATGTTCAAAATCCGGAACAATAGGAAATTCACTGTAAGATGTAATGGCTCCGTGTCGGCTGACTTTGAAATCGAAGCTGGTGTACCGCAAGGCAGTGTACTCGGGCCATTGTTCTATCTGCTGTACACTGCAGACTTATCAACGAGTCTAGGACTTACAACGTCCACTTTTGCCGATGACACGGCAATCCTCAGCAGATCCAAATGCCCGATTCAAGCCTCTGCAAAATTAGAGGAACACCACAAGGTGGTAGAGGAATGGCTAGCAACCTGACGTATCCGGGTCAACGAGCAGAAATGCAAACATGTTATATTTACGCTTAACAGAAGAAACTGTCCAGCTTTACATTGTCCACTTACCTTACATTGGATCATCAATGCTCGGTCACCTCTACGTCTGGAGTATAAAGTCCTCCTATACAACTCCGTACTGAAACCCATCTGGACTTACGGTGCCGTACTATGGGGAAATGCAAGTACCAGCAATGTCGACATTATACAAAGGGCGCAGTCGAAGATTTTAAGATCAATCACTGGGGCTCCGTGGTACATACGGAACGACAACATTCAAAATGATCTAAATATACCTAGCGTAAAATCTGAAATAGGTAGTCAACAACTAAAGTATTCTGCGAAACTGGATGTACACCCTAATGTTCTTGCCAATTCCCTTACGCGAACTAATAATAGAACTCGTCTTAAAAGAAATGACAGACCAACCCAATAATAAATGATTAGGGCCACATGCAATATCCCCTGGATATATCTTAAGTACTAGATTAAGAAAAATATCTCAAACTTTTTGTTAGGCTCTAATTTAAGAGTAGATTCAATAAATATATATTGAACGTTAAAAAAAAAAAAAAGCTGTAGAAGCTGCTGGAACCATTCTAGAGCCGCCATTTTGACTCTTATAGCTGTTATCCTTTGTATAACATCTATACAAGTTCGTGAAACCGTTCTACTCCCTCCATTTTGAGACTTAAAGCCGCCGTCCTTTTTATAACAGCTTTTCAACCTGCTGGAACAATAATACAGCCGCCATTTTGAGTCTCAAAGCCGCCATTCTTTACATAACAGCTGTACAAGCTGATAAACCATTCTAAAACCGCAATTTTGAGTCTTATAGCCGCCATCTTTTACAACATTGCTATACCAGCTGCTGGATCCGTAATTCTGTCGCCATTTTGAGTCGAATAGCCGCCATCGTTTCTATAACAGCTACACAAGCTGCTGGAACAATAATACAGCCGCCATTTTGAGTCTTATGGCCGCCATTTTTTTACATAACAGCTGTAGAAGCTGCTGGAGCCATTGGACAGCCGCCATTTTGACACTTTTAACCGTTATCCTTTATATAACATTTATACAAGCTGGTGGAACCGTTCTACTGCCGCCATTTTGAGACTTAAAGCCGCCATCCTTTTTATAACAGCTGTAGAAGCTGCTGGAACCATTCTACACCCGCCATTTTGACTCTTTTAGCCATTTTCCTTTTGTTTGGGCTTCAACTGAAGCCAGACTCTCTTTGCTGAAACAGAAAACGACCGAAGAGAGCCAGACCAAGAACAGCGCAAGTTACTTTGAAGTGACAAACTTGGAGATCCGTTAATTCAATTCTTTTCTTTCTTATTTTTTCTATGGAAATTTCCAGAACTTTGATTTTGTAAAAGACAGCGTGGTTTGCTGTCCTTGAATTTTACTCTTGAAATTAATCTCGAACGATGTGGTTGCACCTTCTGTGCCCGCATATAATTGTACTATAGTTTTAGGTTAAGAAAATAAAGCAACTGGATTGAAGTCAACCTGGTCATCTCATTCCTTCCAAATCGCCAGTGCCTCAAAGCCGCCTCGGTGGAAATCATCCGAAGGCCGCATAATACAAAGCGAGCAGATTGGGGCTCCGCAAGGGCGCAGCCGTTTGCCAACACCTTTATATAACATCTATACAAGCTAGTGGAACCGTTCTACAGCCGCCATTTTGAGACTTAAAGCCGCCATCCTTTTTATAACAGCTATACAACCTGCTGGAACCGTTCTACTGCCGCCATTTTGAGACTTATAGCCGCCATCCTTTTTGTAACAGCAATACAACCTGCTGGAACAATAATACAGCCGCCATTTTGAGTCTTATGGCCGCCATTTTTTACATAACAGCTGTAGAAGCTGCTGGAACCATTCTACAGCCGCCATTTTGACTCTTTTAACCGTTTTCCTTTATATAACATCTATACAAGTTGGTGGAACCGTTCTACTGCCGCCATTTTGAGACTTAAAGCCGCCATCCTTTTTATAATCGGGCCTCCGTTCCATCTTTTATATAAGAGCTTAACAAGCTGGTGCCATCCTTTATATAACAGCTAAACAAGCTGCTGGAACCATTCTACAACCGCCATTTTGAGTCTTATATCCGCCATCCTTTATATATAAGATATACAAGCTGCTGGAACTATAATACAGCCGCCATTTTCGTTCTTATAGCCACCATCCTTTATATAAGAGCTAAGCAAGCGGGTGCCATCTTTTATATAACAGCTATAAACGCTGCTGTAACCATTCTACAACCGCCATTTTGAGTATTATAGCCGCCATCATTTATATCACAGGTATACGAGCTGCTGGAACCGTTCTACTGACGCCATTTTGAGTCTCATAGCAGCCATCTTTTACATAACAGCTAAACAAGCTGCTGGAACCATAATACAGCCGCCATTTTGAGTCTTATAGCCGCCATTCTTTACATAACAGCTATACACGTTGATGGAACCATAATCGGGCCTCCGTTTTGACACTTATAGCCACCATCCTTTATATAACAGCTATACAAGCTGTTGGGCCGTTTTGAGTCTTATAGCCGCCATCTTTTATATAAGAGCTTAACAAGCTGCTTACAATCTGCTGAAATCGTTCTTCTGCCGCCATTTTTATACCATACACCCATAGGGTGAAATGGTATATTAAAGTCGCCAAAATGTATGTAACAGGCAGAAGGAAGCTTTTCCGACCCCATAAAGTATATATATTCTTGATCAGTATCAACAGCCGAGTCGATATAGCCATGTCCGTCTGTCCGTCCGTCTGTCCGTCTGCCCGTCCGTCCGTCTGTCCGTCCGTATGAACGCCTAGATCTCAGAGACTATAAGAGATAGAGCCACCAAATTTGGTATGTAGGCTCATGTAGTATGTAGAGTGATCGAGTTTATTTTAAAATTTTGCCACGCCCCTTTCCGCCCCCGCAATTCAAAAAAAACGTTTATCTCAAAAACTATTGCAGCTAGAGACACCATATTTGGTATGTATATTTGCTTAGTAAATGCGCTCATTTTGTAATTATAAAGATTTTGCCACGCCCCTTTCCGCCCCCGCAATTCAAAAAAAACGTTTATCTCAAAAACTATTATAGCTAGAGACACCGTCTTTGGTATGTATATTTGCTTAGTAAATGCGCACATTTTGTATGTATAAAGATTTTGCCACGCCCCTTTCCGCCCCCAAAATTTGAAAAACTCGATTATCTCCCGTAATTTTTGTACCTTGTGAAATCAAATTTGGCACACTTGAATTTGATACTAATACCCAGCAAAATACCAAATTTGATCAAAATCGGACAAAAAATAGCCAAGTTATGCATATAAACGTTTTCCCATAAGGCCGGAGTTGGTCGTTGGCGGGTGGGGGCGCTAGGGTGCTCAGATGCATGAGTCAGTCAGATACTAAGATATGCTTGTAAAAAGCATGTGAACAGAATTTTTTTCAAATAGGCAAAATGCATTTGTTATTACAAATTTGAAATATTTGTTTTGTTGGTGTATGGTATACCTAAGTCGGCGAGACGACTTACTTACTTCATTAGTCTTATAGCCGCCAACGTTTCTATCACAGGTAAACAAGCTGCTGGAACAATATTACAGCCGCCATTTTGAGTCTTATGGCCGCCATTTTTTGCATCATCATCAACGCTCTCGAGGAAGACGGACGTGTTTTTTTTAAGCTCCCGCGTTTTTAACTGATTTACATTTTTTTTATTTTGTTTTATCGGCATCGCGATCGAAATAATTATTAATTAGTAAATCTAACTTGCACCGTATCACTCGTTGCGTTTTTGTGTGTTTGTGTTAATAATTTTTAACAACTTTAATTTCTGTTTATAACCTTTGTTGGTTTATTTTCTTTTCTTTTTTTTTTCTCTTTCTTTTCTTCCTCTCTCTCCCACCTTAATCTCATTTTTTCTGCCTTGCAAATCACAAGCAACGCTCTGTTGTTGTTGTCTTGCAATTTCATAGTGTTCTTGTTGCAGTGTTTTGTTATTGTGATTTCTAACTTCCGCGCTCGCGCTCTTTGACTTTTTTTCTCGTTTTCGTTTCACTCGTCGCCCTTATTGGCGCTCATATTGCAGTCTGTAATTTAGAGTCTATATTCTGACTAAGAAGTCAGTGCTCTTTTCTTTTAACCCTTGTGCACCCTCATTGACTGTAACTTGTGTTCTATTTATCCGATCAAATTTTGGGATCTGAGATTTTATACCAAATTCTATTATATTGGTAAATTTCATGGGGATACTCCAATTTTTGCAAAAATTTTTGTTCCAGAGCTATATGATATAGTAGTCCGATCCCGATGATTTTCATACTTTATCTAACCTGGGTAAAAATAAGCCCCCAAAAAAATTTCATCCCGATAGCTCTTAAGATGGCTGAGTAAACAGCTTCTCATGCTGATCAAGAATATATATACTTTATGGGGTCGGAAACGTCTCCTTCTGTGCGTTACAAACATCTGACCAATTTTATAATACCCTCTGCAAGGTTATAAAAAGGGTTTCAAATGGGGATGTGAGTCATGCCGGATCGTGGAAGATGAAATGGAACTTTTCATGCGGCAAACAAAGGATAATCTGATGAGTCTGTCTGCCAGTTTTCTTAAACTCTCGAAAGAGTTTAAAAATGTGGAGTCTCAGTTTAGTAGTTTAACGCTACTGACTGAGTCTCGAAAGCGTAAGAAGGCGGGAGAAAAGACTCCTGATTTGTCCTTGCGTTTGCCCGTCTCCACATCTATAACGGTTCCGACCCCTTCTCAACCAATGCAAACTCCAACTCCACAGACGATGTCTGTAGTGTCCGTTTTGTCTGGGCAAGAATGCACACCCATGGATATTGCCGACAGGGATCCTAATGTTAGTAATGCTGGAGTGCCACTTGTTGCAACTGATGCTACAATTAATGCGGAAGCTGATGCAATACCTGGAATGCTGAAACCATTGGTGGGAGTGCCACCTAAAAAAACACATTTTTGATTCGAGACTTCTCCCTGATGCTACATCGGATGATGACATGGCCCACATTCGGGCTAAACTGAATATATCCATAGAAAAGTTTAAATTTTCATATTCTGGAGAAATTTCATCTTTTAAAATCAGTGTTACAATTGAATTCTTTGACTGTATCTGCAGTTCTAGCTTCTGGCCGAAAAGCTTAATTGTGAAGGAGTTTACATCCAGAAAAATGAAGACACGGGGTCAAACAAGGATTCCTTCACCATCTATTCCTCTTTCTTCTTCATCTATTCCCACTCCTTCCTTATCTATTCCTTCTTCTACTCTATCAAAAAACTAACAACTTGCTTCTCTGTCGGCTATCAGAATGTCAGAGGCCTTAATACTAAACTTACTAAACTCGTTGTAGATAGTCTGTCATTTGATTTTGGCCTAATTGTCTTTATGAGACTTGGTTAAAACCTGACGTTTTTGACGCCATAGTTTTACCTTCTAATTTCAATATTTTTAGACGTGATCGTACTGATCGTAGGGGTGGTGGAGTCTTATTACCGTAGATTCCGCCCTATCATCGGGTCTGATAACAATACCTGTCTCAAGTAGTATCGAATTTGTATGCGTTAAGGTATCTTTTACTCGTTTTTCAATTTTTGTTACCTGTTCTTACATTCCGCCCCAATCGGAATGGCCAACCTACTTACTACACTTAGAATCTATTAAATTTATACTTGAACTACTTTCTGACAGAGACTCATTAATTGTCCTTGGGGACTTTAACCTGCCCACTATAACTTGGTCAACACTTAATGGTAGCAAAACGTTCCTGCCCTCTGGGTGTCACGATTTTATTGATGGTCTGCTTGAGCTTTCGTTGGCCCAGCTGAATTCGATTCCTAATACGTCTGGCAGATTTCTGGATCTGATTTTTACTTCTGATCCCAGTTTTTGTGAAGTATCTAGAACTAGTCCAATGGTGCTACCAAAGGATAGTTTTCATCCAACTTTAGAGGTATCTATTGAGTTTCACAGCCGCGAGTCCATGTCTGAGTGTGATCCTACGGTACGCACCCGATGTTTTCGGAAGACTGACTTTGTCGCACTAAACAATGCCTTTCTTAATACCGATTGGACTAATTTATACACTTGTACGGATATGAACTCCGCCATTTCTTTATTTTATACCACTGTTGACTCAATCTTTAATGACTGTGTACCCCTAGTGTCTCCTGTGGTGACGCAAAAATCACCATGGTTTACGCGGGGGCTGTCAAAACTGAAGAATCTTAAGTCTAGGTATTACAAAAAGTATAAAGTCACGGGTCTATCATCGGATCTTTCTCGTTACTTGGTTGCTAAATCGAATTTTATTGTTTCTAATTCTAATTGCTATAATAATTACTTACAACGTTGCAAGTTGCAATTCTCTGAAAATCCTAAAGAGTTCTATAGTTTCGTTAACTCAAAGCGACATTCTATCTCCCTTCCATCATTTGCAGTTTTTAATCATGTTTCGGCCTCTTCTGATCAATCTATTTCTAATTTATTTGCTAACTTTTTCTTGACTACGTACACATCCACTAAGTACAACTCTAGTCAGATATATCCATATCCTATAACGAAATCCAACTGCATTCTTAATCCTATTATAACGGAAAGTTCGGTAGCTAAGGAACTAATGACGATTAAGCCGGTATACTCACCGGGTCCAGACGGTATTCCCGCTTGTGTCCTGAGGTTCTGTGCGGAGTCATTGTGCTCGCCTTTACTTAAGCTTTTTGAGTTGTCCGTTACACTGCCCGAGTTTCCAACTATATTTAAGGATTCGTTTATTTTATCGTTATCTTCACAAATGTGGCAATAAATCCGACGTCACTAATTACAGAGGAATTTCTAAATTGTCAGCGATACCTAAACTGTTTGAGAAAATTATGACGTCTCAAATACAGAATTTATGTAAATCTATTTTTTCGCCATACCAGCATGGGTTTTTCAAGAATAGGTCTACCACAACTAACCTTCTACAGTTTACATCTTTTGTAATCCAAGGTTTTAAGAAAAAAAAGCAAACTGATGTTATATATACGGATTTCAGTAAGGCTTTCGATTCGGTAAACCATGCCTTACTATTACATAAGCTGAATTTAGTTGGCTTTCTGGATGCTCTGCTTGCTTGGATTTCACAATATCTAAGCAATAGGAGGCAGAGGGTTCTTTTTAATTCCTCTCTTTCTAAGATCATTTGGGTTGAATTCACCATTTTTATTAATGACGTTCTTTTAAATTCTAGAGTTCTTATGTATGCCGATGATGTAAAAATCGCTAATCGCATCGTAGACTCTCTCTCATGTCATACCTTGCAAGCTGACCTGAATGCTTTTCAGGGGTGGTGTAGGGCTAACTTGTTATCGTTAAACTGTTCTAAGTGCAAAATTATGTCTTTTTATAGAGGTTCTCCCCAATTAACGAGTTACTTTTTAAATAATTTCCCGTTAGAAAGAATTAATAGTACTTCTTTGGTTGTAAAAGATTTGGGGATCTTAAACTTAGATATAATCAGCATATATCGACTACTGTTAGTAGGGCTAAGAGTGTTCTTGGCTTTATAAAGCGCTGGTCGAGGAGTTCAAGGATCCACATACTACCAAAATACTTTATAGTTTTTTAGTCCGTCCCATATTGGAGTATAGATCTTGTGTTTGGTCTCCTCAATATGAGTTTTATCAAAACAAATTAGAATCTGTACAAAAACAGTTTTTACTCTTTGCCTTTCGTGATTTGCGCTGCGATCCAACTGTACAACTTCCATCTTATTCTAGTCGACTTCAGTTAGTTAACCTTCCTTCTTTAGCTAATCGTAGAACTATGTTTGGTGTAACTTTTCTTTACAAACTTTTGAATGGTGAGATTGACTCTTCCGAGCTTTTGAGCCAAATTAACATTTCTGTCCTTTCCATCTAGAAGGACCCGCAATTTCACACCGCTTTTACTTCCCACTTGCACAACTAACTTTTCTCTGCATGAACCTTTTCGTATACTATGTAGTGACTACAACAGACTTTGGCACATTATCGGTTCCGAAACATCGCTTCCCGGTATAAAAACTGCGATCTTGTCCTTCCTCGCTCGTAACTAGTTGTAATCATCTTAATTTTAACATATCCTGTTTTCTTTTTATATGTAACTTATTATCTTATTACATTTAATATTTTCTATTTCTTTAGTTTAATTTTATGTTTATATATGTAATACGCCTATGCCCTTAGGTCGGAGTGGGTAGAGGTTGTAACATTAACTTTACTTAGGGTCATTCGTAACAGGCCCGGGCCTGGTGTCATATGGGCCACTTGTTCGTACTGAGCGTTGTTCGACTACAGCCGCCATTTTAGCCGTTATCCTTTATATAACATCTATACAAGCTGGTGGAACCGTTCTACTGCCGCCATTTTGAGACTTAAAGCCGCCATCCTTTTTATAATCGGGCCTCCGTTCCATCCTTTATATAAGAGCTTAACAAGCTGGTGCCATCATTTATATATAAGCTATAAAAGCTGCTGGAACCATTCTACAACCGCCATTTTGAGTCTTATGTCCGCCATCCTTTATATATAAGATTTTCAAGCTGCTGGAACCATAATACAGCCGCCATTTTCTTTCTTATAGCCACCATACTTTATATAAGAGAATAGCAAGCTGGTGCCATCCTTTATATAACAGCTATAAACGCTGCTGGAACCATTCTACAACCGCCATTTTGAGTATTATAGCCGCCATCCTTTATATAACAGATATACAAGCTGCTGGAACCATAATACAGCCGCCATTTTGAGTCTTAAGGCCGTCATTCGTTACATAACAGCTATAGAAGCTGCTGGAACCGTAATACTGCCGTTTGACGGCTACTTGACTTGGCAGTATACATTAACCATTTGGAAGCTATTCAACTTGTTTCCTCATATATCTCTGACAAAGACTTGTTCGTTGTTCTGGGAGATTTTAATTTACCTGAGATTGCCTGGACCCTCTCATATGACTCTTTATTACTGTTGCCCTCCTCGTCACACTGTTTCATAGATGGTCTGTTTGAGTTCTCCCTAACTCAAATAAATCCTGTCCGGAATAGTCGGAATAGATCACTAGATCTGGTATTTGTGTTGGATTCTTCCAACTGCGATATTTCCAGGACTGATCCCTTAGTTATCCCTGAAGACAACTTTCATCCAACTGTGGATGTAACCATTGACCTTCCTTTTGGGTTTATGCCTCGATAGAATAATTCGATGCCTCCAACCCGATGTTTTCGCAAGACAAACTTTACTAAACAAAAAAAACTCTTATTAACTAATAATTGGACATATCTGTATACTTGCACGGATATGGACTCTGCCATTTCTGTCTTCTATAAAACTCTTGAGTCGTTCTTTGATGTTTGTGTTCCGCGTGTGACTCAAACTTCCTGGTTCTCACGTGAGTTATGTAACTTGAAGAATGTAAAATCGAGATGCTATAAAAGATTTAAAAAATCCGGTGAATCATCGAATTTTTTCCTATTACGTAATTGCTCGATCAAATTTTATGGTGCTGAATTCACAATGCTATAAGGAGTATCTTCAGAGATGTAAACTTAGGTTTTCTCGCGATCCTAAGCAATTTTATAAATTCGTTAATGGAAAACGTAATACATCAGTGCATCCGTCTTACCTTTCTTTCGAAAACAATAAAGCTGACAATAATCAGGCAATTGCTGATATGTTTGCAGATTTTTTCAAAACAACTTATTTCTCTTCGATTTATCAAGCAAATCCTCCTTATCCTTATCACTTGCAATCGTCTAATTGCATTTTAGACCCTTCGATTTTTAGCGTTCTTAGTTCCGTCAAACCAATATATGCACCTGGCCCTGATGGAATACCAGGCTGCGTATTAAGGTTTTGCGCAGAGGCCCTATGTAAGCTAATACTTAAGTTGTTTACACTGTCCGTTACATATTCCGCCTTCCCGTCCTCAGTACCTCAGGGTAGTTATTTTTAGTCCATTGGTATTCACTCTTTTTATAAATGATCTTCCATTGGTAGTGTCACATTCTCGGGTGCTTATGTACGCGGATGATGTTAAGCTTTACCTAAGTTTTAAAGACATATCGTCTTCTTGCCTACTTCAATCGGATCTTAATGATCTTCAGAGTTGGTGTGAAACCAACCTATTAAACCTTAACGGCTCTAAATGTAAGGTTATGTCTTTTTATAAATGCACTCCACACTTAGCAACTTATTATCTTAACGACACTGCCTTAGAGCGGTTAGATATTGTCAATGACTTAGGTGTTCTTATGGCCAATAAATTAACCTTTAATCCTTATATTTCTGCTACAGTTAGTAAAGCTATGAATGTTCTTGGGTTTGTGAAACGATGGTCAAAAGAGTTTGACGATCCGTACACAACCAAACTTCTGTATACTTCATTAATCCTATCTTAAAGTACGGATCTTGCATATGGTCACCTCAATATGAGACGCACCAAAGTAAAATTGAATCTGTTCAAAAGCAATTTCTGCTATTTGCTCTTCGTGGTCTAAATTGGGATCGCAATGTCAATTTGCCATCATACTCCAGTAGGCTTCTTTTAATCAATCTTCCTTCATTAATTAATCGTAGAGTAATGCTTGGTGCTATCTTTATTCATAAACTTTTAATAGGTGAAATAGACTCTCCTGAGCTATTGAACCAGTTAAACCTATCTGTACCCCGTAGACCTACTAGAAATTTTATTCCTCTATCTTTAAAACATTGTAGTTCTAACTCTTCTTTGCATGAATCTTTTCGAGTCCTATGTTCTGATTACAATCTTCTGTATCCCGTAATCAGTTCAGAAGCCTCTTTTTCTCTTGTGAAAACCTCTATTTTAGCACATTTAGCTCGTAATTAGCTGTAGTTAATCTAATTTTTAATTGTTTGTCCGTTATACTTGTATTCGTCCACGCGATCGTGCCGTCCGATATACGTCTGCGCCCCACGGTCGGTCGGGCGGGAGGTGGACAGCGCTCTGCTTGGGCTCGCGCGAAACAGGCTATGTCCTGGTGTCGTAAGGGCAACTTGAACATACTTCGCATTGTACGCGTCAACGTCCAGACAATACACAGCTTTTCAACCTCCTGGAATAATCATACAGCCGCCATTTTGAGTCTTATGGCCGCCATTTTTTACATAACAGCTGTAGAAGCTGCTGGAACCATTCTAAATCCGCCATTTTCACTCTTTTAGCCGTTATCCTCTATATAACATCTATACAAGCTGGTGCAACCGTTCTACTACCGCCATTTTGAGACTTAAAGCCGCCATCCTTTTTATAACAGCTGTACAACCTGCTGGAACAATAATACAGCCGCCATTTTGAGACTTATAGCCGCAATCCTTTTTATAACAGCTATACAACCTGCTGGAACCGTTCTACTGCCGCCATTTTGAGACTTATAGCCGCCATCCTTTTTATAAAAACTATACAAGCTGCTGGAAAAATAATACAGCCGCCATTTTGAGTCTTATAGCCGCCATTTTTTACATAACAACTGTAGAAGCTGCTGGAGCCATTCTACAGCCGCCATTTTGAATCTTTTAGCCGTTATCTACTGCTGCCATTTTGAGACTTAAAGCCGCCATCCTTTTTATAACAGCTGTACAACCTGCTGGAACAATAATACAGACGCCATTTTGAGTCTTTTGGCCGCCATTTTTTACATAACAACTGTAGAAGCTGCTGGAGCCATTTACAGCCGCCATTTTGAGACTTAAAGCCGCCATCCTTTTTATAACAACTGTAGAAGCTGCTGGAGCCATTCTACAGCCGCCATTTTGAATCTTTTAGCCGTTATCTACTGCCGCCATTTTGAGACTTAAAGCCGCCATCCTTTTTATAACAGCTGTACAACCTGCTGGAACAATAATACAGCCGCCATTTTCGTTCTTATAGCCGCCATCCTTTATATAACAGCTATACAAGCTGCTGGAACCGTTCTACTGCCGCCATTTTGAGACTTATAGCCGCCATCCTTTTTATAACAGCTATAAAACCTTCTGGAACGATAATACAGCCGCCATTTTGAGTCTTATGGCCGCCATTTTTTACATAACAGCTGTAGAAGCTGCTGGAACCATTCTACAGTCGCCATTTTGACTATTATAGCCGTTTTCCTTTATACAAAATCTATAAAAGCTGGTGGAACCGTTCTACTGCCGCCATTTTGAGACTAAAAGCCGCCATCCTTTTTATAACAGCTGTACAACCTGCTGGAACAATAATACAGGCGCCATTTTGAGTCTTATGGCCGCCATTTTTTACATAACAGTACAACCTGCTGGAACAATAATACAGCCGCCATTTTGAGACTTATAGCCGCAATCCTTTTTATAACAGCTATACAATCTGCTGGAACCGTTCTACTGCCGCCATTTTGAGACTTATAGCCGCCATCCTTTTTATAAAAACTATACAAGCTGCTGGAAAAATAATACAGCCGCCATTTTGAGTCTTATAGCCGCCATTTTTTACATAACAACTGTAGAAGCTGCTGGAGCCATTCTACAGCCGCCATTTTGAATCTTTTAGCCGTTATCTACTGCTGCCATTTTGAGACTTAAAGCCGCCATCCTTTTTATAACAGCTGTACAACCTGCTGGAACAATAATACAGACGCCATTTTGAGTCTTTTGGCCGCCATTTTTTACATAACAACTGTAGAAGCTGCTGGAGCCATTTACAGCCGCCATTTTGAGACTTAAAGCCGCCATCCTTTTTATAACAACTGTAGAAGCTGCTGGAGCCATTCTACAGCCGCCATTTTGAATCTTTTAGCTGTTATCTACTGCCGCCATTTTGAGACTTAAAGCCGCCGTCCTTTTTATAACAGATGTACAACCTGCTGGAACAATAATACAGCCGCCATTTTCGTTCTTATAGCCGCCATCCTTTATATAACAGCTATACAAGCTGCTGGAACCGTTCTACTGCCGCCATTTTGAGACTTATAGCCGCCATCCTTTTTATAACAGCTATAAAACCTGCTGGAACGATAATACAGCCGCCATTTTGAGTCTTATGGCCGCCATTTTTTACATAACAGCTGTAGAAGCTGCTGGAACCATTCTACAGTCGCCATTTTGACTATTATAGCCGTTTTCCTTTATACAAAATCTATAAAAGCTGGTGGAACCGTTCTACTGCCGCCATTTTGAGACTAAAAGCCGCCATCCTTTTTATAACAGCTGTACAACCTGCTGGAACAATAATACAGGCGCCATTTTGAGTCTTATGGCCGCCATTTTTTACATAACAGCTGTAGAAGCTGCTGGAACCATTCTACTGCCGTCATTTTGACTCTTTTAGCCGTTATCCTTTATATAACATCTATACAAGCTGGTGGAACCGTTCTACTGCCGCTATTTTGAGACTTATAGCCGCCAACCTTTTTATAACAGCTATACAAGCTGCTGGAACCGTTCTACTGCCGCCATTTTGAGACCTTTAGCCGCCATCCTTTATATAACAGCAATACAACCTGCAGGAACAATAATACAGCCGCTATTTTGAGTCTGATAGTCGCCATCTTTTATATAACAGTTGTAGAAGCTGCTGGAACCATTCTACAGTCGCCATTTTGGCTCTCATAAGCAATTCAACCGCCGCCGCGTACAAACGTGTTTTTTAATGCACTCCGCAAAATTTAGTGTAAAAAATAAAAAGACCGCGTTTGCAAAAATTGTGTAGGGCTCTCAGTCGCCTCAGAGACGCCTATTTACAATCATATTGCTATTAGTTTGTTCTAATAGCAATAAATACTAAGTTGCAACAACAAAGTGAGCACTTTTTTTGGAAAAGCCATGTCCACCAATTCGGGCCCAAGCTCTCTCGATCCCCACCAGCAACAGCTACAAGAACTACTTGTATAACAACAACGTGAGCGTAGTCTCTCGGTGTCGCCGACCCCACTGAATGCTACCGTAAGCAATAACACCGAAAGTGCAAGCCACTCAGCAACAGCAATTTACCGTGGAGAGAGCAGTGTGCTTCTCCATCAATATTGATAACTGGGTCACCGATTGCACCGACCAGCACCGTCAGCTGCAGAAGTATTGACCTGCCTCAAGCCGTCATCGACAAGTCGCCCAGAGTCAGCCACGACAAGAAACCCATCGCCTTCTGTCCAAACTGGAATGGATAGATATATTAAAATAACTAAGCGGAAGCTAAGCCCGCAAAAGAAAAAAAGTGGCAATACGCCGAAAATAACCAAAACAAATGAACGAGCAGCACTTCTAAGCGGAAATTGTTTTAAAATTCTTGCCGATCAGCAAGACGATCAAAACGGCGCTGTGGATAAAGTTAAGTCGGCTAGACCACCCCCTCTATACATCCGTGGAGCCAACTGCAGCGCCCTGATTTTAAAGCTAGTAGAAACAGTAGGGGCAAATAACTTTGTTGTAACCCTCTCAACAGGGGTAACATAAAAGAAATTAAATGTCAAACCCAAACTGAGGACAATTTCCGCATCATCGAAAAGTACCTCCGTAATGCTAACATAAACTACCAACTAAAAATCAGTAAAGGGCTCCAGGTTGTGTTAAAGGGGATCGAGCCATCGGTCCCACCTCAAGAAATAGCAGACGCATTGGCCGAAAAAGGGTTTGCGGTTAAGTCCGTTGTCAATATCATCAACAGGAATAAAGTCGCACAGCCGCTCTTTAAAATCGAGCTCCAACCAGATGCAAAGCGGTCGAAGCCAAATGAAGTGCATCCAATCTACAATCTTCAGCCCCATAAGAGATACCAACCACCTCAGTGTAAAAACTGCCAGGAATACAACCACACCTCTAACAATTGCAATCTTAGGTCAGTGTGTGTTGGCTGCGGCGAACATCATAAAGATGGCATTTGCACCAAGGACAGAAACAACGTCGCACTAAGACTATGCAGTAACTGTGGAGGGAACCACACAGCCAACTACAGGGGATGTCCTGTCTTCAAGGATCTTAAATCGCACCTAAACGGGCGTAAACCCCCAGCTGGACCAAAAATCACCTTCAACGCCTCCAAACTACACCGGATGTATTCTTCGCTAAGGCTGTTAGATCATCTAACATGCCTGCTACAACCAATCCTAGTGTATCCTTCGCTAGTGTACTCCGAACTGGACAGACGGAACCCGCGAAAGAGACCCCGTCACTCCACCATCTACAGAATCCGCAACCTAGCGCACCAGAGCTTGGCCAGCAAACTCCGAGTGGTTTAGAGGCCCTATTGATCTCACTTAATCAAAACATGACCATTTTTATGACGTTCAAGCAAAACTGTATGCAGGAACTGATGCGGAATCAAAACCTGCTTATCCAGAAGCTTATTGAGAATAAATAATGGCTTCCCTACGTCTATGTTTATGTGCTTGGCGTCTCCAAGCACAAAAATTAACTGCAACTATTCCTAGACTCAAGTGAAATCGACGTCATGCTGATATCGGAAACACATTTAACATCAAAAAATAACTTTCAAATACCAAAATACTCGTTCTACGCAACAAACCATCTGGACGGAAAAGCTCATGGCGGGACTGGTATCCTAATCAAAAACCGTATGAAACACTCGTTCCTCAACATATTCGAAACACAGCACCTACAAGCAACTGCTATAACTGTCCAAACCAGCTGCGGCAACACTACGTTGGTTGCCCTGTACTGCCCACCACGCTTCTTAATCTCTGAAAAGGAATTCACCGGTTTCTTTAACACACTCGGAGAACGCTTCATTGTAGCAGGGGACTATAACGTCAAACATACGCACTGGGGATCTCGCCTGGTAAATCCTAAAGGCAAGCAGTTGTACAATACAATAGTCAACCCATTCAATAAGATGGATTGCGTCTCACCGGGTAGGCCTACTTATTGGCCCACAGATCCACAGAAAATGCCTGACTTGATTGATTTCGCAGTAACCAAGAGGATTCCGCGTAATCGGATCACTGCGGAAACACTGCTAGATTTACCCTCCGATCACTCTCCAGTGCTATTCACACTGTTAACAAGACCTCAAGTACTTGATCGCCCATATATGCTTACAAACAACAAAACAAATTGGCTTAAATTTAAAATGTACATGAGTGCCCACATTGACTGTTCGCCGAAACTGGATGCTGCAGAGGACATTGACATGTGCGTCTCTGCACTTGAGTCGATGCTGGGAGCTGCAGCAAGAGTATCTACTCCACATGCCTATACTTACGCTAGATCTGCTGTCAGGCCTACGAACCGGCGGACAGAACAATTAGTAACGGAAAAGCGACGTCTAAGAAGAGAATGGCAGATTACTCGATCACCAGCAGCAAAACTTCGCCTAAGGCATGCCAGCCGCAACCTCTCCAAGGAGTTAAGACAAGAGGAAATCTGGGCTCAAAGGAAATACATAGAAAAGCTCAGACCATCCAGCACTAAACATCCTCTGTGGAAAGCCCACCCAACTTTAAGCGCTCCTACAGAGACAGTTTCACCAATAAGGGGTCCAACCGGTGGATGGGCCCGCAGCGACGAAGAGAGGTCATCCGTATTTGCCACACATCTTAAAATGGTTTTCCAGCCAAATCCAACATCAAACTCATTTGAACTTCCCCCTTCGAGCACATTAACGGATAGTGAGTACTCGGAACTCCAATCGGATGAGATCACTGCAGTTATTAAAAACTACATAAAGCCGAACAAAGCCCCTGGCCATGACCTAATCACACTGAAAATGATCCTAGAGCTCCCTACCATCGCCATACAATACATCTGCAAAATGTTCAACGCTATAATAAGAATTGGCTACTTCCCAAGAGCATGGAAAAGGTCCACCATCATCATGATTCCTAAAGTGGGAAAGGACAACCCCCACCAACATCCTATAAGCCAATTAGTTTGCTGCCATGTCTTTCGAAGCTTTTTGAAAAGGTCCTGCTGGTTCGTCTAAACTTATTTCTGGCATCGGAGAACACAATCCCTTCACACCAGTTGGGCTTCCGCGAAAAACATGGGACAATTGAACAAGTCAATCCTATAACATCCGAAATAAGAACAGCATTCGAACTAAAAGAATACTGTACGGCTGTCTTTCTCGACGTTGCCCAGGCTTTCGACAGAGTCTGGCTGGAGGGTCTAATGTTCAAAATCCGGCAGAAACTCCCACAGTACACCCACAAACTCATGGAATCTTACCTTTACAATAGGAAATTCGCTGTAAGATGTAATGGCTCCGTCTCGGCTGACTTTGAAATCGAAGCTGGTGTACCGCAAGGCAGTGTACTCGGACCATTGCTCTATCTGCTGTACACTGCAGACTTACCAACGAGTCTAGGACTTACAACGTCCACTTTTGCCGATGACACGGCAATCCTCAGCAGATCCTAATGGCCGATACAAGACTCTGCAAAATTAGAGGAACACCTCAAGGTGGTAGAGGAATGGCTAGCAACCTGGCGTATCCGGGTCAACGAGCAGAAATGCAAACATGTTACATTTACGCTTAACAGAGAAAACTGTCTAGCTATAATGCTAAATAACGTACCAATTCCTCAAGCCGTGGATGTCACTTACCTTGGTATCCACCTAGACAGAAGACTAACTTGGCGCCAGCACATCGAGGCAAAAAAGTCACAGCTTAAACTGAAAGCGAGTAGCTTACATTGGATCATCAATGCTCGGTCACCTCTACGTCTGGAGTATAAAGTCCTCCTATAGAACTCCGTACTGAATCCCATCTGGACTTACGGTGCCGTACTATGGGGAATTGCAAGTACCAGCAATGTCGACATTATACAAAGGGCGCAGTCGAAGATTTTAAGATCAATCACTGGGGCTCCGTGGTACATACGGAACGACAACATTCAAAATGATCTAAATATACCTAGCGTAAAATCTGAATTAGGTAGTCAAAAACTAATGTATTCTGCGAAACTGGATGTACACCCTAATGTTCTTGCCAATTCCCTTACGCGAACTAATAATCGAACTCGTCTTAAAAGAAATGACAGACCAACCCAATAATAAATGATTAGGGCCGCCTGCAATATCCCCTGGATATATCTTAAGTACTAGATTAAGAAAAATATCTCAAACTTGTTGTTAGGCTCTAATTTAAGAGTAGATTCAACAAATATATATCAAACGTTAAAAAAAAAAAAATTTTACTCTTATAGCCGTTATCCTTTATATAAAATCTATAAAAACTGGTGGAACCGTTCTACTGTCGCCATTTTGAGACTTCAAGCCGCCATCCTTTTTATAACAGCTTTACAACCTGCTGGAACAATAATACAGCCGCCATTTTCGTTCTTATAGCCGCCATCCTATATATAACAGCTATACAAGCTGCTGAAACCGTTCTACTGCCGCCATTTTGAGACTTATAGCCGCCATCCTTTTTATAACAGCTATACAACCTGCTGGAACAATAATACAGCCGCCATTTTGAGTCTTATAGTCGCCATCTTTTATATAACTGCTGTAGAAGCTGCTAGAACCATTCTACAGTCGCCATTTTGACTATTATAGCCGTTATCCTTTATACAAAATCTATAAAAGCTGGTGGAACCGTTCTACTGCCGCCATTTTGAGACTTAAAGCCGTCATCATTTTATAACAGCTGTACACCCTGCTGGAACAATAATACAGGCGTCATTTTGAGTCTTATGACCGCCATTTTTTACATAACATCTGTAGAAGCTGCTGGAACCATTCTACAGCCGCCATTTTGACTCTTTTAGCCGTTATTCTTTATATAACATCTATACAAGCTGGTGGAACCGTTCTACTGCCGCCATTTTAAGACTTATAGCCGCCAACCTTTTTATAATAGCTATACAAGCTGCTGGAACCGTTCTACAGGCGCCATTTTGAGTCTTATAGCCGCCATCGTTTACATAACATCGATACAAGATGATGGAACCATAATCGGGCCTCCATTTTGACTTTTATACAAGCTGCTGGGACCATTCTACGGCCACCATTTTGAGTATTATAGCCGCTATCCGCTATTTACATCATAGCTATACGATTTGCTGGATGCATTATACTGCCGCCATTTTGAGTCTTATAGCCGCCATCCTTTTTATAACAGCCATTTTGAGTCTTATAGCCGCTATCCGCTATTTACATCATAGCTATACGATCTGCTGGATGCATAATATAGCCGCCATCCTTTTTATAACAGCTATACAACATGCTGGAACCATAATACAGCCGCCATTTTGAGTCGTATAGCCGCCATCGTTTCTAAAAAAGCTTTACAAGCTGCTGGAACCACATAACAGCCGCCTTTTTCGTTCTTATAGCCGCCATCCTTTATATACCACTATACAAGCTGCTGGGACCATTCTACAGCCGACATTTTGAGTCTTATAGCCGCTATCCTTTACATACTACTGCCGCCATTTAGAGTCGTATAGCCGCCATCGTTTCTATAACAAATATTCGAGCTGCTGGAACCGTTCTACATCCGCCATTTTTAGCCGCCATACTTTACTTCATAGCTATACAAGCTGCTGGATCCGTAATAGTGCCGCCATTTGGAGTGTTATAGCCGAAGATCGGGTAACTATATCATATAGCTCCCATAGAAACGATCGGTGGAAAACAGTGACTTTCATCAAAAAGTTCGTTATATCCTATGCTAAGATTGAAGGCCGTTCTTTCGCAAACATTAGACATTTTGGATAAAACGTTTTTACACTTTGATGGCTATGGGTAAGGAAAGAATTACCAAAACAGTTTCAAGGGTATACAAACTTCGACGCGGTCGAAGTTAACCCCGGCCCTCTGGTTTTTTTTTATTTGTTGATTTTTGCGACCTTTTTGATTTTTAGTTGTATGTTTTGCCGGCTCGAATTAAAATTGTTGGGTGAATAAAAACAAAATAAAAAACAGTTTGTTCTTATTTTTTTCTCCACTCATCGGTGGTCGTGTTCAGGGCAACTATAAAAACATTTAATTGTGATTAACTTTAACATTAATTTAACAACAAGAAACACCTACTTATTTTTACACGTCCGCACACTGTGACGTGGAGCTACACACAGATTTGTCCCTAATAAATACCTATATAAATGCGCGCAGTTGTCTGTATCTACCTTATAATTAAGTCTTATATTTGTCGGGGTATTTATTATGTGCAGCATCTCCAAAGTGTAACGTTTGTTGTAATGTTGTTCTTGGTCTATTATGTTTACTTCGTCAAAATTTGGGGAATGTCCACTGGCGGCACAGTGGGCCATAAGTGCCGTTTTTGGTGCATTGGAGTGTTGACGAAGTTTATAGTCAGATCTATGTTGCGATAGTCTTGTTTTTAGCCTCGATTT
The DNA here is from genome assembly GCA_018152135.1 of Drosophila paulistorum. NCBI lineage: Eukaryota > Metazoa > Arthropoda > Insecta > Diptera > Drosophilidae > Drosophila > Drosophila paulistorum. Next base: position 880,706 of record JAECXG010000159.1, read on the forward strand.
TGTTGTCCCTATATATATTTTATTACAGTTTTCTTCATTAGTCCCATTGCACGGTATTTTATATACTACGTTGCTCTTGTCCATTTTATCAATCTTGCTTTTTGTCCTGTTGAAAATACTCCGTAACGTGTTGTGTAACGTGTTATATGCTATCTGCAAGGGTATACAAAATATTGTTTCTTGTTTTTACACCCTTGCAGAGGGTATTATAAAGAAGGAGACTTTTCGGACCACAAAGTATATACATATATTCTGTCTGTGCGTATGCGTTTTACTTAGCCAGGCCGGGTGAGATAAAGTATAATAATCTTTGAGATCGGACTACTATATCATATAGCTCTCGAACAAACATTGCAAAAATTGGCGTATCCCCATGAAATTTACCAATATGGTAGAATTTGATATAAAATCTCCGATCAAGAAATTTCAATCTGAGCGGATAAATAGAACACAAGTTACAGTCAATACAATTCGGTTTAAGCGCTGCCACACGAACTGTATGTGTATGCGTGTTGTGCTTTGCTTAGAGAATGATGGAAGAAGAAGAAAAAATTGTAGTAAAAAGAGAAATAATGTTTTGTTTGTGTATTGATGAATTGAGTTGCAGGGAAACAAATTTCAAAATGTAAACAAATTATTGCCCAGGACTGCAAGGGTATAAAAACTTTGGCCTGCCGAAGTTAGCTTCTTTGATATTTTAATATTCAATTGTTTTCAAAAAAAAAATTTGTTATTTTTGCTTACAGAGTATTTAGACTTCGTTATTTGGCAATTTTTATCTTGTGAAGCTTGCTCAGAAAGCTTTATATGTGCTTGCAAGCTTTGTAAACGATATCTGAGCTTTTTGAACTTTTTTTTTCAAAAGCTTGCTTTGATCGCTTATGTTGTTTAAGCACTTTTCAGTGCACATGTTTTACATGTGCTCTTCTCGTAAGGGTATGTTGGGGTATATTAGGCCGATTGGTATTTATTATTTAATTATATATATTTTTGTTTGTGTGTATTTTTCATTTTAGTGTATATTTGAAAAATATGAATTTTTGTGTTTTTTATTAATTTTTTTTATTAAAAAAAAGAAATTTGCAGACAATATGTATTAAATATTTTTTTCATTTTATATTTGTGTATTTAAAATGTTATTATTTTATGGTGGCAGCACAAAGATCGCCTCTTGCCACAAAAGGTGACTATATTAGAACTCTTTTTTTATACTCTTGCAAAAAGGGTGTATTAATTTTGGTCAGAAGTGTGCAACGCATAGAAGGAAGCATCTCCGACCATATAAAGTATATATATTCTTGATCAGCACGACAAGACGAGTTCAAATAGCCATGTCCGTCCGTCCGTCCGTCCGTCCGTCGGTCTGTCCGACCGTTCGTCTGAATTGATGCGAACTCGTCCTAGACCGTTAGAGCTACAGAGCTGAATTTTGCATGTAGGCTTGTATATACTGCAGGGTTTGTATATCTCGGATTCAGCCGGAGTGGACCCCTATACCATATAGCTCCCATACAAATGGCAAAGTCACGAACAGTGACTTTTCTCAATAACTTCGTTATTTTCTCAGCCGTGAAATTAAATATTGGTCAGTCTATTAAGCCTATAAACTACAGTGGGAAATTTATTTAAGATCGGGTGACTATATCATATAGCTCCCATAGGAACGATCGGTGGAAAACAGTGACTTTGATCAACATCTTCGTTATTTCAAATGCTAAGATTGTAGGCCGATCTTTCGCAAACATTACTCTCTTGAGATAAAACGTTTTTCCAATTTGACAGCTATAAGTGAGGAATGAGTAACAAACAACTTGCAAGGGTATACAAACTTCGGCGCGTTCGGAGTTAGCCCCGGCCCTCTGGTTTTTTTATTATTTTAATTATGTGCTGCATCTGGTGCTATTGGTTCTGCTGCTATTGGTGCTGCTGCTGTTGGTTCTGCTGCTAATGGTTCTGCTGCTGTTGCTGCCTTGCCTGTTTACCTCTCTGGTGCGTTTTTTCCAGGCAGTGGCGTGCATTTGAAGACGGTATGGTTTTTAAGGACCTTTGGTACATGATATTTTGGGGCATAGGGACTAGGAGTCTTATAGTTTAATAAACGATACTCCTTTATCAAGTCGAACTATAAACCGCAGGACCGAGGAAATAGGCCAATACTTATACTCAGAAACTAAAAACGAATAGAGTACTGTGCCTTCTTTTCAATTTGTTTGGATGAAAGCATAGATATTAGAAATATTAGTCAAATGGTTATTTGTGTTAGGACTATTGATTACGACTTTAAAATTTGCGATGAATTTCTAAACTTACATTTTTTTACAGTCATGTAAATGGAAAAAGTACGTTTGATGCCTTTGAGAAGCATGTAATTTCATTCCAATTATCATACAAAATGTCCTCAATTTGCACTGATGGTGCCGCCACCATGAAAGGAAAGAATGAAGGATTTCTTGGCCATGTCAATAGAAAAATAGGAGAAATAAATTTTTTCATCCATCAGCAAGCATTGTTTGCAAAAATTTTTCAAGTTGTGGATGCAATGGGTGTAGCAATTAGAATTTTTCATCGCATTAAAGGTGGTCGTAAATCGCTAACCCATAGATAGTTTAAATCTTCTCTCTCAGAATTCGGCGCTGAATTCGAGGATTTTAGAAACGATCGGTGGAAAACAGTGACTTTCATCAAACAGTTCGTTATATCCAACGCTAAGATTGAAGGCCGTTCTTTCGCAGACATTAGACTTTTTGGATAAAACGTTTTTATACTTTGATGGCTATGGCCAAGGAAAGAATTACCAAAGCAGTTGCAAGGGTATACAAACTTCGACGCGGTCGGGGTCGCGGGCTATGGGTGCCTCACCTTGTCTATATTACAGACACACAATAACACAATAACAAAAACACTGAAACAAGAACTTAAAGAAATTGCAAGAAAAAAGAAATGAGATTATGGTGGAAGAGAGAGGAAGAAAAGAAAAAAACCAACAAATGTTATTAGAACCAAAAAAAAAAACAGAATTTAAAGTTCTTAAAAATTATTAACACAAACACACAAAAACGCAACGAGTGGTACGGTGCAGGTTAGGATTAATAATATAATTTAAATTTCGATCGCGATGCCAATACAACAAAACAAAAGTATATAAAATCAGTTAAAAACGAGGGAGCTTAAAAAAAAAAAACACGTCCGTCTTCCTCGAGAGCATTGATGAGTTTCTTTTTATTTTGGCGTGTGTATCGTCACTTGACTAAGTTTTCAAGAACATTTATCGAACGACCAGGAGAAGGCATCGGCATGCGTGTGTTCCTTGTCACGGATTATGCTAAGTGCAAGGGGTCCAAAACAGGAGAAGAGGAAGCTGCTGATGACAGTGCTCCATTGTTCTTTATACGGCCCAGATCTGGAAATCGGCTATGTTAGTGGATAGCTACAGGGGAGACAACTAACGAGAAAACGGGCACGCACACAGGCGAGAGCCAGAAAGCATGGTTCAGTAAACTTCTACATAACTCAGATACTTAGCGGCCATGGATGTTTTAGGCAATATCTCCATTGTGCACAGTTTGCAGCAACAATAGCGTTGAGGATGCACAACACATTGTTTTCAGGTGTCGGCGTTATGAATCCCAAAGAAGGCGCCTAGAAAGCATTGCTGGGGCTGGATTAACGGTGTACAACCTTATAGATGCAATGGTTAGAAGCGCGCAAATCTGGGAAGCTGTCATCAGCTTTGCAGCATACATAGTGCGGGATTTTCGACTATCCGAACGAATGAGAGCTGGAGCGTCGTAGAGAGAGCCACCGACTGTAGGAAGCAATTCCGACGAGGACGTCTGCTTTATGACATTTTTCTTTTTCTTTATATGTATATATTTTCGTATCTATCTATTACAGTTAAGGAAAAAAAAAAAGACGCTAAGAGCAGCAAAACGAAGTAGCAACAAAACGCAGACCTAAGAGAGAAGGCAACGAAGCACAGAGAGGGCGTACAAGACGAAAGATTAACATTCACACAGACGGTGGTATCATTCCCAGTAGTGTGCGTGGCAAGACGCGAAGAGCAGCAAAACGAAGCAGCAACAAAACGAAGACCTAAAAGAGAAGGCAACGAAGCACTGAGTGTGCGATCAGTAACACATTTCTGCAACAAATATTGATTGATATCAATTAGGAGTTGAAGAAGAATCCTTCTACGAGCACTCACTAGGGCGTAGCTTACAAGTAACGTTCACACTAAGAGATATCCACGATTCGTTAACTGTGTTCGATGGCAGCCAGCAGCAAGATTTTGAGAACTGTGCAGAGACAGTCAAGTAAAACGATTTACAAAAAATCATTTACAGTATACAATTGTCAAAAGAATCTATAAAATTGTTTGTGAGTATCGAAGACAGTATTGCCGATTGGATTAGTCCAAAGTCTGCATTAGAGCGAGAATTTTCAGAGAAGTTGTCCGCAAAGCAAGTACATAATCTACTCGAGAATAGAAAGAAAAAACAGGGTGAGTGCTTGATTGAATATTTTTATGAAATAAAAAGTTTGGCGAAAAAGAGCATATTAGATAAAGAAACTGTTACAGATTCGAAGCAGAAGAAGAGTGTGTTGTATCAAGCCAAGGATTTTAGACAATTAAGGGAAAACATTAAAATGAACGAGAAAATCTCTACTGAGAAAGAGACAAAGTGGTATAAAGTTTCCAAATTCGTAACAGGATATTGCTATAAATGAGCCGAGATGCTACAAGTGCGCAGCAAGAAATCACATATCGAAAAACTGCAAGCAGATCGATATTAAGTGTTTTAAGTATAACCAACCTGGTTATAAGGCGAATCAGAAATTGGGCAATCGTTTTTTCAAAAATATTCAAGTCGGCAATGAGGTTATATCAGCATTTTTTTGTACAGGTAGTGATGTCTCGACTATAAGTGAAAGTGCAACGAGTTTATCCAGTTCCCTTGAGTTCAGATATCAAAAAATTATTTGGAATAGGAAGCAAGCAAAATAGATACGGCTTTAGATGGAGTAGAGGTTGGTATAGGTATAGGTAGAGATACGACGGTATATGGTGTAATCGGAAATGACGTATTTGAGGTTGTTAATGCTACTATGGGAATAAATTGATTAATGTTTCACAGGAATGATTTTGCAGCGGATGAACATCATGTTGTTGATCGTTATAGTAATTCACAAAATTTACAAAATTTTATTTCGAGAATGTATTGTGAGTAAGGCGAAAGAGGACTTCAACTACATCAAACAGACCTTTTAACTTTGGTTCAAGCTTAGTTTGATGTCGCTCTTCATTCTTTAGCAATTCGTGGTCGCACACGTTACCCTTTAAAATTTTTGCCTTATTTTGGTCGAACCTACATTTATCGTATCGTGCATTGTTTTCCATATTGTATTTAGGATGTTTTCTTATGTTTTCTCTGTCCATCACAACATCTCCTTCTTCATTAATTGAAGAATTAATTAACAATGAAAAATGTACAATGTACAATGGACCAGGGCTGGCAGGAAACCTTATGTCAGTGGCGCGTGTTATTGAATATAACTGTGTTGTATATTTCGAAAAACATATGGCAAGGGTCATACAAAATGGTGAATGTATTTTAGAACCAAAAAAGATTGGCAACTTGTTTGTTTTTGAAGGTGAATCGGAAAATCTGTTTGCTGCTGTTGGAGAAGATGTATCATTGTGGCACAAACGCTTTGGTTATCTTAATTATACAAGTCTGACACAAATCGCAAGTAAGGGCTTCGTACATGGGCTAAGTTTGACAAACTTCCTGCCAAATACTCCATGCAATGCGTGCATGGTGAGTAAAATACATGTTCAGCCATTTCCCAAGATGACAGAAAGTCGGTCCAGTGAACTTTTACAAATGGTTCATAGTGATGTCTGCGGACCTTTTGGAACAAAATCACTTGGTGGTTCACGTTATTTCCTAACATTTATTGATGACAAATATCGTCGAAGCTAAAGAACTAAAATGATGGGAGATACGCAAGGGAGAGGGCTTCTATGATCCAATCAGAATAAGGCATGAGCCCATACGCGGAATAGAAGAGCGAGTCATGGAGGACCTAAGAGTAAATTATGCATGCCTATGGCAGGGCCCGGCACTCATATTCCCCGGGGGACAAACACGTTCGTCACCTCACCTGCCGAAGTCCTCACACAAAAAAATTAAGAGCATGAGGGTGGATTCAGTTTTCTACAGCAATTCGACGCAGGCAGATCTATGTCGCTTTGTTTAAAAAACATGAAAAAATTTATCGATGCTTTGTTTTTTCTATCTTTTTCTTGCATCAGATTATCGGCTGCGCTCGTTTTCTTGATTTGTGATAGAATTTGATGAATTTTAATTTTTTTCAGTGTAAAGCAACATACGCACACATACGCACACAAGCAAGTGCCTGGCGCTCTCTTTGTGCCGAACCTCTATCCCCCGGCGGAGGAACACGTTCGGCACCTCGTATGCGTGTAACCGAATGGCTGCCGAAGTCCTCACACAGAGCATGAGGGTGGATTTAGTTGCCCTCAGTATTTCGACGCAAGCACATCTATGTCGCTTTGCTCGATCGCTACACATGAAAAAATCAATGCCTTCATTCTAAAGCGTTGACTCGCTACCTAAAAGTCAAGATTTTCGCGAATCAGCGGTCCACTTTCTAGTCATATTTGACCCTCCGATTTGTGTGAAAGTATTGTGCAATTGGTTTCATTTTTTGTGAATAATAATTGTTTTGAATTTAGAATTTGTTTAGAAACTAGTCTTTGTAATGACTTTTTATGTGATTAACAATTGTGATTTCCTGCGTTACTTATTTTTATTTCGTATACTATTTTTTTTTACCCTTGTTTTATTTTGTTCTTTACCGAAAACATGTGGGATGTCGAATGAGAAAAACAATTTTTTTTTGGATTAAATTTGAACAATGAGGCAGAATGTTTAATATGTCATCGCGTAATTGCCAAAAAATATAAGTTCCATCTTAAACGTCACTTTTCCACTCATAACGAGTCCCAGATTAAGAACGAAAACGAGAGATTAAATTTATTTCATAAACTTAAACGATTGTTTAATCTTAAAAATAATAGAGTTCGCCAACCTGTTATAGAAAACGGTCCAGATATTGACTCGGAAAATGTGCAATTAAAAGAGTCTTTTGCCATTGCAAAAGCATTAGCTCGAAAATGCCGCCCATTTGAAGACGGTATGGTTTTTAAGGACCTTTGGTACATGATATTTTGGGGCATAGGGACTAGGAGTCTTATAGTTTAATAAACGATACTCCTTTATCAAGTCGAACTATAAACCGCAGGACCGAGGAAATAGGCCAATACTTATACTCAGAAACTAAAAAACGAATAGAGTACTGTGCCTTCTTTTCAATTTGTTTGGATGAAAGCATAGATATTAGAAATATTAGTCAAATGGTTATTTGTGTTAGGACTATTGATTACGACTTTAAAATTTGCGATGAATTTCTAAACTTACATTTTTTTACAGTCATGTAAATGGAAAAAGTACGTTTGATGCCTTTGAGAAGCATGTAATTTCATTCCAATTATCATACAAAATGTCCTCAATTTGCACTGATGGTGCCGCCACCATGAAAGGAAAGAATGAAGGATTTCTTGGCCATGTCAATAGAAAAATAGGAGAAATAAATTTTTTCATCCATCAGCAAGCATTGTTTGCAAAAATTTTTCAAGTTGTGGATGCAATGGGTATAGCAATTAGAATTTTTCATCGCATTAAAGGTGGTCGTAAATCGCTAACCCATAGATAGTTTAAATCTTCTCTCTCAGAATTCGGCGCTGAATTCGAGGATTTTAGAAACGATCGGTGGAAAACAGTGACTTTCATCAAACAGTTCGTTATATCCAATGCTAAGATTGAAGGCCGTTCTTTCGCAGACATTAGACTTTTTGGATAAAACGTTTTTATACTTTGATGGCTATGGCCAAGGAAAGAATTACCAAAGCAGTTGCAAGGTGTAGGCATCACCTAGTCATAGTAACATAAGTCCCACAGTGGATCCTCACACTACCAAGTTATCTCACAATCAGTTATCTACATTTATAAGATCCACACATATACATGTAACCATCTAGAATAAGCTAGCAATAAGAAAACTCAATAAATCAGTTCTTGTGCGACAATCGAAAAGTAAAGACGTATACCACAATTTCAGAAGTGGGATAACAGTGAATAAAAATATTTTTTTTTTCATTGGAAAATCACACAGCCTACAAAGTGTCTGAAATAAATCAAGAACTTTTTTTTCGTTTTTAAAACTTAAACTTAATTTAAATGGAAACAATTGAATTAAGCAAGTACAGCGCAACCCAGTTGCGAAAGTGGCTGGAGAACCTAGGCCTCCAAAAAAGTGGCACTAAAGCGGCATTGGCCGCACGACTCAACCTGGTGCCACCCGAATCCCGAGGATCGTGCGCACCTCCAGATGGCATGGACGATCCATACCTAGATGTCGAAGAAGCCGACCAGCAAGTTGCAGATGAAATCGAAGGCGCCGTTGGTGGCATAGAACTCAGCAACGAGAGTGAGCAGGACAGTGATGACGCGCAGTTTGAAGTCAATCACGACGTTGGTGCCCCTGCAGTCTGTAATGAGCGTGAGCGAGATAGCAACGACGCGCCTTTCACGCGCGAATCTGAATGTATTGGTGAGCAACCGAACGAGCGAGACGGAGAGATAGGAGCGTCAGCGTCACAAAAAGACGGAGAGATAGGAGCGTCAGCGTCACAAAAAAGCGCGCGTGAATCGGTTACAGAATTGGAACTCTTGCGTCGCCAATTGGAACTCATTCAAATAGAAAACATGCTTCTTAAGAAATCCAATTCGACGCGAAATAATGTGACCGTATCTAAATTGCCAAACCTTGTAAACAACACTGGTCACAACAGCGTTGCCGGCACTAGACAGCCCAGCAGTGAGCAAAACAATGTTGCCATATCTGAAGTTGGAAACATCAACAATGCAAACTTATTTTCCAAGGGTAACTCCCAATTCGTCATGGTAAAGGAAATGCTACCAATATTCGACGGCGCAGTGGAAGCAAAAGTAAATATTTGCATCGCTCAGCTAAACGCCGTGGCCAAGATGTACGATCTCAATGACGAAGTCATTCGCACACTAATTATGTCAAAATTGAAAGACCGTGCTCAGGTTTGGCTATACTCCAACGAAACATTATTGACTATGCCGGTGACACAGTTGTTAAATCAAATGGCAAATGCTTTTCAAATTAAGGAAAGCAAAATAATGTTGCGTCGCAAATTTCAGGAGCGAAAATGGAAGACTACCGAAAACTTTTCGACATATTTCAAGGAGAAGATCCTTCTGGCAGCAGAAATCCAAATGGATGATGAGGAACTAATCGACAATATCATCGAGGGAATTCCCGATGATCAACTGAAACAGCAGGCCCACATGCAATGCTTCGTCACGACTCAACATCTATTGCAGGCTTTCGATAAAGTTACCTTGCGTAAGCGCACGCAGGTTATAGAAAAATCGAGGATGGTGGCCAAGGACGGTTCTTCTAAGGTCGGAAGGTGCTTCAACTGTAACTCAATTGGACATTTTGCGGCCGATTGCAACAAACCGAAGCGCGAGTATGGAGCTTGCTACGCATGTGGCAGCCTGGACCATTTGATATCGAAATGCAGCGAGAGAAAAAAGGAGCGTAAAAACGAATTTGTAAGATTGTTTCAGATAAATTTTAATTCTAAGACTAAAAAATGTTTATTTCTAGAATGCCTGATCGATTCTGGGAGTCCAAATTTTCATGCATTGAACAAATATTAAATTACGTCAACTTTGAAGTCAATGAAGACAATTCTACCTACTTTGGGTTAAATAACAGTCCTTTAAATGTACTGGGAAAAATTTTATGTTTTGTTGTTATAAATAAAGAAAGAATTTATTTTGAATTACTAGTTGTGACAAACGGATCGATGGCATTTAACGTTGTGTTAGGCAGAGATTTTTTAAAAAATGGTAATTTCGAATTTGTAAGTAAAAGTGATCGTCCTAATGAAAATGATAGATGTAAAAATGATCGTCAAAACGAAAATGATAGCTGTAAAAATGATCGTCCTAATGAAAATGATAGATGTAAAAGTGATCGTCAAAACGAAAATGATAGCTGTAAAAATGATCGTCCTAATGAAAATTATAGAGTTAGAAAAAATAATAATGCTAAAGCAAAACTTGCGGAAGATAAAGCGGCTGAAAAGAAAGAAATTATAGAAAGAAACGATGGAAATTATACAAATGTAAAAATAGTAAATAATGATCGTAAAAATGATGAAAAGATTAAGGATAATAGTGCGAAGCACGAATGTCAAGAAAATACAAAAAGATCGGTCGAAAATTTAGAGTCTGAGAAGAATGAACAGTCAGCGCTTGAAATATTGTCAATCGAGTATCCCGAACTAAATGAGGGTAGTTCGCTAAAAATCAACGATAATTGTAACGTTAAGTTAAGACAGGAACTCATACATATTTTCAGTCAGTTTTATGTCAAAGTCAAAAGACCAAAGAATCCGTCAGTTAAATGGGAAATGAAACTAAATTTTGAGAACACGAAACCCTTTAATTATCCCCCGAGACGTTTGTCATTTGCAGAGAAAGCCCAAGTCCAAAACATGCTAGATGAGTATATTCAAAATGGAATTATACGAGTAAGCGAGTCAGAGTACGCATCACCAAAAGTACTTGTTAAAAAGAAATCCGGAGAACTTAGAATGTGTGTAGATTACCGAACCCCTAACAAAAACATGCTCAAAGACAATTACCCCACACCTTTAATAGATGATCTTATAGACAAACTTTCGGAAAAGAGAGTGTTTACCAAGTTAGACTTAAAAAATGGCTTCTTTCACGTCTTTATGCATGAAGACTCTATCAAGTATACGGCGTTTACAACACCGATGGGCCAATACGAATGGCTTTGAATGCCATTTGGACTACGAAACGCACCCGCAGTTTTTCAAAGATATGTTAACAAAATTTTTGCTGATTTAGTTCGAGAAGACAAGGTTTTAATTTACATGGACGACATATTGATAGCAACAAAGGATAGTAAAAGTCATTTAGAAATATTAACAGAAGTTTTCAAACGTTTAGTTGCCAACAAACTTGAATTAAGAATTGACAAGTGCGAATTTCTTCAGGAAGAAATTAAATATTTGGGATACGTGATAACAGGAGACGGCATCAAGCCAGATCCAAAAGGATTACAGGCAGTTAGCGATTTTCCAGTTCCGTCTAAAACACATGAGGTACAGAGTTTCCTAGGGTTGTGCTCTTATTTTCGACGATTTGTTAAAGATTTTTCAACAATAGCAAAACCATTGTACGATCTGGTGAGAAAAGATAGAAAATTTGAGTTCGGTGGCAAAGAATTAGAATCTTTTGAAAAATTAAAAAGAAATTTGCTAGAAGCCCCTATACTTGCTTTGTACAACCCGACCGACCCAACAGAGTTACACTGCGACGCTAGTGCCCTTGGTTTTGGTTCAATGCTTTTGCAAAAGAAGAAAGATAATAAGATGCACCCAGTGTTCTATTTTTCTAGGCGTACAACAGATGTAGAAGCCAAGTACCATAGTTTCGAACTTGAGACACTAGCCGTAGTTTTAGAATATATCTTCAAGGATTAGAGTTCAAGATAGTCACGGACTGTAGTGCACTTACGTTAGCACTTAATAAGAAAGAACTTTCTCCCAGAATAGCTCGATGGGCTCTTCTTCTTCAAGACTATGACTATACCTTAGAGCACCGAGCCGGAAAGCGCATGCAGCACGTTGATGCGCTTAGCAGAAACACACATATACTCACCATTGATTCCGATTCATTCGAAGAGAACCTAATTATTTGTCAAAGTAGAGATGAGAAAATTAAAGAAATTCTAACGAAACTACAGAATACAGAACACAAAGATTATGAAATGCGCAATGGCATAGTGTACAGAAAGAAAGATAAGGAATCTCTTTTATTTTACGTCCCGAAAGAAATGGAAAGTCATGTCATGTATAGTTATCACGATCAGTTAGCCCACATTGGAGTAGACAAAATGGTAGATATTATTTCGAAAAGTTATTGGTTCCCTAGCGTTAAAGAAAAATGCAAACAGCACGTACAAAATTGTTTAAAATGTATATCTTATTCAGATAAAAATGGAAAAGAGGAAGGCTTTCTTCATAACATTCCTAAGCAAACAGTCCCTTTTGATGTCATACACATAGATCACTATGGTCCAATAGATAAGAGCAGATCTAACAAGCACATATTAGTAGTAATCGATGCTTTTACAAAGTTCGTTCGTCTGTACCCAGCGAAAACCACGAAGTCAAAGGAGGCAGTATTAGCATTGAAAGACTATTTTAGAGCGTATAGTAGACCCAGATGCGTTATTTCTGATCGAGGAACTTGCTTCACATCAAAAGAATTTGAAGAATTTCTAGCCGAAAATGAAGTCAAACACATAAAAATCGCTACTGGCTCTCCGCAAGCCAACGGACAAGTAGAAAGGGTAAATAGAAGTTTGGGTCCAATGATCGCTAAACTGACTGAGCCGGACAAAGGATTGTATTGGGACACAATCTTAGAAACAGTTGAATATGCACTCAACAACACGCTACAAAGGTCAATTAGTCAGCATCCAAGTAAAGTTTTGTTCGGAGTTGCACAAAGAGGAAAGGTTATAGACGCATTGAAAATTAGTTTAGATGAATTAAATAGAATCAGCATAGACAGAAACGTGGATAAAACAAGACAGGAGGCGGGTAGGAGTATAGAAAAAGTACAAACGTATAACAAGTTAAGAGTAGACTCTAAAAGAAAAGATCCAGTTAAGTATAAGACAGACGATTTGGTGATGGTTAGGAATTTTGACTCACATATAGGAGTGTCTAAAAAACTTATTCCCAAATTCAAAGGTCCGTATAGAGTGACAAAAGTGCTGCGCAATGACAGATATGTTTTGGAGGATGTTGAGGGTTTTCAGCAAACCAGACTTCCTTATAAAGGAGTATGGGCTATAGGAAACATACGGCCATGGCTAAGTAATTTAAATAGCTAAGAGATCGGGAGCTCTCTGGTCAGGATGGCCGAGTTGTAGGCATCACCTAGTCATAGTAACATAAGTCCCACAGTGGATCCTCACACTACCAAGTTATCTCACAATCAGTTATCTACATTTATAAGATCCACACATATACATGTAACCATCTAGAATAAGCTAGCAATAAGAAAACTCAATAAATCAGTTCTTGTGCGACAATCGAAAAGTAAAGAAGTATACCACAAAGGGTATACAAACTTCGACGCGGTCGGGGTCGCGGGCTATGGGTGCCTCACCTTGTCTATATTACAGACACACAATAACACAATAACAAAAATACTGAAACAAGAACTTAAAGAAATTGCAAGAAAAAAGAAATGAGATTATGGTGGAAGAGAGAGGAAGAAAAGAAAAAAACCAACAAATGTTATTAGAACCCAAAAAAAAAACAGAATTTAAAGTTCTTAAAAATTATTAACACAAACACACAAAAACGCAACGAGTGGTACGGTGCAGGTTAGGATTAATAATATAATTTAAATTTCGATCGCGATGCCAATACAACAAAACAAAAGTATATAAAATCAGTTAAAAACGAGGGAGCTTAAAAAAAAAAAACACGTCCGTCTTCCTCGAGAGCATTGATGAGTTTCTTTTTATTTTGGCGTGTGTATCGTCACTTGACTAAGTTTTCAAGAACATTTATCGAGCGACCAGGAGAAGGCATCGGCATGCGTGTGTTCCTTGTCACGGATTATGCTAAGTGCAAGGGGTCCAAAACAGGAGAAGAGGAAGCTGCTGATGACAGTGCTCCATTGTTCTTTATACGGCCCAGATCTGGAAATCGGCTATGTTAGTGGATAGCTACAGGGGAGACAACTAACGAGAAAACGGGCACGCACACAGGCGAGAGCCAGAAAGCATGGTTCAGTAAACTTCTACATAACTCAGATACTTAGCGGCCATGGATGTTTTAGGCAATATCTCCATTGTGCACAGTTTGCAGCAACAATAGCGTTGAGGATGCACAACACATTGTTTTCAGGTGTCGGCGTTATGAATCCAAAAGAAGGCGCCTAGAAAGCATTGCTGGGGCTGGATTAACAGTGTACAACCTTATAGATGCAATGGTTAGAAGCGCGCAAATCTGGGAAGCTGTCATCAGCTTTGCAGCATACATAGTGCGGGATTTTCGACTATCCGAACGAATGAGAGCTGGAGCGTCGTAGAGAGAGCCACCGACTGTAGGAAGCAATTCCGACGAGGACGTCTGCTTTATGACATTTTTCTTTTTCTTTATATGTATATATTTTCGTATCTATCTATTACAGTTAAGGAAAAAAAAAAAGACGCTAAGAGCAGCAAAACGAAGTAGCAACAAAACGCAGACCTAAGAGAGAAGGCAACGAAGCACTGAGAGGGCGTACAAGACGAAAGATTAACATTCACACAGACGGTGGTATCATTCCCAGTAGTGTGCGTGGCAAGACGCGAAGAGCAGCAAAACGAAGCAGCAACAAAACGAAGACCTAAAAGAGAAGGCAACGAAGCACTGAGTGTGCGATCAGTAACACATTTCTGCAACAAATATTGATTGATATCAATTAGGAGTTGAAGAAGAATCCTTCTACGAGCACTCACTAGGGCGTAGCTTACAAGTAACGTTCACACTAAGAGATATCCACGATTCGTTAACTGTGTTCGATGGCAGCCAGCAGCAAGATTTTGAGAACTGTGCAGAGACAGTCAAGTAAAACGATTTACAAAAAATCATTTACAGTATACAATTGTCAAAAGAATCTATAAAATTGTTTGTGAGTATCGAAGACAGTATTGCCGATTGGATTAGTCCAAAGTCTGCATTAGAGCGAGAATTTTCAGAGAAGTTGTCCGCAAAGCAAGTACATAATCTACTCGAGAATAGAAAGAAAAAACAGGGTGAGTGCTTGATTGAATATTTTTATGAAATAAAAAGTTTGGCGAAAAAGAGCATATTAGATAAAGAAACTGTTACAGATTCGAAGCAGAAGAAGAGTGTGTTGTATCAAGCCAAGGATTTTAGACAATTAAGGGAAAACATTAAAATGTACGAGAAAATCTCTACTGAGAAAAAGACAAAGTGGTATAAAGTTTCCAAATTCGTAACAGGATATTGCTATAAATGAGCCGAGATGCTACAAGTGCGCAGCAAGAAATCACATATCGAAAAACTGCAAGCAGATCGATATTAAGTGTTTTAAGTATAACCAACCTGGTTATAAGGCGAATCAGAAATTGGGCAATCGTTTTTTCAAAAATATTCAAGTCGGCAATAAGGTTATATCAGCATTTTTTTGTACAGGTAGTGATGTCTCGACTATAAGTGAAAGTGCAACGAGTTTATCCAGTTCCCTTGAGTTCAGATATCAAAAAATTATTTGGAATAGGAAGCAAGCAAAATAGATACGGCTTTAGATGGAGTAGAGGTTGGTATAGGTATAGGTAGAGATACGACGGTATATGGTGTAATCGGAAATGACGTATTTGAGGTTGTTAATGCTACTATGGGAATAAATTGATTAATGTTTCACAGGAATGATTTTGCAGCGGATGAACATCATGTTGTTGATCGTTATAGTAATTCACAAAATTTACAAAATTTTATTTCGAGAATGTATTGTGAGTAAGGCGTAAGAGGACTTCAACTACATCAAACAGACCTTTTAACTTTGGTTCAAGCTTAGTTTGATGTCGCTCTTCATTCTTTAGCAATTCGTGGTCGCACACGTTACCCTTTAAAATGTTTGCCTTATTTTGGTCGAACCTACATTTATCGTATCGTGCATTGTTTTCCATATTGTATTTAGGATGTTTTCTTATGTTTTCTCTGTCCATCACAACATCTCCTTCTTCATTAATTGGCAACAAACCAATAGGTCTAGTTTCTTTAATAATTAGCAATTCTAATGGGCTAAACCTAGTGACTCGATTTGCCGTGCAATTCAATGTCAGTTGAACATCAGGCAACGCATTCTGCTACGATATTTGACTGGTTTCTACAGTGGTCAACATATTTTTAAGTGTGCTCATCACTCTTTCAGCTTGTCCATTTGCCCTACAGGCACCTTTGACATTTAAGTGTTAAAAAAAATATTTTGAGACGAACAGAATTCCCGAAAACCTACACTTGCAACACCTCGATCATGGTCAATTATTCCATCAACAAAATGATAATGGATCCGTATAAATCAAGATGTAAAATTATAATTAATATAGAGATCAGTCAAAACATATATGTGTTCCATATCCCACCTAGAACAGAAAAAATAGTACGCATTGCAATATCCTCAAACAATAATAACACCTTTATCCCTAATCAATAATTGCACCCGGGGGTATTCGTTGCAAACACAATAGCTTCTAAGACTAACCCATATGTCGGCATATTAATTACTAACAACACAGACGTACAAATTACAAATATAAACCTATTAAATGAAAACTTGTCAGATTATGAAATCCTAAAAATAGAGCGTGATTCAAAACATAAAACCACCATAATGAACAAACTAGCACCCGGCTTCGTGAAGGAGCCCCTACATAAATTATGCTCAGAATTTGATGATGTATTCGTAATATAATCTGAACAAATATCCTCCAATAATTTCTATAAACAAAAATTAAGACTCAAAGACACAACACCAGTCTACACTAAAAACTACAGAATAGCGCACAGCCAAAAAAACGAAATAATAAACAAGTAGACAAATTGATCAATGATGATATTATTGAACCATAGATTTCTGACTTCAATAGTCCGATTTTATTGGTTCCTAAAAAGTAGCTACCTGGCAGCAATGAAAAACGGTGGAGATTGGTAGTTGATTATAGAAAAATTAACAAACACTACCCAGAATGGACGATATCCTCGACCAACTAGGTCGCGTTAAATACTTTTCTTGTTTAGACTTAAAGTCAGGATTTCATCAAGTAGAATTAGAAGAAAACTCTCAGGACATAACATCATTTATCACAGATAAGTGATTCAGATGATCTAATTGTATTTGACTCTGGAAGTCACATGATTAGGAACCTAAGGAATGTATTTGAAACTTGCTTTTTCTTCAGACATGAAGTTACTTTTCTAGGACACAAATGCACAAATAAAGGAATTTTATAGATGAAAGCAAGTTCAAAACGATTCAAGATTACCCAACTCCCAAGAAGAAAGATTTGTAGCATTTTGTAATTACTACCGCAGATTCATTCCAAACTTTGCATATCAGGCACAATTTATCAATATACTATCAAGAAAACATGTAGAATTTAACTGGGATGCAAACTGTCAATCAGCTTAAAAAATAAATTATTAAGTCCACAAATACTCCTATATCCAGGCTTCAATAAAAAATTCTGTATTACAACTGATGCAAGCAAGATCGCATGTGGAGTCGTCCTCAGCCAAGAATATGATGAACTCCAATTACCCATATCATATGCATCTAAAGAATTTACAAAAGGCGAAAGCAATAAGTCAACAATATAGCAAGAATTAACAGCAATACATTGGGCAATTCAATATTTCAAACCATACATAACGGAAAAAAATTCCTAATTCGAACTGACCATCAGCCATTAACATATCTATTTTCTCTAAAAAACCCATCGTTAAAGCTTACTAGAACAAGGTAAGATTTAGAAGAGTTCGATTTTACTATAGAATACATCAGGGGACAAGAAAACTTCCCAGCAGATGCTCTCTCCAGAATTGAATTCGAAATTTTGAAAGCATAGAAACTAATACAATACCTAAAGTAGCAACAAGATCAGAAACAAAAAAATTAACGCATTAGAAAAACAAAATTAAGAATAACAGAATAGAAATACCTAGAAGATATGAAATAATAAATCCCAACGAAAGCAAAAAATATGCGCAACTAGATTCAAAAAATGCAAATGTTTTATAACCAAAAATAAAGAAAAGTTACTCTCCTTCAACATAGGCGATTCTAATCTATTCCTTCCAAGGGTTAAAGAAGAAGCCGGTGCTCAAAGAATCTATAAACTGAAGGAAGATATGTCAGACAAACTGTTTAGGTCACTTACACTTAATGAATTAAAACAAAAAAAAATTTAGAAATAGCAGTTCCACCGCAAGTAAAAGTAATAACAAATAAAGAGGAAATAAGAGATACGTTAAATAAATATCATAATGATCCAATAGAACAGAACGCTAGGAAAAATAAAAAGAGATTTTTTTTGGAAACACATGTCTCGAGACGTTGCAACATACATCAAAAATTCTGAAAAGTGCAAACTAGCCAAAACAACCAGACACAACCACTCTCCATTGATACTAACACCAACACCTGCAGCCACTTTTGACACAATAATCATAGATACAATGTGCGAACAGTAACACATTTCTGCAACAAATATTGATTGATATCAATTAAATATATTTTTTCAAATCAGGAGTTGAAGAAGAATCCTTCTACGAGAACTCACTGGGGCGTAGCTTACAAGTAGTAACGGGGCGAAAAAAAGAGATACCAAGTGAAATGGCGTTCACACTAAGAGATATCCAGGATTCGTTAACTTCGATGGCAGCCAGCAGCAAGATTTTGAGAACTGTGCAGAGATTACTGTGGATTAGTCCAAAGTCTGCTTTAGAGCGAGAATTTTTAGAGCAGTTGTCCGCAAAGCAAGTACATAATCTACTCGAGAATAGAAAGAAAAAATATCAAAGAAGCTAACTTCGGCTATGCCAAAGTTTATATACCCTTGCAGTCCTTGGCAATAATATTTTTACATTTTGAAATTTCTTTCCCTGCAACTCAATTCATCAATACACAAACAAAACATTCAAATTATTACTTTTTATACCCTTGCAGAGGGTGTTATAAAATTGGTCAGATGTTTGTAACGCACAGAAGGAGACGTTTCCGACCCCATAAAGTATATATATTCTTGATCAGCATGAGAAGCTGAGTCGATATAGCCATGTCCGTCTGTCCGTCGGTGCGTACGCGTTTTACTCAGCCATCTTAAGAGCTATCGGGATGAAATTTTTTTTGGGGGCTTATTTTTACCCGTGTGAGATAAAGTATGAAAATCATCGGGATCGGACTACTATATCATATAGCTCTGGAACAAAAATTTTTGCAACAATTGGAGTATCCCCATGAAATTTACCAATATAATAGAATTTGATATAAACTCTCTGATCCCAAAAGTTGAATGTGATCGGATAAATAGAACAAAAGTTACAGTCAATACAAATCGGTTCTACGTCATCAGCAAATCAAACAGAGCACATGCATGCGCACACACAGATTTCATCCCGATAGCTCTTAAGATGGCTGAGTAAAACGCGTACGCACCGACGGACAGACGGACATGGCTATATCCACTCAGCTTCTCATGCTGATCAAGAATATATATACTTTATGGGGTCGGAAACGTCTCCTTCTGTGCGTTACAAACATCTGACCAATTTTATGATACCCTCTGCAAGGGTATAAAAACAGGGTGAGTGCTTGATTGAATATTTTTATGAAATAAAAAGTTTGGCGAAAAAGATCATATTAAATGAAGAAAGTGTTACAGATTCGAAGCAGAAAAAGAGTGTGTTGTATCAAACCAAGGATTTTAGACAATTAAAATCTCTACTGAGAAAGAGACAAAGTGGTATAAAGTTTCCAAATTCGTAACAGGATATTGCTATAAATGAGCCGAGATGCTACAAGTGTGGTGCAAGAAATCACTTATCGAAAAACTGCAAGCAGATCGATATTAAGTGTTTTAAGTATAACCAACCTGGTTATAAGGCGAATCAGAAATTGGGCAATCGTTTTTTCATAAATATTCAATATTTTCGACTATAAGTGAAAGTGCAACGAGTTTATCCAGTTCCCTTGAGTTCAGATATCAAAAAATTATTTGGAATAGGAAGCAAGCAAAATAGATACGGCTTTAGATGGAGTAGAGGTTGGTATAGGTATATGGTGTAATCGGAAATGACGTATTTGAGGTTGTTAATGATACTATGGGAATAAATTGATTAATGTTTCACAGGAATGATTTTGCAGCGGATGAACATCATGTTGTTGATCGTTATAGTAATTCACAAAATTTACAAAATTTTATTTCGAGAATGTATTGTGAGTAAGGCGAAAGAGAACCTAAACAAGACGAGGGAGGAACACTGTAAATCATTTAATAAAGCTCGAAAACCTGCAGGTGAATATGAGGTTGTCAAGCGGACGAAGTTTAGAACTGGCCTTAAGGTTAAGTGGAAATATTTAAAACCTTCTCGGGTTGTTCGGAAAATAAGGCGAGGTCGCTATGCGGTTGAGAAAGTAAGTTACGGAGTAGGTCTAAAATGTACTACCACAGTGACAGAATATTTGGAAAAATGGTGTTCATCATTCTGGGCGAATGTGGAGGTAGGATGGCCGAATGTAGGATCGCTAAATGGGCACTAGAGGTGGCTTCAAGTCTCTTACTTGTACTCTTACAGTATTGATAGAATATTGATAAGAATCGATATACTATGCATGAGGAGTAGAGAGTCAAGCAGGCAGTGTAGATCAGTGGTCGGCACGGCCCATTCCGCGGATGCATTTAAACATTTTTCGAAACATTTTAATCGAATTATTTTATCTAAACAGTTTTTTTTTTGTGTAAAGCAAGAAAAAGTTTCGTACTTTGTGCTTGTTGCCTACCCCTGGTCTAGAGAGAGAGTCTGCGGAGTTGAGTCAATGAGTAGGCATTTCTAAGAATTTGAAATGTGTGCCTACTTTTATGGCGAATTGATCAGTATTGAGTAATGAATGACATGACTGACGTAGAACTCTATAACACTAGAAATGCCTAGTAAAAAACTAGAAAGCCAACAATAGACAGAACGATTACGGAATCCCTGAAACCCTCAACTCGCCGATATAAACTGTAAACTGTAAACCCATCAATCCATATAAACCCATCATATCCACACTCATGATACACTCATCATAACGCCAAGATAGATAACAGTCAACACTCATCATAATAAGCATCGAGAATGTCGCCCTAAGACGCATGATTGTCATTCAGACAATCGCTAGATTAAACATTCCTAAGGGAATGGTGTCAATTCAATTCTTACATATGGTGCGGTCTTGACCCCCGCCATAGCACGTCTATCTGCTATGGTGCGGTCTTGACCCCTGCCATAGCAACCTGCTATGGTGCGGTCTTCATTTTCCCCCTCATGACTCTTACACATCACTTGTGTCATCTTTTTCATTAATAACATCTAAAGGATCAGACACCTTATCTATCATATCTCTATGTTCAGTTAGAGACATTTAAGTCTTCAGAGAACTGGCCATTAGGTACTGCTCTCAAAAATTCATGCGAATATTTATACTTTCGCTTGCTTGTCAATGATTTTAATAAACATCTGTCTCCGTCTAGGACTTCAACTACATCAAACAGACCTTTTAACTTTGGTTCAAGCTTAGTTTGATGTCGCTCTTCATTCTTGAGCAATACGTGGTCGCACAAGTTACCCTTTACAATTTTTGCCTTATTTTGGTCGAACCTACATTTATCGTATCGTGCATTGTTTTCCATATTGTATTTAGCATGTTTTCTTATGTTTTCTCTGTCCATCACAACATCTCCTTCTTCATTAATTGGCAACAAACCAATAGTTCTAGTTTCTTTACCAATTACCAATTCTAATGGGCTAAACCTAGTGACTCGATTTGCCGTGCAATTCAGTGTCAGTTGAACATCAGCCAACGCATTCTGCTACGATATTTGACTCGTTTCTACAGTGGTCAACATATTTTCAATCATTTTTCCCACTCATTTTACCCGTTATGTATTGACATAACGTATATATGTATATGTGTACACATTGGTGTACCGTGGTATGTCTATCTTGGGAATAGGATGCATCTCTGTCTGTATTTTCCCAACAGGCGGTCTTGATAATTTGCACTGATGCAGTTTTCTACAAATCTACGGACATATTTTGACATATTCCCAAAGCAGTAATAACTATTAACCTTTTCTAACGTGAAGACGTTGGGAGAAGCCCAACCTAGAAGCATTAGTAGTTCGTCAATATGATTTATTATTGCCCATCTGAAAGTTCTTGGTATTACCGGTAAGCATTTGGTTTTTCCGTTGGGTTGTATTTTCCTATGCAAAATTTTTTGGCAGTTCATTATTTTTTAATTTAGTAGATATGTCTAGTATCTCTGAATCACGTTGTTGCTCCAAAATCAACCAGTTGTCGGTTACCTCAGTCAAGTGAACACGCACATCAAGTAGTTTACTCAGTACCTTACTATTCTTTGGCACTGGATTTCGGTAAAGAAAGTCCAAATGTGCCATTCGATCGCCTTTTCGATACTCTGTATCGAAATCGAATGATTCTAAAAACGCCCACCACGTGTGTACTCTTGGGGTTAAATCTGACTTAGTACGCCTAGCCTTTAAAGAATTACAGTCCGTATATACTAGGAATTTTCGGTCTTGGAGATAATGACGGAAGTGTTTAATTGCGTTAATAACTGCCAACGTCTCCAACTATTCGGCAGGAGACGTGCATTTGCTGTAATATTCCACCACATGGGGTTTGTTATCAATTCAATGCAGTAATATTATGTGTGCAACTCTTTTGCGTGTTTTGGATCAAATATAGTTAGGACTGGAGCATCCGTCAAATCAGGTATTACTTTTTATCGGATTTGCTCGTGCTCTGTCTCCTAACAAAATCCGTGTTTTTCTTTGAAGTTAGGATATACAACGGTTTTAGGATCTCTGAAAAGTTCGGTACAAACCAGAGAACTGCAATGAGTAATAAATTTCACGGTACACTCAATCATTGAGTTTGATTTTGTTCGATGCGGTCTTATGTATTGAGTGAGCTGTATCAGTTTGAATCGAACGCTCACGAACGCTCACAAAAGTATTGCTAGTAGTTCATTCTGTATGAACACATATTTTCCTACAACTTGATTGAGCGGAACGAATTTTTTTTTAGTCAAATGAGAGTGACCGAAGATTTTTGTTTTGTTCGAATGATTTATCGTCTGTTTGCTCACAATCACACTTTTCGATTGTGCGTGATTAATTTGAATTACTTATCGAATTTTTGACATAGCCAAAACAAAAAATATAAGTTCTTGGACAAAATGGAAGAAATTAATTCGAAGTTCGTAAAAGAGGAAATCGAAAATGGAAACTATTCTCTGTCCACTAAACGCAAAGGACGGAGTGCGATTTGGGAGATATTGTGCAAAATAATAATGTCTGACAATGCGATATTGCCAAATTTCGTATTTTGCCGCACTTGCTGTGCTGTTCTGAAATACGCGGCGCATCAGACATCTAATTTGGCTAGGCATGGCTGTTGCAAAGCAGCAAAGCAACCACAATGCCTAAAAATAGCATCCACATTGGATAAGGCTGAAGCCGTTGAACGATGTGCAACGTGGGTCACCGAAAGTGCCGACCGTTTTCTTCAGTTGGAGGTGCTTTGTAAAACTGGTATAGTTTTTCATAAAAATCGGTACACAGTCATATCGCAATTTATATCGATTTTGAATGTCAAATTTTACTCAAATCATGTGCACGAAATCCGATGTTAGTTCGGATTTATTCATTTGTCTTGAATCGAATTTTACAAACGATCAATTCGGGTGAGCGTTCTTGCTACAACAATCAAGGTTGTGACTTGTTCGAGAAACTAATATTATAGCAATTGATTCAAACCAATTGGTTGCGACACCCTGAATGATTTTTTCGTTTTAACTGAGTGAGCGGAGTAAACATGTTGTAACATAGGTGTTGAGCGGAATGATTTGATTTTTATACCATACACCCATAGGGTGAAATGGTATATTAAAGTCGCCAAAATGTATGTAAGAGGCAGAAGGAAGCTTTTCCGACCCCATAAAGTATATATAATTATATATCTTGTCTTTCCAAAAGGAAAAAAAAAGATATTGTTTTATTTGAGTTAAAAGCGGGGACTTTATTCGTTGGATGAATACTTAAAACTAAAGTACAAAATGTCTTACATTTATATTTATAGGCTAAATATGTGAGCCCTTCAGTGGCGTTTAATGCTGAATTAGCGTTCTCACGCTTTTGATTTTAGGGGGACAATTATTATTGCAAGTGCTCAATTGTTTATGAATAAAATGGATTTTATTGCTTGTGCTTTAATTATGAGTTAGCGTTCACACGCTTTGATTTTGAGGGGGACAATTGTTATTGCAAGTGTCCAATTGTTTATTATAAAAAACGGATGTTTACTTTTAAGTTTGATTTTAGGGGGCGAAAAGTTTATAAGGTTTTGTGTATTGAAGTTGGATATATGACTTCCCCATCCTAAAAAAATTAGCCTGTCCTCAGGCATATACATTGGGATATAGCGAGGGGTTTTTCTCAGCTGTAAATATTGGGGTATCAATTTTGTTTATAATTTGGGACTCAATTTTTTCAACAATTGGGTTTTCGGTTTCTGTGGGACCACGATTGTTATTTGATCGAAAATGCTTAATTATTAATTTTTGTGGCATTGCCTTAAACTTATAGATTAAGTATGTAATCAAACTTATTACGGTAAGTATAAAAGTGGTTAATGTAATAGTTTGAAATGCAGTATAATATTTCGTACGTTAATTATTTCTTTTGTTTGGATAAAGGAAATAGGTTCTAGCCTGGTGATATTGTTTGTTACATAAATGCTTTGGCCATAGTCAAGCAATGAATTTATTATTGATATTTCGTTTAGTTGTAAGGCACAATCGTAAATTTTTATTATGTTATTGCCTTCTATTATAAATTCGTTGTTTACGCAATTTTGATTAAGTTTAGTTTTTGGTAAATTCCATGTTACAATTATGTTTGGGTCAATATAATTAGTTTGAAAATTCTTATATGTTTTAGTGTATTTACAAGTGGTTGGGATTTGATTTAAAATGCCTATTATACATTCATGTGGAGTTTCAACTTTGTCCTGGAATTTCCTTAACGAATCCCCGAGATGAAGAGATTCGATTTCCACACACTGGGTTTTAATTTTATCAGCTTTATTTTACGTATTTTGTTAGTTTATTAGCTTTTGATCAACTTATTACTTACTTCACAATATTTCTCTTGCACTGCACACACTTCGAGACACAACTTTACCGGCTCACTCTATTCCACTCTGCTCTTCGGACTGACTCTTCTCGACTGTACTGCACACACTTCTCATGCACCGTATATCGTTGCTTATCGATATTCTATCGATACCGATTCTCACTCGAAGTCAACTCTACTATACCGCGATCCTACATTCGGCCATCCGACCTCCACATTCGCCCCGAATGATGGACACCATTTTTTCATATATTCTGCCACGGTGGTAGTACATTTCGGACCTTCTCCATCTCCTACTTTCTCAACCGCATAGCGACCATGCCTCATTTTCCGAACAACCCGATAAGGTCCCAAATATTTTCCCTTAAGCTTAAGGCCAAAACCAAACTGCGTCCGCTTGACAGCCACCAGCTCGTCAACCTCATATTCACTTGCAGATTTTCGACATTTATCAAACGTTTTACGGTGATATCTTCGTGCTTCTAGGTGGTGACGAGTTTATAAACTGTTGCACCCTACCTAGGTGTGTATACCATGCTCCGGGATCATTGACACACAGTTTCGTCAATAATGCTCTCGGAACTCCTGTCGCAATCACTAAGTGTTGTATCTTCTGCGACTCGCAGTACTCTTTAAAAATGAGAGACGTAAAAGCGCTACCTCGATCACTAACGATCCTCTTTGGATTTCCAAACAACTCAGACTGTTTCTGCAATCTCTCAACAACCTCTTCTGAACCTGTACTTTTCGTCGGATATAACCATTTCGAAAAAGCATCGACTACTACCAATATGTGGTTATATCGTTTCTTAGTCAACTCCATCGGCCCGACATGGTCCACGTGAAAAGTTACCAAAGGCTCATCTCCTTTATCAATAACATTCAAGAAACCTTCCTTTCGACCCTGTTTCGACTCGCTCACGATACATTCCATACACGACCTCACCACTACCTCTACTTTGCTCAACAGACCAGGAATATAATACTCTCTTTCTACTAGATCAATCGTTTTTTTAACTCAAAAGTGCCCTTGTTGATGAGCAACCAATATTATCTCTTGCTCCATGCTAGCAGAAATTACGATAAGCTCCTTAACGGGATCTTTATACAATATTCCGTACTGCACGTAATAGTCGGCGGGCGCTCCCTTTTCTTACACTTTCAGAATCGTGTTGATCCATTCATCTTTTCTCTGTGCAAATTGTATTTTGTTCTTCAAAGAATCTCCTGTCAGTAAGCAATATACCCGACTTAATGCGTCGACATGTTTCATCTTTACCCCTGATCTATGCTCAATTTCGAAATCAAAGTCTTGCAAGAATATAGCCCATCGGGCCACCCTTAGCGGAACGTCACGTTTCTTTATCGTCATCGCAAAAGCATTACAATCGGTTACTATCTTTATCTTTATGCCCATCACGTATATTCTCCACTTCTTTAATGCTTGAATTATAGCTAGCACCTCTAACTCGTACGAGTGATATTTTTCTTCAGCCGTGGTAGTTCGTCTGCTCATGTACTCAACCGGATGGTATTGTTGATCCTCTGAATCTTTTTGAAGTAAAATCGCGCCGTATCCATACATACTCGCGTCACAATGAACTTCTGTCACACTTCTAGGATTAAAAAGATGCAAAACAGGTGGATTACTCAATCCCGCTTTTAACTGTTCAAAAGAAACTAACTCTTCTACGCCCATTTTAAAAGGTACGTCAGCTCTCAACAAATTTGTTAACGGCCTAGCTATAGTAGCGAAATCCTTCATAAACCTACGAAAATATGAAGTGAGACCCAAATAACGTTGGACTCCTTTCACATCCCGAGGAACTAGAAAATTCTCCACGGCACTTGTCTTCTCTTTTGACGGTTTGATGGTGCCATATTTTATGATGTATCCTAAGAAATTTACCTTACGCTAAAGAAATTGACATTTTTTTCATTTTATCTTTAATCCCGACTCTTCTGCTAAACTTATAACTCTTTTCAATCTCTCAATACCCTCAAACTCATTTTTTGCTGGAATAATGATATCATCCATGTACAACATCAATATGCCTTCATTAATCAACGGTCTCAACATTGCAAAAATATGTCTAGTAAACACAGCTGCTGAATTATTAATGCCGAACGGTACAAAATTGAATTCAAATTGCCCATTTTGAGTAACAAACGAAGTAAGTTTCTTTGAGTGTTCTTCGACTGGCACATGGAAATAGCCATTACACAAATCAAGGGTTGTAAAGACTCTTCCTTCTTGTAACCTATGTAATACATCATCAATCACTGCAGTGGGAAAATTATCTCTTATGATTTTCTGATTTACCTTTCTATAGTCGCAACATAATCTCTTTTCCCCATCTTTCTTCGGTACTAAGACAATTGGAGAAGAATACTCAGATACACTGTGGCGAATTATTCCTTCTTCTAACCACTCTTTGACCTGTTGATCGACTCTTTTCTGATCTTCGTACGATAAGCGTCTTTGTTTCTGATATACCGGTATTTCATCAGTAAGTATAATCTTCATTTCCACTGGACAGTTAGCTGGATTGATCAGACTATAATTTGAAATGATCTCTAGGACTTTAGACTTCAACTCAATGCTCAAATGGGAAAGCTCTAATTCTGACGAAAAGTTTTCGACTCTCATAGTCAATATCTGCCCAAACGTGTTTTGCAACTCTTCTATGGGACTTACATTTCGTACTGGGTGTGGATCTTGTGGATTACCATAACGAGTAATAACTTGATATTTCCCAACCGATTGATTATTCCCGTAAAACACTAATCCTTGTTTTCCCATTGTAGCATTTACGACCTCAAATACGTCATTTCCGATTACACCATCATATAATGTATCTCTATCTCTCACAACATGGAAGCACATCTTAATAGGAACACCATCTAAAGCTGTATCCAACTCAAAAGATCCTTTGGTGTAGATTTTCTTACTTCCTATTCCCAATAACTCTTTCACATCCGAACTCAAGGGAACTGCGTAAACTCGTTTGTACGCGCTCTCACTTATAGTCGAGACATCACTACCTGAATCGAAAAACGCTGATATAACATCATTGCCAAAACGAACATCTTTAAAGACGCGATTATATAATTTCTGAGTAAGTTGCTGTATTTTACTACTATCTTTTTTGAACATTTTCCCCTGCATGCTGCACTCATACGCCTTATGACCTGGCTGGTTACATTTAAAACACTTTAACTCGCTCTCTTTGCAGTTTTTCGCTATGTGATTTCTTCCTCCGCACTTGTAGCATCTGCGCTCATTTATAGCAATATCCTCTTGCTTCTTCTCGAATTTGAAAACTTTAGAACACTTTGACTCTTTCTCAGTAGAGATTTTCTCATACATTTTCATGTTTTCTCGTAATTCTCTAAAATTCTTGGCTTGATACAGCACAGTCTTGTTCGGCTTCGAATCTGGTATACCCTCTATTATATACTCCATAACACTTTCTTCATCTAATGTGCTCTTTTTCGCCAAACTCTTCATTTCATAAAAATATTCGATCAAACTCTGACTCTGTTTTTATACCCTTGCAGAGGGTATTATAAAATTGGTCAGATGTTTGTAACGCACAGAAGGAGACGTTTCCGACCACATAAAGTATATATATTCTTGATCAGCATGAGAAGCTGAGTCGATATAGCCATGTCCGTCTGTCCGTCCGTCCGTCCGTCCGTCCGTCCGTCTGTGCAAATCAACTTCACGCTGGCATCTTAAGAGCTATCGGAATGAAATTTCATATTTGAGCTACTTTTAGCCGGGAGATAATAGAGTATGAAAATTGTCAGGATCGGACTACTATATCATATAGCTCTAGAACAAAAATTTTTGCAAAAATTGGAGTATCCCCATGAAATTTACCAATATAATAGAATTTGACATAAAATCTCAAAATCCAAAATTTGAATCTGTTCGGATAAATAGAACACAAGTTACAGTCAATACAAATCGGTTTTACGTCATCAGCAAATCAAACAGAGCACATGCATACGCACACACAGACGCAGCGCTACACGTATGTATGTATGTGTATGCGTGTTGTGCTTTGCTTACGGAATGATGGAAGAAAAATTTGTAGTAAAAAGAGAAATAATTTGAATGTTTTTTTATTTGTGTGTTGATGAGTTGAGTTGCAAGGAAAGAAATTTCAAAATGTAAAAAAATTATTGCCAAGGACTGCAAGGGTATATAAACTTCGGCATTGCCGAAGTTAGCTTCTTTGATATTTTCTTTCTATTCTCGAGTAGCTTATGTACTTGTTTTGCGGACAACTTCTCTGAAAATTCTCTCTCTAAAGCTGATTTTAGACTAATCCAATCGGTAAGACCGTCTTCGCTACTGACAAACAATTTCGCAGCCCCTTTTAACAATTGTCTACTGTAAATGAATTTCTGTAAATCGTTCCATTTGACTGTCTCTGCACAGTTCTCAAAATCTGCAAGCCAATTGTCGACATCTTGCTGCTGGTTGCCATCGAATACAGTTAACGAATCTTGGATATCTCTTAGTGTAAACGCCATTATACTCTGTACCTCTTGTTGATCGTTTACTACTTGTAAGCTACGCTCTAGTGAGTCCTCGTAGAAGGATGCTTCTTCAACTCCTGACTCGAAAAAGGATATTACTCTTCCTTGTAACTCTGCCTTGTTTCCCTTAATACTCAAATTATTTTCTTTCAACTATTCTTTAAGCTCTGCTACTGTGAGTTGCAAGATTTCGTCGTGTGGCATAATTTAAGTTCAAACAAATTATATAACAAATCTTGAATATGTATCTTAAGCTAACGTTAGTGGGTTAAGTTAATTGATATCAATCTACAATGTTATACCAATATTTTACTCTTCGGTTATGGCCCTTTCTTGCTCAGTTAATACTTGCTCTTGTATCTCGACTCTGTTGCCGTCCCTCTCGTAAGCCAAAATCGCCTCTGTACTCGATCGTCGCGCCACACACACTTCTGGGGTTGATGCCGCCGTCGGAGTGAGTGTTGCTCTCTGCAAACTTTTTGTCGTCGTTTGTGTGAATGCTGCTCTCTGGAAACTCTTTGTCGTCGTTTGTGTGAATGCTGCTCTCTGGATACTCTTTGTGTGTTGTCGGCCTCAATAACGCACTCTACGTTTTACTACTCCCACTTGCGATGGTTGATGCCGTCGTCTGTGTGAGTGCTTCTCGTCTCGGTTTTGCACTCTCTGTACCTCGATGTTCCCACTCTCTGTTCCTCGTTGCCTCCTCTCTTAGGTCTTTGTCTTGCCGCTATCTCGTTTTGCTGCTCTTCTCGTCATGTGACGCGCACTTCTGGGGATGATGCCGCCGTCAGTGCGAATGTTGCTCTTTCGTCTCGTTCGCACACTCAGTGCCTCGTATTTGCACACTCAGTGCCTAGTTGCCTACTCTCTTAGGTCTTCGTCTTGTTGCTGCCTCGTTCAGCTTCGCACGATCATGTCGTTGTCTCTCTGGTTCATTGCTGTGTTGTCGTCTCTGTCGCTCTTATGGATTTCGCCTTTTTTTTTCTTTTTTCTTACGACATGGCGCCAAAAATTTTTAGTGGACGCTCGGTGTGCTTTTTTTTCGTTTGTCAAGAATCTCTGTTGCTGTCTCACTCTTACTTGTGTGCGACTTATTCCAAGAATTGGTTGAATTTCACAATTTTTCCCATGGATTTAACGTTTTTTTGTACAACAATTTGATGACTGATGTATAGTAATGGATTTCAAACTGCAACAATTTGATGATTAATGGATAGTCCTACCGTCAAACGTTCTCGGACGAGCCCCCAAGTTGTGGAGTTTCAACTTTGTCCTGGAATTTCTTTAACGAGTCCCCGAGATGAAGAGATTCGATTTCCACACACTGGGTTTTAATTTTATCAGCTTTATTGTACGTGTTTTGTAAGTTTATTAGCTTTTGATCAACTTATTAATTACTTCACAATATTTCTCTTGCACTGCACACACTTCGAGACACAACTTCACCGGCTCACTCTATTCCACTCTGCTCTTCGGACTGCCTCTTCTCGACTGTACTGCACACACTTCTCATGCACCGTATATCGTTGCTTATCGATATTCTATCGATACCGATTCTCACTCGAAGTCAACTCTACTATACCGCGATCCTACATTCATTAGTTTCTATTTGTTTTGTATTTTTATTAAACAAAGTGTTATTGTTAAAATAGTATTTATCGTATGAATTTTCTGTCAAAATATTTTCATTTTCATCTGGATAAGGATGTATGTATCTCAAAGATAGGGGTTTTTATTATTTCTTGAGGAATGTTTGAAATGATAAATATCTCGTTTGAATTTGGTTTAAGCCAGGTGGATGTTTTTGTATTCAATAGTTTTTCCGAATTAACATGACTTAAGCGATTATGCTTTAAAAGTTTTGGATTGAAAATTCCTAGTCTGGTGAGCTGCATGCCCATTTCTATGTCTTCAATGTATTCTGTGAAATGCTCAAAATTAAAGATTAGAACTTCTAATTTTACCGATTTTTCCTTTTCTTCCTTGAGGTTGTTTAATACTTCTAAACCTTTATTTATTATGTCTATTACGTAATTTAGTTCGTTTGCTTGTACGCTATTGCTTTCAAGATTATTTATTTTTTCTTCTAATTCGTCTTTATCGTCTTGATCAAGAGTACCAAAAAGATATTTGTATATTGAACCAATTCCGTTGACAAACGAGGTTTGTTAAGTTTTACAATTTGTATTCCATTAATTTCCCTACTTAGTTTTTCTGTTAAGTATTGTATATGAATTATATCTTTAAATTCCTGTGCTTGTTGCATTAGATTGTTATATGTAATGTCTATTAACGTCAAATTTACTTTTAAATAATGATATTCAAAGTTTGTCGGTAAGTCCACGGTTCCTGTTTTAAATATTAAGTAACCGTTCGGTGCTTTTACTGGGTTTATGTCAATGGATTGAATATCAATTGTCATATTTGTTTTTATTAACTTTCTTATTCTTTTTGAATTTTGATTTGTAGTGTGTGACTCTTTGTTCTCTATTTCTTTCATCAAAATGTTTCTCATCTAACTGATTTATCTCTCCTGTCTTTTTGAATGGATTTGTTGTTTTTGACTTTACTAGTGGTGCTTGTTTAAATCTAGTATCGATTTCGATATCGTGTCTATCTTTATTTAAATTGTTTATTTGATGTATTTTATTCGTTTGGGTGATCCTGCATAGATAAAAATGTCCGCTGGTGTTCGGTTAGTTGTTTTATGTCTCGTCTTTTGGTTGTATATGTAGAGAATTTTTTCAAATTTAAGTAATTTCTTCAATGTCGTTTTCACTATTTATAATTCTGAGTTTTTCATTTACTGTTTTATGGAATCTTTCTACGTCTGAAATGCCGTTTTTACTTGTTGTAATTTCTAACTTTTCATTTTCTTCTTGTAGCCAATTTTTTAGTGCTATACACAAAAATGCTGAATCTTTGTCTGATTTTATTTCTATTGGTTTGCCCATTTCAGTGAATACTTTCATAATTGCTCTCTTGGCTTCTAACCAATCTCTAGATTTTACTTCTACAAGTATTGCAATTGTGGAATTGTAAATTGTCGGTCATGTAAAAGTCCATGACGTATTTTTCTCTGACATTAAAAGTTTCTGGTGTTATTTCAAAAGTTAGTTTTGTATTCCTATTTTCTGTCTTTGCGATATTGCATACTGAGCATTCGTTAATAATGTTTTGAATCAGGTTTTGAAAATCGGGGAAATAATATTTTTCTTTAAACAAATTAATCGTTTTTTCGATTCCTGGATGTAATAATTCTTTATGTTGTTTTAGAATTATTTCTTTAAATTGTGCAAATGTTTGAATGTCCTCTAACTTAATGCTTGATTTCGAGGTTTTTGTGTTTGCGTTTGATCGTATTATTTCAATAAAGGCTTGTTGAAATATGGGATAATCTTGTTCGTTATGAAAATATAGTACTGTTTTCTTACCGCAAAGATATCTTTTAATTATATCCCATGCGTAAGCATTGGTCATTTCTTTGTATGTTATTTTTATGTTTGATTTATAAAAATAGGTTGAAGTTTCTGTTTTGTCTTCTGAACCTCTAATGAATTCTATTTGCCTGTTAGAATAATTAATGGGTTTTTCTATTATTGGAATGTAATTTCCATTATCCTCATGAGCACTATGTATTGTAGCTACGGTGCTGTCTGTTAATCCTAAGAAGTTTTCATCTATTTTAATTCTGGAAAGAGCATCTGCTACGTGATTTTCTTTGCCGGGTAAATATTTAATTTTATAATCAAACTCATTTAGTTTTATTCTCCATCGTTGAAGTTTCATGTTTGGTTCTTTTATATTGTTAAGCCATACTAGAGGCTTATGGTCGCTTAGAATTTCGAACTTTCTACCGAAAAGGTATGGTCTGAAATACTTTGTTGCCCAAACTATCGCTAGTAATTCTTTTTCTATAGCTGAATAATTCATCTCATGTTCGTTTAACGTTCTGCTTGCGTAAGAAATAGGTCTATGGTCCTGTGAGATGAACGCACCTAAAGCTATATTGCTAGCATCTGCGGTTAGAAAAAATGGTTTTTTTAAAATCGGGGTATGCAAGTATGGGGTCGTTCATAAGAAGATATTTTAACTTTTCAAAGGATGAAATATAATCTGGGTCGTTTATGTTAATTTTAGCTCCTTCCTTTAATCCCAGAGTTAATGGTTTTGCAATATGTGCAAAGTTTGGTATGAATTTTCGGAAGAACCCGCATAATCCTAAGAATGATTTAATTTCTTTTGGGGTTTTAGGGATCGGAAAATTTTGGATTGCTTTGATTTTATTTGGGTTAGGTTTTATACCTTCTGTTGTAATTATATGACCAAGGAATTCTGTTTCTTTTTTCATGAATTCGCGTTTGTCGAGTTGGAGTTTAAGATTAGCTTCTCTTAGTTTTTTAAATACCTTTCTGAGTGATAGTATGTGTTCCTCCAATGAAGTGGAGTACACTATAATGTCATCCAGATAAACAAGACAATCCTTGTAAATAAGGTCTTCCAAAAGATTATTCATGAATCTTTGGAATGTTGCCGGGGCATTTTTAAGACCAAATGGCATACGTGTGTATTCGTAATGGCCATGAGAAAGCTGTTTTTGCAATAGATTCAGGATCCATTTGAATTTGATGAAATCCCTTAGCTAAATCAATGGTGGTAAAGTATTGGCATTTTCCCAGTTTGTCAAGAATTTCATCCATGACTGGAATTGGGAATTAGGAATCATCTATTGTGACTTCATTTAAATTTCGGTAGTCAATGACTAACCTGAATTTTTGTTTGTTGGAAGCATCTCCTTTTTTTGGGACGATGTTTTGTACAAATAGAGTGCTTTATAGTACTCGTGAAAGTCAAGTTTTCACCTTCGCGGTACTGAATATCACTGAATTCGTACAAGACCTTTTTTAGTTTTTGTATTTCCTCGTTATTTAAATGGTCGAGTCTTTACTGATTACTTTCTATTATTTCATTTTCAATAGCAAAATTTGTGTCTGGGTCCCTCTCTTTAGGTGGGTCTAAACACTCTATGTTATGTTCTTCTTCTATTTCTTCCATATCTCTGAAATAAAATGTATAGTTTCCTAGCTTTGCATATTCTTCTTCATAGTTTATTTGGGCTTTGCATGCTTTTAAGAAAGTTCTGCCTATCAACATGTCATATTTATTTGAAAATTTATGGATATAAAACTTTTGTTCTGTCGGACAAAGTTTGCTAGGTGCAAGGAAAACTATTTCTTTTAATTCTACTGCTCCTTCAATCATGTGAATTTTGGAATCTCCTAAATAGGTTTTGAAATTAAAAAAGTTTTCGGACATTATATTTATTGAAGAGCCTGAGTCGACTACACATCTCAAAGATTTATTGTTCATTGTGATTCTGATGAAGGACTTGTCTCTATCTCTTCTTCCGATTGATCCGAGGCATTCTGATGAAAATTTTCGGATGTGTCCATTTTGCTAATTCCACTTTCTTTCCACTTACTTTCTCTTGTCCTTTTTGTAGGCTGGTTTGCTACATATTTTTTTGGATAATTATTTTGTTGTTGATTATTCATTGGATTCTGAGCCCTGTCAATATTTAATTTTTGTTGAAATTCTTGGAAAAGTTTTTGGTTTTGTGTGGTGTCTGATTGTTTTGTTTGAGACGGAGTTGTACTATTGGGTACAAAAGATTTTCCACTTTTTTTGCTTTGATTTGATTTTCTGATTTCTGTTATACTATCCTCGTATAACCCTTCTCTTTGAGCTACTTGTTTTAGCTTGCTAACTGTGGTTATATCATATCTGGCTAACGTCATAAATAATCTATCGGGTAATTTTTTGTTGATTACATCTTTTATAGTGTTATTTAAAGTATTTGTATAAAGAGTAGTGTTATTTGCATCGTTTTCAAGACTAAGCTTGTTTGTAATAATATAGGATTTATCTTCTAATTCTGTTACAAACTTACGAAGGTTTCCTGTATAGTGGGTGTTGTAGAGGCGTCGAAGAAGTTCCTCACATGGGGTCTGTGTCTTCAATTCATTGATGAGGAATGTTCTTAGTTCCGGCCAGTTGTTGGCTTGTCCAATTTGCGAAAGTCGTTGTGCCTCTCCAGTGAGCTGCATCTCGATTGCGCTGAACAATATGTTATGTTGCCTTAGGTCAAGGGTTGGATACAGGTGCATGATGAAATCTATCCTCCTTATGAATGATGTCAGATTCTCTGGTGCTCCATCATAGTTTGCCACCTGTCTTAATAAAGACAGTGCTTGATTGAGTTGGCAGAAAATATTTTCACTGTTGTAGACTTTTGAGCGTTCCCGTAAGTTCTTGATGTCGGATCGGAGTTTTATAGTGATTATGTGTCACACGGATAGAATAACAAGTTCACTTTTACCGATCCTACCGACTGCGCCAATTATATATCTTGTCTTTCCAAAAGGAAAAAAAAAAGATATTGTTTTATTTGAGTTAAAAGCGGGGACTTTATTCGTTGGATGAATACTTTAAACTAAAGTACAAAATGTCTTACAGTTATATTTATAGGCTAAATATGTGAGCCCTTCAGTGGCGTGATCGATATTGATGTGATTTGATTGGCCCGAATTTTAATGCTGAATTAGCGTTCTCACGCTTTTGATTTTAGGGGGACAATTATTATTGCAAGTGTTCAATTGTTTATGAATAAAACGGATTTTATTGCTTGTGGCTTAATTATGAGTTAGCGTTCACACACTTTGATTTTGAGGGGGACAATTGTTATTGCAAGTGTCCAATTGTTTATTATAAAAAACGGATGTTTACTTTTAAGTTTGATTTTAGGGGGCGAAAAGTTTATAAGGTTTTGTGTATTGAAGTTGGATATATGACTATATATTCTTG
Organism: Drosophila paulistorum; assembly: GCA_018152135.1. NCBI lineage: Eukaryota > Metazoa > Arthropoda > Insecta > Diptera > Drosophilidae > Drosophila > Drosophila paulistorum. Next base: position 917,354 of record JAECXG010000159.1, read on the forward strand.
ATCAGTATCAACAGCCGAGTCGATCTAGCCATGTCCGTCTGTCCGTCCGTCTGTCCGTCCGTCCGTCTGTCCTTCTGTCCGTCCGTATGAACACCTAGATCTCGGAGACTATAAGAGATAGAGCCATCAAATTTGGAATGTAGGCTCGTGTAGTATGTAGAGTGATCGAGTTTGTTTTAAATTTTTGCCACGCCCCTTTCCGGCCACGCAATTCAAAAAAAACGTTTATCTCAAAAACTATTTTAGCTAGACACACAATATTTGGTATGTATATTTGCTTATTAAATGCGCACATTTTGTAAGTATAAAGATTTTGACACGACCCTTTCCGCCACCGTTTTTCCATAAGGCCGGAGTTGGCCTTTGGCGGGTGGGGCGCTAGGGTGCTCATATGCATGAGTGAGTGAGATACTAGGATATGCTTGTAAAAAGTATGTGAACAGAACTTTTTTAAAATAGGCAAATGTATTTGTTATTACAAATTTGAAATATTTGTTTTACTGGTGTATGGTATACCTAAGTCGGCGAGACGACTTACTTACTTCATTTGATGTTTGATTGATCATTCTCAATCATACTCGTTGCAGTTCTCTGGTACAAACTGTCGGAATTAAGAGGCCAACCTTATAAATTGTCGTAATTGAGACTCAAATAAATTATCCCGCCTTACTCAAAGTATCTAGGAGTATCTGTAACCGATCTAAAGATTCTTCTTTGGTTTCGGCCATAATCAACACATCATTGATATACACGACTGCGTAGGGGTGTGCTAAAACTCCTTATGCTTTAATTATCGCCCACTGAAGTAGAGAAGGTTCATTTTTAGACCAAAAGGCATGACCAAATCAAAAGCGGTAGAATCTTGATGTATCGGAATTTGAGAAATATTTAGCCCCGCGAAGCCTAGCCTCCAATCAACACATCGTATTGTAAAAATCTATCCATGCATCGAAACTTCTAAATGGTATGCTTTTACATATATAATATTTAAAACATGATGTGTACTATAAATGGGTTCGTTACTTAAACGGTTAAGTTTTACAATATTATTAATTCTTTTTCCTTTAAATTTATCGGCAGCACTTTCCTTTATTAAGAAACACTCTGATCCAGAATCAAAGCAAAAATGAACGGACTCACCGCATAAACTTATTGTTCCTGATTGTTTAAGATTAAACATCGTGGTCAGCTGAAATGGCTTCACCAAATCAGATTGAACAAAGAAATATACAAAACGAAACACAAACAAAAGTAAGTCATAAAATTCATATAAGAATTATTGTTTAAAACCAAACAACATGCATCCGCACTCTGTGGACACTTAAAACTTAAGGAAAAAACGGCGCAATATCAAGTCGCCAACGCTGGGCATGAAATATGAACAAGTTTCATCTCCTAAAAACGTGGGGCATTAGAATAAGCATTTTTAAGAACAATTGTCGCTTCGAGTATCGAGCCCAGAGTCTGATTTCATTTATATTCTGAATTCTTATGCAAGTGTAAATGCTAAGATAAGCTAAAGGTAGCAAAAATAAAATAACCCTTGTTTTCCCCCACCAGTGCACACTGGGCTAAATTGCCAAATAAGTGGCATAAAGTCGAATAACGCAGATATCGAGCTGAAACTTGGTATATTTGATAAGAATAGCACTCTAAATATTGAAACAAAATTTGAAGTTCATTTGACCACGCCTACCACAATAGCCCATATAAGGCAACAATGCGTATACGTGATCACAAAGGAAAGTGTGAGAACTATATATAAAGTACAAAAATTCTAATATTTTTGATGTTTTAGTGATAGTAATATAATATTTATTATGATTAAATTCTTACTTAAAGACAGGTCTGTGTCTCTGTCTGTCTGTTACTAACAATTTTAGAAAAATTCATATTTTAATTGTTTTCCACATCTAATTCAAACGCATATGGATTTATATCATCTATTTCTGAGACGGAGTCATCATGAAAACTGTACTTAAAGACTGAACATTTATTGGAAAATTATAATGTGGTGTTTCTAAAAGTTCAATGACATCTCGCGGAAGAGGGTTTTTTTTATGTCGAGCTGCCCTTTTTTTAATAGATATACTTGAGATGAGGGGATCTGAAGTGTCCATAGATCTTTGGAATACATCCATCATATTATTTACCCGCGAATTGTGTCGAGCGTGCAGTAGCCGATCACGGTTGTAAAATTTATTTTTCGCTTCAGACGCGTTTTCTTCAAGACACCCCACCGGCATTACTGATGCAGTTATTATTTGTGATCCATGAACTAAAATTTTCTGGAGAGTTGGTGACATAGGATACCATGAATAATGTAACATGTATGATCTAATAGTTCCATCTGAGAAATTTTGAAATTTTAAAGCGTCGATTGCAAATTCGCAGTTAATAGCTATTAGAATAGTATGCAGACTCTCAAGTAACTCCAAGTCGAGTTCTAAAATTGATGCAAACAACTTCGTATTTAAAAATGCTTTTCTCGCAGTATTGCTATCGTTCGTGTTTCCACTTCCATTCGGCTTTGGCTTATCTACATTTTGTATATGTTTTTTTCTTTCAATCATTTCTAATTTGTCTTTTTCGTTTCTTACTAGCCATTTTTTAAACGCCAACCTGTATGATATTTTGAGCAGCAATTCAAAAATGCGAATCCAAGCGTGAACTGGACTTATTCCATATTGAAGATGCCGAGGGTTTGGTTTAAAAGAATTTGTGTCACAGGTTTCCATAATTTGTTTTGGGCCTGCACCACAAATTGAACACAACTGGCTAGATTTTGTGCCCGTTAAAACGTTTAAAACTTTCCCATCTATTAAAGCAAGGGTGGGCACGAAAATTTCAGTTGGGAGCCAGAGCATCAGCGGCAGAGGCTGGGCAGAGAAAAAGGTCATTTTTTGGTCGAACTTGTAGGCAGAGAGACGGACAAGTACCGAATTTTACGGAGAGGGGGAAAAAGGTCGCGATCTCGAGTTCGCAGCTTGTAGGCAGAGAGACGGACAAGCAAGATCTCGAGAACACGACAAAAACAACCCTTATTTTCTCGCTCGCGATCGCGACCTTTTTCCCCCTCTCCGCAAAATTCGGTGCTTGTCCGTCTCTCTGTCTTCAAGCTGCGAACTCGAGATCGCGACCTTTTTCCCCTCTCCGTAAAATTTGGTGCTTGTCCGTCTCTCTGCCAACAAGATGCGAGCTCGAGATCGCGACCTTTTTCCCCCTCTCCGTAAAATTCGGTACTTGTCCGTCTCTCTGCCTACAAGCTGCGAGCTCGAGATCGCGACCTTTTTCCCCCTCTCCGCAAAATTCGGGACTTGTCCGTCCCTCTGTCTACAAGTTCGACCAACAAATGACCTTTTTCTCTGCCCAGCCTCTGCCGGTAAAGAGCCACGGGAGCCAAAAGAGCCACTACGTGCCCATCCTTGTATTAAAGTAAAGTAACTGTTATACCCGTAGGTCTCAATTGCAATTTAGCTTCCTGGACATTTCGGTAGCTTGGATATATGTCACAATTATGCTGTTTGCTTATTTGACGATTTTCATTGTATAATCGTTTGCTTATCGAGTTTTCCAGCAAGAATTCCAAAGCTTCATTTATTGTTAAAGGTATTGGTTCTGCAATACCGAATTTTCTTTTAGCTTCAGTAGCATCACATTCAGAATTGCTAAAATTTTTAAGCACAAATGCAGTGTCACTTTCATTTGATTTTCTGGCTGCCATTGTAGCAGCATGAATCAAAAGTTTGCTGTCGTTCTTATTGTTCATTGCAACATCGGCAGCTAGTTTTCTTTTAAGACGGGGCCAAGCTTCATCATAATTTAGCTTTGATCTACCCAATTGAAGATTGTCCGTATCTTTTTTATTGTCCAATCCAATTTTAAAGCTCATTGATAGCCACTGTGAATGTTTTATTCGGAATGTGTGCATATTTCTCCTGCACTTTTGTAAATTCGAAGTAAAGTATATTTCAAAGCTTTTAACTTTCTTCTTAATTTCACTAATGCTTTCATTGGTTAGCGAACATTCCGTCAATTGGCCAAATATCCAGTTTGCAAGAACGGCAGAGTTGCGGCCGCTGTCGATCCATATGTCCAGCAGCGTTGAATGACAGAACTCCTTGTGATCTACAAGTTCGAAATACCGCCAAACCCGCAAACAAGATTATTACTAACTTTTTATACCTACTCTCTACTTTGTTCTCACATACATTACAAATCGCAGAAACACGCAGAAGGTTAGTTTTTACTCCACAGAAGACGAACACATATGTTTAGTTTTCTATCTTTTTGGACAATACAAAACAGTACACATATATAAAATGTAATAAATTTGAACACCAAATTGTTTTGTTTTATCCATTCTACATACCTTGGCCTCCAAAATCCATTTTTTACAGTATCTTATTTTTCTTTTGTGTAAATTTGCCAAGCGCTCAAAGTGAATAAAAATTTCCCGCCAATTTTGTTGCAGGCATCAGCTGACTAATCACCTGACTTTGAAGCTTGATCAGAATGACAGGGTTGCATGTTTGATAAAAGCGATCATCGATTTTTCCTAATAATATAATTATAATTATTATTTGCTTCCAAAATTTTCGACTTTATGCCACTTATTTGGCAATTCAGCCCAGTGTGCAGTGGTAAGAGACAGAGTATGAAACAAAAAAGCAAAATATTGCTTAACAAATAACCGGAGGGCCGGGGCTAACTTCGACCGCGACAAAGTTTGTATACCCTTGGAATTTTTTTTTGGTAACTCTTTCCTTACCTATAGCCATCAAAGTGGAAACATTTTTTATCTAAGAAGGCTAATGAACGGCCTACAATCTTTTTTTTTTTTTAACGTTTAATATACATATGTTGAATCTACTCTTAAATTAGAGCCTTAATCTAGTACTTAAGATATATCCAGGGGATACTGCAGGCGGCCCTAATCATTTATTATTGGGTTGGTCTGTCATTTCTTTTAAGACGAGTTCTATTATTAGTTCGCGTAAGGGAATTGGCAAGAACATTAGGGTGTACATCCAGTTTCGCAGAATACTTTAGTTGTTGACTACCTATTTCAGATTTTACGCTAGGTATATTTAGATCATTTTGAATGTTGTCGTTCCGTATTGATTGATCTTAAAATCTTCGACTGCGCCCTTTGTATAATGTCGACATTGCTGGTACTTGCATTTCCCCATAGTACGGCACCGTAAGTCCTGATGGGTTTCAGTACGGAGTTGTATAGGAGAACTTTATACTCCAGACTTAGAGGGGACCGAGCATTGATGATCCAATGTAAGCTACTCGCTTTCAGTTTAAGCTGTGATTTTTTTGCGTCGATGTGCTTGCGCCAAGTTAGTCTTCTGTCTAGGTGGATACCAAGTGACATCCTCGTCTTGAGGAATTGGTACGTTGTTTAGCATTAGAGCTAAATGTAACATGTTTGCATTTCTGCTCGTTGACCCGGATACGCCAGGTTGCTAGCCATTCTTCTACAACCTTGAGGTGTTCCTCTAATTTTGCAGAGGCTTGTATTGGGCATTTTGATCTGCTGAGGATTGCCGTGTCATCGGCAAAACTTGTTGGGTAAGTCTGCAGTGTATAGCAGGTAGAGCAATGGGCCGAGTACACTGCCTTGCGGTACACCAGCTTCGAATTCAAAGTCAGCTGAGATTACATCTTACAGCGAATTTCCTATTGTAAAAGTAAGAGATTCTGCCGGATTTTGAACATTAGACCCTCCAGCCAGACTCTGTCAAAAGCCTGGCAAACGTCGAGAATGACAGCCGTACAGTATTCTTTTAGTTCGAATGGTGTTCGTATTTCGGATGTTATGCGATTGACTTGTTCAATTGTCCCAAGTTTTTCGCGGAAGCCAAACTGGTGTGAAGGGATTGTGTTCTCCGATGCCAGAAATGAGTTTAGACAGATCTGCATGACCTTTTCAAAAAGCTTCGAAAGACATGGCAGCAAACTAATTGGCCAATAGGATGATGGTTGGGTTTTGTCCTTTCCCACTTTAGGAATCATGATGATATTGGACCTTTTCCATGCTCTTGGGAAGTAGCCAATTCTTATTATAGCGTTGACCATTTTGCAGATGTATTGTATGGCGATGGTAGGGAGTTCTAGGATCATTTTCGTTGTGATTAGGTCATGGCCAGGGGCTTTGTTCGGCTTTATGTGGTTTTTAATAACTGCAGTGATCTCATCATGGCCAGGGGCTTTGTTCGGCTTCATGTGGTTTTTAATAACTGCAGTGATCTCATCCTATTGGGGTTCCGAGGACTCACCAACCGTTAATGTGCTCGAAGGGGGAAGTACAAATGAGTTTGGTGTTAAATTTGGCTGGAAAACCATTTTAAGATGTGTGGCAAATACGGATGCCCTCTCTTCGTCACTGCGGGCCCATCCACCTGTTGGGCCCCTTATTGGTGAAACTGTCTCTGTAGGAGCGCTTAAAGTTGGGTGGGCTTTCCACAGAGGATGTTTAGTGCTGGATGGACTGAGCTTTTCTATCCTTTGAGCCCAGATTTCCCCTTGTCTTAACTCCTTGGATAGGTTGCGGCTGGCATGCCTTAGGCGAAGTTTTGCTGCTGGTGATCGAGTAATCTGCCATTCTCTTCTTAGACGTCGTTTTTCCGTTACTAATTGTTCTATCCGCCGGTTCGTAGGCCTGACAGAAGGTTTAGCGTAAGTAGAGGCATGTGGAGTAGATACTCTTGCTGCAGCTCCCAGCATCAACTCAAGTACAGAGACGCACATGTCAATGTCCTCTACAGCGTCCAGTTTCGGCGATTAGTCAATGTGGGCACTCATGTACATTTTAAATTTAAGAAATTTGTTTTGTTGTTTGTAAGCATATATGGGCGATCAAGTACTTGAGGTCTTGTTAACAGTGTGAATAGCACTGGGGAGTGATCGGAGGTTAAATCTAGCAGTGTTTCCGCAGTGATCCGATTACTCGGAATTCTCTTGGTTACTGCGAAATCAATCAAGTCAGGCACTTTCTGTGGATCTGTGGGCCAATAAGTAGGCCTACCCGGTGAGACGCAATCCATCTTATTGAGTGAGTTGACTATTGTGTTGTGCAACTGCTTGCCTTTAGGATTTACCAGGCGAGATCCCCAGTGCCTATGTTTGGCGTTATAGTCCCCTGCTGCAATGAAGCGTTCTCCGAGTGTGTTAAAGAAACCGGTGAATTCCTTTTCAGAGATTAAGAAGCGTGGTGGGCAGTACAGGGCAACCAACGTAGTGTTGCCGCAGCTGGTTTGGACGGTTATAGCAGTTGCTTGTAGGTGCTGTGTTTCGAATCTGTTGAGGAACGAGTGTTTTATACGGTTTTTGATTAGGATACCAGTCCCGCCATGAGCTTTTCCGTCTGGATGGTTTGTTGCGTAGAAGGTGTATTTTGGTATTTGAAAGTTATTTTTTGATATTAAATGTGTTTCCAATATCAGCATGACGTCGATTTCACTTGAGTTTGGGAATAGTTGCAGTTCATTTTTGTGCTTGGAGACGCCGTTGGCATTCCAAAGACATAGACGTAGGGAAGCCATTATTTATTCTCGATAAGCTTCTGGATAAGCAGGTTTTGCATGAACGTCATAAAAGCGGTCATGTTTTGATTAAGTGAGATCAATAGGGCCTCTAAACCACTTGGAGTTTGCTGGCCAAGTTCTGGTGCGCTAGGTTGCGGATTCCGTAGATGGTGGAGTGACGGGTTCTCTTTCGCGGGTTCCGTCTGTCCAGTTCGGAGTACACTAGCGAAGGATACACTAGGATTGGTTGTAGCAGGCATGTTAGATGATCTAACAGCCTTGGCGAAGAATACCTCCGGTGTAGTTTTGGAGGCGTTGAAGGTGATTTTTGGTCCAGCTGGGGGCTTACGCCCGTTTAGGTGCGATTTAAGATCCTTGAAGACAGGACATCCCCTGTAGTTGGCTGTGTGGTTCCCTCCACAGTTACTGCATAGTCTTAGTGCGACGTTGTTCCTGTCCTTGGTGCAAATGCCATCTTTATGATGTTCGCCGCAGCCAACACACACTGACCTAAGATTGCAATTGTTAGAGGTGTGGTTGTATTCCTGGCAGATTTTACCCTGAGGTGGTTGGTATCTCTCATGGGGCTCCTCTACGGTGATTCTTCTGTGTAATAGGAGCTGAAGGTTGTAGATTGGATGCACTTCATTTGGCTTCGACCGCTTTGCATCTGGTTGGAGCTCGATTTTAAAGAGCGGCTGTGCGACTTTATTCCTGTTGATGATGTTGACAACGGACTTAACCGCAAACCCTTTTTCGGCCAATGCGTCTGCTATTTCTTGAGGTGGGACCGATGGCTCGATCCCCTTTAACACAACCTGGAGCCCTTTACTGATTTTTAGTTGGTACGTATTTAAGTTGATGTTAGCATTACGGAGGTACTTTTCGATGATGCGGAAATTGTCCTCAGTTTGGGTTTGACATTTAATTTCTTTTATGTTACCCCTGTTGAGAGGGGTTACAACAAAGGTTTTTGCCCCTACTGTTTCTACTAGCTTCGAAATCAGGACGCTGCAGTTGGCTCCACGGATGTATAAAGGGGGTGGTCTAGCCGATTTAACTTTATCTACAGCGCCGGCTTGATCGTCTTGCTGATTCGTTTATTTGTGTTGGTTATTTTCGGCGTAGTGCCATTTTTTTTCTTTTGCTTGCTTAGCTTCCGCTTAGTTATTTTAATATATCTATCCATTCCAGTTTGGACAGAAGGCGTTGGGTTGTCGTGGCTGACTCTGGGCGACTTGTCATTGACGGCTTGAGGTAGGTCAATACTTCGGCAGACGTTGCAGTAGTTGCTGTCAACGAGCTGACGGTGCTGGTCGGTGCAAACTACTCTCTCCACGGTAAATTGCTGGTGATGGCTGAGTGGCTTGCACTTTCGGTGTTATTGCTTACGGTAGCATTCAGTGGGGTTGGCGACACCACCGAAAAGCGTTGTTGCGTTGGACCGAGAGACGACGCTCACGTTGTTGTTGTACAAGTAGTTCTTGTAGCTGTTGCTGGTGGGGATCGAGAGAGCTTGGGCCCGAATTCGTGGAAATGGCTTTTCCAAAAAAAGTGCTCACTTTGTTGTTGCAACTTAGTATTTATTGCTATTAGAACAAACTAATAGCATTAAAAGTAACGAAGTTATTGACAAAAGTCACTGATTTCGACGGATCGTTCCCATGGGAGGTATATGATATAGTCACTCGATCTTAACCAAATTTGGCACAGTGGTTTATAGTTACAATAAAGTTACTTATATTAAATTTCGACAATAGCTTAAAAAGTAACGAAGTTATTGAGAAAAGTCACTGTTCGTGACTTTGCCGTTTGTATGGGAGCTATATGATATAGTGGACCGATCCGACTGAATCCGAGATATACAAACCCTGCAGTATATACAAGCCTACGTGCAAAATTTCAGCTCTGTAGCTCTTTCGGTCTAGGAGGAGTTCGCATCGATCCAGACGGACAGACAGACGGACGGACGGACGGACATGGTTATTTGAACTCGTCTCGAATATAATAAATGTTTGTATTTTGTTGCTTCAATCTGAAGAGAGCTTCTTTGAGGGTTCTGTAAGAATCTATAAACGAAGATTTATGCCCTTTTCACACGTTTTCGGCAAAATGCATTTCAAAAACTGTTCACTTTTATCAGACTACTGCCACATTTTATCCAAAACATTTCACATTACTTTTGATTTACTTTATTATACCCTTGCAGAGGGTATTATAAAATTGGTCAGATGTTTGTAACGCACAGAAGGAGACGTTTCCGACCCCATAAAGTATATATATTCTTGATCAGCTTGAGAAGCTGAGTCGATATAGCCATGTCCGTCTGTCCGTCTGTCCGTCCGTCTGTGCGTATGCGTTTTACTCAGCCATCTTAAGAGATATCGGGTTGAAATTTTTTTGGAGACTCTTTATTACCTGTGTGAGATAAAGTATGAAAATCATCGGGATCGGACTACTATATCATATATTGTTTAATAATCATTAAATGTGTTTTGAATTCAGTAGTTTGAAAAATATTTGAGCATATTCATAATACGACAACTAATGCTGTTGATGTATGAAATTTCACTTTTCTTATCGAATTAAATATAATAAAGAACTGCAAGGGTATATAAACTTCGGCAAGGCCGAAGTTAACTTCCATAGCTCGTTTTTTTTTGAATACAAATTCAAAATTGCCTATTCGATATGTAGTTTCAACCTGTGTTTCGTATTTGTTGCACAAAACAATTGAAAATAATTTTTGCTGTTTATAAAATTGAAAAATTGAGCCCCTCCCACTCATAGATTGTACATAAAACTACTCTAATTGCTTTTCCCCCAATACACTAACCCGTTTGGAAGTACATTGACTTTCATACATCTAATATAATTGCATTTCTCATTTCAGACAAAATGCCCGATTCATCTGACACCATAGGAATTTTGCGCTTGCACGAACCCTCTCGGGTCAGCAGTAAAGCGTTTATGAACTTCGGGAATTCCGTACACAAAATAGCCAGCTCGATCTTAGTACAACCATTCGTCGTGCATTAACCAAATTGAAATTAATGAGTTCTAGCGAAAAAGTCAAGTATGACATTACAGTTTTAAGCCGAAGCGCAGAAATTGCTGCTCTGCAAGATAATGTCGACATGTGTTGTCCCAAAAAAAAGAAGAAAATGTCATGTTGTCCCAAGAAACCTTAGCCACTTGGTTGCCCACGTAAACCTGCTTGCCCCATGAAGAAGAAGAAGCGCTTATGCGTTAAGAAACGCCCGGCTTGCCCCAAGAAACCTAAGCCACTTGGTTGCCCACGTAAACCTGCTTGCCCCATGAAGAAGAAGAAGCGCTTATGCGTTAAGAAACTCCCGGCTTGCCCCAAGAAACCTAAGCCACTTGGTTGCCCACGTAAACCTGCGTGCCCCATGAAGAAGAAGCACTTATGCGTTAAGAAACGCCCGGCTTGCCCCAAGAAACGTAAACTAGCTTGTCCCAAGAAGCGCATGACCTGTCGCCCCAAGCGACGAAACCCATGCGCACAGGGGGTACCAAGAGCTCCAAACCTGGTCCCCTTATGAATAATGGCTATCTGAATTTCGTTCGATCGTTCCGCAGAAAGAATTGTGGTCTAAAGCCACAGGAATTAGTCCAAAAGGCCGCTCGTGCCTGGTGCCAAATGTCGAAAGAGAAGAAGGATCGGTATCGTCGAATGGCAAGAAGCAAACACAATTACATATGTGAAAGCATTTAATTATATCTCCATTTTTACAGGCCTGCAAGGTGACGAACAACCCACGGCACCAGCGACGCCATGTTTGTACCAGTAAATAAGATGTCCAGTACCATGCCTAGCTCTGTATCCATCCCAAAATTGTAGTCTTGTGTTTTCTTTGTTTCCCCCCAAAAAAGTAACTGCTGCTTGTAATGTATGTAATGGTTTGTAAATTTTAAGTAATTACAAGTACAATTGTTAACCAAACTCAAAATATTTCATTATTTTGAATCAATTGATAAACAAAATTCACTTGCACATACGTATTTTAGGTAAATCTTCCAGTGGGTTTAAGGGTGAAAAATATATTAATTCAGTTCCAAGAAATTAACGACTTTCAATAATTTCTCAAGCTACTGAGCCATTGTAAATTTAAAAATCTTAAAATAATTATAAAATTATAAAATATTAAGTATTAAAGTAGTTAAATTACGGTCTGCTTGTGTTGCCTTCGAAAACTTAGGAGCTATAGTCCTAATGACCTTGGGAAAGACACCTATTCCCTCGTTTTTTGCTTCAAATTTTCGAGTATAGAATTTTGTAAAAAAAAAAAAAAGCTAGTATTGAAAGATTTGTATAGAATACTATTGGTTTTCAAAAATTATTTAAACTATTTCTACTAGCTGAAAACCCAAATAGGAAATATGAAAGAGCGTTAATTTGTTTCGATTGATGTCCATGAAAAACGATTGTGAAACTGTTTTAAATTCAAGATAAAAGCAAAAATAAAAACCATCTATAAAAAATGAGTGCAATTTTACCAAATTTTTTTTCCTCCGCTTTTTATATTATTTGTCCGCCATTTCAAATCAATCAAGTCCCTGATGCGTGTGTTTGTTAGCAAAAACAACTTTTTGGTTTATGCATTTTTGTCGGTTTCAAAATTCTAATTGCTAAAATAATAAGAACATGAAGCAAACTATATGAACCACAATAACAAAAACAAACGAGTAAATGTGTATATATAATATATTTAAATACGTTTAATGGAAAGCAGAAATTGATGCAGCACTTCGATTTTGAACTGGCTCGTTAGCGCATTTAAAGTGAAAATGAAAATGTTACCGTGGTCTCCCGCGACCTAAAAATTTTTCCAATGCATAGATTTATCGTTTAGTTTTATGCATTGAAAATCACATTAGCTTTCGACCTCTGCGATAAACCAAAGAAGCGCACAGAAATTTCCTTCTCATGTTCGATTTTCTTTCCATTTTAATTTTGTTCTTCGTAATAAAAATGCATAAACACCAATACAAACGCACTTGAGACTGTTTACTTTCATAAGGGGTGTTCTGGTCAGGTCAATGGTTGGCAATGGCTTGCAAAAAATTTCGAATTCTCTTAAATTGATATAAATAATCCAGAATAGGCGCCTATCTCAATTGTACAAATTTTTAGTAGAAAATCCAGAAAATTGCAAGTTGAGAATTATGTTCAAATTAAATTTCAGATTATTTGAAAGTCGTTTACAAAACCCAAAAAGAAAGATTAACGAATAAATAAATCCTGTATTTATTATAAGCAGGGAATAAATTTTAAAAAAATGTTTTCTTTTTATTGTTAGTAGCCTTATATGTACCAAGGCTAACTCTAGATAGAATTAATGTAAGATGGATTCAAAGGTTAAGAAAAATATTCAACGATTGAAGATTTTTTAACTGTTTTACAAATTTTAACATTAGCAGGCGAGCTATTGCCCCTTCTGTCACTTGTCGGCTTTCCGCTTAATACTGTTGGCCTTTTCGCTGTCAAAAATGTCAATGGCTATAAGAGACTAACCAGCAAAAGTGCCTTTTAAAGCATACTTTTTGGGGCGACAATGTGTGTTAATTGTAATTAAAAGAGTTGCATAATGATAAAAATAAAGGATATCCTTTATAGTATATAAAGTCACTTCATTACGCCGCATTGCGCAATAAAACTGCATAAATGTTGGTCCGGTCCACAGGTATAAATTTTTTCGTCAACGATCTTTTCACTTTTTTGAATAAACCAACAGCGAAAAATTTAGTACATTACGCTGGTTGATGTAAATTGAATTGATTAAATTGTGGGCTTACATCTTTACATAAAGCAGAAAAATGTAAGCTATTTTACAAGATTTCTGTCATTATTGTAGTGAATATATGTATATAACAATTTAGCCCGTTTGTATTAGGTTTCAGTAAGTAAGTTAGATGAATAAATTTTGTGAGCTGTTGTCTTTACACTGAATTATTTAAAAACTAAGTACGTCCACGGAAGAAAATAGTTTAAAAGGGCTTAAGATTCTTTCCCTGTCTTCATTATCTTGAAATTCTACTTACAAAAAAACATTAAATCATTTGTGAGACTCGAACGTGCCTTATTTTATTATACCCTTGCAAAAAGGGTATATTAATTTTGGTCAGAAGTGTGCAACGCATAGAAGGAAGCATCTCCGACCATATAAAGTATATATATTCTTGATCAGCACGACGAGACGAGTTCAAATAACCATGTCCGTCCGTCCGTCCGTCCGTCCGTCCGTCCGTCCGTCCGTCCGTCCGTCCGTCCGTCCGTCCGTCCGTCCGTCCGTCCGTCCGTCCGTCTGGATCGATGCGAACTCCTCCTAGACCGTAAGAGCTACAGAGCTGAAATTTTGCACGTAGGCTTGTATATACTGCAGGGTTTGTATATCTCGGATTCAGTCGGACCGGACCACTATATCATATAGCTCCCATACAAACGGCAAAGTCACGAACAGTGACTTTACTCAATAACTTCGTTATTTTATCAGCAAATACCATAAAAGTTGGTATTGGTCAGTTTTGTGTTTTTATTAATAATTGTGCCAAATTTGATCAAGATCGGGTGATTATATCATATAGCTCCCATACAAACGGCAAAGTCACGAACAGTGACTTTTCTCAATAACTTCGTTACTTTTTAAGCTATTGTCGTGAAATTTAACGTAAGTAAGTTTATTGTAACTATAAACCACTGTGCCAAATTTGATCAAGATCGGGTGACTATATCATATAGCTCCCATAGGAACGATCGGTCAAAAACAGTGACTTTTTTAAATAACTTCGTTACTTTTGATGCGATTGCTTTCAAATTTAACATTTGTCAGTTTAATATATCTGTTAATGACTGTGCCGAATTTGGTAAAGATCGGGTAACTATATCATATAGCTCCCATAGGAAGGATCGGTGGAAAACAGTGACTTTCATCAGAAAGTTCGTTATATCCTATGGTAAGATTGAAGGCCGTTCTTTCGCAAACATTACCCTTTTTAGATAAAACAGTTAGTTTAGATAAAAGAGTTACTAACAAACTTGCAAGGGTATACAAACTTTGACGCGGTCGAAGTTAGCCCCGGCCCTCTGGTTTTATATTTGCTTATTCCCTTATTTATTTTAAATCTTACAAACTTCCCGAAGGTTTTATTTTTTCTTATTCGCTAATACAGTCAGAGGTAATTGGAGTGTCCTGTATGTATTTTTGTACCACTCCATTTTACTATCTATCTCTGACTGAATAATTGGAATTTGAATACCAAAGTCTATATCAATTTGAACCTATATAAATCAATGCTTTAGAGTGCCAGCCACATCTGCAGAAAATCTAATTTCCTAACGTGTGTTTAGCACACTTTTTTCGTTGCCTCTACATCTGTCCATCGGACCGTAGATTTCAGATTACAAAGACAATCAACGCACTGAATTCTCTACAAAAATTGAATGCACAACGTTAGTTTTATGTTTGCTGGGCACTATGAAAATTCAATTACTTTATTTTTCATCGACTCCCTTTAGTTGGTAATGCTTCACATGTTAGATGCAACATCTGCCAGCCACAAAACAAACTCACAGACACAGACTTATACACATACACCCGCACACTCATATGGATTTGCACCTGCATTGTGGCACCACCTGTCAGCTGAGCTAAGCACCAAACAGGCAACAGCCAACAGAAAATTACATAGAAATTTTCGCCATATGAAAAGAACTGGCCCAGTTAGTGGCAAAAAGAAATGTGAGGCACATTGCTGGTCCAATCTTCTACTCCCAATCTGGCACGGCAACTGTAAACTGTAAACTCTAAAACTCTTTGCCCATCGCACACATTTGCGGCTCATCGCATGAGTGCGCTACTTTTTCTTTGCACAGAACTCGCCGCGTATTCAACAAGACTGCCTTCTCCACCCCGCATCACAATCCACTAGGACTCCCTTTACCAAAAATAAAAAGAAAAAAATATAGTAACCATTTCTTTTCGTTTTTGGCTTGGTTTGGTTGGGTTGATGCCATGCTGGTTTTGCTTTTAGCTGCAAATGTCTTTTAACGGCTAGACCAGCGGAAGTTGGGAAACAAAAACATAAAATGAATGCTAGAGATGGAAAAGTTGATATACTCTTTATATTAGTGAATGACATAAAGTTTTGAAATAACAAAACGCTTTAGCTACTAACGACTTAAATAAATTTTTGTTTAAGACTACATTTACATTTACTTACATTTACTTATAATTTTTATTTGTTTTTATTCCCTAAAAACGTATTTATTTTATCGTTAAAATTGCCAGCTCTAACTAATACAGATTTTGATATGTGTTTATCTTTGCCTTTTTCTTGGGCTTATACACAGTTTTTCTTCGTTTTATTTTTTTTTTATGTCGCGTTGCGGTGCAGGCAAATGAGTAGATTTTGGTCAGAGATTGAAATTTTTAAACAATGCCAACCAACATGCCCAATCCTGGCAGGGGCTTTTACTTAAATGAAACTTTATTTGAAATTTTTTCTGCTACAAAAACTCTGGCATAGAGCTCTAACTCTCCCCATTGAGAGAAACGGGAAACCTTTAGTGAAACAATTGAAATTTAAACTAAACTTGCCGTGGCTAAAGGCTTAACTAATCGCATTTGTCGATTAGAAATACATTTGAGATTTCTGTAATCTCAATAAGTTGTTATACTTCAGCTGTCTCTCTATGAATGCACAACTGCTATTGACTAGTTTTTGGGGTCTTTTCGTAATGGCCAACTCCGACTTCAATGACGGCAGCTACTGTATGTAAATATCAATAAACTGTTTTAGTTTTTTAAATTATTTTCTATTTTAGACAACTGCTTTAATGTGCCCGACCTATATTGCTCAAAGACACGATTCAAATGATTTTATAATTCATATAGCAAAAAATGTCAAAAATTATTCGGTTGCGATGCAGGATTTCGGTCTCTTGTCGAATGCGAACGCGTCTGTGTTACTGATGATTTAAAAAAGTTTTCAACTAACGTTTTAAGAAACTTATTCAATGGCACTTCGTATGAAAAGAATGAAAATTTTAAAAAACATAATGAAAATCAAAGCAACTAGAAATCAAATCCCTAAAAGCCCAGTGAGAAAATCAATGTTTGATTCATTAAATATAGATATTGTGGGAAGACGGAATCCCACTAAAAAAATAAAAAATTATGAATACTAAAGACTCTACTGAAACTTTGTCTATGCTTTCTTTCAGTCCTGAAGGTAACTTATAATTTAATAAATTGTCATAACTGATCTCGTTTTGCCTTAACTCTCTTAAGGCTAAGGACAGTTAGCAACGATAATATATGTATGTAGGACTAGCCGTTTCACTTAATAGTCTAAAGTAGTACTATTGAACATCGTTAATGACTTGAGTATACAATTGCTATTTAATATATAAATTACTTAATTGATCTATTCTTCTTACTCGACCTCAACGATATTATTGATAACTTTTCACTTATGGTTAAATACAAACGACCGCATCTTGCTTTTTGTTATATTACCACATATATGGCATAGAACATCCCCCACGGATAATTCCAAATTTTCTACTCTACAAATGACATTGCTTGAATGAGTAAACACTTTGCTAAATACCTCACAATGTTGTCATTATTAGTCTAAACATTACTTGGGAAGTTGGTAGAGTATATAAACTTTGGCACTTAAAAATTGGCATTACCTTGATTAAGTCATCACAGTTTCCACCTAATCGCTACTTTATCTATTATTCCCAGGACTGTCATCCGTCGGCATGACTGCTGCCCATTTCCACAAACATTTTTTTGTATTCGTTAATTGTTTTGTTTTGTCTGTTTTCTCACCACACAAATTGACCGCAACATTTGAAAATTTTCGGCATTTCGTTAAGCTAAAAGGACAAAAAAAGAAAATCAAGAGAAATGTTATGTACTTTGTCTCCCTTACATTGGCTCCAAATCAAACAAAGCCGAAATAGATGCCGCCCTCTGCCCAGGCATCTTAAAGATAATTGCTTTGATAAGGCTTGCAACTGGGGTTCCGATTCGGGATCCGTGAACATTCATTTTTTTTTGTTCCTTGTGTTTTTTATAAATGTCGCCAAATATTTACATGTCGCGGACCAGTCAGTTCTTTTGTTGTTATACCATACACCCATAGGGTGAAATGGTATATTAAAGTCGCCAAAATGTATGTAACAGGCAGAAGGAAGCTTTTCCGACCCCATAAAGTATATATATTCTTGATCAGTATCAACAGCCGAGTCGATCTAGCCATGTCCGTCTGTCCGTCCGTCTGTCCGTCCGTCCGTCCGTCCGTCCGTCCGTCCGTCCGTCCGTCCGTCTGTCCGTCCGTATGAACGCCTAGATCTCGGAGACTATAAGAGATAGAGCCACCAAATTTAGAATGTAGGCTCGTGTAGTATGTAGAGTGATCGAGTTTGTTTCAAATTTTTGCCACGCCCCTTTCCGCCCACGCAATTCAAAAAAAAACGTTTATCTCAAAAACTATTGTAGCTAGAGACACCATATTTAGTATGTATATTTGCTTAGTAAATGCGCTCATTTTGTAATTATACAGATTTTGCCACGCCCCTATCCGCCCCCGAAATTTTAAAAACTCGATTATCTCCCGTAATTTTTCACCTTGTGGAATCAAATTTGGCACACTTGAAATTGATACTAATATCCAGCAAAATACCAAATTTGATCAAAATCGGACAAAAAATAGCCAAGTTATGCATAAAACCGTTTTTCCATAAGGCCGGAGTTGGCCGTTGCCGGGTGGGGGCGCTAGGGTGCTCAAATGCATGAGTGAGTGAGATACTAAGATATGCTTGTAAAAAGCATGTGAACAGAACTTTTTTAAAATAGGCAAATGCATTTGTTATAACAAATTTGAAATATTTGTTTTACTGGTGTATGGTATACCTAAGTCGGCGAGACGACTTACTTACTTCATTTTTTTTGCTGTTGCTTTCCTCTATAGCTCGTTTTCTTCGGGCGAAGTCCAACCCCAGAAAAAAAAACGCCCGTATTTGGCCTGCGGCTTGACTTTGCCGGACTCTGTTTACGACGGACCGACTACCCGGCAACCGACTGTGCGACTGTCTGTGGCCGGGCCAGGCGATTCCGGATGGCAGTCGCCGTTGCTGGAAACCGCATAAAAATCATTGTCACAGCAAATGGATTAATTTTCGCGGCACGTTGTCATGTAGTATCTTCGAAGATATATGATGCCTTTTAATATTATTTTGAAGGTTTCGATTGAAAGACACAAACAGTTGTTTTCAGTTTGAGTTTGGTTTATTGAAATATTTCTTAATTCTATAACAATTGTCGACTATAGCTAAGACCGCGTAGCTGCGCTGCTAGTCATGCAGGCAGAGGAGCGGTATGCTTATGTATAAACATACTTATGTATAAATGTATATATGTTTACATAAAAGTATGTATGTTTATATACCGTCGCAGCGGTAGAGTGATGATGTATCATATTGCATATTGGGCCAAAGCGGCCGCGCGTGTTATATTTGCCGACACAGCAATTGTCCAGCAACATGCATGTAACTAATTGCTACAATATGTTTGTATTGTTGTTAATATGTTATTCCAAAACATGCTACATCCCCCCTGTTTAGAAAAATAACGTAATTATATGGAGTTGTTTTCTAATTTTTTATTATATGGAAATTTATTTACTTATTATTGTTTCTTATTATTTTTTTTTTTTTTTTCTCTTGAATGTTCGAGTGTTCGTTTAATGATACATGTGGTAAAATTATTGTTGTATATGTATAGTGTCATTAAATGTTGGTAATTTATTTGTTTAAATTTATTTCTTTTGTTTTACTGTAATTATTATTTTTTTTTTATATATATATTAATTGGCTAAAATTTTTAACCTATCCTTATGCACTAATTGTTTCTTATTCTTTGTATCTTTAATTAAAATGTTATTTCTATCTTTTATTTCTTCTATGATGTATGGGCCTAAATACTTAGATTCTAGCTTATGACCCGTATCATTACGTAATAAAACCTTATCTCCTATTTCTAATTCAATATTTTTTACCTTTCTATCATATATTTCCTTATTCTTCGCTTTGTGCTGTTCTAACATAATTCTTGCTCTTTTATAAGCCTGTTCTAATCTAAATTTTGATTCCTTAGCATAATCTTCTATGTTATATAGTGGATTTATCTTATCAACACTATTAAATTGTTGTGGTAAATTCGAAGTTTTACCGAATACCAACTCATATGGACAATAATCATGTGCCATAGAGGGTGTTGTATTAAAACAATATGCGAAGTATCTTATCCATACATCCCAGTCAGTTTTATCAACTGAAATGTATGATCGTAAAAATTCATTAAGTGTTCGGTGGCTTCGCTCCACAGTGCCTACAGTCTGGTGATGATGTGCAGTTTTTTTTTTTTTTTTTTAACGTTTAATATATATTTGTTGAATCTACTCTTAAATTAGAGCCTAACAACAAGTTTGAGATGTTTTTTCTTAATCTAGTACTTAAGATATATCCAGGGGATATTGCAGGCGGCCCTAATCATTTATTATTGGGTTGGTCTGTCATTTCTTTTAAGACGAGTTCGATTATTAGTTCGCGTAAGGGAATTGGCAAGAACATTAGGGTATACATCCAGTTTCGCAGAATACTTTAGTTGTTGACTACCTATTTCAGATTTTACGCTAGGTATATTTAGATCATTTTGAATGTTGTCGTTCCGTATGTACCACGGAGCCCCAGTGATTGATCTTAAAATCTTCGACTGCGCCCTTTGTATAATGTCGACATTGCTGGTACTTGCATTTCCCCATAGTACGGCACCGTAAGTCCAGATGGGTTTCAGTACGGAGTTGTATAGGAGGACTTTATACTCCAGACGTAGAGGTGACCGAGCATTGATGATCCAATGTAAGCTACTCGCTTTCAGTTTAAGCTGTGACTTTTTTGCCTCAATGTGCTTGCGCCAAGTTAGTCTTCTGTCTAGGTGGATACCAAGGTAAGTGACATCCACGGCTTGAGGAATTGGTACGTTGTTTAGCATTATAGCTAGACAGTTTTCTCTGTTAAGCGTAAATGTAACATGTTTGCATTTCTGCTCGTTGACTAATTTTGCAGAGTCTTGTATCGGCCATTAGGATCTGCTGAGGATTGCCGTGTCATCGACAAAAGTGGACGTTGTAAGTCCTAGACTCGTTGGTAAGTCTGCAGTGTACAGCAGATAGAGCAATGGTCCGAGTACACTGCCTTGCGGTACACCAGCTTCGATTTCAAAGTCAGCCGAGACGGAGCCATTACATCTTACAGCGAATTTCCTATTGTAAAGGTAAGATTCCATGAGTTTGTGGGTGTACTGTGGGAGTTTCTGCCGGATTTTGAACATTAGACCCTCCAGCCAGACTCTGTCGAAAGCCTGGGCAACGTCGAGAAAGACAGCCGTACAGTATTCTTTTAGTTCGAATGCTGTTCTTATTTCGGATGTTATACGATTGACTTGTTCAATTGTCCCATGTTTTTCGCGGAAGCCGAACTGGTGAGAAGGGATTGTGTTCTCCGATGCCAGAAATGAGTTTAGACGAATCTGCAGGACCTTTTCAAAAAGCTTCGAAAGACATGGCAGCAAACTAATTGGCCTATAGGATGATGGTTGGGTTTCCCACTTTAGGAATCATGATGATAGTGGACCTTTTCCATGCTCTTGGGAAGTAGCCAATTCTTATTATAGCGTTGAACATTTTGCAGATGTATTGTATGGCGATGGTAGGGAGTTCTAGGATCATTTTCGGTGTGATTAGGTCATGGCCAGGGGCTTTGTTCGGCTTTATGTGGTTTTTAATAACTGCAGTGATCTCATCCGATTGGAGTTCCGAGTACTCACTATCCGCTAATGTGCTCGAAGGGGGAAGTACAAATGAGTTTGATGTTGGATTTGGCTGGAAAACCATTTTAAGATGTGTGGCAAATACGGATGCCCTCTCTTCGTCGCTGCGGGCCCATCCACCTGTTGGGCCCCTTATTGGTGAAACTGTCTCTGTAGGAGCGCTTAAAGTTGGGTGGGCTTTCCACAGAGGATGTTTAGTGCTGGATGGACTGAGCTTTTCTATGTATTTCCTTTGAGCCCAGATTTCCTCTTGTCTTAACTCCTTGGAGAGGTTGCGGCTGGCATGCCTTAGGCGATGTTTTGCTGCTGGTGATCGAGTAATCTGCCATTCTCTTCTTAGACGTCGTTTTTCCGTTACTAATTGTTCTATCCGCCGGTTCGTAGGCCTGACAGAAGGTTTAGCGTAAGTAGAGGCATGTGGAGTAGATACTCTTGCTGCAGCTCCCAGCATCGACTCAAGTGCAGAGACGCACATGTCAATGTCCTCTGCAGCATCCAGTTTCGGCGAATAGTCAATGTGGGCACTCATGTACATTTTAAATTTAAGCCAATTTGTTTTGTTGTTTGTAAGCATATATGGGCGATCAAGTACTTGAGGTCTTGTTAACAGTGTGAATAGCACTGGAGAGTGATCGGAGGTTAAATCTAGCAGTGTTTCCGCAGTGATCCGATTACTCGGAATCCTCTTGGTTACTGCGAAATCAATCAAGTCAGGCATTTTCTGTGGATCTGTGGGCCAATAAGTAGGCCTACCCGGTGAGACGCAATCCATCTTATTGAGTGGGTTGACTATTGTATTGTACAACTGCTTGCCTTTAGGATTTACCAGGCGAGATCCCCAGTGCGTATGTTTGGCGTTATAGTCCCCTGCTGCAATGAAGCGTTCTCCGAGTGTGTTAAAGAAACCGGTGAATTCCTTTTCAGAGATTGAGAAGCATGGTGGGCAGTACAGGGCAACCAACGTAGTGTTGCCGCAGCTGGTTTGGACGGTTATAGCAGTTGCTTGTAGGTGCTGTGTTTCGAATCTGTTGAGGAACGAGTGTTTTATACGGTTTTTGATTAGGATACCAGTCCCGCCATGAGCTTTTCCGTCTGGATGGTTTGTTGCGTAGAAGGTGTATTTTGGTATTTGAAAGTTATTTTTTGATGTTAAATGTGTTTCCGATATCAGCATGACGTCGATTTCACTTGAGTCTAGGAATAGTTGCAGTTCATTTTTGTGCTTGGAGACGCCATTAGCATTCCAAAGACATAGACGTAGGGAAGCCATTATTTATTCTCGATAAGCTTCTGGATAAGCAGGTTTTGATTCCGCATCAGTTCCTGCATACAGTTTTGCATGAACGTCATAAAAGTGGTCATGTTTTGATTAAGTGAGATCAATAGGGCCTCTAAACCACTTGGAGTTTGCTGGCCAAGCTCTGGTGCGCTAGGTTGCGGATTCTGTAGATGGTGGAGTGACGGGGTCTCTTTCGCGGGCTCCGTCTGTCCAGTTCGGAGTACACTAGCGAAGGATACACTAGGATTGGTTGTAGCAGGCATGTTAGATGATCTAACAGCCTTGGCGAAGAATACCTCCGGTGTAGTTTTGGAGGCGTTGAAGGTGATTTTTGGTCCAGCTGGGGGCTTACGCCCGTTTAGGTGCGATTTAAGATCCTTGAAGACAGGACATCCCCTGTAGTTGGCTGTGTGGTTCCCTCCACAGTTACTGCATAGTCTTAGTGCGACGTTGTTTCTGTCCTTGGTGCAAATGCCATCTATATGATGTTCGCCGCAGCCAACACACACTGACCTGAGATTGCAATTGTTAGAGGTGTGGTTGTATTCCTGGCAGTTTTTACACTGAGGTGGTTGGTATCTCTCATGGGGCTCCTCTACGGTGATTCTTCTGTGTAATAGGAGCTGAAGGTTGTAGATTGGATGCACTTCATTTGGCTTCGACCGCTTTGCATCTGGTTGGAGCTCGATTTTAAAGAGCGGCTGTGCGACTTTATTCCTGTTGATGATATTGACAACGGACTTAACCGCAAACCCTTTTTCGGCCAATGCGTCTGCTATTTCTTGAGGTGGGACCGATGGCTCGATCCCCTTTAACACAACCTGGAGCCCTTTACTGCTTTTTAGTTGGTAGGTATAGAAGTTTATGTTAGCATTACGGAGGTACTTTTCGATGATGCGGAAATTATCCTCAGTTTGGGTTTGACATTTAATTTCTTTTATGTTACCCCTGTTGAGAGGGGTTACAACAAAGTTATTTGCCCCTACTGTTTCTACTAGCTTTGAAATCAGGGCGCTGCAGTTGGCTCCACGGGTGTATAGAGGGGGTGGTCTAGCCGATTTAACTTTATCCACAGCGCCGGCTTGATCGTCTTGCTGATCGGCAAGAATTTTAAAACGATTTCCGCTTAGAAGTGCTGCTCGTTCATTTGTTTTGGTTATTTTAGGCGTATTGCCAATTTTTTTCTTTTGCGGGCTTAGCTTCCGCTTAGTAATTTTAATATATCTATCCATTCCAGTTTGGACAGAAGGCGTTGGGTTTCTTGTCGTGGCTGACTCTGGGCGACTTGTCGATGACGGCTTCTGCAGACGTTGCAGTAGTTGCTGTCAACGAGCTGACGGTGCTGGTCGGTGCAATCGGTGACCCAGTTATCGATATTGATGGAGAAGCACACTGCTCTCTCCACGGTAAATTGCTGTTGTGGCTTGCTGTTGCTGAGTGGCTTGCACTTTCAGTGTTATTGCCTACGGTAGCATTCAGTGGGGTCGGCAACACCACCGAAAAGTACGCGTTGTTGCGTTGGACCGAGAGTGGACGCTCACGTTGTTGTTGTACAAGTAGTTCTTGTAGCTGTTGCTGGTGGGGATCGAGAGAGCTTGGGCCCAAATTGGTGGACATGGCTTCTCCCAAAAAAGTGCTCACTTTGTTGTTGCAACTTAGTATTTATTGCTATTAGAACAAACTAATAGCAATATGATTGTAAATAGGCGTCTCTGAGGCGACTGAGAGCCCTACACAATTTTTGCAAACGCGGTCTTTTTATTTTTTTACACTAAATTTTGCGGAGTGCATTAAAAAACACGTCTTCACGCGGCGGCGGTTGAATAATAATTGATGTGCAGTTGAAGTTATCTTTTTTATTTGCAAGTTTTTGCATAAATCTTCAATTATTGAGTTTCTATATTCTGTTCCCATGTCCGTAATGAACGTCTTCATTGGACCGTACCGCAGAATGAAATCTTCAAATATAGCTTTTGCTACTGTTTTTGCACTTTTGTCTATATTTGGTATTATTACAAGGTATTTTGTTAGGTCGCAGATTAAGGTTACTGCGTATTCATTTCCGTGTACTGATTTTGGGAGTGGACCGATCGTATCCACAATAA
Source organism: Drosophila paulistorum (assembly GCA_018152135.1). Classification (NCBI taxonomy): domain Eukaryota; kingdom Metazoa; phylum Arthropoda; class Insecta; order Diptera; family Drosophilidae; genus Drosophila; species Drosophila paulistorum. The sequence continues at coordinate 942,195 of JAECXG010000159.1, forward strand.
CCCTATCGAAAGCCTGTTGTGGCGTTTCAGTTATGATTAACGGGGCTTTTGTATGCTTTGTAATCTTTGCTTTTTGACACTTATTACATTTTTTTATATATTGAGATATATCTCGTGTCATATTTTTCCAATAGTAATGCCTTTTTATTTTGGCTAGGGTCACCGGCTTGAGTAGCACTACTCTTAAAAATTTAAATATTTTATTGCCCATATTTTTGAAAGATTCTATTGAAATAGTCTCAAAGATCTTTTCGCTCGGTGCCACATTGACTTTACTGATGTTGAGTATACCGGCTTCTTTTTCGAGCCTTTGAAAGTCAATAATCTAAGTCAAGAATTCCATTGGTATACATATCGCAAATGTCAATTCTTGCTATAACTTTCTTGCTATGTTTGAATGTGCTTAAAGAATCAGTTATTCGCAAGGTCACTACTTTTCGTACTTCGTCATTTACAATGACGTCATATACGTTGGGCTTAGAAGCATTAAGAGATTGCTTTTGCAACTCTTTTATATTATTTTCTTTTTCTTTTCCTGCGCAGGAATTTGACTGTTTACTTTGATTTCTGGTAGTGACTCTCAGAATTTTACTAGTTTGTATATTTTGTAAGTCCTGTATTGTTATTCTTTATAGCCCGTCGGCTACGAAATTATCTTTCCCCTTTAGATACTCTACTGTAAAATTATATTCCTCGAGTTCAAGTCGCATTCTAGTTAGCTTGGAACTTGGATTTGTCATTGAAAACAAATAAGTTAATGCTCTGTGATCTGTTTTGACAGTAAAATGTCTACCATAAATGTATGGTCTAAAGTGCGTGATTGCCCAGTGAATCGCAGCTAACTCTTGTTCAGTTGCACTCTTATTACTCTCACCTTTTGTGAAAGATCTAGACACGTATGCTACTGGAAGCTGTAGTCCATTTTTATTTTGCGTTAGGACTGCTCCACATGCATATTTACTTGCGTCGGTGATTATGCAAAATTCTTTGCTAAAATCTGGGTACTGTAATAGAGTTGGGTTCATTAATGCTGATTTCAAATGCTCGAACGCATTTTGACAATCGCTTGTCCATTCGAATTTAACATTTTTCTTACATGAGTTTGTTATGCGACGAGAATATTCAGCGAAGTTTTGTATAAATCTTCGATAATAGTTGCAAAATGCAATGAATCTTCTAGCGCTGTCCGCATCATGTGGGACTAAATAATTTTGAATGACATCATACTTTGTGTCATCAGGCAAGATTACTTTATCTGTGCATTTATGTCCCAAAAAGGTGACTTCATGCATAAACGAGCTATGGAAGTTAACTTCGGCCTTGCCGAAGTTTATATACCCTTGCAGTTCTTTATTATATTTAATTCGATAAGAAAAGTGAAATTTCATACATCAACAGCATTAGTTGTCGTATTATGAATATGCTCAAATATTTTTCAAACTACTGAATTCAAAACACATTTAATGATTATTTAACAATATATGATATAGTAGTCCGATCCCGATGATTTTCATACTTTATCTCACACAGGTAATAAAGAGTCTCCAAAAAAAATTTCAACCCGATATCTCTTAAGATGGCTGAGTAAAACGCATTTTCAAAACACATTTAATGATTATTAAACAATATATGATATAGTAGTCCGATCCCGATGATTTTCATACTTTATCTCACACAGGTAATAAAGAGTCTCCAAAAAAAATTTCAACCCGATATCTCTTAAGATGGCTGAGTAAAACGCATACTTCAAACTACTGAATTCAAAACACATTTAATGATTATTAAACAATATATGATATAGTAGTCCGATCCCGATGATTTTCATACTTTATCTCACACAGGTAATAAAGAGTCTCCAAAAAAATTTCAACCCGATATCTCTTAAGATGGCTGAGTAAAACGCATACGCACAGACGGACGGACAGACGGACAGACGGACATGGCTATAACGACTCAGCTTCTCAAGCTGATCAAGAATATATATACTTTATGGGGTCGGAAACGTCTCCTTCTGTGCGTTACAAACATCTGATCAATTTTATAATACCCTCTGCAAGGGTATAAAAATGAACATTTTTCAGGATGTAACTTTAGGTTATGTTGCCTACACTTCTCAAAAACATCTGTTAGATTATTGATCATGTGTTTTTCGGAACAACCTATGACTATTAAGTCATCCATGTAAAGATATGCTTGCGAAGGTTCAAGGCCAGAGAATGCTATAGTCAACATTCTCTGGAATGAATTTGGCGCTATTTTTTTAACCGAATGGTAGTCGCGTGAAGCGGTATGAGCCATTACATGTGGAAAAGGATGTTATGTCTCGTGACTCTTCTTCGAGTTCAATTTGATGAAAACCTGACATTAGGTCGAGGCATGAAAAATACTTTGCTCTACCTAGTTGGTCTAGAATGTCATCAATTCTAGGTAGCGGAAATTTATCGGACAACAATTTTTTATTAATTTGACGATAGTCAATTACTTATCGCCATTTTTTATTTCAGCGCTTGGTAACGATTTTTCGGTACCAATAAAAGTGGGCTATTGTATGGAGATACAGAAGGCTCAACTATTTCGTCTTTTATAAGCTTTTGTCTTTTTGACTTGTCTTTGTATCTCGTCTTTCTGACTATGAGGATTTCTATAATTTTTAATATAAATAGGTTCATCGTCCACCAGTCTTAATTTTTGTTTGTAGAAATTGTTTGTTGTTATTGATTCGGTTTCTAGTCCGAATACATCACTATACTTCTTGCACAACTTTGTAAGTTGGCTGTGAAACTGTGGGGGAAAATTTTTGATAATGTAGTTAGTACTGCGTTTTCACGCTGTTCATTATTTGCTTCGATTATGTCGTAGCTGGAAAGTGGTTCATACTTCAAACTTGATATGTTTACTATTTGATCTTTATTTGTAGTATTTAGCAGTCGTATGACTGCGTTTTTGGGTTTCTATTGAAATAGTCTCAAAGATCTTTTCGCTCGGTGCCACATTGACTTTACTGATGTTGAGTATACCGGCTTCTTTTTCGAGCCTTTGAAAGTCAATAATCTAAGTCAAGAATTCCATTGGTATACATATCGCAAATGTCAATTCTTGCTATAACTTTCTTGCTATGTTTGAATGTGCTTAAAGAATCAGTTATTCGCAAGGTCACTACTTTTCGTACTTCGTCATTTACAATGACGTCATATACGTTGGGCTTAGAAGCATTAAGAGATTGCTTTTGCAACTCTTTTATATTATTTTCTTTTTCTTTTCCTGCGCAGGAATTTGACTGTTTACTTTGATTTCTGGTAGTGACTCTCAGAATTTTACTAGTTTGTATATTTTGTAAGTCCTGTATTGTTATTCTTTATAGCCCGTCGGCTACGAAATTATCTTTCCCCTTTAGATACTCTACTGTAAAATTATATTCCTCGAGTTCAAGTCGCATTCTAGTTAGCTTGGAACTTGGATTTGTCATTGAAAACAAATAAGTTAATGCTCTGTGATCTGTTTTGACAGTAAAATGTCTACCATAAATGTATGGTCTAAAGTGCGTGATTGCCCAGTGAATCGCAGCTAACTCTTGTTCAGTTGCACTCTTATTACTCTCACCTTTTGTGAAAGATCTAGACACGTATGCTACTGGAAGCTGTAGTCCATTTTTATTTTGCGTTAGGACTGCTCCACATGCATATTTACTTGCGTCGGTGATTATGCAAAATTCTTTGCTAAAATCTGGGTACTGTAATAGAGTTGGGTTCATTAATGCTGATTTCAAATGCTCGAACGCATTTTGACAATCGCTTGTCCATTCGAATTTAACATTTTTCTTACATGAGTTTGTTATGCGACGAGAATATTCAGCGAAGTTTTGTATAAATCTTCGATAATAGTTGCAAAATGCAATGAATCTTCTAGCGCTGTCCGCATCATGTGGGACTAAATAATTTTGAATGACATCATACTTTGTGTCATCAGGCAAGATTACTTTATCTGTGCATTTATGTCCCAAAAAGGTGACTTCATGCATAAACGAGCTATGGAAGTTAACTTCGGCCTTGCCGAAGTTTATATACCCTTGCAGTTCTTTATTATATTTAATTCGATAAGAAAAGTGAAATTTCATACATCAACAGCATTAGTTGTCGTATTATGAATATGCTCAAATATTTTTCAAACTACTGAATTCAAAACACATTTAATGATTATTTAACAATATATGATATAGTAGTCCGATCCCGATGATTTTCATACTTTATCTCACACAGGTAATAAAGAGTCTCCAAAAAAATTTCAACCCGATATCTCTTAAGATGGCTGAGTAAAACGCATTTTCAAAACACATTTAATGATTATTAAACAATATATGATATAGTAGTCCGATCCCGATGATTTTCATACTTTATCTCACACAGGTAATAAAGAGTCTCCAAAAAAAATTTCAACCCGATATCTCTTAAGATGGCTGAGTAAAACGCATACTTCAAACTACTGAATTCAAAACACATTTAATGATTATTAAACAATATATGATATAGTAGTCCGATCCCGATGATTTTCATACTTTATCTCACACAGGTAATAAAGAGTCTCCAAAAAAAATTTCAACCCGATATCTCTTAAGATGGCTGAGTAAAACGCATACGCACAGACGGACGGACAGACGGACAGACGGACAGACGGACATGGCTATAACGACTCAGCTTCTCAAGCTGATCAAGAATATATATACTTTATGGGGTCGGAAACGTCTCCTTCTGTGCGTTACAAACATCTGATCAATTTTATAATACCCTCTGCAAGGGTATAAAAATGAACATTTTTCAGGATGTAACTTTAGGTTATGTTGCCTACACTTCTCAAAAACATCTGTTAGATTATTGATCATGTGTTTTTCGGAACAACCTATGACTATTAAGTCATCCATGTAAAGATATGCTTGCGAAGGTTCAAGGCCAGAGAATGCTATAGTCAACATTCTCTGGAATGAATTTGGCGCTATTTTTTAACCGAATGGTAGTCGCGTGAAGCGGTATGAGCCATTACATGTGGAAAAGGATGTTATGTCTCGTGACTCTTCTTCGAGTTCAATTTGATGAAAACCTGACATTAGGTCGAGGCATGAAAAATACTTTGCTCTACCTAGTTGGTCTAGAATGTCATCAATTCTAGGTAGCGGAAATTTATCGGACAACAATTTTTTATTAATTTGACGATAGTAAATTACTTATCGCCATTTTTTATTTCAGCGCTTGGTAACGATTTTTTCGGTACCAATAAAAGTGGGCTATTGTATGGAGATACAGAAGGCTCAACTATTTCGTCTTTTATAAGCTTTTGTCTTTTTGACTTGTCTTTGTATCTCGTCTTTCTGACTATGAGGATTTCTATAATTTTTAATATAAATAGGTTCATCGTCCACCAGTCTTAATTTTTGTTTGTAGAAATTGTTTGTTGTTATTGATTCGGTTTCTAGTCCGAATACATCACTATACTTCTTGCACAACTTTGTAAGTTGGCTGTGAAACTGTGGGGGAAAATTTTTGATAATGTAGTTAGTACTGCGTTTTCACGCTGTTCATTATTTGCTTCGATTATGTCGTAGCTGGAAAGTGGTTCATACTTCAAACTTGATATGTTTACTATTTGATCTTTATTTGTAGTATTTAGCAGTCGTATGACTGCGTTTTTGGGTTTAGTTATGGTATTTGCTAAATAAATACCATGTTGAATTTCTTGGTTTGGAATTAATACACTGTCTTCTTGTGAACTTATTTCAATTTTTCGGACAACTTGGGATCTTGCTGGTAAAATTATTGAATTATTACCAGCACTGTATGATATTGGTACGTAGATCGGATATTTTAGGTTATTTGGTCGAATTATTAACCAGTCTTCGGACGGATTGAAATCTAATTGACAGTTATATTTTCTTATGAAGTATTCCATCACATGGAATAGCGAATCGGTTATTAACAATGTGAAAATCGTGTGGGATTATATATTTTGAAGATTGTATTTCGACAGAAGTGAACCCTATGGATTTAGTTACTTCTTGACTAATTCCTTTTATATTTATTATTTTATTGGTTTGGACATCTTGAAAACTGTCTGAATTTTCTTTTACGATCGATATTTCCGATCCTGTGTCTATTAAAAATACTAACTTTTTCCCTGTTTCTACATTCGTGAAGGTAACGAACGTATTTTGATTAAGACTGATGGCGTGAATCTTATTATTCGTTACTGTTGGGTATCTAAAGGTGCTTGGGAGTTTCCCGAAGCATTCTAAGCTACTCTTACGTTATTGTTATTATAACCGTTTTGTCGGTTATTCCCTCGGTTACCTCTATTATTCCTGTTGTAACCTCTATTGTTTCCTCTGTAACTATTGTTTCTGTTTTGTTGGACATTTTGGCCGTTATTGTTATTGTTATAGTTGTTGTAATAACCACGACCATTGCCTCTACCACGATAATTATATTTGTTATTGTAATTACCACGGTTTCTTTGAGCCATGGTTTTGAAGTTACCATAGTCAAGTATAGTTTTAATTCTGTTGTGTTCGCAATTTGCAATCATTGCTTCTATAGCATCGTCTGTGCTATTCTTAAGCGCAAGTGCTGCAGGCATACCTTCTTCGATATATGCAGATTGAAGTGTTTTGCGTAGGTTATCTATCTCCGAAGTAAATTTGTCAGCGGTTTTACCTTTCTGAGTTGTATTCTTCAACTTGGCTTTTATAACTTTAGATGTTTCACCAATTACAACGCCTTGCAATTTTTGTATTATTGCTTCTATTGAAGTTTCTTGTTGGACTTCATATAGTGTTGGGCCAATAATTTTTGATTTTATTACCTCAACAGCTATATTTTCGCAGTCGCCATTCATCATATCTACCAACTTCAGAGCTGTTACGAATCTTTGGAGTTGCATTTTCGTGCCGTTAAATTCAGGTATCTTTCATATATGCCCTTCGAGCATTTAATTCTGCCATCCTGTCAGTTGTGTTTATTACACTTGTATTGATGTCTAAATCTTATCCGTTGTCTTCTCCAGACAACGCTTCTATATCAGGTAATGTTAATAGCGCAGGAATTGTTAGATCGTTTAGATCTTTCTCTTCTATTTCTTCCTCGCTTGTTTCAGATTCTTCACCTTCTTGCTCTGTTTCCTTTTTACAGGTGTCTATGCTCAGAGGTGAATTAAGTACAGTAGGTACGAATATATCGAGATTGTATTTTGCCTTTATAGAGATTAGGTTTGCTCGTAACTTGCTCTCTCTATTAACATGCACTAAATTTCTTGCTTCGTTGAAAGAATCAACTAGAATTTTGTAGTTTTTTTGTATACAAAATTTTATTTCCTTGTACTTTTTATTTACTGGTCCTGAGTGTATCAGGAAATCAAGAAAAGGAATATATTTTTGCAGATCTTTAGTTTCCACTTTATTCATACTTATTTAATTTGTATTTGTATTGTATTCAATTTGTAGTAACTAATTAAAGTCGGTATTTTTATGACAATTTATTGTTGTTTTAAAATTTTTTTTTTATCAAACCTTGCAGTTTAGCCGGCTCGAGGTCAATCTTCCAAAAGAAGATTATTTCAAAGGCAACACAAAAAGGTGAGCAGGTTGTCTGTATAGCTATTTCAAGAACTACCAAGTTCTATCATCAGCAGACTTTGCTAAAGAACTCCGGAATTGCAATAGCCATACCATGTCTTCAACGCTAGAATTGGTTGGGAATTGTAACAACCAAATGAAGCGAAAAAAGTTGGTAAAGCCTACAAAACCGAAGACCACCTTTTTGTGCATACCCTTAGGCGCTATGAAAAATTAGTGTAAGAGCTTCGCCTTACCAAACTAATATCACGACCTGTTATTTCATATACGGTATATTGTATTTTTTATACCCTTGCAGAGGGTATTATAAAATTGGTCAGATGTTTGTAACGCACAGAAGGAGACGTTTCCGACCCCATAAAGTATATATATTCTTGATCAGCTTGAGAAGCTGAGTCGATATAGCCATGTCCGTCTGTCCGTCTGTCCGTCCGTCTGTGCGTATGCGTTTTACTCAGCCATCTTAAGAGATATCGGGTTGAAATTTTTTTTGGAGACTCTTTATTACCTGTGTGAGATAAAGTATGAAAATCATCGGACTACTATATCATATATTGTTTAATAATCATTAAATGTGTTTTGAATTCAGTAGTTTGAAAAATATTTGAGCATATTCATAATACGACAACTAATGCTGTTGATGTATGAAATTTCACTTTTCTTATCGAATTAAATATAATAAAGAACTGCAAGGGTATATAAACTTCGGCAAGGCCGAAGTTAACTTCCATAGCTCGTTTTTTTATTATTTAGTAAATTTGGAAAGTGATTTCCTTTTTTTTTTTTTTGCTTCAAATGCACTGTTACAATAATTGATGCATATGTTATTTAGATATTATCAGTGCATTTGTTGGATTTAAATCTACATTTGATGACTCTATTTTGTTAATTACATTTGCAGTGGAGTCCACTGTTTTAGTATCTATTAACCCCATATTGGGTTTATCAAATGTATCATCAAACTTGCTTATTTTGTTATCAAACATTCCATTTAAAAAAGTTTTGAATTAAAAATTTTTTTTCATTGGTTTTTATTTTTTTTTTTTTTTGTTTGGATGTAGTTTAGTAGTAATGTTTTGAGCTGAAGGCTCTCTTTTTTTTCACATATATTCCTACCTACTTTTTCGTATGGCTTTCAGGCCACACTCTAATTGGACAGCTTTTAGTGCTGCACAATTGTACATTGATTACTTTAATTCTATAAAAAAAATGTGCATCGCAGTACACTCAAAAAAAAATGTGTGACGCAGCACATAATTTGTTCATTTATATTTTTGTTGTCTTCGGCTAGCCTCTAGCATCAGCTGGTCGTCGCCGGTTGGCACGCTGATGCTCCATCGATGGCGTAAAAAGCGGCCTGCTTTTCACGCTTGTAGTCTCAGCTGCTGATGTCCGGGGCCTCTGAGCTCAGGCGGTTCCGGTGCCGGTCATCGCACCAAATTGATGGGGCGCCGGTGTCGGTCCTCTTGACACAGGTGTATTCGCAATGTGGCGAATGTAATGGTCCAGGGCAGTCCGCTGGGCACGTCTTCTCTGGTGTGGTCCGGATTGTCTTGGGTTCTGGTTTTTGGACATCATATGTATTAATTACTTTTATATATATATATATTTTTTTTTTATTGCGTAATTTTTGTAGAGGTTGGGCCTTTTTGCTTTAATTTGTTGCCTTTTGCCTAACTAATTGTTGTGTCAGTGGCAAACAGTAGCTTAAGGATTTCGGCTTTCCTTTGTTTTAGCCGATTCTTAACTCCGCTACGTCTTGGCATTACTCATCACCTCTACTCACTCAGATTTCTTCTTTTTCTTTCGGTCCAGAACCCGTGTGTTCACTCCGCCATGTGTAGATTCCACTTGTTTTTTTTTTTGTTGTTTGTTCTTTTGTTTCCTTTATCCCTCCATTGTAGCTGAATTTTCCTTTTGAAATTTGCTCTGCTCACTCCTTTTGGTCACTCCTATTGTTTGGTGACCACTGTCACGGTCGCCATGTAGTATCTTCGAAGATATATGATGCCTTTTAATATTATTTTGAAGGTTTCGATTGAAAGACACAAACAGTTGTTTTCAGTTTGAGTTTGGTTTATTATAATATTTCTTAATTCTATAACAATTGTCGACTATAGCTAAGACCGAGTAGCTGAGCTGCTAGTCATGCAGGCAGAGGAGCGGTATGCTTATGTATAAACATACTTATGTATAAATGTATATATGTTTACATAAAAGTACGTATGTTTATATACCGTCGCAGCGGTAGAGTGAGGATGTATCATATTGCATATTGGGCCAAAGCGGCCGCGCGTGTTATATTTTCCGACACAGCAATTGTCCAGCACCATGCTCTCATGGGTGGTCATGTTACTTAAGAGGCAAATGCACTTGAATGTTGCGCACATAAATATTGTAACTAATTGCTACAATATATTTGTATGGTTGTTAATATGTTATTCCAAAAAATGCTACAGTCATATGCCTCTATCTCTTCTTCACACAGGCGACTGCCCAATGTTTGCTCTCTCTCTCTCTCTCTCTCTCTCTTTCTCTATCTGACTTTTTTATAAAGAAATTAAAAAGCCTGGTCAGTAATTGCAAGTGGGGCATTTACCGCAACAATAATTACGTTTTGGGTTGGTTTCCCCTACTTTTATTCTTATATTTCTGTTGGTAAATATTTAGGTAAATATTTTTTTAGCTACTCGAGATTTCAGTGTTGGAAAATAAAAAAACGGCTAAAAAATCTGCAAAATTGAATTTTAGTGTTGGCTAACGCAGTTATTCTAGGTTTTGGCGTTGCCAGACTGTCTTGATTTTTGGCGCGTATTTTGAACAGTGTTTTTTTGGCGGGCAATTTAAACCGTATTGTTAATTTCAATAAAGACTTAAGTCTTATTCAAATAAGACTTAAAATACTGATTGAAATATTAAGAACAAAAAAGAGTTAATTTCAAATTAAAAATATTACTTAAAAATAAGACTTAAAATACTGATTAAAATATTACAAACAAAAAACAGTTAATTTCAAAATAAAATTGAAAACGAAAACTTAAAAAAAAATCATCAAAATGACGGATGATGAGTTGCTTGAATTTTTGTTTGCTTATGGAGCACTTTGAAGGACAGTAAATTGTACCTCCTGTGGTAAACCAGCGACATTGACCAAGGAACCAAAGTCAATACCGATTCGTACAGAATCGTCGTTAAATGTTAAATGGGTGTAAATTTATGTCAGGAAAGACACGATTTTTGAGCAATCCAAAGTCTGGGAAAGATCTGCTAACATGGAGCAGAAGTTCAATGTGGATGAGCATGGGATGTCGTTATTCGGGAGGTATACTTGTTACTGTGGGGTCAATTCGGGAAACGGAAATGAAGGCCAGCTCTGCTTGAGGTAATAAGGACCGTTACATAAAGCCAAACACTATCATTATGTCGGATTGTTGGACTGCGAAGGGGGTGCATCAAAACGTAACTTTGATAGCACATACCCAAAACATTGCCCAAAGAGGAGGAACTAGACTGGTCCAAATCCAGAGCCGCCAATTCCTCATCTAAGGGCAACAATTCCTTAAATGTGCCTGATTTGCACATGTTTAATTTAGATGAACGTTTAAAAAACATTGGTTTTATTTATTATTTATTTCTCGCACATTACTTGTGAAAATGCTGTGCAGTTTGGGTATTTGTACCTTTTTCACTTTTCTGCCCAGATAGGCCAATGTCCAACTTCATCGTGCCGCACCATTTGATTAGGTTTCAAGCTTCATTATTCTCTATATCGACAATATTGAGCCGAAAGTTGGAAGAACCACAAAGTTTAATGCGTAATACATCCTTGCGAACGCGTTTATATAAAAGCCTGGAATTGCTGACAACCAATTCTAGTAGATGGTGAAAAATACGAACGTACCACTTCTTGGTAAAATTTTGTATCTTTCAATTACGCTGTCGATTAAATCAACGCCTTCCATGTACCTATTGTATTGTGCACCCGCAAAGGGACTGTCAATTTCAACATATTCTTTTTTGGCTTTGTTGAATCGACAAACTTTGTACTTGGGAAGTATCCCACTGTTGGTCAATTTCTCGGCCAGCTACTAAATTGTTTCCTAGTTAGGAGATTCGATGCTTCATAACTTCCTTTGCCTATAGTTCCACAATTTTCCCGAAAAGATTAGTCGACGATATTCCGTTTGTACATTTTATTGCGTTCGTCGCATTCGAGTTCTCATGGTACAGTAAATTCTTAAAGTTATATGCTACGAGAGAGAGCAATTCAAAGTACAATGTAAAGGGAAAAGTAAGAAAATCAGAATAATTAAATGAGTGAATTTAAATTCAGGATTTCTCCTCCAATAACCACCATAGGTGGATGCTAATGATATGATTTTATTTTCCAACCACGATGTTAGAGATATGTCAACAACGTCGAAATCTGCGACATACTCTACAGACATACTCTGTGGATGTTACATTAAAGTAATCAAGTGCATTGTTTGGGATTCTAAGCTAAAATTGTTTAACCGCCAAATATTCATAAGAGGCAATGAATTGAAATAATTATCAAAATAGAGTCGAAAATTCAGTTGCCTGGGCACTTCTCTGGTCATTCTGACAGGTAGACTCTATCAGAGTTTCAGAATACTTACATGCTAATAAGAATGTACTTTCAGCTAAGTCTAGTTACTTCCATAGAAAATTTGGAAATGCAGTCACTATATGAAAACTTATAAGAAATTTAGGATCTTGGGTATACAAAACTGAAAAGACTACACATTTTATTTAATATCAAAATTCTGAGCCTGATCATGATCAGAACTACATCCATGCTGAATCTAAAGCCGCCTTACACTTTAATTATTTACTGCATCGAGTAATCCGTTCCGCCATCAGCATTTCTATTTTCTTTAGCTAACTTTGGAGGCCTTGGAGCAGACAGAAAATTTTTTTATTTTTCTTTTTTCTCAATTCAATAAAACAACATAATCTTAATAGTTCATTCCGTTACTAAACATTTTTTTTGGAAAAGGTCCCAAAAGACTCTCACAAAAAAAATAGCAGCAAAAATAGTAGGTCACAGTTATAATGAAGTACCTAAGTCGTCTCGCCGACTTAGGTATACCATACACCAGTAAAACAAATATTTCAATTTGTAATAACAATTGCCTATTTTAAAAAAATTCTGTTCACATGCTTTTTACAAGCATATCTTAGTATCTCGCTCACTCATACATATGAGCACCCTAGCGCCACCACCCGCCAACGGCCAACTCCGGCCTTATGGAAAAACGTTTATATGCATAACTTGGCTATTTTTTGTCCGATTTTGATCAAATTTTGCTGAATATTAGTGTAAAATTTCAGTGTACCAAATTTGATTCCACAAGGTAGAAAATTACGGGAAATAATCGAGTTTTTCAAATTTCGGTGGCGGAAAGGGGCGTGGCAAAGTCTTTATACAGACAAAATGAGGGCATTTACTAAGTAAATATACATACCAAATATGGTGTCTCTAGCTGCAATAGTTTTTGAGATAAACGTTTTTTTTAATTTCGGGGGCGGAAAGGGGCGTGGCAAAAATTTGAAATAAACTTGATCACTCTACATACTACACGAACCTACACACCAAATTTGGTGGCTCTATCTCTAATAGTCTCCGAGATCTAGGTGTTCATACGACAGACGGACAGACGGACGGACGGACAGACGGACAGACGGACGGACAGACGGACATGGCTAGATCGACTCGGCTGTTGATACTGATCAAGAATATATATACTTTATGGGGTCGGAAAAGCTTCCTTCTGCCTGTTACATACATTTTGGCGACTTTAATATACCATTTCACACTATGGGTGTATGGTATAAAAATGATTTATGAATTTATTAGTCGTAAATTTAAAATACAATTTAATATTGGCATTGGATTAATTAATCTTTTATGCTTTATTTTCAGGATAATTTTGGTTCGACCCAGAAACGTGTTTTAGTAAAACCAATCAAAAATTTGTTCAATAATAAGTACTTTCTTAAATAATGTAGTCCTATTGCCATTTTCTACATTTTTTTGGTAGTGGAATTTGTCAAAAAAGACTTTATATATTTTGCCTAGAAGTAGGCAGCATTATTTACTAGAAGTTCTGAATCCAGCTTTATATATATCTCTTGTGCATACATTCCTCCAGCTTCTGATATGATGATCTACGTGCACCATGTAGATGCTTTGCGATCTATTTTTAGTCGTCTTAAAGATCGTGATTTTCTTTTCGTTTTAGGTGATTTTAACTTGCCCAATGTTTCTTGGCTTGTTGATGATAATCTATCCTTCTTAATTCCTTCATCTCAACATGTTTTTCTTGTTAGCCTACTTGAATGTCCGCTATATCAGTTGAATTCTTTTCTCTTCTAAAAGAATGCTCGATCTTGTTTTTGTCTCGGATCCCACTGTTAGTGCTGTATCACAAACACAGCCGGCTTCACTAGGGGCTGTGTTTGTGATCCTTATCACCCCACCATTGAAGTTACTATTTCTTACAATTCCGTTAATAATTCATTTAATAACATCTCGAATTCTCGTCGTAGATGTTTTCGTAAAACAAATTTCAATCTTCTTAACAGCCTCATTTTCTCTTTTGATTGGTCATTTCTATTCGAGTGCTGTGATATAGATTGTGCAGTGAATTTTTTCTACTCTGCTCTTAATTCTCTAATTGATAAATGCGTTCCTTATGTGAATGTCTCTACCGTTTCCAGTGCGCCAGTCTGGTTCACACGTAGGTTCTCTAATCTCCGTAACATTAAATCGAGATATTTTAAAAAATTAAAAAAAAACAGGTTCGCGACTTGACTATGCAAATTATTGTGTAGCCAAATCTCAATTTAGTATTTAACAATTTGATCGCGTTATTATCAAACCTTCTTGTGTCGGAATGACAGCTTTAAAAATTCAAATTAATTAAAAATTCTTTTACATATTATTTATTTTGATATCAATTAATTTAAACTGAATAAATTTTTAATTAATTTGTTCGTGGTATCCTAGCACTGCAACGATAAAACATTTTTATTAATGTGTTAGTTAGGCTAAAAATAAGATTATTTGGTTTCATTTAAAATAGAGCAAATTGATAGCATTTGAAATTTAAAGATTTAACCACATACTATATTGATTTTTATGAATACTTGAATATTAATTTTCTTAATACAGTAGCATTACTACTTGAATAGGGATTTCCGAAGAGAAAGAAAATAACCAAGTCTTCATTCGTTGAATTCAAAATATGAACTGATTTTATTTCGAAACTCTTAAATTCTAAGAAGCAACAATTGTTCTTAAAAATATTTATTCTAATGCCCCACGTTTTCGGGGGTTGAAAATTGTTTATATTTCATGCTCAGCGCTGGTTACTTGATACCGCGCCGCTGTTATAATCTTAAGTGTTTTCCACAGAGTGTGGATGCATGTTTTGTTTGGTATTAAGCAATAATTGTCATATGACTTACGTTTGTTTATGTTTCGTTTTGTATATTTCATTGGTGCATCTGATTTGGTGAAGCCAGTTCAGATGAACACGATGTTTATTCTTAAAAACTACTAATGATTACTACTGTTTTTATACCATACACCCATAGGGTGAAATGGTATATTAAAGTCGCCAAAATGTATGTAACAGGCAGAAGGAAGCTTTTCCGACCCCATAAAGTATATATATTCTTGATCAGTATCAACAGCCGAGTCGATCTAGCCATGTCCGTCTGTCCGTCCGTCTGTCCGTCCGTCCGTCTGTCCGTATGAACACCTAGATCTCGGAGACTATTAGAGATAGAGCCACCAAATTTGGTGTGTAGGTTCGTGTAGTATGTAGAGTGATCAAGTTTATTTCAAATTTTTGCCACGCCCCTTTCCGCCCCCGCAATTAAAAAAAAACGTTTATCTCAAAAACTGTTGCAGCTAGAGACACCATATTTGGTATGTTTATTTACTTAGTAAATGCCCTCATTTTGTATGTATAAAGATTTTGCCACGCCCCTTTCCGCCCCCGAAATTTGAAAAGCTCGATTATTTCCCGTAATTTTCTACCTTGTGGAATCAAATTTGGTACACTGAAATTTTACACTAATATTCAGCAAAATTTGATCAAAATCGGACAAAAAATAGCCAAGTTATGCATATAAACGTTTTTCCATAAGGCCGGAGTTGGCCGTTGGCGGGTGGTGGCGCTAGGGTGCTCATATGTATGAGTGAGCGAGATACTAAGATATGCTTGTAAAAAGCATGTGAACAGAATTTTTTTAAAATAGGCAATTGTTATTACAAATTGAAATATTTGTTTTACTGGTGTATGGTATACCTAAGTCGGCGAGACGACTTACTTACTTCATTATAACTGTGACCTACTATTTTTGCTGCTATTTTTTTTGTGAGAGTCTTTTGGGACCTTTTCCAAAAAAAATGTTTAGTAACGGAATGAACTATTAAGATTATGTTGTTTTATTGAATTGAGAAAAAAGAAAAATAAAAAAATTTTCTGTCTGCTCCAAGGCCTCCAAAGTTAGCTAAAGAAAATAGAAATGCTGATGGCGGAACGGATTACTCGATGCAGTAAATAATTAAAGTGTAAGGCGGCTTTAGATTCAGCATGGATGTAGTTCCGATCATGATCAGGCTCAGAATTTTTATATTAAATAAAATGTCTTTTCAGTTTTGTATACCCAAGATCCTAAATTTCTTATAAGTTTTCATATAGTGACTGCATTTCCAAATTTTCTATGGAAGTAACTAGACTTAGCTGAAAGTACATTCTTATTAGCATGTAAGTATTCTGAAACTCTGATAGAGTCTACAGGTAGTCAGAATGACCAGAGAAGTGCCCAGGCAACTGAATTTTCGACTCTATTTTGATAATTATTTCAATTCATTGCCTCTTTTGAATATTTGGCGGTTAAACAATTTTAGCTTAGAATCCCAAACAATGCACTTGATTACTTTAATGTAACATCCACAGAGTATGTCTGTTGAGTATGTCGCAGATTTCGACGTTGTTGACATATCTCTAACATCGTGGTTGGAAAATAAAATCATATCAATAGCATCCACCTATGGTGGTTATTGGAGGAGAAATCCTGAATTTAAATTCACTCATTTAATTATTCTGATTTTCTTACTTTTCCCTTTACATTGTACTTTGAATTGCTCTCTCTCGTAGCATATAACTTTAAGAATTTACTGTACCATGAGAACTCGAATGCGACGAACGCAATAAAATGTACAAACGGAATATCGTCGACTAATCTTTTCGGAAAAATTGTGGAACTATAGGCAAAGGAAGTTATGAAGCATCGAATCTCCTAACTAGGAAACAATTTAGTAGCTGGCCGAGAAATTGGCCAACAGTGGGATACTTCCCAAGTACAAAGTTTGTCGATTCAACAAAGCCAAAAAAGAATATGTTGAAATTGACAGTCCCTTTGCGGGTGCACAATACAATAGGTACATGGAAGGCGTTGATTTAATCGACAGCGTAATTGAAAGATACAAAATTTTACCAAGAAGTGGTACGTTCGTATTTTTCACCATCTACTAGAATTGGTTGTCAGCAATTCCAGGCTTTTATATAAACGCGTTCGCAAGGATGTATTACGCATTAAACTTTGTGGTTCTTCCAACTTTCGGCTCAATATTGTGGATATAGAGAATAACGAAGCTTGAAACCTAATCAAATGGTGCGGCACGATGAAGTTGGACATTGGCCTATCTGGGCAGAAAAGTGAAAAAGGTACAAATACCCAAACTGCACAGCATTTTCACAAGTAATGTGCGAGAAATAAATAATAAATAAAACCAATGTTTTTTAAACGTTCATCTAAATTAAACATGTGCAAATCAGGCACATTTAAGGAATTGTTGCCCTTAGATGAGGAATTGGCGGCTCTGGATTTGGACCAGTCTAGTTCCTCCTCTTTGGGCAATGTTTTGGGTATGTGCTTTTAGGGATCAAAGTTACGTTTTGATGCACCCCCTTCGCAGTCCAACGATCCGACATAATGATAGTGTTTGGCTTTATGTAACGGTCCTTATTACCTCAAGCAGAGCTGGCCTTCATTTCCGTTTCCCGAATTGACCCCACAGTAACAAGTATACCTCCCGAATAACGACATCCCATGCTCATCCACATTGAACTTCTGCTCCATGTTAGCAGATCTTTCCCAGACTTTGGATTGCTCAAAAATCGTGTCTTTCCTGACATAAATTTACACCCATTTAACATTTAACGACGATTCTGTACGAATCGGTATTGACTTTGGTTCCTTGGTCAATGTCGCTGGTTTACCACAGGAGGTACAATTTACTGTCCTTCAAAGTGCTCCATGAGCAAACAAAAATTCAAGCAACTCATCATCCGTCATTTTGATGATTTTTTTTAAGTTTTCATTTTTAATTTTATTTTGAAATTAACTCTTTTTTGTTTGTAATATTTTAATCAGTATTTTAAGTCCTATTTTTATACCCTTGCAGAGGGTATTATAAATTGGTCAGATGTTTGTAACGCACAGAAGGAGACGTTTCCGACCCCATAAAGTATATATATTCTTGATCAGCACGAGAAGCTGAGTCGATATAGCCATGTCCGTCTGTCCGTCGGTGCGTACGCGTTTTACTCAGCCATCTTAAGAGCTATCGGGATGAAATTTTTTTTTGGGAGCTTATTTTTACCCGGGTGAGATAAAGTATGAAAATCATCGGGATCGGACTACTATATCATATAGCTCTGGAACAACAATTTTTGCAAAAATTGGAGTATCCCCATGAAATTTACCAATATAATTAAATTTGATATAAAATATCAGATCCCAAAATTTGAATTTCATCGGATAAATAGAACACAAGTTACAGTCAATACAAATCGGTTCTACGTCATCAGAAAATCAACCAGAGCACATGCATACACACACACAGACGCAGCGCTACACAAACTGTATGTGTATGCGTGTTGTGCTTTGCTTACGGAATGATGGAAGAAAAATTTGGAGTAAAAAGAGAAATAATTTGAATGTTTTGTTTGTGTGTTGCAGGGAAAGAAATTTCAAAATGTAAAAATATTATTGCCAAGGACTGCAAGGGTATAAAAACTTCGGCATTGCCGAAGTTAGCTTCTTTGATATTTAAGTAATATTTTTAATTTGAAATTAACTCTTTTTTGTTCTTAATATTTCAATCAGTATTTTAAGTCGTATTTGAATAAGACTTAAGAAGTCTTTATTGAAATTAACAATACGGTTTAAATTGCCCGCCAAAAAAACACTGTTCAAAATAAGCGCCAAAAATCAAGACAGTCTGGCAGCGCCAAAACCTAGAATAACTGCGTTAGCCAACACTAAAATTCAATTTTGCAGATTTTTTATCCTTTTTTTATTTTCCAACACTGAAATCTCGAGTAGCTAAAGTAAATATTTACCAAATATTTACCTTACCTTATTATTATTATTAAAGAGGGCTACAATAATACAAAAATCTTTGATTAAATAATCTAATGTACTAGATTGTCCTTACCTGTACCTTAGATACGCCTTTCTTTACACAAAGTAAACCATAATGCAAACTATATTGCTATCATTATGAGCATGGTCTATTATCTACACTTTTAAGACTACGCGAAATAACAATAATAAATAACTAAAATTAAGTATTAAAATAGCTAAACAAACTTGTTCAAGCCATACAATATTTAACTAAAGTTAATTATATTCAATTCCATTTAAATAACGAATGATCACTTAGACGAGACACAAACCATTTAGCAAGCTTGCCGCATTTCATGCATCTCAAACTGTGGTTAAAAAATCTTTCACCTACATTTTATGAATCTGTTTGCTGGAGCTGGCCGAGTGGCCCCCTTCCCTTTTGCCGCTGGCCTCCCTCCCCCTGCCGAACCATCAGGTGAAGTCAAGTTCACAATAAAACCCTCAACACTTTGCCTTGGCGCTTTCAGTTGGCTGCTGGCGTTTGACTGAAGCTACGATCGGGAAACGTAATACAAACGGGTTGAAAAACACAAAAAACGACAAAACCAAAAAACGTTTAATGCTATAATAACGGGTTTTACGTTTCAATTTCGAAGTGCCAGAAAGAAAAATCTTATGTGAAATGTGAATATATTTGGCAATTGTATGGAAAACACATCACATAATACCAGAGTAACCTTGAAAGTCTTCAGGGCAAAAAGTCAAAGTTTAGTTATTGCCTTGCGCACGCGGCTTAAAGTGATTACAACTGGCTTCAAAATTAAAGAGAAAAAACAAAACCAAGTCCAAAAAATCAGCGCTAAAGTTTTAATTGTCGCCTAGCAAGTGAGCAAAGGTACAACCGAAAGAGATACGAAAGTCACGGAAGCAATTCATTGGCCAGAAGCAACAGGTAAAGACCAGTAAATTGTGAATGCGAACTGCAGCTGCGCATGCGCGTGACTCTATTGTGCAATTAATTGATTGAGGGTAATGCAGGCACAAGTGTGCAGAAGTGAGGTGCAGGAGATGTTAAGCCAACAGCTGACTCAATCGACAATAAGCAAAAACTATGCCATGTGAATAGTTCCTTGCACTGAAGTGAAGGTGTCGACTATGAATTACCCTTCAGTCGGTTCAAGTAATTTTAACTAATAAATTGTCAAAATCATTGCAGGAAATTACGACTTTTTTTTTTTTTTGTAAGAGATCTCTTTCAGAGTTCGAAATTGGTTGATAAAATGGTCCTTACATACCCTGACTTACAGATATGGTTTACATACCTTCTGGCCTCCTTTTAATGGTATTATTTCACTTTCAACTTTACTTACCAAAATTCAGTATAAATCACAAGAATGTGTTTAGAGAGAGAAAACTTTTCTTGAATGTTTGTGTGTTCTTGTATGTTTGTTGTGTTTTAGGAGAATGAGATTTATTCCAAACTGCTTGGTATATGGTCATAAATTGATTAGACAGATTACTCTAAGGTATACCGACTGAAAACATTTAGTAAATTTTTCGTATTCTATGAGAGAGAGAAAGGTGTAGTCTAACAGATAAATAGTGTCGCTTCTAAGACTTAGAAATATGCATCTGTGAGTTATGAAGATCCACTAGTTTAGAAGGAAGTTAAATATTAATTAGCCACTTTCAGAAATTTCGCATTGACTTGAATTTCGAGACAAACTTTAACCAGTTCATAGCATAAAATACATACATATATTTGAATCAAAATGTATTCCACGTTTTTAAGATAATTCTGCTTTAATCACGCATCTATTTTCTTGTCATGGTTTTTTTAATTTTACTTTAAGTCAATCAACAATATTCCAAAATAAAACAAAAGAAAAAAAACAAAAAAAACTATTTGCTAAAGGCAAACTGAGGTTTGTCCCAGCCGTGAAATGATGTCTGAAGTAACATTTACATTTAGACGTTTTTTTCTTATTTGCAAAAAACATCTGTCTTCATCTTTTGTTTGTTTTACTAACAAACTGGTTTTTAATTTAACAAGAAAAATGTTAAGTAGAGCCACAAAAAACAAAAGAAAAATTCAAAATATTATTTTTTTTTTTTTGAAGCTGAGTCATCATATTGTTCAAATTATGCAAATTTTTTAAAGAACAAAATAAAGTAAAAGAACATATTCACCTGACGTCATAAATGTGGCGGTTTAATGTGGTTTCAGCTGGTTTATAGTAATGAAGAAATCTCGGTGTTACAAAATCTTTAACATTTGAATATTTTTAAAATAATTTTTGGAAATAAAACACCAGCGCGCATTCAAAAAGTAAAATAAAATATTACAAACTTTTTATATTACCCATTTTTTTTTTTTTGCTTAAACTTAAACTTAAAATTAGCTTTAGTTATTTTTAACTCAAATAACAATTCTAACGGTGGAGAGTTTGGGCCACTTACAACTTATCCGGTTATAGTTTTCATTCATTGTATTGTTTCATGTGTGTTCACTGACACTTTATGAAGTTTTCTGGGAATACCGGCTGATTATTATAATTTACCTAAAGCCTCAGAAAAAACTAAGCCCAATTTGATTCAGTTCAGCAGCAGACAAACAATCAACTCGCAAGGCATTTGTATGCTCATCGCCAAAGACATCGATCGAAGTGTTGCCGAACAAAGAGGAACGTATACGTCATCAAACTAGACGGGGAGATACCAAACTAAAAACAAAACAAAACTGAATGTGTCTCATGCCCTTATCAACTGTTTCTTTTTTAGCCTAGTAGTTGATTTTATTTACCTTTCGAAAAATTATCGTTTAATTGAATATTTGATTTGTTGTGTAAATAATTTTTATCACACTAGACCATATCTTGCATTACTTACACCATAAAAAGGTTTCTCTTAACTACAGACTTATCGATATCGATCAATAGAAGAACTGCACTAGATTGCAAATATCATAAAGTTTATATTTGCTTTAATATATGATAAATGATATTTAGACGAAGAAAAGTTCAGACTCTTAATAGTAACTTGGGTGATTAAAGTGAAAAGTATTTTTGACTTACAGATAATTGAAAGACTTTTGCATAGAATTTTAAGAAGAGATTTTTATAGATCATATATACTGTTCAATGGAAAAGTTTGCAAAAAATTTTTTTAGACCTACCTTTTTTTCTATGCAAAAATTATATTTCTATGAATAAAACATAGTTTAGACGATTCCCATTAATGAAATTTCAATGTCACAAGTAAAATGATAAATCTTTCAATTAGTTTATATATGAACTCTGCTAAATTTCAATTGTTGATTGATTTAAAATATACACATTTTATTTACCTACTTCATCAATTGCTTTTATTTTTGATACAAAACGCCCGTTCATTGACACTAATTGACAAGTCGACAGTTTCACACTTTCCTTACACAGTTGGAATAGCATTCGGCTAAATCAAAAGATATATTCTCTTACTTTTTTTCCCCCACTTAACTAGTAGTCAAGCAAACAAAAAATGTTTTCACAATAAAACAATTTGAATTCCATGACTCAATAAATTCTCGGAAGTAAATCAATTAAATTTAAATAGACATCATAAATGCCAATATTCGCATACGTGTTTAGATTTATTTAAACTTAGAATAAAACAAAATACATATGATCAAAATGAGTTCGCAGAATTGGTTACCGGTTCGTTTTAGCCGGTTACATAGGCGTTTGCACTTGACCGTCAAAAATGCAAACAAATTTTTTTCTCTTTATTCATTTTTATTTCCCGGTAATTTATGCGATTAACAAGTTTTGCTTATTTCTTGATTTGAGTTTGTTATGCCAATTTCAATAAACGCGAAAAAAGGTGTAAATTGTTTAAACAAATCAGCAAATATAATAAAATGTCTTTTATCAAATAATCAACAAATGAAATGACTTGTTATAAAGCGTTTTATCTCAATTAACATGTTTGTAGAAGACAAATATCCTTAATATAATTTGTTTCAATTTTTCTACTACTGCATACAAGGGACTTACCTTCTATAAAGTAGTTGAAAATGGAAAGAGTTTAAAGAAGTTGACAATGTTAAGACAGAACATCATTTTATCGATTAATTGTTATTATTAATAATTTGTTATTATTATCTTCAATGTGTTGACAAAAGACGAAATTTTTAATGTTTAATAAATAAATATAATAATAAAGTTCATTAATTCATAGAAGAGCAGTTTTATAGATCATAAAGCACAAATTAGAACTAGAAGCATTTGGAAATGAATCATTTTTCTACGCGTTCAACATCTAAGAATACCTTAGAATCCTCGTTCTTCAAACAAGCAGTTGAATTTACTTCTTTTTATGATTTACTTCAATTAATAATACTATTTACGTTTAAGTTAAAGTATGCAGATTTAAATGGCTATATGAAAGGTGTACTTTGGGAGCTATTATGTCATACCCAATAGTACTCTCTCTTTCTCTCTTTTGTAAACATCTAATCTCCTGCCGACAAGTGTCATATTTTTAATATTTGGCAAATGATTAAGATTTTTGTCTTGTTGTATTTGCAAATAAAAGATCATCTTCAGCGTTTTGACTCTGTCTGAGCAAATGTAATCTAATCTTTAGATAACTCGTGACAGTGACATCATTTCTTATCTGTAACAACTATTTGAATGGTCCGAGGTTTATCTGATTGTCAGTTATACAGCCTCCACTTGTCCCCATCAGTTAAAATTCTACATTCGCAGCAAATAGTCGATTCCAAATAGCCATTTTTCGTACTCGTTCGTTTCAGTTCAGAACAATTATGGAATCAGTGCAGCAGAATCACAATCCCGCTTTCATTGGTGATGATGGACGCAGCACAGCCAGCACTGTGGTTATGTCGGTAAGTGGTGAACGCTTTAAATACAATGCCACGAACTGAAATCTATTAGCCAACTAATCATCGTTTTTGTTAGCCAAACCATGGATCCCGTTCACCTGCCACAGACGATGCTGACCGGGAGGCTGGCAAATTACCTCCCGAACGAACTGAACGTGCCACGTGGGGCAATGGTCTTGAGTTTCTAATGTCCTGTATAGCCATGTCTGTGGGTCTCGGCAATGTGTGGCGATTCCCATTCACAGCCCTTGATAATGACGGTGGTGCTTTTTTAATACCATATCTTGTTGTGCTGTTTGTCATCGGTAAACCGATTTACTATCTGGAAATGGTAATTGGCCAGTTTTCCAGTCGTGGTTCTGTAAAAGTTTTCGATTTGTGTCCGGCCATGAAGGGTAAGCATCGAATTTTAAATGCTCTTGAAAATAAAGTTACGGCAAACAAATTGAAAAACGAGAATGGCTTGAATTTAAAATATAAGTGCAAATAAAATCAAATATTAAATTCAGTGTGAGAAAAAGAGACTTCAAGTCTAAAAGACAGACTCAGCAACCATTATCGTTTTGATGGGCACCTAATTTGAATTGGCCCTGCCTTTCTTTCTCGAGCATAAAATTATTAATTCAAGTCCGAACTTATAATTTTCATCAACTTCATCATCATCGTCGTCATTATCATTGTTGCACTTTTTGGCTATCAAACGCATTAATATAAACTGGATTGCTCTAGGTGTTGGAATTGGTCAGGTCATATCGATATCTTTGGTTACCACCTACTATGTGGCCATAATGGGTATAACCTTACGTTATTTGTATGACTCGTTTCGGGCACCGTTGCCCTGGTCCGAATGTCAACCGGATTGGCAGCCCTATTGTGTTGCCTCCAGTTTGGGTAACACGGTCAAATTGGTCAGCCCAATGACTATGGACCAGCAGCACCTAAGGGAGATGGGGCAAAATGAAAAGCAGCAGCAGCCTGTTTCATCGGCCGAGTTGTATTTCCTGTAAGTGGTTTTGATTCTTGTTGTTGTTGTTGTTGTTAATAGTGTTGGTGCTAGTATGCGTTTTGTTTTGTGGGTGTGCGTGTGTGTGTCTGCGTGCATGTAGTTGTGGGTAATCTTATCGCGGTTGAAAGCGGTCGCAATCACCGCCCGACTCAAGTTTATGGTCTATGCCAAAACACTGAAACGTTCAACATTCAACATTAAATGAGAGTATCCCTCCCCACAAGATACGTCCCCTTCCCATCCTCAAGCCAATTCCCTCTTTAGAGCACCATGTCTCACGAAACAGGCAGACTAAATTGGCATCAATTGGCCTCAAAGGGTCACACAGTCATGGGAATGTTGCAATAGATCGATGTGATTGCAACAGCCAATTTTGCCGACACTTTGTATGGGTAATTTAAGACTGAATAACATTGAATAACATTCAATTATTCAAATGTCTGTGATTGAATTATAATCTATCTAATAATGAATTTTGAAGAGACTTTTATGCTGAATTTAATGTTTAAGTCGAATGAAACCTTTAATCCAGCATTTATCAAATATTTATATTGACCATTGTCTTAATATGGAGTAGTTACTAATTGAAAAAATTATCTAATGGCATTAACTTTTTAACTCTATTCATAACATTCGCATTCGCACAACTCCTTTTCGCATTTTCATCAGATAGATATTTGAATTAGTATTTCAAGACAAACGAATCATTATTTTACTTTCATTGCCTTCTTTCTTAACCTTCCCCCACCCTTTTTGACCATATCAACTCAAAAAACAAGGTGTTGGAGCCGGTCAGGCGTTCCAGGTGTTTATGCTCAGCACTTACTATGCCGCCCTGGTAGCAATAATTGGTCGATATTTTTATGAATCATTTCGCAATCCATTGCCATGGGCCACCTGCCGCGACGAATGGCCGGGCAATTGCCTTGACTCAGCCCCAAAAGATGAATCCGATGCGATGCGTTCGGTGCAGCAACTAAATTTCAACCTAAGCGAAAAAAGCGACAGGGTGATCTCCAGCTCGGAGTGGTTTTTCGTGTAAGTGCTAAGCGCATGGAATGCATGTTGTAGTTAGTTGGGAGGAGTTCTCATTTTTTTTGGGAGAACATCATTTTATCGATTAATTGTTATTATTAATAATTTGTTATTATTATCTTCAATGTGTTGACAAAAGAAGAAATTTTTAATGTTTAATAAATAAATATAATAATAAAGTTCATTAATTCATAGAAGAGCAGTTTTATAGATCATAAAGCACAAATTAGAACTAGAAGCATTTGGAAATGAATCATTTTTCTACGCGTTCAACATCTAAGAATACCTTAGAATCCTCGTTCTTCAAACAAGCAGTTGAATTTACTTCTTTTTATGATTTACTTCAATTAATAATACTATTTACGTTTAAGTTAAAGTATGCAGATTTAAATGGCTATATGAAAGGTGTACTTTGGGAGCTATTATGTCATACCCAATAGTACTCTCTCTTTCTCTCTTTTGTAAACATCTAATCTCCTGCCGACAAGTGTCATATTTTTAATATTTGGCAAATGATTAAGATTTTTGTCTTGTTGTATTTGCAAATAAAAGATCATCTTCAGCGTTTTGACTCTGTCTGAGCAAATGTAATCTAATCTTTAGATAACTCGTGACAGTGACATCATTTCTTATCTGTAACAACTATTTGAATGGTCCGAGGTTTATCTGATTGTCAGTTATACAGCCTCCACTTGTCCCCATCAGTTAAAATTCTACATTCGCAGCAAATAGTCGATTCCAAATAGCCATTTTTCGTACTCGTTCGTTTCAGTTCAGAACAATTATGGAATCAGTGCAGCAGAATCACAATCCCGCTTTCATTGGTGATGATGGACGCAGCACAGCCAGCACTGTGGTTATGTCGGTAAGTGGTGAACGCTTTAAATACAATGCCACGAACTGAAATCTATTAGCCAACTAATCATCGTTTTTGTTAGCCAAACCATGGATCCCGTTCACCTGCCACAGACGATGCTGACCGGGAGGCTGGCAAATTACCTCCCGAACGAACTGAACGTGCCACGTGGGGCAATGGTCTTGAGTTTCTAATGTCCTGTATAGCCATGTCTGTGGGTCTCGGCAATGTGTGGCGATTCCCATTCACAGCCCTTGATAATGACGGTGGTGCTTTTTAATACCATATCTTGTTGTGCTGTTTGTCATCGGTAAACCGATTTACTATCTGGAAATGGTAATTGGCCAGTTTTCCAGTCGTGGTTCTGTAAAAGTTTTCGATTTGTGTCCGGCCATGAAGGGTAAGCATCGAATTTTAAATGCTCTTGAAAATAAAGTTACGGCAAACAAATTGAAAAACGAGAATGGCTTGAATTTAAAATATAAGTGCAAATAAAATCAAATATTAAATTCAGTGTGAGAAAAAGAGACTTCAAGTCTAAAAGACAGATTCAGCAACCATTATCGTTTTGATGGGCACCTAATTTGAATTGGCCCTGCCTTTCTTTCTCGAGCATAAAATTATTAATTCAAGTCCGAACTTATAATTTTCATCAACTTCATCATCATCGTCGTCATTATCATTGTTGCACTTTTTGGCTATCAAACGCATTAATATAAACTGGATTGCTCTAGGTGTTGGAATTGGTCAGGTCATATCGATATCTTTGGTTACCACCTACTATGTGGCCATAATGGGTATAACCTTACGTTATTTGTATGACTCGTTTCGGGCACCGTTGCCCTGGTCCGAATGTCAACCGGATTGGCAGCCCTATTGTGTTGCCTCCAGTTTGGGTAACACGGTCAAATTGGTCAGCCCAATGACTATGGACCAGCAGCACCTAAGGGAGATGGGGCAAAATGAAAAGCAGCAGCAGCCTTTTTCATCGGCCGAGTTGTATTTCCTGTAAGTGGTTTTGATTCTTGTTGTTGTTGTTGTTGTTAATAGTGTTGGTGCTAGTATGCGTTTTGTTTTGTGGGTGTGCGTGTGTGTGTCTGCGTGCATGTAGTTGTGGGTAATCTTATCGCGGTTGAAAGCGGTCGCAATCACCGCCCGACTCAAGTTTATGGTCTATGCCAAAACACTGAAACGTTCAACATTCGCTTTATTGGCTTGCGAGGCTAATTAAATGAGAGTATCCCTCCCCACAAGATACGTCCCCTTCCCATCCTCAAGCCAATTCCCTCTTTAGAGCACCATGTCTCACGAAACAGGCAGACTAAATTGGCATCAATTGGCCTCAAAGAGTCACACAGTCATGGGAATGTTGCAATAGATCGATGTGATTGCAACAGCCAATTTTGCCGACACTTTGTATGGGTAATTTAAGACTGAATAACATTGAATAACATTCAATTATTCAAATGTCTGTGATTGAATTATAATCTATCTAATAATGAATTTTGAAGAGACTTTTATGCTGAATTTAATGTTTAAGTCGAATGAAACCTTTAATCCAGCATTTATCAAATATTTATATTGACCATTGTCTTAATATGGAGTAGTTACTAATTGAAAAAATTATCTAATGGCATTAACTTTTTAACTCTATTCATAACATTCGCATTCGCACAACTCCTTTTCGCATTTTCATCAGATAGATATTTGAATTAGTATTTCAAGACAAACGAATCATTATTTTACTTTCATTGCCTTCTTTCTTAACCTTCCCCCACCCTTTTTGACCATATCAACTCAAAAAACAAGGTGTTGGAGCCGGTCAGGCGTTCCAGGTGTTTATGCTCAGCACTTACTATGCCGCCCTGGTAGCAATAATTGGTCGATATTTTTATGAATCATTTCGCAATCCATTGCCATGGGCCACCTGCCGCGACGAATGGCCGGGCAATTGCCTTGACTCAGCCCCAAAGATGAATCCGATGCGATGCGTTCGGTGCAGCAACTAAATTTCAACCTAAGCGAAAAAAGCGACAGGGTGATCTCCAGCTCGGAGTGGTTTTTCGTGTAAGTGCTAAGCGCATGGAATGCATGTTGTAGTTAGTTGGGAGGAGTTCTCTATTTTTTTTTTCCTGGTGGCGGAATTTCGTTTATGTCAAAGAATAATTTGCATGTGACTTTCCCTTTTCCAACACACAATTTTCCAGCAAGGAGGTTCTACATGAAAAGGATAATATTAACGATGGCATCGGTTTGCCCAATTGGGAGTTGGTCATTGGTCTGTTCGTGTCGTGGCTTTGCGTCTTTCTCATCATACGTCAGGGTGTTAAAAGCTCTGGCAAAGCCTCCTATTTCCTGGCCCTGTTTCACTATGTCATAATGGGCGTACTTTTGGTACGTGCTGTTACCCTGCCTGGCTCTCTGGATGGCATTTACTATTTCATCAAACCAAATTGGAGTAAAATCTTGGATCCAAAGGTCAACAGCAATGTTTCTAGTCTCTGTCCGTTTGTTTTGGCAACATCATTATGTACTACCTCATTGCTGGCTGGCTTCACAATATTTGGCATCTTGGGGCACTTGGCTCATGAAATTGGCACCGATGATATTGGAAGTGTTGTCAAGGGCGGTGCCGGTTTGGCCTTCATCTCATATCCCGATGCCATAGCCAAGTTCAAGAATTTGCCGCAAATGTTCTCAGTGCTGTTCTTTTTGATGCTGTTTGTCTTGGGCAAACAATTTCCCAATTTCAAGCAATGGCAATGCACCCTGCTTATAGCAGTTATTAGTTTTCTCATTGGATTAATGTACATAACTCCGGTAAGAGAAAAAATTCAATTAAACAAGAATAATCCTCCTTCTAAACCTCCTCCGTTACATTTGTGATTTTGCAGGGCGGACAGTATATGTTGACTTTGGTGGATTTCTTTGGTGCCTCCATGATTGCTCTGGTTCTGGGCATAGCCGAGCTGTATACTGTTGGCTGGATCTATGGCACAGATCGTCTATGCAAGGATATTGAATGCATGCTGAATCGCAAAGTTGGTCTCTATTGGCGTCTCTGCTGGGGTATATTCACTCCTCTCATTATGACCATAATTTTGATATATTTCTATTCCACATATGAACCACTCACCTACAATGACCAAATCTTTCCCAGTTGGGCAAGTGGTAAGACCAAAACTTAATAATAACTCTCCAAAATTAATAAACTAATCAAATGTTTTCCATTTAGACATTGGATGGACTATTACTGCCTTTGGAATACTTCAGCTGCCCATTTGGATGGTTGTGGCCATTATACGAGAACCTGGTAGAACTTGGCTCGACAAAATACGTGGAGCTTTCACACCAAAAAAGCATTGGGGTCCTACAGATCCTTTACTTCTGGAGCAGTATCACAAAGAAATTAAACATGAACTAAAACCAAAACGTGGCAAAGGCTTTTGGCCAGCCATTAAGCAAAATATCTTTGGCTGAAAAAAAAAACACGCACAACAGTGTTTGAACTCATATCAACTTCATGTGTAAATAATAGTTATATAGGTTTTAAGTTGGCGAGATTTGCCAGATAATTTACCATTAGGTCTGTCAATAAATTTAAAAAACCAAAATGCTGGTTGTAATGAAAAAATTGTAAGAACAACTTTAAACTTAATACTTTATAATTATTTGGTTTTGAATGTTATATTATATTTGATAACTTGTCAAGTTTTTTTCTGAAATGTGGAAAACTCTATTCCAAAATGTAAAGGCTGACTTTTTGTTTTAAAATTTCTAACATTAAATAGTTCAATCGGGTCACATTCGTATGTTGAATTGGATCGATTAATTAATATAATTTACTTCGATTTATTTTTTGATCATTTATTAAGAAACATTTGTTAAAAAATTTAGATCTCGTTTTTCTGCAAGATGAGATTTTTTTTGGTTTTCAATTCGTTTTTTGAAAATGTAGAACTTTGGGACCCTAAAAGTGCTTGGCCTATAACATTTGTTAACCCTGCTACATGGCATTTTGCGGAACTGACTGTATCGGATAGTTTGGATCAGCAACTCGCAAAAAAAAAAAATTACAGAAGTTACGAATTTTGCATAGATTTTTCTTTCCAAACTTTCACACTACGTTTCTTTGTTCAGTTTGAAAGTTCACAACAACAAAAACAATACCCCTCAAAAAAACTTAATTATGTAGTATTTACGAGATGAAATAAACCTCCTGTTGCCTTTCATGATAATTACGGGACCGAGCAACAACAAACAACGAACAGAACAGAAGTAACAACAGCAACAACAAAATGTCACCCAGCAGCAACAACAAATAACCGCAACTACTTAGCAACATTATACACTTCCGTACCAGCATCAGGATCCCAAAAATAAAAAAAAAAACAAAAACCAAAAACAACAAAAATAAAAATACAAAGAAAAAACCAAAATCAACAGAAATATAAGAATAAAAGTAGGGGAAACCAACCCAAAACGTAATTATTGTTGCAGTAAATGCCCCACACCCACTTGCAATTACTGACCAGGCTTTTTAATTTCTTTATAAAAAAGTCAGATAGAGAAAGAGAGAGAGAGAGAGAGCAAACATTGGGCAGTCGCCTGTGTGAAGAAGAGATAGAGGCATATGACAACGTGCCGCGAAAATTAATCCATTTGCTGTGACAATGACTTTTATGCGGTTTCCAGCAACGGCGACCGCCATCCGGAATCGCCTGGCCCGGCCACAGACAGTCGCACAGTCGGTTGCCAGGTGTCGGTCCGTCGTAAACAGACAGAGTCCGGCAAAGTCAAGCCGCAGGCCAAATACGGGCGTTTTTTTTTCTGGGGCGAGCTATAGAGGAAAGCAACAGCAAATACAACAAAAGAACTGACTGGTCCGCGACATGTAAATATTTGGCGACATTTATAAAAAACACAAGTAACAAAAAAAAAATGAATGTTCACGGATCCTGAATCGGAACCCCAGTTGCAAGCCTTATCAAAGCAATTATCTTTAAGATGCTTGGGCAGAGGGCGGCATCTATTTCGGCTTTGTTTGATTTGGAGCCAATGTAAGGGAGACAAAGTACATAACATTTCTCTTGATTTTCTTTTTTTGTCCTTTTAGCTTAACGAAATGCCGAAAATTTTCAAATGTTGCGGTCAATTTGTGTGGTGAGAAAACAGACAAAACAAAACAATTAACGAATACAAAAAAATGTTTGTGGAAATGGGCAGCAGTCATGCCGACGGATGACAGTCCTGGGAATAGTAGATAAAGTAGCGATTAGGTGGAAACTGTGATGACTTAATCAAGGTAATGCCAATTTTTAAGTGCCAAAGTTTATATACTCTACCAACTTCCCAAGTAATGTTTAGACTAATAATGACAACATTGTGAGGTATTTAGCAAAGTGTTTACTCATTCAAGCAATGTCATTTGTAGAGTAGAAAATATGGAATTATCCGAGGGGGATGTTCTATGCCATATATGTGGTAATGTAACAAAAAGCAAGATGCGGTCGTTTGTATTTAACCATAAGTGAAAAGTTATCAATAATATCGTTGAGGTCGAGTAAGAAGAATAGATCAATTAAGTAATTCATATATTAAATAGCAATTGTATACTCAAGTCATTAACGATATTCAATAGTACTATTTTAGACTATTAAGTGAAACGGCCAGTCCTACATACATATATTATCGTTGCTAACTGTCCTTAGCCTTAAGAGAGTTAAGGCAAAACGAGATCAGTTATGACAATTTATTAAATTATAAGTTACCTTAAGGACTGAAAGAAAGCTTAGACAAAGTTTCAGTAAAGTCTTTAGTATTCATAATTTTTTATTATACCATACACCCATAGGGTGAAATGGTATATTAAAGTCGCCAAAATGTATGTAACAGGCAGTCCGACCGTCTGTCCGTCTGTCCGTCTGTCCGTCCGTATGAACGCCTAGTTCTCGGAGACTATAAGAGATAGAGCCACCAAATTTGAAATGTAGGCTCTTATACCCTTGCAGAGGGTATTATAAAATTGGTCAGATGTTTGTAACGCACAGAAGGAGACGTTTCCGACCCCATAAAGTATATATATTCTTGATCAGCTTGAGAAGCTGAGTCGATATAGCCATGTCCGTCTGTCCGTCTGTCCGTCCGTCTGTGCGTATGCGTTTTACTCAGCCATCTTAAGAGATATCGGGTTGAAATTTTTTTTGGAGACTCTTTATTACCTGTGTGAGATAAAGTATGAAAATCATCGGGATCGGACTACTATATCATATATTGTTCAATAATCATTAAATGTGTTTTGAATTCAGTAGTTTGAAAAATATTTGAGCATATTCATAATACGACAACTAATGCTGTTGATGTATGAAATTTCACTTTTCTTATCGAATTAAATATAATAAAGAACTGCAAGGGTATATAAACTTCGGCAAGGCCGAAGTTAACTTCCATAGCTCGTTATTTTTGGTAAAGGGAGTCCTAGTGGATTGTGATGCGGGGTGGAGAAGGCAGTCTTGTTGAATACGCGGCGAGTTCTGTGCAAAGAAAAAGTAGCGCACTCATGCGATGAGCCGCAAATATGTGCGATGGGCAAAGAGTTTTAGAGTTTACAGTTTACAGTTGCCGTGCCAGATTGGGAGTAGAAGATTGGACCAGCAATGTGCCTCACATTTCTTTTTGCCACTAACTGGGCCAGTTCTTTTCATATGGCGAAAATTTCTATGTAATTTTCTGTTGGCTGTTGCCTGTTTGGTGCTTAGCTCAGCTGACAGGTGGTGCCACAATGCAGGTGCAAATCCATATGAGTGTGCGGATGTATGTGTATGTGTCTGTGAGTTTGTTTTGTGGCTGGCAGATGTTGCATCTAACATGTGAAGCATTACCAACTAAAGGGAGTCGATGAAAAATAAAGTAATTGAATTTTCATAGTGCCCAGCAAACATAAAACTAA
The DNA here is from genome assembly GCA_018152135.1 of Drosophila paulistorum. NCBI lineage: Eukaryota > Metazoa > Arthropoda > Insecta > Diptera > Drosophilidae > Drosophila > Drosophila paulistorum. Next base: position 975,995 of record JAECXG010000159.1, read on the forward strand.
CGTTGTGCATTCAATTTTTGTAGAGAATTCAGTGCGTTGATTGTCTTTGTACAAGCGCCAAAAGGCTGAAATCTAAACACACGTTAGGAAATTAGATTTTCTGCAGATGTGGCTGGCACTCTAAAGCATTGGTTTATATAGGTTCAAATTGATATAGACTTTGGTATTCAAATTCCAATTATTCAGTCAGAGTGAATAGGGATTCCCGGAGAGAAGGAAAATAACCCAGTCTTCATTCGTTGAATTCAAAATATGAACTGATTTTATTTACAAAAGTACGGAGTTTATATAGGATTATCTTAGGCTCTAGTAGGTAACAATTGTTCTTAGAATATCTTATTTTAGACTCACACCCACGTATTCGGGGGTTGAAAAATTGGGCACATCGTCGGCCACTTGACATCCTGTCGTTGTGATCTTTTGGGTTAGTTTAGAATTACAAGTGTTTTTCCCACACCGCGTGTGGCAGATTGTATTTCTAGTCATATGCTAGGTTAGTTGTTTGGTACAAAGGTACAGTTGTATTGTATTTTCTTTAGTGCATCTGATTTGGTGAAGCCAGTTCAGATGAACACGATGTTTATTCTTAAACATTCTGCAAAGGGCCACCAAATGCGGCGTTTCGGACTTTATTTTTATAGTTAGTTGTCTTATAAAAATTATTATTAATATTATCATTAGTAAGATAACTATTGTTAAAGAAGCATGACCAGTTACATGATGGACGTTAAACCTAGTCAATCTGATGTTCCTTTGCCATTGTCACTGACTTCCTATTCTTACCAATTCTCCCGTATGTATTACTGAGTTGGCTTCTACTGGTTTTTATAATATTTGGCATATTACCTAATGATTTCTGTTTCGGGATATCTACCCATTCCTGATGTGTATTACTGTGCTGACTTCTAGCCTTTTTATAAGCTGGAGAATTTAAAAAAGAACTATCTTTCCTTTTTGAATTGTACCAATGTGATCTTCGCTCCACCATTTTTAAATATCTCTGACTGCTAAAACTTGAGTGGTTATTCTGGCTATCATTAAATGTTATCCTTTTATAAATATTTTGCCATATCTGCCTTTTTGGTACTATAGTTTCGGACAATTTGTTACCGGAATCTTTTTTGATATTATTTTTTAGATAATCATTATCTAATTGACCCATTGCTCTCTGAATGTTCTCATTTTGTATTGGCTCTGGGATATATACTTTTTGTTCCCCAATTTTCACTTTACCTCCAATGTGAGGTCCTGCCGGGGGCCATAAATTTATTTTTTGAGTTTTGCTGTTGCATTTCTTTGGGATTGTGTCGTTTTTACTTTGAAATTTACCTTTCCTCTCCCAACGTTGTTCAAAACCTGTGACATCTATTGTTGTTGCCACTACAGATTTATTCTGATTTGATTTGGTGCATCCCGAGACGATCCAACCAAATTGAGTATTTTGGCCTAGCAGGCCATCAATCTTTGTAATTCCCCTTTTTAAGATTTGGGTATATACGTTTACCCCCATTATTATATCAACCCTACCAGGTTTATTGAAGCTAGGATCAGCTAGCACGTAAGTTTGCCATTTTGACATATCCACGTTTGCAATTTTTAATGGAAGAGCTTTCATTAACTTTGGCAACACAATTGCCTCAACCTTTAGATGTCCTTTCCAAGGATTTCTCGTCTTTACATCTATTTTTACCTTATATTTTGATTTATTAGATTTTATTGAGGACACGCCACTTATTTCTGTATACTGTTTAATTTTAGGTAGTTTTAATATTTGAGCGGCCTCTTCAGACAAAATGGTGCTCTGTGAACCACAATCAATAAGGGCTCTTAGAGTCTTATATCCTCCATTTATATTTTTGACTTGTATTAGAGCTGTGGCCAACAGTTTTTGTTGTTCCGTAACACAAGTATTTACCTTCGCCTGTTTTTCCCCAATATGAAGCATGGTATGGTGCCCCTTGCTGCACATTGAGCAGACTATTTCATTAGTGCATCTCTTGTTGCTTGAATGCTTCAAGCATCGTATACACAATTGCACTTTTTTGGCTATTTCCACCCTTTCATTAGGTGTTAGCGCTTTAAACTTATAGCACATCGGGACGCTATGCCAGGGACCTTTGCAGATCGGACAACTATCTTTAAACACCGCCACCGACGTTTTTTGTACCGGTTTTTTCTCTTCTTTTTTTATGGCACTTAGTGAGCAATATCTTTGCTCCAAGTATTCCATGACATCAGATAGAATTTGAATTTGCCTTGTTTTTCTAATTTGACTCTCATATAATTGTAGAGTCTCCCTGTCAAATTTCCGAAGTATGAGTTGAGCGACTATTACGTCAACTTCATCGGACAAATTTGCTTTAATTTTAATTAAGTGTATTGACTCATTAATTATGTCAATCACTCCTTTTATGCTTTTTGCGGATTCATTGTTGATCATCGGTAAATCAACGATCCGACTTAATTGTTCGGAAAATACCCTCCGATTATTTTCATACCGCTTGGTTAACAGTTCCCAAGCGGCACTATAGTTATCAGCTGAACCTGACAATAGATGAGCTACCATGCTCCTCGCTTCCCCCTTTAAAGCGGATTTTAAATAATTAAACTTAAGAGCAAGACTTAAATCCTCTCTTTTTTCAATAAGTTCCGCAAATAATTCCACAAACAGGTCCCATTCTCTAGGTTCTCCAGAAAACGTGGGTACCTGTATTTTCGGCAATACCGGTAGTTCGCCTCTCACGGTTACATTCTCAATCTTACTTTCCTTCTTGTTTATTTTCATTTCTAACACTGATACAGAATTCCGAACATCGAATTCTAACTCCTCCATAGTATTTTTAAATTTTGCATCTTTCAACGCAGCCTGGCACGCCTGTACTTTCTCCCATAAATAATTGATCTTATTAATATATATTATGCATGCCTCATTGCCTGTTGAATTATCTATAGTGCGTAAATCTTTGGTTACCCTATCCAAATATTCCTGGAGCTGTCGAACTTTATCCATAAATATCTCCTGACTACCACTAGCGTTTTCATTACTGGAGGTCGCATTCCCTCGCGACTCTCCTTTGCTATCCTCAAACATTTCAGACATATCTGCTTCTGCTTCGACTAACACTGACTTACTAGTGCCTGGTTTTTCTGACTCTCCTGTAGCTATTATTTTGGCAACTATCTTTAAAACTTCTTCATGTACTTTATCTCTGTAGTACTGATGATCGAAAACCCCCTGCTGGAGCAATTTCTCATGGTTAGGCATCCATCGGCTACTAATCACTTTTACTTCCTCAATCTCCTTGTTAGTAATGTTTCTGGGATTTAGTGCTTCCAACTGCCTTAACCTGGTATGCAACTCTACCTGCTTCTCTAACAATTTCCCAGTCTTATTAGTGAACATTTTATCTTGTGCGAATATTAGGATATCGATATAAATATATAATAATAAAAATAGATAGATGTACTTATAACTATCTTAATTTGTATCTTATCTGATGATCCTGTTGACACCGTTCGCCACTGTTGTCCGCCAAGTAGGATTGCCAAGTAGGTTTTGCCGATATTCTGCTGCTGCTTGTCTGCCAATGGGTTGGATTTGCCGTTTCTTTATATTTGCCTCGCCTCCAGTCGCCTCTTCTTTGCAACTGTCTTGTTGTTCTGCTGCTATTTCTAGTTGCCCACTTGCAACTGTATAATATACAGTGTATATAGTGTGTATGTACACTAGTAAATTCTTTTTTTTTTTACTTTCGATATTAGGGCTTCGAATACGCCGCACACAAAAACTCCCGCCGCCGAAATTACTACAGTTGCTCCACTAGCCAAACTGACTTTAAAATCGGACGCACGCACTTTTTATTTATTAAGCAAAATTTTGCCTTTTGTATTATACTCTGTCTCTTACCACTGGTGGGGAAAACAAGAGTTAATTTATTTTGCTACCTATAGCTGATCTTAGCATTTACACTTGCATAAGAATTCAGACTTTAAGGAGCTGATTCACTCTCTGAGTCTCTTACCACTGGTGGGGGAAAACTGCAGAGTTCCTTTTTTCGAAGGACCAAAAATGAATCCGGTTCGAAGGACCAAAATGAATCCGGCTCGAAGGACCAAAAATGAATAGGGATTTAGAACCACAACTAAAAAACCCAATCTTCATTCGTTGAATTCAAAATATGAACTGATTTTATTTACAAAAGTACGGAGTTTATATAGGATTATCTTAGGCTCTAGTAGGTAACAATTGTTCTTAGAATATCTTATTTTAGACTCACACCCACGTATTCGGGGGTTGAAAAATTGGGCACATCGTCGGCCACTTGACATCCTGTCGTTGTGATCTTTTGGGTTAGTTTAGAATTACAAGTGTTTTTCCCACACCGCGTGTGGCAGATTGTATTTCTAGTCATATGCTAGGTTAGTTGTTTGGTACAAAGGTACAGTTGTATTGTATTTTCTTTAGTGCATCTGATTTGGTGAAGCCAGTTCAGATGAACACGATGTTTATTCTTAAACACAGAGATAGATAGTAAAATGGAGTGGTACAAAAATACATACACTCCAATTACCTCTGACTGTATTAGCGAATAAGAAAAAATAAAACCTTCGGGAAGTTTGTAAGATTTAAAATAAATAAGGGAATAAACAAATATAAAATAAAATAAGGCACGTTCGAGTCTCACAAATGATTTAATGTTTTTTTGTAAGAAGAATTTCAAGATAATGAAGACAGGGAAAGAATCTTAAGCCCTTTTAAACTATTTTCTTCCGTGGACGTACTTAGTTTTTAAATAATTCAGTGTAAAGACAACAGCTCATAAAATTTATTCATCTAACTTACTTACTGAAACCTAATACAAACGGGCTAAATTGTTATATACATATATTCACTACAATAATGACAGAAATCTTGTAAAATAGCTTACATTTTTCTGCTTTATGTAAAGATGTAAGCCCACAATTTAATCAATTCAATTTACATCAACCAGCGTAATGTACTAAATTTTCGCTGTTGGTTTATTCAAAAAAGTGAAAAGATCGTTGACGAAAAAATTTATACCTGTGGACCGGACCAACATTTATGCAGTTTTATTGCGCAATGCGGCGTAATGAAGTGACTTTATATACTATAAAGGATATCCTTTATTATACCCTTGCAGAGGGTATTATAAAATTGATCAGATGTTTGTAACGCACAGAAGGAGACGTTTCCGACCCCATAAAGTATATATATTCTTGATCAGCTTGAGAAGCTGAGTCGATATAGCCATGTCCGTCTGTCCGTCTGTCCGTCTGTCCGTCCGTCTGTGCGTATGCGTTTTACTCAGCCATCTTAAGAGATATCGGGTTGAAATTTTTTTTGGAGACTCTTTATTACCTGTGTGAGATAAAGTATGAAAATCATCGGGATCGGACTACTATATCATATATTGTTAAATAATCATTAAATGTGTTTTGAATTCAGTAGTTTGAAAAATATTTGATGCATATGTTTTATATACAACAATCGAAATAAATTAACGCTCTTTCATATTTCCTATTTGGGTTTTCAGCTAGTAGAAATAGTTTAAATAATTTTTGAAAACCAATGGTATTCTATAGAAATCTTTCAATACTAGCTTTTTTTTTTACAAAATTCTATACTAGAAAATTTGAAGCAAAAAACGAGGGAATAGGTGTCTTTTCCAAGGTCATTAGGACTATAGCTCCTAAGTTTTCGAAGGCAACACAAGCAGACCGTAATTTAACTACTTTAATACTTAATATTTTATAATTTTATAATTATTTTAAGATTTTTAAATTTACAATGGCTCAGTAGCTTGAGAAATTATTGAAAGTCGTTAATTTCTTGGAACTGAATTAATATATTTTTCACCCTTAAACCCACTGGAAGATTTACCTAAAATACGTATGTGCAAGTGAATTTTGTTTATCAATTGATTCAAAATAATGAAATATTTTGAGTTTGGTTAACAATTGTACTTGTAATTACTTAAAATTTACAAACCATTACATACATTACAAGCAGCAATAAGTTTTTTGGGGGGAAACAAAGAAAACACAGGACTACAATTTTGGGATGGATACAGAGCTAGGCATGGTACTGGATATCTTATTTACTGGTGCCGTGGGTTGTTCGTCACCTTGCAGGCCTGTAAAAATGGAGATATAATTAAATGCTTTCACATATGTAATTGTGTTTGCTTCTTGCCATTCGACGATACCGATCCTTCTTCTCTTTCGACATTTGGCACCAGGCACGAGCGGCCTTTTGGACTAAATCCTGTGGCTTTAGACCACAATTCTTCCTGCGGAACGATCGAACGAAATTCGGATAGCCATTATTCATTAGGGGACCAGGTTTGGAGCACTTGGTACCCCCCTATGCGCATGGGTTTCGTCGTATGGGGCGACAGGTCATGCGCTTCTTGGGACAAGCTGGTTTACGTTTCTTGGGGCAAGCCGGGCGTTTCTTAACGCATAAGCGCTTCTTCTTCTTCATGGGGCAAGCAGGTTTACGTAAGCAACCAAGTGGCTTAGGTTTCTTGGGGCAAGCCGGGCGTTTCTTAACGCATAAGCGCTTCTTCTTCTTCATGGGGCAAGCAGCTTTACGTGGGCAACCAAGTGCCTTAGGTTTCTTGGGGCAAGCCGGGCGTTTCTTAACGCATAAGCGCTTCTTCTTCTTCATGGGGCAAGCAGGTTTACGTGGGCAACCAAGTGGCTTAGGTTTCTTGGGACAACATGACATTTTCTTCTTTTTTTTTGGGACAACACATGTAGACGTTATCTTGGGGAGCAGCAATTTCTGCGCTTCGGCTTAAAACTGTAATGTCATACTTGACTTTTTCGCTAGAACTCATTGATTTCCATTTGGTTAATGCACGACGAATGGTTGTACTAAGATCGAGCTGGCTATTTTGTGTACGGAATTCCCGAAGAAAGTTCATAAACGCTTTACTGCTGACACGAGAGGGTTCGTGCAAGCGCAAAATTCCTATGGTGTCAGATGAATCGGGCATTTTGTCTGAAATGAGAAATGCAATTATATTAGATGTATGAATAGAGAGACAGCTGAAGTATAACAACTTATTGAGATTACAGAAATCTCAAATGTATTTCTAATCGACAAATGCGATTAGTTAAGCCTTTAGCCACGGCAAGTTTAGTTTAAATTTCAATTGTTTCACTAAAGGTTTTCCGTTTCTCTCAATGGGGAGAGTTAGAGCTCTATGCCAGAGTTTTTGTAGCAGAAAAAATTTCAAATAAAGTTTCATTTAAGTAAAAGCCCCTGCCAGGATTGGGCATGTTGGTTGGCATTGTTTAAAAATTTAAATCTCTGACCAAAATCTACTCATTTGTCTGCACCGCAACGCGACATAAAAAAAATAAAACGAACAAAAACTGTGTATAAGCCCAAGAAAAAGGCAAAGATGAACACATATCAAAATCTGTATTAGTTAGAGCTGGCAATTTGAACGATAAAATAAATACGTTTTTAGGGAATAAAAACAAATAAAAATTATAAGTAAATGTAATTAAACTAGTAAATAATTTTTTTTTTGCAGTTTGCAATTTATGGTCATATTCAAAAACTTTAATCATTTTTTTGAACATAAACAAACCAAATTTAAGTATTCAAAATTTATATCATTTATTTTTAATCAAATTTTTATAATTTGATGCTTTGCTGTCAATTAATCTTAAAAAACTCTGCATCAAGATCTGAAACTGGTTACATTAACGGAATAATTTGTTTTCTTGTCCTTTATAAACCATTTTAGTCTTAAACAAAAATTTATTTAAGTCGTTAGTAGCTAAAGCGTTTTGTTATTTCAAAACTTTATGTCATTCACTAATATAAAGAGTATATCAACTTTTCCATCTCTAGCATTCATTTTATGTTTTTGTTTCCCAACTTCCGCTGGTCTAGCCGTTAAAAGACATTTGCAGCTAAAAGCAAAACCAGCATGGCATCAACCCAACCAAACCAAGCCAAAAACGAAAAGAAATGGTTACTATATTTTTTCTTTTTATTTTTGGTAAAGGGAGTCATAGTGGATTGTGATGCGGGGTGGAGAAGGCAGTCTTGTTGAATACGCGGCGAGTTCTGTGCAAAGAAAAAGTAGCGCACTCATGCGATGAGCCGCAAATGTGTGCGATGGGCAAAGAGTTTTAGAGTTTACAGTTTACAGTTGCCGTGCCAGATTGGGAGTAGAAGATTGGACCAGCAATGTGCCTCACATTTCTTTTTGCCACTAACTGGGCCAGTTCTTTTCATATGGCGAAAATTTCTATGTAATTTTCTGTTGGCTGTTGCCTGTTTGGTGCTTAGCTCAGCTGACAGGTGGTGCCACAATGCAGGTGCAAATCCATATGAGTGTGCGGATGTATGTGTATGTGTCTGTGAGTTTGTTTTGTGGCTGGCAGATGTTGCATCTAACATGTGAAGCATTACCAACTAAAGGGAGTCGATGAAAAATAAAGTAATTGAATTTTCATAGTGCCCAGCAAACATAAAACTAACGTTGTGCATTCAATTTTTGTAGAGAATTCAGTGCGTTGATTGTCTTTGTACAAGCGCCAAAAGGCTGAAATCTACGGTCCGATGGACAGATGTAGAGGCAACGAAAAAGTGTGCTAAACACACGTTAGGAAATTAGATTTTCTGCAGATGTGGCTGGCACTCTAAAGCATTGGTTTATATAGGTTCAAATTGATATAGACTTTGGTATTCAAATTCCAATTATTCAGTCAGAGATAGATAGTAAAATGGAGTGGTACAAAAATACATACAGGACACTCCAATTACCTCTGACTGTATTAGCGAATAAGAAAAAATAAAACCTTCGGGAAGTTTGTAAGATTTAAAATAATTAAGGGAATAAACAAATATAAAATAAAATAAGGCACGTTCGAGTCTCACAAATGATTTAATGTTTTTTGTAAGTAGAATTTCAAGATAATGAAGACAGGGAAAGAATCTTAAGCCCTTTTAAACTATTTTCTTCCGTGGACGTACTTAGTTTTTAAGTAATTCAGTGTAAAGACAACAGCTCATAAAATTTATTCATCTAACTTACTTACTGAAACCTAATACAAACGGGCTAAATTGTTATATACATATATTCACTACAATAATGACAGAAATCTTGTAAAATAGCTTACATTTTTCTGCTTTATGTAAAGATGTAAGCCCACAATTTAATCAATTCAATTTACATCAACCAGCGTAATGTACTAAATTTTTCGCTGTTGGTTTATTCAAAAAAGTGAAAAGATCGTTGACGAAAAAATTTATACCTGTGGACCGGACCAACATTTATGCAGTTTTATTGCGCAATGCGGCGTAATGAAGTGACTTTATATACTATAAAGGATATCCTTTATTTTTATTATTATGCAACTCTTTTAATTACAATTAACACACATTGTCGCCCCAAAAAGTATGCTTTAAAAGGCACTTTTGCTGGTTAGTCTCTTATAGCCATTGACATTTTTGACAGCGAAAAGGCCAACAGTATTAAGCGGCAAGCCGACAAGTGACAGAAGGGGCAATAGCTCGCCTGCTAATGTTAAAATTTGTAAAACAGTTAAAAAATCTTCAATCTTTGAATATTTTTCTTAACCTTTGAATTCATCTTACATTAATTCTATCTAGAGTTAACCTTGGTACATATAAGGCTACTAACAATAAAAAGAAAACATTTTTTTAAAATTTATTCCCTGCTTATAATAAATACAGGATTTATTTATTCGATAATCTTTCTTTTTGGGTTTTGTAACCGACTTTCAAATAATTTGAAATTTAATTTGAACATAATTCTCAACTTGCAATTTTCTGGATTTTCTACTAAAAATTTGTACAATTGAGATAGGCGCCTATTCTGGATTATTTATATCAATTTAAGAGAATTCGAAATTTTTTGCAAGCCATTGCCAGCCATTGACCTGACCAGAACACCCCTTATGAAAGTAAACAGTCTCAAGTGCGTTTGTATTGGTGTTTATGCATTTTTATTACGAAGAACAAAATTAAAATGGAAAGAAAATCGAACATGAGAAGGAAATTTCTGTGCGCTTCTTTGGTTTATCGCAGAGGTCGAAAGCTAATGTGATTTTCAATGCATAAAACTAAACGATAAATCTATGCATTGGAAAAATTTTTAGGTCGCGGGAGACCACGGTAACATTTTCATTTTCACTTTAAATGCGCTAACGAGCCAGTTCAAAATCGAAGTGCTGCATCAATTTCTGCTTTCCATTAAACGTATTTATATATATTACATATACACATTTACTCGATTGTTTTTGTTGTTGCGGTTCATATAGTTTGCTTCTTGTTCTTATTATTTTAGCAATTAGAATTTTGAAACTGACAAAAGTGCATAAACCAAAAAGTTGTTTTTGCTAACAAACGTTTGCATTTGTTTATGCTAACAGATTTTCAATGGAAATTGCTTGGAAAAAAAAAATAAGTGTCTCTATGCCGCCAGCGAGAAGTGTAGACCAAACAGTTTGGCCAAAAAGCATTCTCCCACACACACACGCATCAGGGACTTGATGGATTTGAAATGGCGGACAAATAATATAAAAAGCGGAGGAAAAAAAATTTGGTAAAATTGCACTCATTTTTTATAGATGGTTTTTATTTTTGCTTTTATCTTGAATTTAAAACAGTTTCACAATCGTTTTTAATGGACATCAAATGTTCTTTCAAAATGCATATGTTTTATATACAACAATCGAAATAAATTAACGCTCTTTCATATTTCCTATTTGGGTTTTCAGCTAGTAGAAATAGTTTAAATAATTTTTGAAAACCAATGGTATTCTATAGAAATCTTTCAATACTAGCTTTTTTTTTACAAAATTCTATACTAGAAAATTTGAAGCAAAAAACGAGGGAATAGGTGTCTTTTCCAAGGTCATTAGGACTATAGCTCCTAAGTTTTCGAAGGCAACACAAGCAGACCGTAATTTAACTACTTTAATACTTAATATTTTATAATTTTATAATTATTTTAAGATTTTTAAATTTACAATGGCTCAGTAGCTTGAGAAATTATTGAAAGTCGTTAATTTCACCCTTAAACCCACTGGAAGATTTACCTAAAATACGTATGTGCAAGTGAATTTTGTTTATCAATTGATTCAAAATAATGAAATATTTTGAGTTTGGTTAACAATTGTACTTGTAATTACTTAAAATTTACAAACCATTACATACATTACAAGCAGCAATAAGTTTTTTGGGGGGAAACAAAGAAAACACAGGACTACAATTTTGGGATGGATACAGAGCTAGGCATGGTACTGGATATCTTATTTACTGGTACAAACACGGCGTCGCTGGTGCCGTGGGTTGTTCGTCACCTTGCAGGCCTGTAAAAATGGAGATATAATTAAATGCTTTCACATATGTAATTGTGTTTGCTTCTTGCCATTCGACGATACCGATCCTTCTTCTCTTTCGACATTTGGCACCAGGCACGAGCGGTCTTTTGGACTAAATCCTGTGGCTTTAGACCACAATTCTTCCTGCGGAACGATCGAACGAAATTCGGATAGCCATTATTCATTAGGGGACCAGGTTTGGAGCACTTGGTACCCCCCTGTGCGCATGGGTTTCGTCGTATGGGGCGACAGGTCATGCGCTTCTTGGGACAAGCTGGTTTACGTTTCTTGGGGCAAGCCGGGCGTTTCTTAACGCATAAGCGCTTCTTCTTCTTCATGGGGCAAGCAGGTTTACGTAAGCAACCAAGTGGCTTAGGTTTCTTGGGGCAAGCCGGGCGTTTCTTAACGCATAAGCGCTTCTTCTTCTTCATGGGGCAAGCAGCTTTACGTGGGCAACCAAGTGCCTTAGGTTTCTTGGGGCAAGCCGGGCGTTTCTTAACGCATAAGCGCTTCTTCTTCTTCATGGGGCAAGCAGGTTTACGTGGGCAACCAAGTGGCTTAGGTTTCTTGGGACAACATGACATTTTCTTCTTTTTTTTTGGGACAACACATGTAGACGTTATCTTGGGGAGCAGCAATTTCTGCGCTTCGGCTTAAAACTGTAATGTCATACTTGACTTTTTCGCTAGAACTCATTGATTTCCATTTGGTTAATGCACGACGAATGGTTGTACTAAGATCGAGCTGGCTATTTTGTGTACGGAATTCCCGAAGAAAGTTCATAAACGCTTTACTGCTGACACGAGAGGGTTCGTGCAAGCGCAAAATTCCTATGGTGTCAGATGAATCGGGCATTTTGTCTGAAATGAGAAATGCAATTATATTAGATGTATGAATAGAGAGACAGCTGAAGTATAACAACTTATTGAGATTACAGAAATCTCAAATGTATTTCTAATCGACAAATGCGATTAGTTAAGCCTTTAGCCACGGCAAGTTTAGTTTAAATTTCAATTGTTTCACTAAAGGTTTTCCGTTTCTCTCAATGGGGAGAGTTAGAGCTCTATGCCAGAGTTTTTGTAGCAGAAAAAATTTCAAATAAAGTTTCATTTAAGTAAAAGCCCCTGCCAGGATTGGGCATGTTGGTTGGCATTGTTTAAAAATTTAAATCTCTGACCAAAATCTACTCATTTGTCTGCACCGCAACGCGACATAAAAAAAAATAAAACGAACAAAAACTGTGTATAAGCCCAAGAAAAAGGCAAAGATGAACACATATCAAAATCTGTATTAGTTAGAGCTGGCAATTTGAACGATAAAATTAATACGTTTTTAGGGAATAAAAACAAATAAAAATTATAAGTAAATGTAATTAAACTAGTAAATAATTTTTTTTTGCAGTTTGCAATTTATGGTCATATTCAAAAACTTTAATCATTTTTTTGAACATAAACAAACCAAATTTAAGTATTCAAAATTTATATCATTTATTTTTAATCAAATTTTTATAATTTGATGCTTTGCTATCAATTAATCTTAAAAAACTCTGCATCAAGATCTGAAACTGGTTACATTAACGGAATAATTTGTTTTCTTGTCCTTTATAAACCATTTTAGTCTTAAACAAAAATTTATTTAAGTCGTTAGTAGCTAAAGCGTTTTGTTATTTCAAAACTTTATGTCATTCACTAATATAAAGAGTATATCAACTTTTCCATCTCTAGCATTCATTTTATGTTTTTGTTTCCCAACTTCCGCTGGTCTAGCCGTTAAAACACATTTGCAGCTAAAAGCAAAACCAGCATGGCATCAACCCAACCAAACCAAGCCAAAAACGAAAAGAAATGGTTACTATATTTTTTTATTTTTATTTTTGGTAAAGGGAGTCATAGTGGATTGTGATGCGGGGTGGAGAAGGCAGTCTTGTTGAATACGCGGCGAGTTCTGTGCAAAGAAAAAGTAGCGCACTCATGCGATGAGCCGCAAATGTGTGCGATGGGCAAAGAGTTTTAGAGTTTACAGTTTACAGTTGCCGTGCCAGATTGGGAGTAGAAGATTGGACCAGCAATGTGCCTCACATTTCTTTTTGCCACTAACTGGGCCAGTTCTTTTCATATGGCGAAAATTTCTATGTAATTTTCTGTTGGCTGTTGCCTGTTTGGTGCTTAGCTCAGCTGACAGGTGGTGCCACAATGCAGGTGCAAATCCATATGAGTGTGCGGATGTATGTGTATGTGTCTGTGAGTTTGTTTTGTGGCTGGCAGATGTTGCATCTAACATGTGAAGCATTACCAACTAAAGGGAGTCGATGAAAAATAAAGTAATTGAATTTTCATAGTGCCCAGCAAACATAAAACTAACGTTGTGCATTCAATTTTTGTAGAGAATTCAGTGCGTTGATTGTCTTTGTACAAGCGCCAAAAGGCTGAAATCTACGGTCCGATGGACAGATGTAGAGGCAACGAAAAAAGTGTGCTAAACACACGTTAGGAAATTAGATTTTCTGCAGATGTGACTGGCACTCTAAAGCATTGGTTTATATAGGTTCAAATTGATATAGACTTTGGTATTCAAATTCCAATTATTCAGTCAGAGATAGATAGTAAAATGGAGTGGTACAAAAATACATACAGGACACTCCAATTACCTCTGACTGTATTAGCGAATAAGAAAAAATAAAACCTTCGGGAAGTTTGTAAGATTTAAAATAATTAAGGGAATAAACAAATATAAAATAAAATAAGGCACGTTCGAGTCTCACAAATGATTTAATGTTTTTTTGTAAGTAGAATTTCAAGATAATGAAGACAGGGAAAGAATCTTAAGCCCTTTTAAACTATTTTCTTCCGTGGACGTACTTAGTTTTTAAGTAATTCAGTGTAAAGACAACAGCTCATAAAATTTATTCATCTAACTTACTTACTGAAACCTAATACAAACGGGCTAAATTGTTATATACATATATTCACTACAATAATGACAGAAATCTTGTAAAATAGCTTACATTTTTCTGCTTTATGTAAAGATGTAAGCCCACAATTTAATCAATTCAATTTACATCAACCAGCGTAATGTACTAAATTTTTCGCTGTTGGTTTATTCAAAAAAGTGAAAAGATCGTTGACGAAAAATTTATACCTGTGGACCGGACCAACATTTATGCAGTTTTATTGCGCAATGCGGCGTAATGAAGTGACTTTATATACTATAAAGGATATCCTTTATTTTTATTATTATGCAACTCTTTTAATTACAATTAACACACATTGTCGCCCCAAAAAGTATGCTTTAAAAGGCACTTTTGCTGGTTAGTCTCTTATAGCCATTGACATTTTTGACAGCGAAAAGGCCAACAGTATTAAGCGGCAAGCCGACAAGTGACAGAAGGGGCAATAGCTCGCCTGCTAATGTTAAAATTTGTAAAACAGTTAAAAAATCTTTAATCTTTGAATATTTTTCTTAACCTTTGAATTCATCTTACATTAATTCTATCTAGAGTTAACCTTGGTACATATAAGGCTACTAACAATAAAAAGAAAACATTTTTTAAAATTTATTCCCTGCTTATAATAAATACAGGATTTATTTATTCGATAATCTTTCTTTTTGGGTTTTGTAACCGACTTTCAAATAATTTGAAATTTAATTTGAACATAATTCTCAACTTGCAATTTTCTGGATTTTCTACTAAAAATTTGTACAATTGAGATAGGCGCCTATTCTGGATTATTTATATCAATTTAAGAGAATTCGAAATTTTTTGCAAGCCATTGCCAGCCATTGACCTGACCAGAACACCCCTTATGAAAGTAAACAGTCTCAAGTGCGTTTGTATTGGTGTTTATGCATTTTTATTACGAAGAACAAAATTAAAATGGAAAGAAAATCGAACATGAGAAGGAAATTTCTGTGCGCTTCTTTGGTTTATCGCAGAGGTCGAAAGCTAATGTGATTTTCAATGCATAAAACTAAACGATAAATCTATGCATTGGAAAAATTTTTAGGTCGCGGGAGACCACGGTAACATTTTCATTTTCACTTTAAATGCGCTAACGAGCCAGTTCAAAATCGAAGTGCTGCATCAATTTCTGCTTTCCATTAAACGTATTTATATATATTACATATACACATTTACTCGATTGTTTTTGTTGTTGCGGTTTATATAGTTTGCTTCTTGTTCTTATTATTTTAGCAATTAGAATTTTGAAACTGACAAAAGTGCATAAACCAAAAAGTTGTTTTTGCTAACAAACGTTTGCATTTGTTTATGCTAACAGATTTTCAATGGAAATTGCTTGGAAAAAAAAAATAAGTGTCTCTATGCCGCCAGCGAGAAGTGTAGACCAAACAGTTTGGCCAAAAAGCATTCTCCCACACACACACGCATCAGGGACTTGATGGATTTGAAATGGCGGACAAATAATATAAAAAGCGGAGGAAAAAAATTTGGTAAAATTGCACTCATTTTTTATAGATGGTTTTTATTTTTGCTTTTATCTTGAATTTAAAACAGTTTCACAATCGTTTTTAATGGACATCAAATGTTCTTTCAAAATGCATATGTTTTATATATAACAATCGAAATAAATTAACGCTCTTTCATATTTCCTATTTGGGTTTTCAGCTAGTAGAAATAGTTTAAATAATTTTTGAAAACCAATGGTATTCTATAGAAATCTTTCAATACTAGCTTTTTTTTTACAAAATTCTATACTAGAAAATTTGAAGCAAAAAACGAGGGAATAGGTGTCTTTTCCAAGGTCATTAGGACTATAGCTCCTAAGTTTTCGAAGGCAACACAAGCAGACCGTAATTTAACTACTTTAATACTTAATATTTTATAATTTTATAATTATTTTAAGATTTTTAAATTTACAATGGCTCAGTAGCTTGAGAAATTATTGAAAGTCGTTAATTTCTTGGAACTGAATTAATATATTTTTCACCCTTAAACCCACTGGAAGATTTACCTAAAATACGTATGTGCAAGTGAATTTTGTTTATCAATTGATTCAAAATAATGAAATATTTTGAGTTTGGTTAACAATTGTACTTGTAATTACTTAAAATTTACAAACCATTACATACATTACAAGCAGCAATAAGTTTTTTGGGGGGAAACAAAGAAAACACAGGACTACAATTTTGGGATGGATACAGAGCTAGGCATGGTACTGGATATCTTATTTACTGGTACAAACACGGCGTCGCTGGTGCCGTGGGTTGTTCGTCACCTTGCAGGCCTGTAAAAATGGAGATATAATTAAATGCTTTCACATATGTAATTGTGTTTGCTTCTTGCCATTCGACGATACCGATCCTTCTTCTCTTTCGACATTTGGCACCAGGCACGAGCGGTCTTTTGGACTAAATCCTGTGGCTTTAGACCACAATTCTTCCTGCGGAACGATCGAACGAAATTCGGATAGCCATTATTCATTAGGGGACCAGGTTTGGAGCACTTGGTACCCCCCTGTGCGCATGGGTTTCGTCGTATGGGGCGACAGGTCATGCGCTTCTTGGGACAAGCTGGTTTACGTTTCTTGGGGCAAGCCGGGCGTTTCTTAACGCATAAGCGCTTCTTCTTCTTCATGGGGCAAGCAGGTTTACGTAAGCAACCAAGTGGCTTAGGTTTCTTGGGGCAAGCCGGGCGTTTCTTAACGCATAAGCGCTTCTTCTTCTTCATGGGGCAAGCAGCTTTACGTGGGCAACCAAGTGCCTTAGGTTTCTTGGGGCAAGCCGGGCGTTTCTTAACGCATAAGCGCTTCTTCTTCTTCATGGGGCAAGCAGGTTTACGTGGGCAACCAAGTGGCTTAGGTTTCTTGGGACAACATGACATTTTCTTCTTTTTTTTGGGACAACACATGTAGACGTTATCTTGGGGAGCAGCAATTTCTGCGCTTCGGCTTAAAACTGTAATGTCATACTTGACTTTTTCGCTAGAACTCATTGATTTCCATTTGGTTAATGCACGACGAATGGTTGTACTAAGATCGAGCTGGCTATTTTGTGTACGGAATTCCCGAAGAAAGTTCATAAACGCTTTACTGCTGACACGAGAGGGTTCGTGCAAGCGCAAAATTCCTATGGTGTCAGATGAATCGGGCATTTTGTCTGAAATGAGAAATGCAATTATATTAGATGTATGAATAGAGAGACAGCTGAAGTATAACAACTTATTGAGATTACAGAAATCTCAAATGTATTTCTAATCGACAAATGCGATTAGTTAAGCCTTTAGCCACGGCAAGTTTAGTTTAAATTTCAATTGTTTCACTAAAGGTTTTCCGTTTCTCTCAATGGGGAGAGTTAGAGCTCTATGCCAGAGTTTTTGTAGCAGAAAAAATTTCAAATAAAGTTTCATTTAAGTAAAAGCCCCTGCCAGGATTGGGCATGTTGGTTGGCATTGTTTAAAAATTTAAATCTCTGACCAAAATCTACTCATTTGTCTGCACCGCAACGCGACATAAAAAAAATAAAACGAACAAAAACTGTGTATAAGCCCAAGAAAAGGCAAAGATGAACACATATCAAAATCTGTATTAGTTAGAGCTGGCAATTTGAACGATAAAATAAATACGTTTTTAGGGAATAAAAACAAATAAAAATTATAAGTAAATGTAATTAAACTAGTAAATAATTTTTTTTGCAGTTTGCAATTTATGGTCATATTCAAAAACTTTAATCATTTTTTTGAACATAAACAAACCAAATTTAAGTATTCAAAATTTATATCATTTATTTTTAATCAAATTTTTATAATTTGATGCTTTGCTGTCAATTAATCTTAAAAAACTCTGCATCAAGATCTGAAACTGGTTACATTAACGGAATAATTTGTTTTCTTGTCCTTTATAAACCATTTTAGTCTTAAACAAAAATTTATTTAAGTCGTTAGTAGCTAAAGCGTTTTGTTATTTCAAAACTTTATGTCATTCACTAATATAAAGAGTATATCAACTTTTCCATCTCTAGCATTCATTTTATGTTTTTGTTTCCCAACTTCCGCTGGTCTAGCCGTTAAAACACATTTGCAGCTAAAAGCAAAACCAGCATGGCATCAACCCAACCAAACCAAGCCAAAAACGAAAAGAAATGGTTACTATATTTTTTTATACCCTTGCAGAGGGTATTATAAAATTGATCAGATGTTTGTAACGCACAGAAGGAGACGTTTCCGACCCCATAAAGTATATATATTCTTGATCAGCTTGAGAAGCTGAGTCGATATAGCCATGTCCGTCTGTCCGTCTGTCCGTCCGTCTGTGCGTATGCGTTTTACTCAGCCATCTTAAGAGATATCGGGTTGAAATTTTTTTTGGAGACTCTTTATTACCTGTGTGAGATAAAGTATGAAAATCATCGGGATCGGACTACTATATCATATATTGTTTAATAATCATTAAATGTGTTTTGAATTCAGTAGTTTGAAGTATGCGTTTTACTCAGCCATCTTAAGAGATATCGGGTTGAAATTTTTTTTGGAGACTCTTTATTACCTGTGTGAGATAAAGTATGAAAATCATCGGGATCGGACTACTATATCATATATTGTTAAATAATCATTAAATGTGTTTTGAAAATGCGTTTTACTCAGCCATCTTAAGAGAAATCGGGTTGAAATTTTTTTTGGAGACTCTTTATTACCTGTGTGAGATAAAGTATGAAAATCATCGGGATCGGACTACTATATCATATATTGTTAAATAATCATTAAATGTGTTTTGAATTCAGTAGTTTGAAAAATATTTGAGCATATTCATAATACGACAACTAATGCTGTTGATGTATGAAATTTCACTTTTCTTATCGAATTAAATATAATAAAGAACTGCAAGGGTATATAAACTTCGGCAAGGCCGAAGTTAACTTCCATAGCTCGTTCTTTTTATTTTTGGTAAAGGGAGTCCTAGTGGATTGTGATGCGGGGTGGAGAAGGCAGTCTTGTTGAATACGCGGCGAGTTCTGTGCAAAGAAAAAGTAGCGCACTCATGCGATGAGCCGCAAATGTGTGCGATGGGCAAAGAGTTTTAGAGTTTACAGTTTACAGTTGCCGTGCCAGATTGGGAGTAGAAGATTGGACCAGCAATGTGCCTCACATTTCTTTTTGCCACTAACTGGGCCAGTTCTTTTCATATGGCGAAAATTTCTATGTAATTTTCTGTTGGCTGTTGCCTGTTTGGTGCTTAGCTCAGCTGACAGGTGGTGCCACAATGCAGGTGCAAATCCATATGAGTGTGCGGATGTATGTGTATGTGTCTGTGAGTTTGTTTTGTGGCTGGCAGATGTTGCATCTAACATGTGAAGCATTACCAACTAAAGGGAGTCGATGAAAAATAAAGTAATTGAATTTTCATAGTGCCCAGCAAACATAAAACTAACGTTGTGCATTCAATTTTTGTAGAGAATTCAGTGCGTTGATTGTCTTTGTACAAGCGCCAAAAGGCTGAAATCTACGGTCCGATGGACAGATGTAGAGGCAACGAAAAAAGTGTGCTAAACACACGTTAGGAAATTAGATTTTCTGCAGATGTGACTGGCACTCTAAAGCATTGGTTTATATAGGTTCAAATTGATATAGACTTTGGTATTCAAATTCCAATTATTCAGTCAGAGATAGATAGTAAAATGGAGTGGTACAAAAATACATACAGGACACTCCAATTACCTCTGACTGTATTAGCGAATAAGAAAAAATAAAACCTTCGGGAAGTTTGTAAGATTTAAAATAAATAAGGGAATAAACAAATATAAAATAAAATAAGGCACGTTCGAGTTTCACAAATGATTTAATGTTTTTTTGTAAGTAGAATTTCAAGATAATGAAGACAGGGAAAGAATCTTAAGCCCTTTTAAACTATTTTCTTCCGTGGACGTACTTAGTTTTTAAGTAATTCAGTGTAAAGACAACAGCTCATAAAATTTATTCATCTAACTTACTTACTGAAACCTAATACAAACGGGCTAAATTGTTATATACATATATTCACTACAATAATGACAGAAATCTTGTAAAATAGCTTACATTTTTCTGCTTTATGTAAAGATGTAAGCCCACAATTTAATCAATTCAATTTACATCAACCAGCGTAATGTACTAAATTTTTCGCTGTTGGTTTATTCAAAAAAGTGAAAAGATCGTTGACGAAAAAATTTATACCTGTGGACCGGACCAACATTTATGCAGTTTTATTGCGCAATGCGGCGTAATGAAGTGACTTTATATACTATAAAGGATATCCTTTATTTTTATTATTATGCAACTCTTTTAATTACAATTAACACACATTGTCGCCCCAAAAAGTATGCTTTAAAAGGCACTTTTGCTGGTTAGTCTCTTATAGCCATTGACATTTTTGACAGCGAAAAGGCCAACAGTATTAAGCGGCAAGCCGACAAGTGACAGAAGGGGCAATAGCTCGCCTGCTAATGTTAAAATTTGTAAAACAGTTAAAAAATCTTCAATCTTTGAATATTTTTCTTAACCTTTGAATTCATCTTACATTAATTCTATCTAGAGTTAACCTTGGTACATATAAGGCTACTAACAATAAAAAGAAAACATTTTTTTAAAATTTATTCCCTGCTTATAATAAATACAGGATTTATTTATTCGATAATCTTTCTTTTTGGGTTTTGTAACCGACTTTCAAATAATTTGAAATTTAATTTGAACATAATTCTCAACTTGCAATTTTCTGGATTTTCTACTAAAAATTTGTACAATTGAGATAGGCGCCTATTCTGGATTATTTATATCAATTTAAGAGAATTCGAAATTTTTTGCAAGCCATTGCCAGCCATTGACCTGACCAGAACACCCCTTATGAAAGTAAACAGTCTCAAGTGCGTTTGTATTGGTGTTTATGCATTTTTATTACGAAGAACAAAATTAAAATGGAAAGAAAATCGAACATGAGAAGGAAATTTCTGTGCGCTTCTTTGGTTTATCGCAGAGGTCGAAAGCTAATGTGATTTTCAATGCATAAAACTAAACGATAAATCTATGCATTGGAAAAATTTTTAGGTCGCGGGAGACCACGGTAACATTTTCATTTTCACTTTAAATGCGCTAACGAGCCAGTTCAAAATCGAAGTGCTGCATCAATTTCTGCTTTCCATTAAACGTATTTATATATATTACATATACACATTTACTCGATTGTTTTTGTTGTTGTGGTTCATATAGTTTGCTTCTTGTTCTTATTATTTTAGCAATTAGAATTTTGAAACTGACAAAAATGCATAAACCAAAAAGTTGTTTTTGCTAACAAACGTTTGCATTTGTTTATGCTAACAGATTTTTAATGGAAATTGCTTGGAAAAAAAAAATAAGTGTCTCTATGCCGCCAGCGAGAAGTGTAGACCAAACAGTTTGGCCAAAAAGCATTCTCCCACACACACACGCATCAGGGACTTAATGGATTTGAAATGGCGGACAAATAATATAAAAAGCGGAGGAAAAAAAATTTGGTAAAATTGCACTCATTTTTTATAGATGGTTTTTATTTTTGCTTTTATCTTGAATTTAAAACAGTTTCACAATCGTTTTTAATGGACATCAAATGTTCTTTCAAAATGCATATGTTTTATATACAACAATCGAAATAAATTAACGCTCTTTCATATTTCCTATTTGGGTTTTCAGCTAGTAGAAATAGTTTAAATAATTTTTGAAAACCAATGGTATTCTATAGAAATCTTTCAATACTAGCTTTTTTTTTACAAAATTCTATACTAGAAAATTTGAAGCAAAAAACGAGGGAATAGGTGTCTTTTCCAAGGTCATTAGGACTATAGCTCCTAAGTTTTCGAAGGCAACACAAGCAGACCGTAATTTAACTACTTTAATACTTAATATTTTATAATTTTATAATTATTTTAAGATTTTTAAATTTACAATGGCTCAGTAGCTTGAGAAATTATTGAAAGTCGTTAATTTCTTGGAACTGAATTAATATATTTTTCACCCTTAAACCCACTGGAAGATTTACCTAAAATACGTATGTGCAAGTGAATTTTGTTTATCAATTGATTCAAAATAATGAAATATTTTGAGTTTGGTTAACAATTGTACTTGTAATTACTTAAAATTTACAAACCATTACATACATTACAAGCAGCAGTTACTTTTTTGGGGGGAAACAAAGAAAACACAGGACTACAATTTTGGGATGGATACAGAGCTAGGCATGGTACTGGATATCTTATTTACTGGTACAAACACGGCGTCGCTGGTGCCGTGGGTTGTTCGTCACCTTGCAGGCCTGTAAAAATGGATATATAATTAAATGCTTTCACATATGTAATTGTGTTTGCTTCTTGCCATTCGACGATACCGATCCTTCTTCTCTTTCGACATTTGGCACCAGGCACGAGCGGCCTTTTGGACTAAATCCTGTGGCTTTAGACCACAATTCTTCCTGCGGAACGATCGAACGAAATTCGGATAGCCATTATTCATTAGGGGACCAGGTTTGGAGCACTTGGTACCCCCCTGTGCGCATGGGTTTCGTCGCTTGGGGCGACAGGTCATGCGCTTCTTGGGACAAGCTGGTTTACGTTTCTTGGGGCAAGCCGGGCGTTTCTTAACGCATAAGCGCTTCTTCTTCTTCATGGGGCAAGCAGGTTTACGTGGGCAACCAAGTGGCTTAGGTTTCTTGGGGCAAGCCGGGCGTTTCTTAACGCATAAGCGCTTCTTCTTCTTCATGGGGCAAGCAGCTTTACGTGGGCAACCAAGTGCCTTAGGTTTCTTGGGGCAAGCCGGGCGTTTCTTAACGCATAAGCGCTTCTTCTTCTTCATGGGGCAAGCAGGTTTACGTGGGCAACCAAGTGGCTTAGGTTTCTTGGGACAACATGACATTTTCTTCTTTTTTTTTGGGACAACACATGTAGACGTTATCTTGGGGAGCAGCAATTTCTGCGCTTCGGCTTAAAACTGTAATGTCATACTTGACTTTTTCGCTAGAACTCATTTATTTCCATTTGGTTAATGCACGACGAATGGTTGTACTAAGATCGAGCTGGCTATTTTGTGTACGGAATTCCCGAAGAAAGTTCATAAACGCTTTACTGCTGACACGAGAGGGTTCGTGCAAGCGCAAAATTCCTATGGTGTCAGATGAATCGGGCATTTTGTCTGAAATGAGAAATGCAATTATATTAGATGTATGAAAGTCAATGTACTTCCAAACGGGTTAGTATATTGGGGGAAAAGAAATTAGAGTGGTTTTATGTACAATCTATGAGTGGGAGGGGCTCAATTTTTCAATTTTATAAACAGCAAAAATTATTTTCAATTGTTTTGTGCAACAAATACGAAACACAGGTTGAAACTACATATCGAATAGGCAATTTTGAATTTGTATTCAAAAAAAAAAATAATGTAAACCAAAAGTAATGTGAAATGTTTTGGATAAAATGTGGCAGTAGTCTGATAAAAGTGAACAGTTTTTGAAATGCATTTTGCCGAAAAAGTGTGAAAAGGGGCAAATCTTCGTTTATAGATTCTTACAGAACCCTCGCAGAAGTTCTCTTCAGATTGAACCAACAAAATACAAACATTTATTATATTCGTTACGTGGCCCCAAGGAAAAAATGAAATGCTAAAAGCAAAAGCATGGCCAACTAATTAAACTGATGAGACAATGCTTGATGTAAAACAGTAACAACCCGACAACAGAATGTCCCTTCAGCCCTTGGTCCTTTTGCCTGTCTGAGGTATGTACATACATATGCAAACAGCAACTGAACAGAATCAAAAAATACTACATACAGAATGTATCTGTCTTGTTTTAGTCTCTTTTTTCTGTTGCTGTTGGTTCTGTTTAGTGTCCCTGTGTATGTTGTCTGGTTGTTGTTGTAACAGCACATTTAAACAATTGAACACACGCATGATTTAAAGAGGCAGCACAAAAAAAGAGTGAGCGAGAGAAAACTGGGACAACGAAATGTTGTCATGGCATTTGCACAATTTCCCACAATGAAAAATAAATAGGTGCAGGATTCATTAGGATTACAAAAGTGTATAGACATCTATATAGCCATGTCTGTCCAATTCTGTGCATGTGTGTGTGCCTGTGAGTGTGAGTGTTTTTTTTTTTTTTTTTTTTTAATTCGTTTATTTGAAATGTGAAAATGTAGTGTAGTAAGTAATAACAAGTTTTTTAACAATAAATAGGACAGGTGGTAACATAGGTTAAATAAGTAGAAATAAAAGGACAGAGATAAGGAATGAGAAATTTTGTGCGTTGCCATTGAGAATCCTGCGGAACTGCTATGCGGTATTGCGTCGCAGGGATAATGGCGGGCATCAGTTATGCCCCTCCAGCGTGACGTTCTCGCTCAAGGAGCCTTAGCTTGCTCATAGTCACGAATGCATAGTTGCACACTGCTGACCACGACCGTTTTGTTCTCATCATGTTTTTTGTCAAATTGGCGACTGTGGGTGTCTCTCCCATTTCCACCGCCAGATTCCGTCGCTCTGCCTGGAACCTTGGGCACTCGAATATGATGTGTTCCGGTGTTTCCGCCACATCTTCTTGGCACCATGTGCATTCATTACTGGTTTCGTGTCCGAAACGGTGCAGGTATGTCCTATAACAGCCATGACCACTAAGGAACTGCGTAAGCTCAAAGGTGTCTTCGCCATGACGCCTATTTATCCAGGCATCTATATCGGGTATCAGCTTGTGAGTCCACCGGCCTTTTGTTGAGCTGGCCCATCGATGCTGCCATTCTGCCAGGCTGGCTTCTTTCGCCATTTTAATAATTGTTCGCCTGGTCGTGGGGGTCCATACTTGTCCCTGCCGTTGCTGGAAGATCATTTGCGCCTCTTTTGCCAGTATGTCAAGCGGTGTCATCCCTGCAATGACTAGTGCAGCGTCATCGGAAATGGTCCGGAAGCCACAGCAAACACGCAGAGCTCCAAGACGGTATGTAGAGTCCAGTCCTCTTCTATACGTTTTCCGCTGCATCGCTTCTGCCCATACCGGTGCACCATAAAGTATGGTCGATTTGACAACATTAATAAGCAACATTCTCTGTGCTTGCCGTGGGCCCCTTGCATTCATCATTATGCGGCTCAATGATCTACATGTTTCTGCTGCCTTTGTATTGACATGTTGCAGATGCTCCTTAAAAGAAAGTCTTGTGTCAAGTAAGACACCAAGGTATCTTATCGATCTGCTCGATTGTATGGTACACGTTTCCAGTTCGATTTTGGCAACTTCCACCGTCTTTCGGCTGCTTACAAGGACAGACTCTGTTTTGTGGTCCGCTAGTGTCAGCCCTGCATCAGAAAGCCACTGTTTTGCTGCGCCCATGGACACCACCGTTTTCTCCTCCGCCTCACGTAATTGTTTTGCGACGACCACTAGCGCTACATCGTCAGCAAATCCTACGATGTGGCATTCTGGGGGCAAATTTATGCGCAGTATGCCATCATACATGGCGTTTCACAGAAGCGGGCCAAGTACTGAGCCCTGCGGTACTCCTCCCCTGATTTCATAGGATCGTACTCCATTTCGAGTTTCGTAATTTAATACGCGGTTCCGGAAGTAATCCTCTATGGTGAATATGAGATTCTCCGGTACTTGGAATCTGCCAAGTGCATCAATTATCTTTGTCCAGTTGGCCGTATTAAAAGCGTTTTTAACATCGAGTGTGGTTATGAGGCAGTATTTTTTCCCGCCACCTTTCCACCGTTGCCCTTCAATCGCCTTCTCCGCTATGTCGACTACTGTCGATAGTGCATCCAACGTGGATTTGGCCTTTCTGAATCCAAATTGCATGGGCGAAAGGTCTCCAGCCTGTGAGATGGCGGCTTCCAGCCTTGTGCTGATGATTTTCTCTAGCATTTTGGCCGCAGCGTCAAGCATGCAGAGCGGTCTGTAGCCAGATGGATCTTCAAGCGGCTTGTTCGGCTTCGGAATAAGCACCAGGTTCTGCTTTTTCCAAATTTCGGGAAACGTGCACTCTTTAAAACATTTGGAAAATACATCTGCAAATTTTTCCGGCTGCAAGCGAGCAGCTAACTTGATAGCTTTGTTAGGAATTGCATCGGGGCCAGGGGCTTTGTTGTCTTGCAGGTGCCCTGCTGCCAATAGCACCTCATCTGTAGTTACCGGGCTGTATTCGCTTAATGTGGGACTCCCGTTCCTTGGCAATACCGTTGACGAACTTGGGAACAGCGTCTTAACGATATGCTCCATATGTTGTTCTAACGGTGCTGCTGGCTTTATCGCCTTAAGCTTCTTCATGGCTAGCTTGTATGCCATGCCCCAGATGTCAGTTTCAGCCTCGTTGCACAGGTCCAAAAACACTTACGCTTGCTGTCCTTGATTAGCCTGTTGAGTAATCTGCGGCGATCAGCATATTCTTGTTGCAGGCTGGTGAAGTTTCCTTGTCCTCGGGCTCTCTGGTAACATCGCCTCGCCCGCAGGCATCTATTCCTGGCCTCAGCAATTCCAGCATTCCACCAGTAAACAGACCTTTTGTGCCTGCTATGGCTCCTGCGTACGGCCATGCTGCTGTCGCATGCTGCAGTGATAGCGGCCATTAATTTCCTAGATAAATCATTAGCATCTCCTACCATGGCTGGAAAGCAGAAAAGACACTTGAGCGCCCCCTGGCGGATGCAGCCCTGGGCACCGCCCAAAGCCTTTCTGCGTTATGCAACACTGGTCGCTCAGCTGATCAGTGGCGCTTTATGGGGCAACTCTATTGTTTTTATTCGCTGCAACAAGTGGTAATGTGTCCAGGACAGAGAGGGCACTGGATAATAGAGATGATTTCTACGCACCAATACAATGAAGGAGGCAGCGGTGGGCAGACAAAAGGCGCCAAATCCCCCCGGGGGCACCACCAAGATGAAAACTGGTTGAAACAGTCACAAGGCCTATACGCTAGTGGCCCTGGCTATGGCAAGTCGCCGCCACAAGAAAACTGCTTCGGGTGAGTAGTGTGGCACAGAGTCTCTTCCCTGGTTAATATAAACTTGGATTTCTAGGCACCGTCGCGATCAAACTACGGAGCACTTAAAAAAACACAACCTGCACCTCTCGTCGAATCATGTGTGTCTGTCGTGAGTGTGAGTGTGAGTGTTTTTTTTTTTTTTATTTCTTAGAACTTACAAACGTTTAATACAAAAAAGTTGCAACAATGACAGGGAACATAAGGTGAGAACAAAAAATAAAAGATAACGGCTACTGCGGGACGACCTGCCGGTATTGCATCGCAGACCGTGGGCTTTAATTTATTGGGCAGACCTTTCCCTCTCCAGCTTCCTAAGTGCCACCATTACGCGCACGGCGAAGGCGCTGGCCGCCTCCCATACGTCTGGATCTGCAATCATCATCCTCGTCAGATTTCTCGCCGTCACCATTTCGCCCATTACATTCTGCAGTCGGCACCGTTCTACTTCGAAGCGAGGGCAGTGCTGGAGCACGTGGCTTGCATCCTCAACAATGCCCGCTCCGCACCATGTGCATTCGTGGGACGCCAGCAGATACGACCCTTTCCTCCAAGCCTGCGTCCGTCCAGAAACGTATCCTCCTGTTGCAGAAGTAACTGGCTACGCACTTGATGAGATAGCTCGGAATCCCGAAGGCCCCAAGCGCTTCCAAGATCCTCTTCCATCTCGCTGAATTGAAGGCGTTTTTGATGTCCAGAGTTACCACTAGGCAGTATTCTTTAGCACCATCTTTCCATCTCGTACCTTCGATTGCCCTTGCAGCTAATCCTACCACCCGGTTTATTGCGTCGATCATAGATCTCGCCTTCCTGAATCCGAACTGGTACACGGATAGGCCGCCCCCTGCCATGATTGCTGTTTCCAGACGCGAGCAGATTATTGCCTCGAGGACTTTGCCAGCTGTGTCGATGAGGCAGATGGGCCTATAAGAGGACGCCTCTCCTTGCGGCTTCCCCGGCTTCGGCAGCAACACTAGGTTTTGTAGTTTCCATCTATCGGGAAAAACACCTTCGCTAAGACATTTGGAGTAAAGCTCTACGAACACGTGTGGGTAGAGCAGCAGTGCGAGCTTGAATGCGTTATTGGGAATCGAATCCGGGCCTGGTGCTTTTTTGGGCTTCAGACGCCTCACTGTCTCAAGGACCTCGGTTAGCGTACACTCCGCCGAGTGTAGGACTGGAGTCAGGCGGGGCACATGCATTTCTTCGTCGACCACAGGGAAAAGTCCGTCGATAATTAAGCGTACCGATTGCGCATCCGTTGGGGATGGGTTCCTACTGGAGTTTAAGCGCTTGACCACTAGCTGGTAGGCCTTGCCCCAGGGGTCGTGCTCAGCAGAGTCGCACAAAGCGAGGAAACATTCACGTTTGCTGGAACGGATCGCAATCTTGAGCATATTCCGACGTCTCTTATACTCCAGGCCCAGGGCCTCGAAGTTTGTCGAACGTCGTGCGCGCTGATAACGTCGCCTTGTGCGAAAGCAGGATCTCCTAGCTTCAGCGACAGCGTCATTCCACCAAATGACTGGGGTGTGGTGGCGTGTGTATGTGCCACTCTGAGACATGCTAGCCTCACAAGCCTCTACTATCCGTGCCATTACGGAATTTGCGGCGTCTTCCGCGCTCATGTTGTCCCTAACGCTTAGGCCCTCCAGGTTGTGACCATAGACCTGCGAGTTAAGGGTTTCCGCCTTAAAAACCCTTCGAAAATGCTGCGTCCTAGGGAGCGGTTGCCTGCTGTCGCCAATGGTGAAGGTGATGACTTCGTGGTCACTCGCCGAGTATATTGATCCCACGTGCCATGTGGCTGAGGGCGCGATATTATCGCTGGCAAAAGAAAGATCCACAATAGATCCTGTGCCGGAACTTCTGAATGTATTCTCGGAGCCAACATTTAGCAAGGAGATGTTAAGATTGACGAAAGCTTCCAGCAGCAATCTACCTCGAGCGTCAGAGCGAGTACTTCCCCATTCGACTGACCAAGCATTAAAGTCGCCACCTATAATCACTACTTGTCGTCCTCTAATGTCTTCGGCGATTTTGTCTACCGTCCGGCCAGGGTTAAGCTAGGCGCGAGATAGCAGCTGTAGAGCCAATAACTGCCAAACCTCGCTCTCACAAATCCATCCTCGCGTAGAATGTCCTGCAATACGCCGTCACTACTACCACAACACCAAACCGCTTCTCTACCGCTCGAGTCCTTGGCTCAGCAGGGACCTGTGCCGGTTTTATAAGGTTCGCTTAGCAGGGCTATATCCGCTCGTATCTCCCGAACAGTCTGCTGCAGCAGGTCCTGGGCTGCGATGCAGTGGTTCAGGTTTAACTGCAGGATCTTCAGGGCTGGCTGGGTCATTGAAGCTCATTGGGGGTCCTCGATTCGCCTGTAGCTGGGCATAGACGGCGACCCGCAAGGTGATTTATTGGGTTTAGGTCCTGTGCAGCACAGAGGAAGCAGTGCGGTTCCATAGAGGGACAGACAGCTGCCTTGTGGCCTGCTACACCACACTTGAAGCAACAGTCTCATCTGTCCACCTTGCTAGGGCACTTCACGGCGATGTGACCAGTAGCTAGCGCAGAGGCCGCTGCTCGAGTTCTCTGATACGGCAGTTTGCCCAGCCTATCTGTACGCGACCAAGTTCGATGAGCGTCCGGGTCACAGACTCAGGAGCGCTCACAATTGCCGTCTGGTAGTTCCGGAGCCCTGTCCGAAGGCTTTTGACGGTTAGCGCGTTTACGTCTACCTTAGCTTGCGAGGATAACTTCGTTAGAAGCTCTTCAGGAGTCACCGCTGCATCTAGGTTGGAGATTGCTACCGTCCTAAGCTGTGTAAGGGCCTTCACACCGGCTTTTGCACCCAGCACTTGGGTGATGTCATCCTGGAGCGATTTTATGCTCGTAGCAGAGTCCTTGCGAAGCTCCAGTAGCAGCGCGTCTTTAGCTGTGCGACGTACTCTGGAGACATGCTCACGGACGTGGATTAGTTTATCGTCCGTACGCCTGGTCACCATCGTTAGGACTTGGCTATAGCTGAGCCCGATGCTGGCTTCGATCAGAATTGCATCCGGTCTATGCGTGATTCTGGGTTTGGCCTGCTTCGAGGAGCCACCACGTCGAGGCTTTGGTGGGCCGACTGTTTTCCATCCTGGTTCAGACGGAAATGGTGCCTTGCCTTCTCGCTTTGCCAGTGGTGAAGTCTGAGTGGGCCGGGAAAGCATGGTCATGGGGGACATTTCGTCGGTCTGCTGCCCACGACTGGCACGCTCAGGTGGCGCCTTCGAGCATTTGGGACACGCCTACAATGGAACTGTCTCGGTCGGGTGCCCGCTGAGCCGGGAGCTGACTTCCGCATGCAGCTCTTTCAGCCTCTCCACCTTTTCACGAGGGGCGTTGGTGATGGCCCGCTTCCCACCTTCCTTCTCGGGCTTGATCCTCTCCGAGATCTCCTCCAACAGTACACCCATTTCCGCTAGTTCATTGCAGACAGGCTGCAATTTTGACCATTTCGATGGGGCACATTCGTTAGCATTTACTGCTTCTCCGTCTGGACTCATGGCGTCCCGAGATCTCTTTGGAGTGTCCTCCTGCTGGCTAGCAGCCGCTCGCAAAGGCAACTCACCAACTCACCACGCCCAAACACCATTTGCTCCTCGCCGACCACTTCCTACAGCCTGACGACCAGGTATTTCCCCGTGGTGGGCGTTGGGAGTTATACCGCTCCGGCTCGGCTTCCTTTAGATAATACAGGCAGTCGGCGGGAATATGGGCCACTCGGTGTGCAATGGATAAAAAAAATTAAAAAATTATAAAATAAAAATAATTTTTTGAATCCAAGATTACCCGCCGCGGATTTGAACGCCTACCGTGCCAAGGAGTATCGCAGAAAAACCACTAGTATGGATCAAATTTCAAATCTAAAAGAATTTGAAATTTATTGAAAAACCACTAGTATGGATCAAATTTCAAATCTAAAAGAATTTGAAATTTGCTGCTAGTCTGGTGGGAGGTGATCGAGAACCCCGGCTTAGAAGTTTTACGGTGAAAGCTCGACTCCCAAATGATGACCCTGTAGAGCTTTCGAGACCGGCTTGGCAGGTCCGCCAACAGCTGGTTATCGCACCAATTGTGTACTTACTTACAGCGTGCTATTTATCAAAAGGTGCGACTGGCACCCCACTAACACACTTACGGAGGAAAAAGTTCGGTGATGCAGAAAGGAGGCGCCCGCACCCCTCCAACCACCGAGAGACCGACGCGGCGGGAGGCCGGGAAAAAAATATGTTTTAATTTTTTTTCACTTACGATGCAGACCGGCGGCCGGCGGAGCGTAAGTAACAACAAGAGTTGACTGCTACACTAACAAACTATTGTGTTGCAGGACTACGAGATTTACAAGCACGGATAAGACGGGAATTTTACAGAAAAACCGGGACGCGACGAAGTACACATTCCACTTTTTTCAGACCCTGACTATGTGCCTGTGAGTGTTTTTTTTTTTTTTTTTTTTTTTAATTCCATTTATTACTCATACATAACAACTTATTAACGTAACATATATAAAAAAGAATATAATAAACAATAAATTTTAAGCATCACAAATCAAGGAGAGAACAAAACAATACACTCGTGAGGTTAGAGGGGGGGGAGGTGGATACGAATACAGGGTCAAACGGGACTACTTTTGGGTACTGCTTCGCAGGGCCCTGGGCGATCATTCCTCGTGCCTCTGACGCTAGAGCCTCCTGAGCTCCTTCATCACAACCGACGCGAAAGTACTGACGGCCTCCCAGGCTCGGGGATTAGCGACCATCAGCCTGGTCAAATTTTCCAGTGTTGCGCGATGCCCCATTGCGCACTCCATGGAGATTCTCGCCGCTTCAAATCTGGGACAATGCAGCAAAACATGCTCGGCGTCTTCGGGTATTCCGCTGCCGCACCAGGTGCATTCGTCCGAAGTTTCGTGGCCGAATCTCTTCAGATACGTCCTGAAGCAGCCGTGACCACTCAGCAGTTGAGTCAGGTAATGGTTTACCTCGCCGTGTTTGCGCAGGACCCACGCGCTAATGTCAGGGATGAGCGTGTGCGTCCACCTTCCCTTGGTCGAGGTGTCCCAGCGCTCTTGCCACCTCCGTATACTATGTTGCCGCGCTAGACTGCGTGTTGCTCCCGGTCCTACTGAGCTACCTCGTCTGGCCTTAGCGACTGCCTCGATGATCGCTGCCTGATCTTCGATCGGCATCATTCCTGCGATAACGAGCGCCGCATCATCCGAGATCGTGCGGAATGCACTGCAGACTCTTATCGCGCTTAGCCGGTGGGTTGCTTCGAGTCCTCGTCGGTAGCTTTTCACTTTCATGCCGTCGATCCACGCTGGTACTGCGTAAAGCGCCGTCGATGTGGTGACGCTCGAGAGCAGTAGCCGTCGTCCCTGCCTCGGGCCGCGCGTGTTTAAGAGGATGCGCGATAAAGCGTGTGCGGATTTGGCTGCTTTTTCTGCAGCATGTTGCAGATGCTCCCTAAAACTGAGCCTTGTGTCCAGTAGAACGCCGAGATATTTGATAGCCCTCTTGGATTCAATCACAGCGCTGCCCACCCGTACTTTTGCGGATTCCACAGTCTTTCTGCTGCTGATAAGCACTGCCTCCGTCTTGTGAGCTGCCAACTGGAGGCCGGCGGCCTGGAGCCACTGCTCGACGCTTCTAATGGCGGCATTCGAGCGTTCCTCAACTTCCTTGACGGTCTTAGCGACCACGGCAAGGACTATGTCGTCCGCGAACCCTGTGATGTGGGTGCCAGGCGGAAACTGCAGGCGTAAGACTCCGTCGTACATTGTATTCCAGAGTAAAGGTCCCAGCACCGAGCCTTGGGGCACTCCTCCAGACACTGTCCGCACTACTGGGCCATCATTTGTGGTGTAGCAGATGGTCCTTCCTTGGAAATATTGTCGCACACAACTGAGGAGGTAGTGTGGGACTCCAAAATCGGCTAGTGCGACTAGGATACGGCTCCATCTGGCCGAGTTGAAGGCGTTTTTTATGTCTAGGGTGGTTACCAGACAGTACTCTTTCGACCCCCTTTCCATCTAGCACCGGCGATCGCGTCCGCCGCAATATTAACCACGCGTGCAATGGCATCAGTTGTGGACCTAGCCTTCCGGAAACCGAACTGCTGCTCCGCAAGTCCTCCGTTGGCTTGGATGGCTGAGCTAAGCCTTGCGCAAATTAGAGACTCTAGAACTTTACCTGCCGAGTCCAGGAGGCAGATCGGCCTGAATGAAGACGCATCGAGAGAAGTTTTCCCTGGCTTCGTAAGCAAAATTAGGTTCTGCTTTTTCCATCTGGATGGGAACGCACCTTCCCTCATGCAACTGTTGTACAAGTCCACAAAGGACTCAGCCTGTAACGACACCGCGATCTTTAGTATTTGGTTAGTGATTCCGTCGGGGCCCGGAGCCTTAGCAGGTTTAAGATTCCGGACTATGTCGAGTACCTCGTCCACTGTGCATTCCTCTATTTGTGGGTGAAGCGGGGGATGCAGGACAGGCAATTCGTCCACGATTTGAGGGAAGAGGGTGTCTACTATGCCCCGAACAGTCGGGGCGTCCTTTGGTGCCGGAGTCTTGTCTATATGCAAGCGCTTCACGACAGTCTGGTATGCCTTACCCCATGGGTCCTGCTCTGCGGAGTCGCATAGGGCCAGGAAGCACTCGCGTTTGCTGTCTTTGATCGCCTTTTTGAGAGCCTTGCAGCACTGCTTGTATTCCAGATATAGGTCTGGGAAGGCTAGCGTCCCTCTAGCACGCTGGTACATGCGCCTCGCGCGGAAGCATCTGCGGCGAACGTCGGCGATACTGTCATTCCACCAACAGACTGGTTTGTGGTGCCTTCTGTATGCCTTGCGCTGGGACATACTCTCATCACAGGCCCTCTCCAGTGTCGACATGAAAGAGTTCGCTGCCGTGTCTGCATCTCCTAGGCGTGCATCACGTAAACTCTCCAACACTCTGCTAAACGTGTACAAGTTTAGGGACTCAAACTTGTAGCTTTTCCCGGTGGGAGGCGTTCGCTCAGCTCGTGGCATGGTTGTCCCAACGGTGAAGACAATGGCCTCGTGGTCGCTACCGGTGTAGTGACGCCCAACTTCCCAATTCGACTGTGAAGCTATGGAGTCACTGGCGAACGTAAGGTCGACAATGGATCCTGCACCGGCTCTACTGAAAGTGAATCTTGAGCCGGAATTGAGCAGCGAGACACTGAGATTGCAGAAACACTCGAGCAAAAGGCTGCCACGTGCGTCGGAGCGAGTACTGCCCCATTCAGTTGCCCAAGCATTAAAGTCACCGCCAATGATGACACCTTGGCGGCCCCTGGCGTCGACAGAAATGGCGTCGATGGTACATCCAAACCTCTCTAGGGTGTAGCTGGGAGGCAGGTAGCAGCTATAGACCCAGTACCCTCCAATTTTTGCCCGGACGAAGCCCTCCATCTGGGCGACTTCCTCAATTGGGAGCCTGTTAGTCCCGCAGGACCAAATAGCAGCCTTTCCGTTGATGTCGGATACCCAGTCGGCGTTCCTCTCCGTTCTATACGGCTCACTGACTAGGGCCAAGTCGTAGCCGCCTTCCCGAACCTTGATTAAGGTTCACTTGGATGAATTTTAGGCGCATCATTGATGGGCCCGTGGTTGCCTCTTTGTTCCATTAAGGGGGCACCGATGACTGCCCGCAAAGTGGTTCGTAGGCTGAAGGCCCTCCTCTTGGCACAGGAAGCAGGTGGGGTCTTTTAATCCACAGCTCGCGGCTTTGTGTCCTTCCGCTCCACACCTCAGGCAGCAGTTGGACCTATCCACTTGGCTGGGGCACTTCGCCGATATGTGGCCAGCCCTGAGACAGCGGTAGCAACGCTTAGGCAGCTCGTCCAGCTCCTTTATACGACAACAGAACCATCCAACACGGACTTTGCCTAATGCCAGTATCTTCTTCATCACCGTCTCAGCTGCACTTATGACTGCGACTTTGGACCCGGAGAGCCCGCGGCGTAGACTCCTGACAGTACAGCAGTCCTCGTCGACACTTGCTTGATTTGCCAATGCGACAATAAGGTCGCGAGGCTCAGTCAATTCATCTAGTTCGCGAATAATTGCGTGTTTGGTTGGAGCAAGGACACGTACGCCGGCTGAATCCCCTAGGACGTGCTTCAGCTCGTCCTTCAGGAACTGCTTGTCCTCAGGGGCCCCCTTTAGCTCGAGTAACAACCCGTCTTTGACGGAGCGTCGAACCTTGACGACTTGCTCACATACGCGTTTAAGCTTATCATCACTGCGCCTCGTTACCATGGCCAAGACCTCGCTGTAGCTGCAGCCCGATGCTGGCTGGACCAAGAGAGCCTCCGGCTTGACTCTGCGAGGTATCCCAGATTTTTGACGGGACGCCCGCGATGACTCACCGACCCGCTGCCACGTACTGGTGTCCTTCTGGGCGGGGTCGTGGGGTTGCTCCTCTCGCTTATCAGCAGGCTGCTG
The DNA here is from genome assembly GCA_018152135.1 of Drosophila paulistorum. Taxonomy (NCBI): domain Eukaryota; kingdom Metazoa; phylum Arthropoda; class Insecta; order Diptera; family Drosophilidae; genus Drosophila; species Drosophila paulistorum. The sequence goes on from JAECXG010000159.1 coordinate 1,011,881, forward strand.
TGCAGACTTCTTTTTCGCCTCTTTGATTTCCCTTACTCTGGGTGACACTTGCGTCGGCTTGTCCTGTTTAAGTGGAGGCACTGCCTCTTCCGTTTGCTGGTAGAGAATCACGCGCTTGGGAGGCGGTCTACTACAGGACCGCTATTAGGACTATGCGCTGGGGAGTCTCTAGTTCGCTTCGGGGTCGCGTCTTGACCAGTCGCCACCGACAGCGCCACATTTTGAGCCACGAGACTTGAGGCAGCCTGCTGTTCTGGCGCTTGCCCTGTTGGCGGAGGCGTCCGCTGTACTGGCATTCCCTCGGCGGGCAAGTATTTCCCCCTGCCTAGCGATGGGAGTTATACCGCTCCGACTCGGGAACTTCTTCCTGGATCTTTATTTATTTAAAAAAATAAAATAAATAAGAGAACAAAAACAACCAAAAGGAAAAAAAATATATTTAATTTCCATATGCTTCCAGCGGATTTGAGCCTTGGCCTACCGGTGCCGGCAACAGCAAGCAACAACAAAAAAGAATATATGTATAGTATAGTGGGGGAATTCAATTGGGTGACAATTGAATAGCTAGTTGTTATATATAAATTTGTTTTGTTGTATTTATTTTATTATATTTTGTTCAAATTGCAAATAACAAATAATCCAAGAAATTCACGAATCCCCAGCGCGGAGTTGAACCAGCGGCCCATGCGCCAGCGACTTGCGCGACTCGTACAACGCCACCGAGCAGATGTGTAGCTTGGTGCTAGAACTCAGCTATGTTACGAGCGGGTTCGAGTATCGGATTAAGTGCAATGCAGAATCGAAAGTGCCCAACTGTTAACAGTTTACAGAGTGCACAGTTAACAGAGGCCGATCGTGTGGTAAAGGGCGTGCTGTTAGCGCAGTGGGCGCTGTTAACGGTTAGTTGACTACTGATCTGGCAAACCTGGTATCAGCTGATGGTTCTATCCCGCAGGAACGAATTTGTGTGGGCAAAGAGGAACAAAAGCGGGAACCGAAAGAAATGGCAAACCCGACACACACCAACACTGACGCATCCACAACTAACGGGACGAGGCAGAGCAGCTCCCACCCCCCTGGTCACCCAAGGAACCGGTGCACGCAGCAGGCCCTGGTCACCGGGTGTTCAACGACCGCCGGACGAGAATTGGATTCTGGCGAGTAGACACTTAACGCGGGCACTTGCACCACCAACTCAAGCCTTTTATTCACAGGTAGAAACACAATATAGATGAATAATTGGGAGCGGAGACGAAAACGCGTCCGCACTGTAAACAATATCGCCCACCTCTCTGTGCCTGTGAGTGTGAGTGTGTGTGTGTGTTTTTTTTTTTTTTTTAATTCATTTATTAACAAAAAATAACATATAAGCCAACGAAATACAACAAACTGAAAGGAACATGAAAGGAACGTGAATACACAAAAGATGCCCGCCCGGCGGTACGTCCCATTGGGAATTCCTTCGCCGGGCTCGTGGCAACTTCTGTGCGGATCCGGCCCTCTCTCTCTCCAGTCTTCTTAGTTCTCGCATGACGACTCCGATGTATGAGCTCACCGCCACCCAGTTGACCCCGCTTTCCAGCATGCTGGGTACCAGGCTGGCCTCCGATAGGGATTGTCCGATCGCTTGCTCGACCCGCTGTCTATCCACCCTAAAGCGGCCGCAATTGAAAACAACGTCCTCAATTGCTCCTTCAGGGCACGCAGGACACGTTGGAGAGTGGTCGTGGCCAAACCTATTTATGTATTGGCGGAAGCAGCCATGTCCGCTCAGCACCTGCGTGAGGTAGTAGTTCACCTGCCCGTGCTTTCTACCGACACAAGCCTCAATATTTGGGATGAGACGATGCGTCCATCTGCCATTTGTTGCAGCATCCCATCGGTCCTGCCATTTCCTCACTGCGAGCCTTCTACAGTCAGCTATGGCTACGTTCTTCGGAATGCCCCTGCTGATGGCCTCTGTAGCGACACGAACTTCGTCTGCCAGGATGTCGATGGGCACCATGCCAGCGACTACTAGGGCTGCATCCTCCGAAACAGTCCTAAAGGCGCTGCGGACTCTGAGAGCGCAGAGTCGATAAGTCGGACTGATGAGGCGGCGGTAGCTTTCGACCTCCATGGCCGGTGCCCAGATCTGAGCTGCGTACAATATTTGTGATTTTACCACACTCATCAGCAACATTCTCCGCTCCTGTCTGGGCCCTCTTGTGTTGAGCATTATCCTGGCGAGTGCTCTCCCCGATTCCGCTGCCTTCCGCTGTACCGCCATTAGGTGTTCTCGGAAACACAATCTTGTGTCGAGCCACACTCCTAGGTAGCGCATTGCTCTAGCCGATTTCACCTTGATGCCGTCGATTGTAACGGTGGCCGTTTCCACTAACTTCCGGCTGCTAATTAGTACCGCCTCTGTCTTGTGCGCCGCTAGTACTAGGCCCACCGAGCGCAGCCAGTTCGTGATGGATGCAATGGCTGTATTTGCCATTGACTCTACATCCTTCAGAGTCTTGCCCACCACTACAACCGCAACATCGTCCGCGTAGCCGACTAGCTGACACCTACTCGGCATGTCCAGTCGAAGGATGCCATCGTACATGATGTTCCACAGAAGCGGACCCAGAATCGAGCCCTGAGGCACTCCTGCGGACACCTGCCGTTGAACGGATCCTGACGACCCACCGCATCAAGAATGCAGCCCCAATCCGCCGTGTTGAAGGCATTCTTCACATCCAGGGTGATCACCAGGCAGTATTCCTTCGCACCTCCTTTCCAACGAGAGCCCTTAATAGCATCGGCCGCTGTGCTCACTACTCTGTTGACCGCGTCTATTGTGGACCTTGCCTTGCGAAATCCGTACTGATTTGAGGACAGGCCGCCCCCTGCGTTGATCGCCTCGTTCAGTCTGGCACTAATGAGGCTTTCCAGCACCTTACCCACGGAGTCCACGAGGCAGATTGGGCGATATGATTACGCTACCTCTGCTGGTTTCCCAGGCTTGGGTAGGAGCACCAGCTTTTGCAGCTTCCACTGAGATGGGAATACTCCCTCCTTCAGGCACTGGTCAAAGGTTGCCGCGAACAATTCCGGGCGAGTTGCCATTGCCAGCCGAAGTGCACGGTTGGGGATGCAATCAGGGCCCGGGGCCTTGTTTTGTTTCAGCGACCTGGCGGCCGCAAGCACTTCATCGGTAGTGACTGGGACGTGGTAGCGGGAATCGACATGTTCAACGCGCCTACAGTTTAGGGAGTCCGCACGCTGGGGGAAGAGATCGCAGACAATTCGTTTCAACTCGCTGGCTTCAGTAGGAGAAGAGAATCTGTTGGCGTAGACTCGATTGACCACGATCTTGTACGCCTTGCCCCAAGGGTCCCGATCGGCCGAGTCGCAGAGACTGAGGTACACTTGCCGCTTCGCTTCATATATAGCCTTCTTCAACTCCTTCCTACATGCGCTATAGGCTGCCCATAGTTGCGGCCATGTCTCTAATCCTCGCTTCCTTGCTCTCTGGTAACGCCGCCTAGAGGCTAGGCACCTTCTACGTATATCTCCGATAGAGCTTTTCCACCAGAAGACCGGAAGGGACAGAAGTCCCTTGAAAGGTCTCCGTACCGCCATGCTCGCGTTGCACGATGCAGCCAGCATGCTGGATAGCTGGTCTGCCATTCGCTGAGCTGTGCTCTGGGTCCACTCGTATGCCGCCAATGCATCGGCGAAGGCTCTTACGTCCAGAGTGTCGCTCTTGTATACCCTGCTTTGGGGTATACATCGCCTCGTTATCGCTGCCCGTATAGATTTCGCCAACGCTCCATGATGAAGACCTAAATAGCCCACCGCTTACGAAGGTGAGGTCTATGACGGATCCACCGTTTGCACTGCTGAATGTAAAACGTGACCCTCTGTTCAGAAGGGCTACGTCCAGTGATGCAAAGGCTTCCAGAAGCGAGCGTCCTCTCGCATTGGTAACCGCGCTCCCCCAGTCAAGGGCCCATGCGTTGAAGTCCCCTGCAATAACGAGGGGATTGCGAGAGCGCGCATCGTTAACTATCTTGTCGAGGGCTTTGCAAAAGTTCTCATGGCTCACGCTGGGGGGCAGGTAGCAGCTATAGACCCATTTTCCGTCTACCTGTGCGCGTACGAAGTGCTCTCCTGCCATAGGGTGTCGCAATTGGATCGGAGAGGCGCCGCATGCCCAAAGTGCAACCTTACCGGTGGTGCTGGCCACCCAATTGCCAGTGGACTTTCTTCTGAAGGGCTCGCTTATGATCGCGAGCTCCGCTTTGACTTCATACATGTTCTGCGCAAGTAGGTTGTGTGCTGCCTCGCAGTGGTTAAGATTCAGCTGGAGGAATCTACTCATTTTGGTGGCCCTTATCGATCGCCTTTGGTGGTACTCCCGTCGTTGATGGGCATCGCTGGCTACCGGCCGCGTGGGCTCTATTGCTTATGCCGGCCGCCTCGCATAGACAGCAGTTAAGTGCGTTACTGCACTCCTTCGCCTTGTGATCCTTGCCTCCGCATCTCAGGCACCAGTTTGTCCTGTCCACCGGGTCCGAGCACCGAGCTGCTACATGGCCGAACGTCAGACACCTGTAACATCTGACCGCCGATGTGTTTTTGCGGATGCGGCTCACAGAAAATCCTATCTTGAGGTTGCCAGCCTTCAAGATGATCTCGGCCACTGATGACGGAACGCATAAGACTGCCCTTTGAAAGCCGTCGTGTGCCGGGCGCAGACTTTTTATATCTGAGTCTTCAATTCGCACGCTCAGTTGATCTGATAACGCGCGTACTATCTCGCCTCTCGTGGTCTCACCGTCCATATCCAGCACATCTATCCTGGTGAGATTTGACAATGCGCGCGCCTCAACCTGGCCGGCTAGGACCACTCCTATGTCCTCTCTCAGCTGGCCGACTATTTCGGCGCCAGACGGATTTAGCTCCAGAAGCAGGTCTCCCTTCGCAGTTCGTCTTACCGTGCGAACACTGTCGCCCACAGCAATGAGCCTCTCGTCCTGGCTCCTAGTAACCAGCTTCACCATCTCGCTGTACGAGACATTGCCTTTTCCTTGGACCAAAATAGCAGGTGGACGCTTCTTGGGTATCGCCTTTTTCGCTGGTCGCGCAGCCACTGTCTGCCAAGCGGGCTCTGATTGCTGGCTTGCGTTTGGCAAAAAATTTCCTTGCGGCCGGGGATTTTTGCCATTCAGCAAAAAAGTTTCCGAAGTGTTTCCGACTGTTTTTTGGCGGGGCATCCTTGCCTGTTGCAAGTTATCCGTTTGCTGTCCTTTGTAGCGAAGGATTTCGTTAGCGCTGTGGTGCATTTGGGGCATGCCACTACTGGTTCTGGGTCGAGGTTCTTGCGCAGAGCGAGGCTAACAATCTGCTGCAAATCTCTCAGTCTCTCTATTTTCTCTCTAAGCGCGTTCGTAATGGCACCCTTGCCTCCTTCCCTCTCTGGCTTGATTCTCTCGGCTATCTCCTCTAGTAGAACTCCCATTTCTGCCACCTCATGCTTGCCACTCCTAACTTGTTGCAACCTGGATTTCTTTGGTTGTGCCTCACCGCCTGCTTGTGGACTCAGCGAGTCTTCACGCAGTCTCTTTGGCGTTTCGTGGGGCACACCAAATATCTCCTCTATTCCTGGCGGAAGCCCCACCCCGAACGTAGCCTCTATCTCTAGCTGACTCGCTGGGCTGCCCTCGCAAACAGATTCAGACCATCTGACTGGCACTGTGGCGAGCGCCAATGACTGACGCCGCGCACTTGTTGGCCCCGCCATCGAGCCAGCCGATCTCAAGCCCTCCATTGCTTGCAACCAGGTATTTCCCCCTGGGACTCTATATGGAAGTTATGCCGCTCCCTGCTCGGCTCCACACACTTGGAAATTTCGGTCTGTGACGGACGAAAGTGCCAACCACTGGTTCCAATAAACCCAAATTAATTGTTAGAAATTTTCTGACAATTAATTGCTGTGAAAAATGCCATTGAAAATTTTTACACAGTGCGGATTTGAACCTGGTACTTTCGCCTCCTAGGCTGAGTGCTTGCCTTGGGGCCCACAGACCGAGTTAGCGGCTGGGGGGCTGAAACACAGCTATGTACGATGGGGCCCCCAGAAGTATGCCGCACTTTGCGGGTCGCGCAGCTAGGTTTGAAGCTTAGCTTAAAAGCTTAGCTTAAAAGCTCTAAAGCTTACGACACGTTCGGCGGGTTGGCAAGTGCCAATATCAGTGCTTTTAAGCCCGGGTTGGCCTGCCCAGTGCACAGCTGATACTCACACCACGAGTCAGATTATCCAGCTGTAATCAAGGTGGGAAACAAAAAAGCAAATACAAAAGGGAGAGATGACTCAAACCAGGATAGTGATTTTTTCCTTCAGTTATCGGTGTTGATGTTGGTGGGGGTGCGACCACCCCACTACCACACACGTGAATGCGAGAGAGGCGGGAAGAGCTACTGGCGCCCCTCACCCCCCTTGTCGAACGATCGCAGCCGACCCTAACAAAACTTAAGCGGAATCACGACCGTATGGCAGGCGATTCGCAAAAACCGTGAGTAGGCCTGCGTAGCCAACACCGTCTCAAACCGTCCGTTTTACTTTGCAGAGTGTACACGTCCCTCAAACGAATTAAAACCGGATTTTTGCTGGAGCGACGAACCAGCGTCGTTCCTCTACTGTATATCTGTCTGTGTGTGTGTGTGTGTGTGTGTGTTTTTTTTTTTTTTTTTTTTTTATTCTATTTATTTAACAAATTAATTAACATCTAACAGTGAGGCAGCATACATACAGTATACGTACAATACATTAAGATACAATACGTACACTACAGTAATATACAAGAAAAATGACAAGAACTGTTGCGGGACGGCCGAAAGGTAATGCTTCACAGCAGCCGTGTTGCTTTTATTGTCGTGCCTCCACACCTGCCCTCAGGCGTTCGGCTAATCGCAGATCGCGCATCCCACTAGCCGCGAAGGAGTTTACCGCATCCCACTTATGTTGACTCGAAATCATCTCCTCTATCAGTTTACCAACTGTGAGGGTGGTACCCACTTTTTGGGATAGCACTTGCCGTTCGCCAGAGAAGCGGTTGCATACGAACAGAACGTGCTCTGCATCTTCAATGGCGCCGTTTCCGCAGTTCGTGCAGAAGGGGGATGCGTCGTGTCCGAAGCGGTGTAGGTAATACCTAAAACAGCCGTGCCCACTGATAATTTGCGTCAGGTGGAAATTTACGGCACCGTGTTGCCTACCAAGCCACGCACACACGTCAGGAATGAATCTATGGATCCAACGCCCTTTTGAGGATTGATCCCATCTCCGCTGCCATGCGGCCATGCTTCTCCTTCTAGCATCAGCCCTCTTCTCTCTCCTAGATGACCCATCCTCGGGCGAAGATGCTACTAGTCGAGCTTCCTCTACCTGTAGCTCGATCGGAACCATTCCCGCAATAACAAGTGCGGCGTCGTCGGAGATGGTCCTGAACCCGCAACATACTCTTAGCGCACTGAGACGATAGGCTGCCCGGATACCTCTGGTATAGCTCTCAGTCTTTACTGCCTCTGTCCATACCTATGCCGCGTAGAGAATGATCGATGTTGTAACGCTAGAGAGTAGTAGCCGTCTTTCTTGTCTGGGGCCGCGTGTATTCAGCATGATTCTTGATAATGCCTTCGCTGACTGCAAAGCTTTACGTGCACATGCTGCAGATGTTCTCGAAAGCATAACCGCGTATCCAGCCAAACTCCCAGGTACCGAATAGCACGCTTCGAGCATATGATGGAGCCCTCCACACTGACCGATGCCGTCTCGACCCGTTTCCTGCTGCTTATTAGGACAAGCTCTGTTTTTTGTGCTGCAAGTTGTAGGCCCACCGAACGCAGCCACTATGTGATGAGCAAGATCGCCTCGTTCGCCAACGCCTCTGCTTTCGCGACTTCTTTTGCCACAATGACCAGAGCGACATCGTCAGCGTATCCCACAGTTTCGCAGTCCGCCGGCGGATTCAAGCGCAGGATCCCGTCGTACATAGTGTTCCACAACAGCGGCCCCAGAACGGAGCCTTGGGGTACCCCTGCAGAAACCGAGTATGTTGATTGGCCGTTCGTTGAACTGAAGCACAGTTGCCTGTCCCCGAAGTAGCTCCAGATGATTGCGCGTAGATACTCTGGAACTCCAAAGTTGTGTAGTCCATCCAAAATACATCCCCAGTCTGCAGTATTGAAAGCATTTCTGACATCTAGCGTGACAATCAGACAGTACTTCTTCGTCCCGTGCTTCCATCGAGTGCCTTCTTTGGCTGTCGCGGCTATACTGACAGCCTTGCCAATGGCGTCGACCGCCGATTTGGCTTTGCGAAAACCAAATTGATTGGACGATAAGTCCCCTCCGGCACTTATAGATCTGTGAAGCCGGGTACATATAAGACCCTCTAGAACTTTGCCCATAGTATCCACCAGGCAGATGGGCCTGTATGATGAGGCCGTCTCTGTTGGTTTCCCATTTTTCGGGATCAGAACCAATTTTTGCCGTTTCCAGATCCTGGGGAAAACTCCTTCATATAGACATTTATTGTATGCCTCCAAAAATGCGTCTGGGCGCAGCGCCATTGCCAGCTTGAGGGCCCGGTTGGGGATAGCATCTGGTCCTGGTGCCTTGCCCGGCTTTAGTGCGCTTGTTGCAGCCACAATTTCCTGCATTGACACAGGGTCAGTGACATAACTTCCTGCTGCTGGTGTGGCGGGACGTCTACTATCTAGTGAGTTTTCTCTGTGCGGGAATAATTCCGTGACTATAGAGCTGAGTTGCTCCGCTTCTAGGGGTGTGCGCTGCCTATTTGCATATATGCGCTTTACAACGATTTTATACGCCTTCCCCCAGTGGTCTTGCTCTGCTGAGTCGCACAGTCTTAGAAAAATTTCCCTCTTAGTGGCCCAAATAGTGTGCTTTAACATTGTCCTTGCCAAGCTAAAATCGTGCCGCAGCTGCGGCCAGTTTTCAGCATCCCGGCGTCTAGCCCTTTGGTATCGTCTCCTGGCTGCAAGACATTTTTTCCGCAATTCGCTAATATTTTGGTTCCACCAGTATACGGACTTGTGGTGCCTCGTGTATGCACCACATTGCTGCATGCCCGCATCGCATGCTCTCTCGACCATATTGGAGAGATGATGAGCCATAACCTCCGCTTCATCCTGTCCCCATTCGCAGCTATTGAGTGCAGCTGTAAATTCCTGCAAGTTAAGCATTTGTTGGGCGGCCAATTTCCTCCACCGCAATAACGATAGCCTCGTGGTCACTTGCAGTATAAGTATCACTTATTTTCCATGACGACGATGGATAAAGGCCACTGCTGGCGAAAGTGAGATCAATAATTGATCCCATGCCTGCGCGCCTGAAGGTAAATTGGGAGCCACTATTTAGCAGGACAACGTCTACGGCAGCAAACGCCACTAAAAGTACACGACCTCTAGCATTGGTAAGGGGGCTGCCCCACTCTACAGCCCACGCGTTGAAATCCCCGCCAACAATAACACGGTTGTGGTTTCTTATATCCGTAATCAACTCATCCAATGACCTACTATAGCTTTCCAGAGAGAGGCTTGGTGGCAAATAGCAGCTGTAGACCCAAAGTCATTTATATGAGCACGCATAAAGTGCTCAGCTGCCCACACAGAATTCTGCGAGCAACACTGCGCCCGCACGTTGCACGTCCAGATAGCCGCCTTTAATGAGAGACTCCTGTTCCAGTTACTGTCTTCGCTACACCTATAAGGTTCGCTAATTAACACCGCGTCTGTGTTTTGCTCAAGCACCGTTTGCGCTAACAATGATTGCGCCGCCTCACAATGGTTTAGATTTATCTGTAAAAATCTAATCTTTTTTGTGGTGGGACACCGTCTTGGGACTTTGCTTGGTCCGTGCAGGGCAATTCTGACCCCCGGAAACATGGTCCAACTGGTCAAAGCTATTTTCTAGGCACAAAAAACATTTAGCCTTGTTGTGACACTCTTTTATCTTGTGGTCGTTCTGCCCACATCTCAGGCACCACTTGGTCCTGTCCACTCGCCTGTTGCACCTGGCTGCGATATGCCCAATTTCCAGGCACTTATAGCACCTCACTGGGGTCTCATTGATGCGAATCCTGCATACGTTAAAAACGACTTTAATGGTACCAACTTTAAGCAGAATCTCCGCTACGTGTGCTGGGATGCACAGAATGGCTTTCTGAGTCCCCGAGCGCAGCGGACGCAGACTCTTTACAGCATCATGGTGTTTAAGAATAAACATCGTGTTCATCTGAACTGGCTTCACCAAATCAGATGCACTAAAGAAAATACAATACAACTGTACCTTTGTACCAAACAACTAACCTAGCATATGACTAGAAATACAATCTGCCACACGCGGTGTGGGAAAAACACTTGTAATTCTAAACTAACCCAAAAGATCACAACGACAGGATGTCAAGTGGCCGACGATGTGCCCAAAATAATAATTTTTCAACCCCCGAATACGTGGGTGTGAGTCTAAAATAAGATCTTCTAAGAACAATTGTTACCTACTAGAGCCTAAGATAATTCCTATATAAACTCCGTACTTTTGTAAATAAAATGAGTTCATATTTTGAATTCAATGAATGAAGATTGGGTTATTTTCCTTCTCTCCGGGAATCCCTATTCATTTTGGTCCTTCGAACCGGATTCATTTTTGGTCCTTCGAACCGGATTCATTTTGGTCCTTCGAAAAAAGGAACTCTGCAGTTTTCCCCCACCAGTGGTAAGAGACTCAGAGAGTGAATCAGCTCCTTAAAGTCTGAATTCTTATGCAAGTGTAAATGCTAAGATCAGCTATAGGTAGCAAAATAAATTAACTCTTGTTTTCCCCCACCAGTGGTAAGAGACAGAGTATAATACAAAAGGCAAAATTTTGCTTAATAAATAAAAAGTGCGTGCGTCCGATTTTAAAGTCAGTTTGGCTAGTGGAGCAACTGTAGTAATTTCGGCGGCGGGAGTTTTTGTGTGGCGTATTCGAAGCCCTAATATCGAAAGTAAAAAAAAGAATTTACTAGTGTACATACACACTATATACAGTTGCAAGTCGGCAACTAGAAATAGCAGCAGAGCAACAAGATAGTTGCAAAGAAGAGGCGACTGGAGGCGAGGCAAATATAAAGAAACGGCAAATCCGACCCATTGGCAGACAAGCAGCAGCAGAATATCGGCAAAACCTACTTGGCAAACTCTACTTGGCGGACAACAGTGGCGAACGGTGTCAACAGGATCATCAGATAAGATATAAATTAAGATAGTTATAAGTACATCTATCTATTTTTATTATTATATATTTATATCGATATCCTAATATTCGCACAAGATAAAATGTTCACTAATAAGACTGGGAAATTGTTAGAGAAGCAGGTAGAGTTGCACACCAGGTTAAGGCAGTTGGAAGCACTAAATCCCAGAAACATTACTAACAAGGAGATTGAGGAAGTAAAAGTGATTAGTAGCCGATGGATGCCTAACCATGAGAAATTGCTCCAGCAGGGGGTTTTCGATCATCAGTACTACAGAGATAAAGTACATGAAGAGGTTTTAAAGATAGTTGCCAAAATAATAGCTACAGGAGAGTCAGAAAAACCAGGCACTAGTAAGTCAGTGTTAGTCGAAGCAGAAGCAGATATGTCTGAAATGTTTGAGGATAGCAAAGGAGAGTCGCGAGGGAATGCGACCTCCAGTAATGAAAACGCTAGTGGTAATCAGGAGATATTTATGGATAAAGTTCGACAGCTCCAGGAATATTTGGATAGGGTAACCAAAGATTTACGCACTATAGATAATTCAACAGGCAATGAGGCATGCATAATATATATTAATAAGATCAATTATTTATGGGAGAAAGTACAGGCGTGCCAGGCTGCGTTGAAAGATGCAAAATTTAAAAATACTATGGAGGAGTTAGAATTCGATGTTCGGAATTCTGTATCAGTGTTAGAAATGAAAATAAACAAGAAGGAAAGTAAGATTGAGAATGTAACCGTGAGAGGCGAACTACCGGTATTGCCGAAAATACAGGTACCCACGTTTTCTGGAGAACCTAGAGAATGGGACCTGTTTGTGGAATTATTTGCGGAACTTATTGAAAAAAGAGAGGATTTAAGTCTTGCTCTTAAATTCAATTATTTAAAATCCGCTTTAAAGGGGGAAGCGAGGAGCATGGTAGCTCATCTATTGTCAGGTTCAGCTGATAACTATAGTGCCGCTTGGGAACTGTTAACCAAGCGGTATGAAAATAATCGGAGGGTATTTTCCGAACAATTAAGTCGGATCGTTGATTTACCGATGATCAACAATGAATCCGCAAAAAGCGTAAAAGGAGTGATTGACATAATAAATGAGTCAATACACTTAATTAAAATTAAAGCAAATTTGTCCGATGAAGTTGACGTAATAGTCGCTCAACTCATACTTCGGAAATTTGACAGGGAGACTCTACAATTATATGAGAGTCAAATTAGAAAAACAAGGCAAATTCAAATTCTATCTGATGTCATGGAATACTTGGAGCAAAGATATTGCTCACTAAGTGCCATAAAAAAAGAAGAGAAAAACCGTTACAAAAAACGTCGGTGGCGGTGTTTAAAGATAGTTGTCCGATCTGCAAAGGTCCCTGGCATAGCGCCCCGATGTGCTATAAGTTTAAAGCGCTAACACCTAATGAAAGGGTGGAAATAGCCAAAAAAGTGCAATTGTGTATACGATGCTTGAAGCATTCAAGCAACAAGAGATGCACTAATGAAATAGTCTGCTCAATGTGCAGCAAGGAGCACCATACCATGCTTCATATTGGGGAAAAACAGGCGAAGGTAAATACTTGTGTTACGGAACAACAAAAACTGTTGGCCACAGCTCTAATACAAGTTAAAAAAATTAATGGAGAGTATGAAACATTAAGAGCCTTAATTGATAATGGCTCTCAGAGCACTATTTTGTCTGAAGAGGCCGCTCAAATATTAAAATTACCTAAAATTAAACAATATACAGAAATAAGTGGCGTGTCCTCAATAAAATCTAATAAATCAAAATATAAGGTAAAAATAGATGTAAAGACGCGAAATCCTTGGAAAGGACATCTAAAGGTTGAGGCAATTGTGTTGCCAAAGTTAATGAAAGCTCTTCCATTAAAAATTGCAAACGTGGATATGTCAAAATGGCAAACTTACGTGCTAGCTGATCCTAGCTTCAATAAACCTGGTAGGGTTGATATAATAATGGGGGTAAACGTATATACCCAAATCTTAAAAAGGGGAATTACAAAGATTGATGGCCTGCTAGGCCAAAATACTCAATTTGGTTGGATCGTCTCGGGATGCACCAAATCAAATCAGAATAAATCTGTAGTGGCAACAACAATAGATGTCACAGGTTTTGAACAACGTTGGGAGAGGAAAGGTAAATTTCAAAGTAAAAACGACACAATCCCAAAGAAATGCAACAGCAAAACTCAAAAAATAAATTTATGGCCCCCGGCAGGACCTCACATTGGAGGTAAAGTGAAAATTGGGGAACAAAAAGTATATATCCCAGAGCCAATACAAAATGAGAACATTCAGAGAGCAATGGGTCAATTAGATAATGATTATCTAAAAAATAATATCAAAAAAGATTCCGGTAACAAATTGTCCGAAACTATAGTACCAATAAGGCAGATAACATTTAATGATAGCCAGAATAACCACTCAAGTTTTAGCAGTCAGAGATATTTAAAAATGGTGGAGCGAAGATCACATTGGTACAATTCAAAAAGGAAAGATAGTTCTTTTTTAAATTCTCCAGCTTATAAAAAGGCTAGAAGTCAGCACAGTAATACACATCAGGAATGGGTAGATATCCCGAAACTGAAATCATTAGGTAATATGCCAAATATTATAAAAACCAGTAGAAGCCAACTCAGTAATACATACGGGAGAATTGGTAAGAATAGGAAGTCAGTGACAATGGCAAAGGAACATCAGATTGACTAGGTTTAACGTCCATCATGTAACTGGTCATGCTTCTTTAACAATAGTTATCTTACTAATGATAATATTAATAATAATTTTTATAAGACAACTAACTATAAAAATAAAGTCCAAAACGCCGCATTTGGTGGCCCTTTGCAGAATGTTTAAGAATAAACATCGTGTTCATCTGAACTGGCTTCACCAAATCAGATGCACTAAAGAAAATACAATACAACTGTACCTTTGTACCAAACAACTAACCTAGCATATGACTAGAAATACAATCTGCCACACGCGGTGTGGGAAAAACACTTGTAATTCTAAACTAACCCAAAAGATCACAACGACAGGATGTCACGTGGCCGACGATGTGCCCAAAATAATAATTTTTCAACCCCCGAATACGTGGGTGTGAGTCTAAAATAAGATCTTCTAAGAACAATTGTTACCTACTAGAGCCTAAGATAATTCCTATATAAACTCCGTACTTTTGTAAATAAAATGAGTTCATATTTTGAATTCAACGAATGAAGATTGGGTTATTTTCCTTCTCTCCGGGAATCCCTATTCAATGGGGTAGATTTATGCTCAGTTCAGCAGAAATCGCATTGATGATCTCGTCTACTGTTGTTTCATCATCCATATCTAGAATCTCCAGCCGGGTACGGTGGGTGAGGGTATGGGCTTCGGCCTTGCCATTCAGCGCCACATCGATAGCTCCTTTAATTTGCTCCAAATTATCGGCACTGCCTTTTAATAGGTTTTAAAGATAGTTGCCAAAATAATAGCTACAGGAGAGTCAGAAAAACCAGGCACTAGTAAGTCAGTGTTAGTCGAAGCAGAAGCAGATATGTCTGAAATGTTTGAGGATAGCAAAGGAGAGTCGCGAGGGAATGCGACCTCCAGTAATGAAAACGCTAGTGGTAATCAGGAGATATTTATGGATAAAGTTCGACAGCTCCAGGAATATTTGGATAGGGTAACCAAAGATTTACGCACTATAGATAATTCAACAGGCAATGAGGCATGCATAATATATATTAATAAGATCAATTATTTATGGGAGAAAGTACAGGCGTGCCAGGCTGCGTTGAAAGATGCAAAATTTAAAAATACTATGGAGGAGTTAGAATTCGATGTTCGGAATTCTGTATCAGTGTTAGAAATGAAAATAAACAAGAAGGAAAGTAAGATTGAGAATGTAACCGTGAGAGGCGAACTACCGGTATTGCCGAAAATACAGGTACCCACGTTTTCTGGAGAACCTAGAGAATGGGACCTGTTTGTGGAATTATTTGCGGAACTTATTGAAAAAAGAGAGGATTTAAGTCTTGCTCTTAAATTCAATTATTTAAAATCCGCTTTAAAGGGGGAAGCGAGGAGCATGGTAGCTCATCTATTGTCAGGTTCAGCTGATAACTATAGTGCCGCTTGGGAACTGTTAACCAAGCGGTATGAAAATAATCGGAGGGTATTTTCCGAACAATTAGAGTCGGATCGTTGATTTACCGATGATCAACAATGAATCCGCAAAAAGCGTAAAAGGAGTGATTGACATAATAAATGAGTCAATACACTTAATTAAAATTAAAGCAAATTTGTCCGATGAAGTTGACGTAATAGTCGCTCAACTCATACTTCGGAAATTTGACAGGGAGACTCTACAATTATATGAGAGTCAAATTAGAAAAACAAGGCAAATTCAAATTCTATCTGATGTCATGGAATACTTGGAGCAAAGATATTGCTCACTAAGTGCCATAAAAAAGAAGAGAAAAAACCGTTACAAAAAACGTCGGTGGCGGTGTTTAAAGATAGTTGTCCGATCTGCAAAGGTCCCTGGCATAGCGCCCCGATGTGCTATAAGTTTAAAGCGCTAACACCTAATGAAAGGGTGGAAATAGCCAAAAAAGTGCAATTGTGTATACGATGCTTGAAGCATTCAAGCAACAAGAGATGCACTAATGAAATAGTCTGCTCAATGTGCAGCAAGGAGCACCATACCATGCTTCATATTGGGGAAAAACAGGCGAAGGTAAATACTTGTGTTACGGAACAACAAAAACTGTTGGCCACAGCTCTAATACAAGTTAAAAAAATTAATGGAGAGTATGAAACATTAAGAGCCTTAATTGATAATGGCTCTCAGAGCACTATTTTGTCTGAAGAGGCCGCTCAAATATTAAAATTACCTAAAATTAAACAATATACAGAAATAAGTGGCGTGTCCTCAATAAAATCTAATAAATCAAAATATAAGGTAAAAATAGATGTAAAGACGCGAAATCCTTGGAAAGGACATCTAAAGGTTGAGGCAATTGTGTTGCCAAAGTTAATGAAAGCTCTTCCATTAAAAATTGCAAACGTGGATATGTCAAAATGGCAAACTTACGTGCTAGCTGATCCTAGCTTCAATAAACCTGGTAGGGTTGATATAATAATGGGGGTAAACGTATATACCCAAATCTTAAAAAGGGGAATTACAAAGATTGATGGCCTGCTAGGCCAAAATACTCAATTTGGTTGGATCGTCTCGGGATGCACCAAATCAAATCAGAATAAATCTGTAGTGGCAACAACAATAGATGTCACAGGTTTTGAACAACGTTGGGAGAGGAAAGGTAAATTTCAAAGTAAAAACGACACAATCCCAAAGAAATGCAACAGCAAAACTCAAAAAATAAATTTATGGCCCCCGGCAGGACCTCACATTGGAGGTAAAGTGAAAATTGGGGAACAAAAAGTATATATCCCAGAGCCAATACAAAATGAGAACATTCAGAGAGCAATGGGTCAATTAGATAATGATTATCTAAAAAATAATATCAAAAAAGATTCCGGTAACAAATTGTCCGAAACTATAGTACCAATAAGGCAGATAACATTTAATGATAGCCAGAATAACCACTCAAGTTTTAGCAGTCAGAGATATTTAAAAATGGTGGAGCGAAGATCACATTGGTACAATTCAAAAAGGAAAGATAGTTCTTTTTTAAATTCTCCAGCTTATAAAAAGGCTAGAAGTCAGCACAGTAATACACATCAGGAATGGGTAGATATCCCGAAACTGAAATCATTAGGTAATATGCCAAATATTATAAAAACCAGTAGAAGCCAACTCAGTAATACATACGGGAGAATTGGTAAGAATAGGAAGTCAGTGACAATGGCAAAGGAACATCAGATTGACTAGGTTTAACGTCCATCATGTAACTGGTCATGCTTCTTTAACAATAGTTATCTTACTAATGATAATATTAATAATAATTTTTATAAGACAACTAACTATTTAAATAAAGTCCAAAACGCCGCATTTGGTGGCCCTTTGCAGAATGTTTAAGAATAAACATCGTGTTCATCTGAACTGGCTTCACCAAATCAGATGCACTAAAGAAAATACAATACAACTGTACCTTTGTACCAAACAACTAACCTAGCATATGACTAGAAATACAATCTGCCACACGCGGTGTGGGAAAAACACTTGTAATTCTAAACTAACCCAAAAGATCACAACGACAGGATGTCACGTGGCCGACGATGTGCCCAAAATAATAATTTTTCAACCCCCGAATACGTGGGTGTGAGTCTAAAATAAGATCTTCTAAGAACAATTGTTACCTACTAGAGCCTAAGATAATTCCTATATAAACTCCGTACTTTTGTAAATAAAATGAGTTCATATTTTGAATTCAACGAATGAAGATTGGGTTATTTTCCTTCTCTCCGGGAATCCCTATTCAATGGGGTAGATTTATGCTCAGTTCAGCAGAAATCGCATTGATGATCTCGTCTACTGTTGTTTCATCATCCATATCTAGAATCTCCAGCCGGGTACGGTGGGTGAGGGTATGGGCTTCGGCCTTGCCATTCAGCGCCACATCGATAGCTCCTTTAATTTGCTCCAAATTATCGGCACTGCCTTTTAACTCTAGAAGAAGGTCGCCACTTGCTGTTCTTCTTACTTTTTGGACACATTCACCGACGGCTTTAAGCTTCGCATCCTGACATGTTGCCCTTCTTTTCGACAATAATAGCATTTGGCAGCTGCCTCTGCTTTGGATGCCTTCTCGGCTTTGGTGCTACCACCTGCCATTCGGCACCGTCAGCAGCAGGCTCTTTTGCAGTTCCGATCTCCCTAATATGTGCACTTTTTTGCTTTTTCGCTGGCACACAGCTTTGAGTCACCACTTCATCCCTTGGGCGTTTAGGAGAATCGCCAAGTGGGGGCTTTTCACGAAGTCTAC
The DNA here is from genome assembly GCA_018152135.1 of Drosophila paulistorum. Classification (NCBI taxonomy): domain Eukaryota; kingdom Metazoa; phylum Arthropoda; class Insecta; order Diptera; family Drosophilidae; genus Drosophila; species Drosophila paulistorum. Next base: position 1,030,128 of record JAECXG010000159.1, read on the forward strand.
TTATGGCCTTGGCCTCGCCGGGCGCTTGATCTGGCTCAGCAGACTTTCTCTCATTACATACGGCCAGCTGGCCGTCGAGCACCTTTTGGCACAGAAGTTCTTGCAGCTCCTTCATCCTTGTGATCGCCTGTTTGGTGTTGACGTTGACGTGGCGGACCGCCTTTGTCATGAACACCTCTACTAAATCGCCAAGGAGCTTACCCAATTCGTCGAGCTCAGGGATATTCGATGCCGGTGGAGCTACCGGTGCCGCTTCCGTGCTCTCGACCATTTGCGTTGACGCTGGTGCCACAATTAGTTGCGGGCCATTCTCTGGTGGAGCCGTAACCCGAGGCGGAGTCCGGCCCAGACGCGAGCTCTTCCTGAAATCAGCCTCTTCAAGTGCCTCAGCAGCATTCGCACCAACCATACTGGATTGGCACTACACAGACGAGGTTTAACGGCCAGGCGTTATCCGTTACTCCAAAAGTTGAAAATTCAAAAGTTGAAAATTCAAAATTAGCGAGAGAACCGCCCAAAAAAAACCTCCCTGGCGCCCCGTCAGATATGAGGGCCCGCCCTCTGCGTTGCCCAACACTGGCCTTAGTCAGCTGATAAACAAGAGGCCACGTGTATTCAGCATGATTCTTGATAATGCCTTCGCTGACTGCAAAGCTTTACGTGCACATGCTGCAGATGTTCTCGAAAGCATAACCGCGTATCCAGCCAAACTCCCAGGTACCGAATAGCACGCTTCGAGCATATGATGGAGCCCTCCACACTGACCGATGCCGTCTCGACCCGTTTCCTGCTGCTTATTAGGACAAGCTCTGTTTTTTGTGCTGCAAGTTGTAGGCCCACCGAACGCAGCCACTCTGTGATGAGCAAGATCGCCTCGTTCGCCAACGCCTCTGCTTTCGCGACTTCTTTTGCCACAATGACCAGAGCGACATCGTCAGCGTATCCCACAGTTTCGCAGTCCGCCGGCGGATTCAAGCGCAGGATCCCGTCGTACATAATGTTCCACAACAGCGGCCCCAGAACGGAGCCTTGGGGTACCCCTGCAGAAACCGAGTATGTTGATTGGCCGTTCGTTGAACTGAAGCACAGTTGCCTGTCCCCGAAGTAGCTCCAGATGATTGCGCGTAGATACTCTGGAACTCCAAAGTTGTGTAGTCCATCCAAAATACATCCCCAGTCTGCAGTATTGAAAGCATTTCTGACATCTAGCGTGACAATCAGACAGTACTTCTTCGTCCCGTGCTTCCATCGAGTGCCTTCTTTGGCTGTCGCGGCTATACTGACAGCCTTGCCAATGGCGTCGACCGCCGATTTGGCTTTGCGAAAACCAAATTGATTGGACGATAAGTCCCCTCCGGCACTTATAGATCTGTGAAGCCGGGTACATATAAGACCCTCTAGAACTTTGCCCATAGTATCCACCAGGCAGATGGGCCTGTATGATGAGGCCGTCTCTGTTGGTTTCCCATTTTTCGGGATCAGAATCAATTTTTGCCGTTTCCAGATCCTGGGGAAAACTCCTTCATATAGACATTTATTGTATGCCTCAAAAAATGCGTCTGGGCGCAGCGCCATTGCCAGCTTGAGGGCCCGGTTGGGGATAGCATCTGGTCCTGGTGCCTTGCCCGGCTTTAGTGCGCTTGTTGCAGCCACAATTTCCTGCATTGACACAGGGTCAGTGACATAACTTCCTGCTGCTGGTGTGGCGGGACGTCTACTATCTAGTGAGTTTTCTCTGTGCGGGAATAATTCCGTGACTATAGAGCTGAGTTGCTCCGCTTCTAGGGGTGTGCGCTGCCTATTTGCATATATGCGCTTTACAACGATTTTATACGCCTTCCCCCAGTGGTCTTGCTCTGCTGAGTCGCACAGTCTTAGAAAAATTTCCCTCTTAGTGGCCCAAATAGTGTGCTTTAACATTGTCCTTGCCAAGCTAAAATCGTGCCGCAGCTGCGGCCAGTTTTCAGCATCCCGGCGTCTAGCCCTTTGGTATCGTCTCCTGGCTGCAAGACATTTTTTCCGCAATTCGCTAATATTTTGGTTCCACCAGTATACGGACTTGTGGTGCCTCGTGTATGCACCACATTGCTGCATGCCCGCATCGCATGCTCTCTCGACCATATTGGAGAGATGATGAGCCATAACCTCCGCTTCATCCTGTCCCCATTCGCAGCTATTGAGTGCAGCTGTAAATTCCTGCAAGTTAAGCATTTGTTGGGCGGCCAATTTCCTCCACCGCAATAACGATAGCCTCGTGGTCACTTGCAGTATAAGTATCACTTATTTTCCATGACGACGATGGATAAAGGCCACTGCTGGCGAAAGTGAGATCAATAATTGATCCCATGCCTGCGCGCCTGAAGGTAAATTGGGAGCCACTATTTAGCAGGACAACGTCTACGGCAGCAAACGCCACTAAAAGTACACGACCTCTAGCATTGGTAAGGGGGCTGCCCCACTCTACAGCCCACGCGTTGAAATCCCCGCCAACAATAACACGGTTGTGGTTTCTTATATCCGTAATCAACTCATCCAATGACCTACTATAGCTTTCCAGAGAGAGGCTTGGTGGCAAATAGCAGCTGTAGACCCAAAAGTCATTTATATGAGCACGCATAAAGTGCTCAGCTGCCCACACAGAATTCTGCGAGCAACACTGCGCCCGCACGTTGCACGTCCAGATAGCCGCCTTTAATGAGAGACTCCTGTTCCAGTTACTGTCTTCGCTACACCTATAAGGTTCGCTAATTAACACCGCGTCTGTGTTTTGCTCAAGCACCGTTTGCGCTAACAATGATTGCGCCGCCTCACAATGGTTTAGATTTATCTGTAAAAATCTAATCTTTTTTGTGGTGGGACACCGTCTTGGGACTTTGCTTGGTCCGTGCAGGGCAATTCTGACCCCCGGAAACATGGTCCAACTGGTCAAAGCTATTTTCTAGGCACAAAAAACATTTAGCCTTGTTGTGACACTCTTTTATCTTGTGGTCGTTCTGCCCACATCTCAGGCACCACTTGGTCCTGTCCACTCGCCTGTTGCACCTGGCTGCGATATGCCCAATTTCCAGGCACTTATAGCACCTCACTGGGGTCTCATTGATGCGAATCCTGCATACGTTAAAAACGACTTTAATGGTACCAACTTTAAGCAGAATCTCCGCTACGTGTGCTGGGATGCACAGAATGGCTTTCTGAGTCCCCGAGCGCAGCGGACGCAGACTCTTTACAGCATCATGGGGTAGATTTATGCTCAGTTCAGCAGAAATCGCATTGATGATCTCGTCTACTGTTGTTTCATCATCCATATCTAGAATCTCCAGCCGGGTACGGTGGGTGAGGGTATGGGCTTCGGCCTTGCCATTCAGCGCCACATCGATAGCTCCTTTAATTTGCTCCAAATTATCGGCACTGCCTTTTAACTCTAGAAGAAGGTCGCCACTTGCTGTTCTTCTTACTTTTTGGACACATTCACCGACGGCTTTAAGCTTCGCATCCTCGCTACGCGTCACTAGCTTTAGAATGTCACTATATGACATGTTGCCCTTCTTTTCGACAATAATAGCATTTGGCAGCTGCCTCTGCTTTGGATGCCTTCTCGGCTTTGGTGCTACCACCTGCCATTCGGCACCGTCAGCAGCAGGCTCTTTTGCAGTTCCGATCTCCCTAATATGTGCACTTTTTTGCTTTTTCGCTGGCACACAGCTTTGAGTCACCACTTCATCCCTTGGGCGTTTAGGAGAATCGCCAAGTGGGGGCTTTTCACGAAGTCTACTTATGGCCTTGGCCTCGCCGGGCGCTTGATCTGGCTCAGCAGACTTTCTCTCATTACATACGGCCAGCTGGCCGTCGAGCACCTTTTGGCACAGAAGTTCTTGCAGCTCCTTCATCCTTGTGATCGCCTGTTTGGTGTTGACGTTGACGTGGCGGACCGCCTTTGTCATGAACACCTCTACTAAATCGCCAAGGAGCTTACCCAATTCGTCGAGCTCAGGGATATTCGATGCCGGTGGAGCTACCGGTGCCGCTTCCGTGCTCTCGACCATTTGCGTTGACGCTGGTGCCACAATTAGTTGCGGGCCATTCTCTGGTGGAGCCGTAACCCGAGGCGGAGTCCGGCCCAGACGCGAGCTCTTCCTGAAATCAGCCTCTTCAAGTGCCTCAGCAGCATTCGCACCAACCATACTGGATTGGCACTACACAGACAAGGTTTAACGGCCAGGCGTTATCCGTTACTCCAAAAGTTGAAAATTCAAAAGTTGAAAATTAAAAATTAGCGAGAGAACCGCCCAAAAAAAACCTCCCTGGCGCCCCGTCAGATATGAGGGCCCGCCCTCTGCGTTGCCCAACACTGGCCTTAGTCAGCTGATAAACGATCGGGGAAGAAGAAGCAGCTTCTTGCAGCAACCAGAAATGTGGAACGGCCTGGGGAATTTCCGGATAATTCCACGACACACTCACACAGGCAGGAGTCCAGGACGATGAGAGGCGGGAAAACCAGTTAGCAGGAGAGCAACACCACCCCCCCTTGGCCCAATGACCGGTCCAAACGTATGGGGGTACCAAATAAAAAATTTTGGCCAGCAGCTGCGATGTGGCGCAGACACCAACAGTGGTACGTAGCCAAAGACTCCGTAGCAAGTGCCAAACAGATTCCACGATTTGCAGATCCTTTTGGAGGCTTATTGATACACTCAAAACTGTGTGTGTGTGTGTTTGTTCTGTTTAGTGTCCCTGTGTATGTTGTCTGGTTGTTGTTGTAACAGCACATTTTTGTTGAAATGTGAACACACGCATGATTCAAAGAGGCAGCACAAAAATAGAGTGAGCGAGAGAAAGCTGGGACAACGAAATGTTGTCATTGCATTTGCACAATTTCCCACAATGAAAAATAAATAGGTGCAGGATTCATTAGGATTACAAAAGTGTATATATAGCCATGTCTGTCCAATTCTGTACATGTGTGTGTGCCTGTGAGTGTGAGTGTTTTTTTTTTTTTTTTAATTCGTTTATTTGAAATGTGAAAATGTAGTGTAGTAAGTAATAACAAGTTTTTTAACAATTAATAGGACAGGTGGTAACATAGGTTAAATAAGTAGAAATAAAAGGACAGAGATAAGGAATGAGAAATTTTGTGTGTTGCCATTGAGAATCCTGCGGAACTGCCTTGCGGTATTGCGTCGCAGGGATAATGGCGGGCATCAGTTATGCCCCTCCAGCGTGACGTTCTCGCTCAAGGAGCCTTAGCTTGCTCATAGTCACGAATGCATAGTTGCACACTGCTGACCACGACCGTTTTGTTCTCATCATGTTTTTTGTCAAATTGGCGACTGTGGGTGTCTCTCCCATTTCCACCGCCAGATTCCGTCGCTCTGCCTGGAACCTTGGGCACTCGAATATGATGTGTTCCGGTGTTTCCGCCACATCTTCTTGGCACCATGTGCATTCATTACTGGTTTCGTGTCCGAAACGGTGCAGGTATGTCCTATAACAGCCATGACCACTAAGGAACTGCGTAAGCTCAAAGGTGACTTCGCCATGACGCCTATTTATCCAGGCATCTATATCGGGTATCAGCTTGTGAGTCCACCGGCCTTTTGTTGAGCTTGTCCATCGATGCTGCCATTCTGCCAGGCTGGCTTCTTTCGCCATTTTAATAATTGTTTGCCTGGTCGTGGGGGTCCATACTTGTCCCTGCCGTTGCTGGAAGATCATTTGCGCCTCTTTTGCCAGTATGTCAAGGGGTGTCATCCCTGCAATGACTAGTGCAGCGTCATCGGAAATGGTCCGGAAGCCACGGCAAACACGCAGAGCTCCAAGACGGTATGTAGAGTCCAGTCCTCTTCTATACGTTTTTCGCTGCATCGCTTCTGCCCATACCGGTGCACCATAAAGTATGGTCGATTTGACAACATTAATAAGCAACATTCTCTGTGCTTGACGTGGGCCCCTTGCATTCATCATTATGCGGCTCAGTGATCTACATGTTTCTGCTGCCTTTCTATTGACATGTTGCAGATGCTCCTTAAAAGAAAGTCTTGTGTCCAGTAAGACACCAAGGTATCTTATCGATCTGCTCGATTGTATGGTACACGTTTCCAGTTCGATTTTGGCAACTTCCACCGTCTTTCGGCTGCTTACAAGGACAGCCTCTGTTTTGTGGTCCGCTAGTGTCAGCCCTGCATCAGAAAGCCACTGTTTTGCTGCGCCCATGGACACCACCGTTTTCTCCTCCGCCTCACGTAATTGTTTTGCGACGACCACTAGCGCTACATCGTCAGCAAATCCTACGATGTGGCATTCTGGGGGCAAATTTATGCGCAGTATGCCATCATACATGGCGTTCCACAGAAGCGGGCCAAGTACTGAGCCCTGCGGTACTCCTCCCCCTGATTTCATAGGATCGTACTCCATTTCGAGTTTCGTAATTTAATACGCGGTTCCGGAAGTAATCCTCTATGGTGAATATGAGATTCTCCGGTACTTGGAATCTGCCAAGTGCATCAATTATCTTTGTCCAGTTGGCCGTATTAAAAGCGTTTTTAACATCGAGTGTGGTTATGAGGCAGTATTTTTTCCCGCCACCTTTCCACCGTTGCCCTTCAATCGCCTTCTCCGCTATGTCGACTACTGTCGATAGTGCATCCAACGTGGATTTGGCCTTTCTGAATCCAAATTGCATGGGCGAAAGGTCTCCAGCCTGTGAGATGGCGGCTTCCAGCCTTGTGCTGATGATTTTCTCGAGCATTTTGGCCGCAGCGTCAAGCATGCAGAGCGGTCTGTAGCCAGATGGATCTTCAAGCGGCTTGTTCGGCTTCGGAATAAGCACCAGGTTCTGCTTTTTCCAAATTTCGGGAAACGTGCACTCTTTAAAACATTTGGAAAATACATCTGCAAATTTTTCCGGCTGCAAGCGGGCAGCTAACTTGATAGCTTTGTTAGGAATTGCATCGGGGCCAGGGGGCTTTGTTGTCTTGCAGGTGCCCTGCTGCCAATAGCACCTCATCTGTAGTTACCGGGCTGTATTCGCTTAATGTGGGACTCTCGTTCCTTGGCAATACCGTTGACGAACTTGGGAACAGCGTCTTAACGATATGCTCCATATGTTGTTCTAACGGTGCTGCTGGCTTTATCGCCTTAAGCTTCTTCATGGCTAGCTTGTATGCCATGCCCCAGATGTCAGTTTCAGCCTCGTTGCACAGGTCCAAAAACACTTACGCTTGCTGTCCTTGATTAGCCTGTTGAGTAATCTGCGGCGATCAGCATATTCTTGTTGCAGGCTGGTGAAGTTTCCTTGACCTCGGGCTCTCTTGTAACATCGCCTCGCCCGCAGGCATCTATTCCTGGCCTCAGCAATTCCAGCATTCCACCAGTAAACAGACCTTTTGTGCCTGCTATGGCTCCTGCGTACGGCCATGCTGCTGTCGCATGCTGCAGTGATAGCGGCCATTAATTTCCTAGATGAATCATTAGCATCTCCTACCATGGCTGGAAAGCATAATGTCGATGCGAATGTTTCCGGATTAAATGTATCCACCCTATACATTTTTGGTTTGTCCGGTGTAACTGCAGCTGCTGCTGGACTGTCGCCAATAGTGCACATGATTGCTGTATGGTCGCTGGCTGTATAATGGCTGCAAAGCTCCCACTTAGCTGTGTTTAAAATTTGCCTGCTGGTGAAGGTCACGTCGATGACAGAGCCGTAGCCCGCTCTGTTAAATGTGAACTCGCTGCCTGTGTTCAACACTACCAGATCTGTGGTGGCGAATGCTTCGAGTACCGTGCGGCCTTTCGCGTTTGTTGAGCTGCTGCCCCATTCCTCAGACCAAGCATTAAAATCGCCGGCAACAACTACTTTGGTCTTTCCACGCACGTCTGCAGAGAGTTGATCAAGCACAGCCTCAAATTCTCGTATGTTTAGGCTTGGTGCCAAATAGCAACTGTAGAGCCATACGTCGTCTATTTTTGCCCGCACAAAACCGTTGTTTCGTTGCACAGACTGGATGAGCAGTGGGTTTTTGCCACAGGTCCAAATAGCCGCTTTGCCAGTTATATCCGCTGCCCACAGGCTGCTAGCCACTACTCTGTATGGCTCACTAAGAATAGCAACATCTACATCCAATTCCCTCACCGTTTGCGCGAGCAAGCTTTTGCGCAGCTGCACAATGATTAAGATTCAACTGTATGAACTTAACCATTATAGACAGGTTGGTTGCTCTCCTGTTTTGCCCAGGGGGCACTCTTTGCTACCAGCAATATGGTTTCTGGGGTCGCGATCTATCGCTGCGCAGTTATAACAATTTGGGGCTTCGTTGCATGTCGCTGACTTATGCCCTGTCTGTCCACACTTAAAACACCAGTTTGTCCGATCTATGCTGCTGTTGCATTTAGCGGCAACGTGTCCAAAGTTTAGGCACTTGTAGCACCTTTGTGTGGCTGCTCTCTGTTTAACTTGGCATTTAAACAGGCCAACGACGAAGTCCTTTATCTTCAGGAGAATTGCCGCACTATTCTTTGGCAGGCAAACAATTGCCATCTGGGTTTCGTTAAATGTGGGTCTCAACGCCTTCACCATTATTTGGTTTGGGCCGGTGCCAGTTTCCCTGGTTATAGCAGCAATAATATCGGCTTTTGTTACCAGGCAGTCCAGTTTGCGTAACTCGAGATGTGTTACATCCGTGACTATGCGAATTTTGGTGGTTGTTCCAAGTACACTGCTCAGTTCTTCTTGTAGCTTGTTGCCTTCATCCTTAGTTTTTAACTCCAACAAGAGGTCGCCGTTCTGAGTCTTTCTGGCCCTTGCAACGTTATCTTTAACGCAGCTTAGCCGCCCATCTTCGCGCCTGGTGACCATCCTGAGCATATCCGCATAAGAAGTCCCCTCGTCCGCCTTAATTATTATGGCATCAGGCCTGCCTCTGCGCATAGGTGGCTTGCGCTTTGCGCCTACCACTTGCCATTCTGGGCCAGAGTCATCTTTTCCTGCAGATTCTTGCACTGGTGCTATCGCATGCTCTGTGATATGATTTCTCGCCGTGTTTGGCCTAGTTACGCCGCTTCTTAGTTTGGATGCATACGTCTGCCCGCTGCTACGTTGCTTTTTTGGTGGAGTATTTCTGTGCGCCACTGCGTCTTCTCTTTGCCGCTTTGGGCTGTCAGCATGGCTAACTGTGGCTCCAATTGACTGGGCGTTGGCGGTGACCGGCAAAGTTTGCGTGGCCATCTCAACCTTACATGCTGCTTGGCTTTTGTCACCGCGTAGTTTGTGACAGATGGCAATTTGCAGCTCTATCATCCGCCGTATGTCCTGCATTGTGTTCTGATTTACATGCCGGACCTGCGGCTTACCATCATCCTTCTTCTTAAAAGTATTCTCCAATTGGCAGAGGAGGCTGCCAAGATCATCAAGCTCCGGTATGCCCGATATCACAGTAGGACTTGTTGCTAGAGCCGCGCTGTTTTGGCTGTTTTGCACCTGCAACGGGCGCCCACCTGGCGATGAGACTGGTGACCGCATCATCCTGTTGGACTTTCCGAAAATTGCCTCCACGCCTACTGGGTCACTAGATGCACAGTCCCAGCGTGCTTGATCCATAGACGCTGCAATTTTGTCCATTTATTCAGGCGTTGATAGTAACCCGGCTTGGATTTAAAATCTAACGGCCAAGCAGAAAAGACACTTGAGCGCCCCCTGGCGGATGCAGCCCTGGGCACCGCCCAAAGCCTTTCTGCGTTATGCAACACTGGTCGCTCAGCTGATCAGTGGCGCTTTATGGGGCAACTCTATTGTGTTTATTCGCTGCAACAAGTGGTAATGTGTCCAGGACAAGAGGGCACTGGATAATAGAGATGATTTCTACGCACCAATACAATGAAGGAGGCAGCGGTGGGTAGACAAAAGGCGCCAAATCCCCCGGGGGCACCACCAAGATGAAAACTGGTTGAAACAGTCACAAGGCCTATACGCTAGTGGCCCTGGCTATGGCAAGTCGCCGCCACAAGAAAACTGCTTCGGGTGAGTAGTGTGGCACAGAGTCTCTTCCCTGGTTAATATAAACTTGGATTTCTAGGCACCGTCGCGATCAAACTACGGAGCACTTAAAAAACACAACCTGCACCTCTCGTCGAATGTAATGTGTTTGTGTGTCCTTTTGGAGGCTTATTGATACACTCAAAACTGTGTGTGTGTGTGTTTGTTCTGTTTAGTGTCCCTGTGTATGTTGTCTGGTTGTTGTTGTAACAGCACATTTTTGTTGAAATGTGAACACACGCATGATTCAAAGAGGCAGCACAAAAATAGAGTGAGCGAGAGAAAGCTGGGACAACGAAATGTTGTCATTGCATTTGCACAATTTCCCACAATGAAAAATAAATAGGTGCAGGATTCATTAGGATTACAAAAGTGTATATATAGCCATGTCTGTCCAATTCTGTACATGTGTGTGTGCCTGTGAGTGTGAGTGTGTGAGTGTGTGTGTGTGTTTTTTTTTTTTTTAATTCATTTATTTATAACATAAAAACAATAACATAAGAATATACAATGTTCTCTATCGGACTGCAGGCATAATACGAAACAATTTTTGCGGGACGTCCCAGGGGGAATTGCTTCGCAAAAACGTGTTGCTAGCATACTTATCCGTTTCTTGCGCGTTCCTCTTGTCTGAGGACTTGACAGGCCACACCCGCAAAGCCGCAAACTGCGTCCCAGATCGCCGATTTGGCCAGCATAGCTGTGACCAAGTTGTCAGGTGTAAGGGCAGTGTTGATCAGGTCTGCCACCCTTTGTCGCTCGTTGTTGAACCTGACGCATTCAAACAAGATATGTCTTGCGTCTTCGACTGTGCTGCTGCCGCAGGCCAAGCAAAAGTGTACCTGCTCATGCCCAAACCGGTGCAGATATGATCTGCAGCATCCGTGACCTGAAAGCAGTTGTGTGAGTTGGAAGGAAACTTGCCCATGTTTTCTCTCCGTCCACTCCGTTACGTTTGGGATGAGAAGATGCGTCCACCTTCCCTTGCTAAAGACATCCCAGCGTCTTTGCCAAGTCACAAGACTCCGAATTCTCGCCTCAGAGCTGGCCTCTTTTTTGGGTGTGCCGCGGCTGACAGCTACGGCGATCGCCTTGGCTTCATCGGCAAGTAGGTCGATTGGGATCATACCCGCAATTACCAACGCAGCGTCCTCCGAAACGGTCCTGAAAGCGCTGCACACTCGAAGTGCGCATAGGCGATATGTGGCTTTAATGCCTCTGCTGTATGACGGGACGTGAATAGCTTGCGACCATACTTGCGCTGAATACAATATCACTGACTTTAGCACACTCGCTAGCAGCAGCCTGCGCTCCTGTTTCGGGCCTCTGGTATTTAACATGATTCGGGACAAGGCCTGCCCAGTACTCGCCGCCTTGGTATATACGTGACTCAGATGTTCCCGAAAGCATAGACGAGTGTCTAACCATACGCTCAGGTAACGTATAGCCCGCTTTGAGGCAATCTCTGATCCCTCTACTAGTATCCTCGCAACTTCCACTGTCTTCCTACTACTAATAAGCACCGCCTCCGTTTTGTGCACTGCCAGTGAGAGACCGACTGAGTGAAGCCAGCTCGTAATTTTTTCAATCGCGCAGGATGCAAACGCTTCAGTCGTCGCCAGATCCTTGGCTACGATCACTAACGCCACGTCATCTGCGTATCAGATAGTTTCGCATCCTTGTGGTAGAGGGATCCTCAGAATGCCGTCGTACATTATGTTCCACAGTAGCGGGCCCAATACGGACCCTTGTGGAACCCCGGCAGAAATGTGGCGACTGTCGCAGCCCTCATCTGTGTTGAATCGCAGCACTCTCCCTGCTCAGTTCAGCAGAAATCGCATTGATGATCTCGTCTACTGTTGTTTCATCATCCATATCTAGAATCTCCAGCCGGGTACGGTGGGTGAGGGTATGGGCTTCGGCCTTGCCATTCAGCGCCACATCGATAGCTCCTTTAATTTGCTCCAAATTATCGGCACTGCCTTTTAACTCAGAATGCCGTCGTACATTATGTTCCACAGTAGCGGGCCCAATACGGACCCTTGTGGAACCCCGGCAGAAATGTGGCGACTGTCGCAGCCCTCATCTGTGTTGAATCGCAGCACTCTCCCATCAAAATAACTCCGTATGATGACTTGCAGGTAAACCGGCGCTTCCAGCCTACACACCGAGCCCAGGATGCAGCCCCAGTCCGCTGTGTTGTAGGCGTTCTTGACGTCTATTGTGACGACCAGGCAGTATTTTTTAGAGCCGCCCTTCCACCGGGAGCCCTCGATTGCATCTGCAGCAATATTGACTACTTTGCTGATTGCATCTATCGTCGACCTTGCCTTCCGAAAGCCGAATTGGTTTTCCGAGAGGCCATTGCTCCTGCTGATAAGATCGTTTAGCCTAGTGTTGATTATTCCTTCCAGGACTTTGCCGACTGTGTCTATTAGACAAATCGGCCTGTAGGAGGATGCTATGTCAGGTGGCTGCCCCGGCTTTGGCAGCAATACCAGTTTTTGAACTTTCCACTGCGATGGAAAAACTCCCTCCAGTAAGCATTTATTAAAGGTTTCAACAAATGCTTCTGGGCGTAGCGTCATAGCCAGTTTGACTGCACGATTCGGGAATAAATCCGGGCCTGGGGCCTTGCCGGGCTTAAGCGATTTGGCTGCGACCAAAATTTCTTCTGTGGAGACTGCATCGATGGTAGAAAGCCTTGCAGGTGCGATGGGCATTGCGCTAAAAAGGTTCGATCGGCTTGGAAAGAGAGCGTCGACTATTTTTTTGAGGTCTGCGGCACCTGTTGGCGCGGATTGCCGGTTTGCATGGATACGTTTTACTACTAGTTTATAGGCCTTACCCCAGGGGTCGTGCTCAGCTGAGTCACACAAATTGAGGAAAACCTCTTTTTTGGCTGCAAGGATGGCCTTCTTCAGTGATTTTCTCGCTTGGCTAAAAGTGGAGTGCATCTGTGGCCAGTTTACGTCCAGCCGCTTCCTTGCCCTTTGGTAACGCCTTCTTGCGGTTAGACAAGCCCTTCGTTGATCTCCAATTTCATCATTCCACCAGAAGACTGGTTGGTGATGTTTATTGAATGGTCTGGAGCGGGCCATACTCGCATCGCAGGCTGATGCCAGCATGCCGCATAGCTGGTCTGCCATGCCTTGAGCAGTGTGTTTTTTTTTTTTTTTTTATATTATTCATTTTTATTTACAACAAAATTTCATTTACTTCACGTATATACATATTTAGTTATTGGCGGTCTGACTCAAACAGGCTACTGCGGGACTACCGCGAGGTATTGCTTCGCAGCGGCCGGCTTAGACTTAACCTTTTAAACTAATCCTCCCTTCTCAGCCTCTCTAGCCGCCGTTGTTCAATCATAACGGCTGCCGCAAACTCGCACACTGCCTCCCATGCGCGACCGTTTTCTAGCATTAGAGGCACCAGGTTCTCAATGGTGATGCGCGTGCCGATCCTGGATTCCAATTCGCGTCTCTGTTCTTCATAGCGAGGGCAGTGAAAAGCTATGTGCCTTGCGTCCTCGACAATGCCGGCTCCGCACCACGTGCATTCGTCGGATGCCTCGTGCCCGAAACGCTTTAGATAGGCTCTGAAGCAGCCATGGCCGCTCAAAATTTGCGTCAGGTAAAACGTAACTTGCCCGTGACTTCTGCCTATCCACTGTTGTAGGTCTGGGATAAGGCAGTAAGTCCAACGTCCTTTCGCAGATTCTGCCCATCGTTGCTGCCATCGAGCCACATGTTCGCCTCGTATTTCTTGCCGTACACTGGCTAAGGGCGATCGCTCATCCACCGGTGGTGTGGAGTGTAGCGCTCTGTACATCGTGTCTGCTTCGTACGCTAGATCGCTGATCGGAGACAGACCAGCGATGACATGCGCAGCATCGTCTGAAATTGTGCGGAACGCACTGCAAATTCTCATTGCGCAGAGTCTAAATACCGATTCCAGCCCTCGCCTATAGCTTTTCACCCGTAGCGCACTAGCCCAAACAGGGGCAGCGTACAGGGAAATGGATTTTGTCACGCTAGTTAACAACAGCCTTCTCTCTTGTTTGGGGCCTCTTGTATTGAGCATGATCCTTGCCAGCGCACGTGCAGAGCTCAGTGCCTTCTGGCACGTATATTCCAAGTGCTCACGGAAGCAGAGTCGTGTATCCAGCATTACCCCTAGGTATTTGATGGCCCTCTTAGATGTGATAGTTTTGCCACCAACTTCTATAGAGGCGGTCTCGACTTGCTTCCTGCTGCTAATTAAAACGGCTTCAGTCTTGTGGGCTGCCAATTCTAGACCTGCAACAGCCAGCCACCGGCCAATAGTTGCAATGGCGTTGTTGCATTTTTGTTCCGTTACTGCAAGCTCCTTTTCCTTATGCGTATGCCCGGATCAAAATTGAGTCTGAGGTCTCCGTCGTACATGCAATTCCACAGGAGGGGGCCCAGGACTGAACCCTGTGGTACTCCAGCAGAGATGCTATATTCCTCCGAGCCGTCTACTGTGGAGTATCGGATGCGCCTATTTGTGAAATAGCTGTCCACTATGTGCAGCAGATTCCCCTGGACGCCGAAAGAAGCCAGACTGCCCATTATACGACTCCATTCAGCCGAGTTGAATGCGTTTCTGATGTCGAGAGTCACCACCATGCAGTATTGTTTGGTTCCCCCTTTCCATCGGTTACCAGATATGGCGTCTCTGGCTGTGTCCACAACTGTGCTTATCGCGTCTATCGTTGATCGTGCCTTTCTAAAACCGTATTGGTTAGGAGAAAGTCCATCTCCTTGCTCAATAGCCTTGTTGAGCCTACGAGCTATGAGCGATTTCAATATTTTCCCTGCTGTGTCCAGAAGACAGATAGGCCTATATGATGAGGCTTCGCCGGGAGGCTTGCCGGGTTTTGGTAGGAGTACCAGATTCTGCCTTTTCCATCTGGATGGAAAAGTTCCTTCTCTCAGACATGCATTGTACATTTTGATGAACACATCAGGGTGCAGATTAACTGCCAGCCTTAAAGCTCTGTTCGGGATGCCGTCGGGGCCAGGAGCTTTCTTATTATTTAGTTTGTTGACGATTTCCAACAGTTCTGTTTTCGTGCACGCTGTTATTTCTATCTCACTGCTTCGAGTTGCCAGTGGTGGCTGGACCTGTTTTTGTGGGAAAAGTGAGCTGACGATTTGATTCATGCTCGCTGCATCAGATGGTATTGATGTTTTCCCGACATCAACGCGTTTGACCACGGTCTGGTAAGCCTTTCCCCAGGGATCGTGCTCGGCAGAATCGCAAAGACGCAGGAAGCATTCTCTTTTGCTAGTTCTGATAGCATGCTTTAGATCCAGCCGTTTGCTATGGTATTTAAGTCTAGAGATTCAAAACTTTCTGTACCTCTTGAACGCTGAAACTGTCGCCGCGCACGGAAACACGCTCGTCTGGCTGCCGCTATATTGTCGCACCACCAATGTACAGCCGCATAGGGGCGTTTGAAAAGTTTTCGACGCGCCATGCTAGCGTTGCAGGCTGTCTCAATGCTATGCATAATACTGTTCGCCATGTTTTCTGCACTGTTTTCACTTGTGTTGAACAGCAGGTGTCCACAGAAATCAGGAATGCTTAAAGTATCCACTCTGAACGCTCCTTCGCTCACAGTAGTATGGTGAGAAGGTGTACTACGACCAATGGAGAACAATATTACCTCATGATCTCTTGCGGAGTAAATATCGCATACTTTCCAATTGGAAAATCGCACCAGTGGATCGCTTACAAACGTCAAGTCTATTATTGATCCCATACCTGCTCTGTTGAAGGTTTTCTTGGACCCTGTGTTGAGTAGCGAAACGTTGAGAGTCGTCAGAGCCTCAAGCAGCAAACGGCCTCTTCTATCTGTATGACTACTGCCCCATTCCGTGGCCCATGCATTAAAATCGCCGCCAATTATAACTGGGCTGCGGCCCCTAGCATCGTCCACTAGTTCGTCAATGACCTCTCCAAATCTATCGATGGATAAGCTAGGGGGTAGTTAGCAGCTATATACCCAGTAGCTACCGCAGATCTGCGCTCTGACGAAGCCATCGTATGGTCGCACATTAACCAGAGGTGCTTGGAGTGCACTGCAGGTCCAAATAGAAGCCTTGTTTGACGAGTCTGAGACCCAGCCTCCAGTACTTTCCCTTCTGTATGGTTCGCTGAGAATTGCAATATCTGCTGATAATTCACGGATTGTTTGGTGCAAAAGATCTTGAGCCGCAATACAAAGGTTCAAGTTCAGCTGTATCACTTTTATTTTAGGCGTCATCTTAATTTTTTCCGGTCCGCCTCAACTGAGGGCATAGCCGACTACCAGCTCTGTGGCCTATTTTGGCCCTGTCTACGCCTGCTTCAATACAGAGGAAGCAAGCTTCTGACCCATCGCACATTGCCGCCTTATGGCCTGGCTGACCACATTTGAGGCAGCAGTTCGACCTATCGGTTTGGCTGCTGCATTTGGCTGCTAAATGGCCAAAGCCCAGGCATCGATAGCATCGAGTTGGTAGCTCTTCCAGTTCCTTGATACTGCAGAGATTCCAGCCTACTTCCAGTTTACCCAGCATCGATAGCATCGAGTTGGTAGCTCTTCCAGTTCCTTGATACTGCAGAGATTCCAGCCTACTTCCAGTTTACCCAGTAGCAGTATTTTTTGCATTACCACATCAGGGGCTGTGATGATCGCCACCTGAGTATTGCGTTTATATCCCGGTCGTATACTCTTCACCGTACACGTCGATGCATCAATATTCGCGTGTTTAACTAAAGCTTGAATAATATGGCAAGGCTCAGCTATGTCATCCAGATTCCGAATAATTGCGGACCTAAATTTCCTGAGAACTTTGACCCCAGCTGAGTTGCCTAGAACTTGGGAAATTTCATCCATCAGGCCTCGGGAATCGCTTTGGGCGTTGCCTAATTCCAGCAGAAGCCCATCTTTGGCAGTACGCTTGAGTCTGCTTACATGGCTGCGAACATGGTCCAGCTTCTCATCCGCTCGCCGGGTAACCAATGCCAGAACATCGCTATAGCTGACTCCAGAGCTCGGCTCGATCAGCAGGGCGTCTGGTTTTGCCCTTCGGGGCTTGGCCTCCTTTACGCGGGTCTTACGTTTTGGGCCTACTTCTTGCCAGCCTTGGCTAGACTCGCTATTGCTGGTCCGGGTTGAGATTTGACCTTCATCTTCCCTCTGATCACTTTCTTGCACCAAAGGGGCTGGCAACATCCGATGCCTCTGTTGCCGCTGCAATTGTGGTATATTTTTCGAATTCTTCGAACTTTTTTGGCCCGCCTTAGAGGTGTTATTCGAAGTCGAAGTTGACCCGGCGTTTCCTATTGTAGCACTTGATGGGGGCTTCATGCATTCACAAGTACAGTGGCAACTCTTGGTTGGAAGTACCTCAGATACCGTTGCACTTTCTGCATCCGTTTGCTGCTCTCTACTTGCTCGCTGCGGCGGGACTAAGCCTGAACTTGCTGTCTCCTCTGGTGCGACGCCCTTGCCCTGGAAAAGCAGTATCAGATCTGCATGGAGTCTCTGAAGTTTCGCCACGTTTTCCCTAAGCGGGTTCGTTATCGAACGATTACGCCCATCTTTACATTTTACCGTCATCATTGAAATGGACTCTAGCACGAGTCCCATTTCATCTAGCTCCCTACATACTGGCTGCACTTTTACTCTTTTGATCGGAACACTCCTCGTTTCAGGGCTACTGGCAGGACTCGGGGTGCCTCTTGCTCTTTTTGGGGTGTCCGATGGTTGAGTTTTCGACTCCTCACAGACTTGGTTCGCCATTAGATTTGCACCGGCGACCATCAGTGTGCCGGCAGGATTTAGATCCATATTTGCTCCTTTTTTTTGGCTCTCTGCTTCATTTTGGCTGACTCCCTGCTGTGGCGGAGACCGCTGCAGCATCGGTCGTCGCCCGAACGCCGATTCGTACTCAGCTTCCAGTATGCCTTGATCTACGTACGCAAGTCCCCCGGTGGCCAAGAATTTCCTCCTGACGACGGCTGGGAGATATACCGCCCCGACTCGGTGGCCTAAATCCAAGCTAGTATAGAACTAGAGCTTTGACCAGTAGACCAAGGATTACTTTGGCAAAAGTGGAACCAAAAAAAAAAAAAAAAAGAAGAAAAACCAAAAAAAAAGAATGGAAACAAATATATATATAGCAACAAATCCTGTGCTACACCTATATTTGTTTCCATTCTTGAGCAGTGTGTGAGTGTGTGTTTTTTTTTTTTTTTTTTTAATTCCATTTATTACTCATACATAACAACTTATTAACGTAACATATATAAAAAAGAATATAATAAACAATAAATTTTAAGCATCACAAATCAAGGAGAGAACAATACAATACACTCGTGAGGTTAGAGGGGGGAGGTGGATACGAATACAGGGTCAAACGGGACTACTTTTGGGTACTGCTTCGCAGGGCCCTGGGCGATCATTCCTCGTGCCTCGGACGCTCGAGCCTCCTGAGCTCCTTCATCACAACCGACGCGAAAGTACTGACGGCCTCCCAGGCTCGGGGATTAGCGACCATCAGCCTGGTCAAATTTTCCAGTGTTGCGCGATGCCCCATTGCGCACTCCATGGAGATTCTCGCCGCTTCAAATCTGGGACAATGCAGCAAAACATGCTCGGCGTCTTCGGGTATTCCGCTGCCGCACCAGGTGCATTCGTCCGAAGTTTCGTGGCCGAATCTCTTCAGATACGTCCTGAAGCAGCCGTGACCACTCAGCAGTTGAGTCAGGTAATAGTTTACCTCGCCGTGTTTGCGCAGGACCCACGCGCTAATGTCAGGGATGAGCGTGTGCGTCCACCTTCCCTTGGTCGAGGTGTCCCAGCGCTCTTGCCACCTCCGTATACTATGTTGCCGCGCTAGACTGCGTGTTGCTCCCGGTCCTACTGAGCTACCTCGACTGGCCTTAGCGACTGCCTCGATGATCGCTGCCTGATCTTCGATCGGCATCATTCCTGCGATAACGAGCGCCGCATCATCCGAGATCGTGCGGAATGCACTGCAGACTCTTATCGCGCTTAGCCGGTGGGTTGCTTCGAGTCCTCGTCGGTAGCTTTTCACTCTCATGCCGTCGATCCACGCTGGTACTGCGTAAAGCGCCGTCGATGTGGTGACGCTCGAGAGCAGTAGCCGTCGTCCCTGCCTCGGGCCGCGCGTGTTTAAGAGGATGCGCGATAAAGCGTGTGCGGATTTGGCTGCTTTTTCTCCAGCATGTTGCAGATGCTCCCTAAAACTGAGCCTTGTGTCCAGTAGAACGCCGAGATATTTGATAGCCCTCTTGGATTCAATCAACGCGCTGCCCACCCGTAGTTTTGCGGATTCCACAGTCTTTCTGCTGCTGATAAGCACTGCCTCCGTCTTGTGAGCTGCCAACTGGAGGCCGGCGGCCTGGAGCCACTGCTCGACGCTTCTAATGGCGGCATTCGAGCGTTCCTCAACTTCCTTGACGGTCTTAGCGACCACGGCAAGGACTATGTCGTCCGCGAACCCTGTGATGTGGGTGCCAGGCGGAAACTGCAGGCGTAAGACTCCGTCGTACATTGTATTCCAGAGTAAAGGTCCCAGCACCGAGCCTTGGGGCACTCCTCCAGACACTGTCCGCACTACTGGGCCATCATTTGTGGTGTAGCAGATGGTCCTTCCTTGGAAATATTGTCGCACACAACTGAGGAGGTAGTGTGGGACTCCAAAATCGGCTAGTGCGACTAGAATACGGCTCCATCTGGCCCAGTTGAAGGAGTTTTTTATGTCTAGGGTGGTTACCAGACAGTACTCTTTCGACCCCCCTTTCCATCTAGCACCGGCGATCGCGTCCGCCGCAATATTAACCACGCGTGCAATGGCATCAGTTGTGGACCTAGCCTTCCGGAAACCGAACTGCTGCTCCGCAAGTCCTCCGTTGGCTTGGATGGCTGAGCTAAGCCTTGCGCAAATTAGAGACTCTAGAACTTTACCTGCCGAGTCCAGGAGGCAGATCGGCCTGAATGAAGACGCATCGAGAGAAGTTTTCCCTGGCTTCGTAAGCAAGATTAGGTTCTGCTTTTTCCATCTGGATGGGAACGCACCTTCCCTCATGCACTTGTTGTACAAGTCCACAAAGGACTCAGCCTGTAACGACACCGCGATCTTTAGTATTTGGTTAGTGATTCCGTCGGGACCCGGAGCCTTCGCAGGTTTAAGATTCCGGACTATGTTGAGTACCTCGTCCACTGTGCATTCCTCTATTTGTGGGTGAAGCGGGGGATGCAGGACAGGCAATTCGTCCACGATTTGAGGGAAGAGGGTGTCTACTATGCCCCGAACAGTCGGGGCGTCCTTTGGTGCCGGAGTCTTGTCTATATGCAAGCGCTTCACGACAGTCTGGTATGCCTTACCCCATGGGTCCTGCTCTGCGGAGTCGCATAGGGCCAGGAAGCACTCGCGTTTGCTGTCTTTGATCGCCTTTTTGAGAGCCTTGCAGCACTGCTTGTATTCCAGATATAGGTCTGGGAAGGCTAGCGTCCCTCTAGCACGCTGGTACATGCGCCTCGCGTGGAAGCATCTGCGGCGAACGTCGGCGATACTGTCATTCCACCAACAGACTGGTTTGTGGTGCCTTCTGTATGCCTTGCGCTGGGACATACTCTCATCACAGGCCCTCTCCAGTGTCGACATGAAAGAGTTCGCTGCCGTGTCTGCATCTCCTAGGCGTGCATCACGTAAACTCTCCAACACTTTGCTAAACGTGTACAAGTTTAGGGACTCAAACTTGTAGCTTTTCCCGGTGGGAGGCGTTCGCTCAGCTCGTGGCATGGTTGTCCCAACGGTGAAGACAATGGCCTCGTGGTCGCTACCGGTGTAGTGACGCCCAACTTCCCAATTCGACTGTGAAGCTATGGAGTCACTGGCGAACGTAAGGTCGACAATGGATCCTGCACCGGCTCTACTGAAAGTGAATCTTGAGCCGGAATTGAGCAGCGAGACACTGAGATTGCAGAAACACTCGAGCAAAAGGCGGCCCCGTGCGTCGGAGCGAGTACTGCCCCATTCAGTTGCCCAAGCATTAAAGTCACCGCCAATGATGACACCTTGGCGGCCCCTGGCGTCGACAGAAATGGCGTCGATGGTACATCCAAACCTCTCTAGGGTGTAGCTGGGAGGCAGGTAGCAGCTATAGACCGAGTACCCTCCAATTTTTGCCCGGACGAAGCCCTCCATCTGGGCGACTTCCTCAATTGGGAGCCTGTTAGTCCCGCAGGACCAAATAGCAGCCTTTCCGTTGATGTCGGATACCCAGTCGGCGTTCCTCTCCGTTCTATACGGCTCACTGACTAGGGCCAAGTCGTAGCCGCCTTCCCGAACCTTGATTAAGGTTCACTTGGATGAATTTTAGGCGCATCATTGATGGGCCCGTGGTTGCCTCTTTGTTCCATTAAGGGGGCACCGATGACTGCCCGCAAAGAGGTTCGTAGGCTGAAGGCCCTCCTCTTGGCACAGGAAGCAGGTGGGGTCTTTTAATCCACAGCTCGCGGCTTTGTGTCCTTCCGCTCCACACCTCAGGCAGCAGTTGGACCTATCCACTTGGCTGGGGCACTTCGCCGATATGTGGCCAGCCCTGAGACAGCGGTAGCAACGCTTAGGCAGCTCGTCCAGCTCCTTTATACGGCAACAGGACCATCCAACACGGACTTTGCCTATTGCCAGTATCTTCTTCATCACCGTCTCAGCTGCACTTATGACTGCGACTTTGGACCCGGAGAGCCCGCGGCGTAGACTCCTGACAGTACAGCAGTCCTCGTCGACACTTGCTTGATTTGCCAGTGCGACAATAAGGTCGCGAGGCTCAGTCAATTCATCTAGTTCGCGAATAATCGCGTGTTTGGTTGGAGCAAGGACACGTACTCCGGCTGAATCCCCTAGGACGTGCTTCAGCTCGTCCTTCAGGAACTGCTTGTCCTCAGGGGCCCCCTTTAGCTCGAGTAACAACCCGTCTTTGACGGTGCGTCGAACCTTGACGACTTGCTCACATACGCGTTTGAGCTTATCATCACTGCGCCTCGTTACCATGGCCAAGACCTCGCTGTAGCTGCGGCCCGATGCTGGCTGGACCAAGAGAGCCTCCGGCTTGACTCTGCGAGGTACCCCAGATTTGTGACGGGACGCCCGCGATGACGCACCGACCCGCTGCCACGTACTGGTGTCCTTCTGGGCAGGGTCGTGGGGTTGCTCCTCTCGCTTATCAGCAGGCTGCTGTGCAGACTTCTTTTTTGCATCTTTGATGACCCTTACTCTGGGTGACACTTGCGTCGGCTTGTCCTGCTTAAGTGGAGGCACTGCCTCTTCCGTTTGCTGGTAGCGACTCACGCGCTTGGGAGGCGGTCTACTACAGGATACGCACCTCGGCTCTCTTGTGGCAGGGAGTTCTCGACCGTGGAACATCGCACTGACAACCACGACTAGTTCTTGCAGTCTGGCGACCTTTTCCCTAAAAGTGTTTGTGATGCTGCGGTTTATTTTGCCGCGAGCATCTTTCTCCTTGGAGTAGTGGACAGCAATTGAGTCCAGGAGGATACTCATTTCGTCCAGTGCCTCGACCTTTGGCTGTACCTTCGATTTTTTTGGGGGTACGTTACCGCCGCTGTTAGGACTATGCGCTGGGGAGTCTCTAGTTCGCTTCGGGGTCGCGTCTTGACCAGTCGCCACCGACAGCGCCACATTTTGAGCGTGTGTGTTTTTTTTTTTTTTTTTTTTTTTTATTTCTTAGAACTTACAAACGTTTAATACAAAAAAGTTGCAACAATGACAGGGAACATATGGTGAGAACAAAAAATAAAAGATAACGGCTACTGCGGGACGACCTGCCGGTATTGCATCGCAGACCGTGGGCTTTAATTTATTGGGCAGACCTTTCCCTCTCCAGCTTCCTAAGTGCCACCATTACGCGCACGGCGAAGGCGCTGGCCGCCTCCCATACGTCTGGATCTGCAATCATCATCCTCGTCAGATTTCTCGCCGTCACCATTTCGCCCATTACATTCTGCAGTCGGCACCGTTCTACTTCGAAGCGAGGGCAGTGCTGGAGCACGTGGCTTGCATCCTCAACAATGCCCGCTCCGCACCATGTGCATTCGTCTGACACGTCGTGGTTGAATCTTTTCAAGTAGCTTCTGAAACAACCGTGGCCGCTCAGGAGCTGTGTGAGGTAAAAGTTCACTGCCCCATGTTTTCTCGAAACCCATGAAGTGATGTCAGGGATCAGAGTGTGAGTCCACCTCCCCTTGGAGGAGGAGTCCCACCTTTCCTGCCATCTGCGCAGACTTGACTGCCATGCCCTCCGATGCTCGAGGCCTCTCTGCTGATTAGTGGTAGAACTGTTAGTTTGCCTCGACGCTGTGAAGGAGGCCGATGCAATTGCAGCGTACTCATCGATGGGCAGCAACCCAGCGATCACCAGTGCGGCGTCATCAGAGATGGTGCGAAAAGCGCTGCACACCCTGATTGCGCTTAAGCGATGCGTCGACTCAAGGCTCCGCCTGTAGGATCTAGTTTCCATCCCCGTTATCCACGAAGGCGCCGCATAGAGTGCAGTCGAACGGATGACGCTGGATAGCAAGAGACGCCGTCCTTGTTTCGGTCCACGCGTGTTTAGTAATATTCTAGAGAGCGATTGCGCTACCGATGCAGCTTTCCTGCTGCTGTACTCTAAGTGCTCTCTAAAAGTCAGCCTTGTGTCGATCATGACTCCGAGGTGCCGTGAGATCCTTGGCTATCACTACAAGTGCTACGTCGTCTGCGAAGCCAACTATATGGGTGCCAGGGTCGAAATCCAAGCGTAAGACTCCGTCGTACATGACATTCCACAGCAGGGGACCCAAAACAGACCCTTGTGGGACGCCAGCAGATACGACCCTTTCCTCCAAGCCTGCGTCCGTCCAGAAACGTATCCTCCTGTTGCAGAAGTAGCTGGCTACGCACTTGATGAGATAGCTCGGAATCCCGAAGGCCCCAAGCGCTTCCAAGATCCTGTTCCATCTCGCTGAATTAAAGGCGTTTTTGATGTCCAGAGTTACCACTAGGCAGTATTCTTTGGCACCACCTTTCCATCTTGTACCTTCGATTGCCCTTGCAGCTAATCCTACCACCCGGTTTATTGCGTCGATCGTAGATCTCGCCTTCCTGAATCCGAACTGGTACTCAGATAGGCCGCCCCCTGCCATGATTGCTGTTTCCAGACGCGAGCAGATTATTGCCTCGAGGACTTTGCCAGCTGTGTCGATGAGGCAGATGGGTCTATGAGAAGACGCCTCTCCTTGCGGCTTCCCCGGCTTCGGCAGCAACACCAGGTTTTGTAGTTTCCATCTATCGGGAAAAACACCTTCGCTAAGACACTTGGAGTAAAGCTCTACGAACACGTGTGGGTAGAGCAGCACTGCGAGCTTGAATGCGTTATAGGGGATCGAATCCGGACCTGGTGCCTTTTTGGGCTTCAGACGCCTCACTGTCTCAAGGACCTCGGTTAGCGTACACTCCGCCGAGTGTAGGACTGGAGTCAGGCGGGGCACATGCATTTCTTCGTCGACCACAGGGAAAAGTCCGTCGACAATTGAACGTACCGCTTGCGCATCCGTTGGGGGTGGGTTTCTACTGGAGTTTAAACGCTTGACCACTAGCTGGTAGGCCTTGCCCCAGGGGTCGTGCTCAGCAGAGTCGCACAGAGCGAGGAAACATTCACGTTTGCTGGAACGGATCGCAATCTTGAGCATATTCCGACGTCTCTTATACTCCAGGCCCAGGGCCTCGAAGTTTGTCGAACCACGTGCGCGCTGATAGAGACGCCTTGCGCGAAGGCAGGATCTCCTAGCTTCAGCGACAGCGTCATTCCACCAAAAGACTGGGGTGTGGTGGCGTGTGTATGTGCCACTCAGAGACATGCTAGCCTCGCATGCCTCTACTATCCGTGCCATTACGGAATTTGCGGCGTCTTCCGCGCTCATGTTGTCCCTAACGCTTAGGCCCTCCAGGTTGTGGCCAAAGACCTGCGAGTTAAGGGTTTCCGCCTTAAAACCCTTCGAAAATGCTGCGTCCTAGGGAGCGGTTGCCTGCTGTCGCCAATGGTGAAGGTGATGACTTCATGGTCACTCGCCGAGTATGTTGATCCCACGTGCCATGTGGCTGAGGCGGCGATACTGTCGCTGGCAAAAGAAAGATCCACAATAGATCCTGTGCCGGACCTTCTGAAGGTATTCTCGGAGCCAACATTTAGCAAGGAGATGTTAAGATTGGCGAAAGCTTCCAGCAGCAATCTACCTCGAGCGTCAGAGCGTGTACTTCCCCATTCGACTGACCAAGCATTAAAGTCGCCACCTATAATCACTCCTTGTCGTCCTCTAATGTCTTCGGCGATTTTGTCTACCGTCCGGCCAAACTGCTCCAGGGTTAAGCTAGGCGCGAGATAGCAGCTGTAGAGCCAATAACTGCCAAACCTCGCTCTCACAAATCCATCCTCGCGTAGAATGTCCTGCAATACGCCGTCGCTGCTACCACAACACCAAACCGCTGCTCTACCGCTCGAGTCCTTGGCCCAGCAGGGACCTGTGCCGGTTTTATAAGGTTCGCTTAGCAGGGCTATATCCGCTCGTATCTCCCGAACAGTCTGCTGCAGCAGGTCTTGGGCTGCGATGCAGTGATTCAGGTTTAACTGCAGGATCTTCAGGGCTGGCTGAGTCATTGGAGATCATTGGGGGTCCTCGATTCGCCTGTAGCTGGGCATAGACGGCTACCCGCAAGGTGATTTGTTGGGCTTTGGTCCTGTGCAACGCAGAGGAAGCAGTGCGGTTCTATAGAGGGACAGACAGCTGCCTTGTGGCCTGCTACACCACACTTGAAGCAACAGTTTGATCTGTCCACCTTGCTAGGGCACTTCGCGGCGACGTGACCAGTAGCTAGGCACTTGAAGCAGCGCAAAGGCCGCTGCTCGAGTTCTCTGATACGGCAGTTTGCCCAGCCTATCTCTACGCGACCAAGTTCGATGAGCGTCCGGGTCACAGACTCAGGTGCGCTCACAATTGCCGTCTGGTAGTTCCGGAGACCTGTCCGAAGGCTTTTGACGGTTAGCGGGTTTACGTCTACCTTAGCTTGCGAGGATAACTTCGTTAGAAGCTCCTCAGGGGTCACCGCTGCATCTAGGTTGTAGATTGCTACCGTCCTAAGCTGTGTGAGGGCCTTCACATCGGCTTTTGCACCCAGCACTTGGGTGATGTCATCCTGGAGCGATTTTATGCTCGTAGCAGAGTCCTTGCGAAGCTCCAGTAGCAGCGCGTCTTTAGCTGTGCGACGTACTCTGGAGACATGCTCACGGACGTGGATTAGTTTATCATCCGTACGCCTGGTCACCATCGTTAGGACTTGGCTATAGCTAAGCCCGCTGCTGGCCTCGATCAGAATTGCATCCGGTCTATGCCTGATTCTGGGTTTGGCCTGCTTCGAGGAGCCACCACGTCGAGGCTTTGGTGGACCGACTGTTTTCCATCCTTGGTTGTCCTCGGATGATCCATGATCCGCGATTGTGAGGTGCGGTTTATCGCCTTGAGGAGTAGGTGACTCCTGCTGCTGCTGCTGGGGATCCACAGGGTGCCGTTTTTTGGACGCTGCTTTGATGCGTGAGCACTCGGCTGCCGCAGTTGCTTTCCAGCTGGTTCAGACGAAAATGGTGCCTTGCCTTCTCGCTTTGCCAGTGGTGAAGTCTGAGTGGGCCGGGAAAGCATGGTCGTGGGGGACATTTCATCGGTCTGCTGCCCACGACTGGCACGCTCAGGTGGCGCCTTCGAGCAATTGGGACACGCCTCCAATGGAACTGTCTCGGTCGGGTGCCCGCTGAGCCGGGAGCTGACTTCCGCATGCAGCTCTTTCAGCCTCTCCACTTTTTCGCGAAGGGCGTTGGTGATGGCCCGCTTGCCACCTTCCTTCTCGGGCTTGATCCTCTCCGAGATCTCCTCCAACAGTACGCCCATTTCCGCTAGCTCGTTGCAGACAGGCTGCAATTTTGACCTTTTCGATGGGGCACATTCGTTAGCATTTGCTGCTTCTCCGTCTGGACTCATGGCGTCCCTAGATCTCTTTGGAGTGTCCTCCTGCTGGCTAGCAGCCGCTCGCAAAGGCAACTCACTATGGATTGGAGGCGAATGTAGCAGCAATCTACTACGCCCAAACACCATTTGCTCCTCGCCGACCATTTCCTACAGCCTGACGACCAGGTATTTCCCCCTGGTGGGCGTTGGGAGTTATACCGCTCCGGCTCGGCTTCTTTTAGATAATACAGGCAGTCAGCGGGAATATGGGCCACTCGGTGTGTAATGGACGGATAAACAAAACAAAAAAAATTATAAAATAAAAATAATTTTTTTTTTTTGAATCCAAGATTACCCGCCGCGGATTTGAACCCCTACCGTGCCTAGGAGTATCGCAGAAAAAAACCACTAGTATTGATCAAATTTCAACTCTAAAAGAATTTGAAATTTAATTTTAATTCTAAATCCTCACAGCGGAGTCGAACCAGGTACTTGGAGGCCCGCGTCCGAAAGAAAAAATAAAAATGCTCCAAATTTATTTAAAATTTCTTCGCTCCACTCAGCGGATTTGAACCAGGTACCAGGCGATGAGAGGCAGCACCGCTGCCAGGTACGCCACCGCTTACGTCACCAAGCCTTAGGCTGGTGCGCTGCTATGCTGCTAGTCTGGTGGGAGGTGATCGAGAACCCGAGAACCCCGGCTTAGAAGTTTTGCGGTGAAAGCTCGACTCCCAAATGATGACCCTGGAGAGCTTTCGAGACCGGCTTGGCAGGTCCGCCAACAGCTGGTTATCGCACCAAATTGTGTATTTACTTACAGCGTGCTATTTATCAAAAGGTGCGACTGGCACCCCACTAACACCAATACGGAGGAAAAAGTTGGGTGATGCAGAAAGGAGGCGCCCCGCACCCCTCCAACCACCAAAAGACCGACGCGGCGGGAGGCCGGGAAAAAAATTATGATTTAATTTTTCCACTTGCGATGCAGACTGGCGGCCGGCGAAACGTAGGTAACAACAAGAGTTGACTGCTACACTAACAAGCGTGTGTGTGTGTATGTGTGTGTGTGTGTGTGTGTGTGTTTGTATGAATAGTAGCCAAATGTCAGTTTGAGTGATGCTCTTCGTTGCCATTGTCTACAATTTCGAGTTCATTGCCGGTAGCAGAGGCAAATTCAACTGAGTGTTGGAATATGTAGTCCTAGGGGCAAAGCGCAGTGGTCGCTAACCACATTTTGAGTACATGGTTTCCAAACTTCTCGTATCCACAATAAATACGTTCATTTAAGCAAGTCAGCTGCATGTTAGTTAAACAAATCTACCCAATGAAGCTTAGGAGGCTTTACTATTGAAAGGGTATTCAAAAATCTTCATAAAGCTTAAATTGTAGTAAAATGCCGTGTTACTGGCAAATTGAAAATTTCATTAACGTTTCTATTTGTGATTGCCAAATGTTTTCCTGTTTCTTAAATAGTAGACACATATTTCAGTTTACACTTGCATTTATTACTGAGTTTTCCACTCCTAGTTCATTTAAGTTAGCTCCAAAATAAGAATACATTTGTTATGACTGAGCGAATATACACATATTTATCAAAAGCAATATGACTAATTCTGTTTGTAGTTTAGTTTTCTGTTTTCTAACATGTTTACAGGGATGCTTTTGTTTACACCCAAAATTTACAATACGCAGCGTCGCCTTCTAATTAGGGATGTGTATTCCCTTTCAACTTTCTCTACTCTCCTGAGCGAAGTAAATTATTTACTTAATTCCGACGAATGTGAAACTGGCAAATAGAATTTTCGAATGCATATATTGTTTGGTCAAGAAGGAGTTGCTGTTGCCTAATTTATAAAATGCACGACACTCCCTTACAACTATTTTCCATTCGCTGCCTTTGAAGGTAAGTGCAGAGCAAACATCATGAACATGAAAAATGGAAACGACAACGTCAACCAGACTTTTGAACATAAAGAAGCAAGTATTAAAACAGATGCATAATATATAATGCAATCCCGTGTATTAAACGACTTTATCAATACCCTAATGATACCCCTTTTGTGCCTTCAGTTAGAAACTGTCGTCATTTGTTCTTGGGTGCATAATTTTTTTAATTTTGAGCTGCCAATTTTCTTAATTTCTTTGATCTAACGAAGCCGATGGACTCGTTTGAATCGATAGAGCATTATCATTTGATATCGTGTATATTGCATAACTGCAAACATAATTCATTTTAAAAATCGATTTACTCGCTGGACACCGAACTCGTTTCGTGGTCCTTCTGTTTTCTATCTTTGCATCTGAGTGTGTCCTGTGACGCTGTCGACGTGGCCCTGCAGTTTATAAGTTTATTGTTTACGCTGCTTTTCTGCCATAAATATTTGCAAAGTGCTTGTAAAACACAAAAGGTGGCAACAAAAAGATGGCATCCAAAGAGGGAGAGAAAGAGCAATGATGATGAAGATGGCGGTGGATAAGGGAAATAAAGAGAGTGAACGTGGTCTACGTTGATGGCCAATAACTTTGTTAAATGCTAGAGTCTGGGTATTGGTTTTTTATTTTTTGGTTTGGTGGCAGCATAAAAACTTTAACCATAAATGGAGCTGAAGAATTTCAAGAGCTTAACCCCATTGAAAGCGAATCAACGAAAGAAGCAAAAGAAAAAATTGCACATGTCGGGGGTGGAGTGCGGTGGGGTGCCTTTCACTCAATAAAGCTCAGTCAAAATCTATAATTGCCCAAACAAACACCAATCAAAAATTCTCTTGCTTGGCTCATAAAATATTGGCTCAGCATAAGCACCAATGGCCGTACCCGCTCCTCCTGTTCCTCAACCTACAATGGATTGCCATCGTGTTTCTTGTAGTCTTACATTTCGTGTTAGCGCGAGGCTATAAAATTTAATTTATTTGTCTCTAATAATTTCCCATGGCAACTGTTTGTTCTGGCTTGTTGATTCAGAATATTGTAATACCTATAAATAGAAGCCGGGCGTTTAAGGCAGCAGGTAAAGGGGAAAAATGCGAGTCCCATGACCAAGCACTGCTAACAAAGGTAATCTTGGAAAATGAGGATAGAATTTCGGTGAATATATCTCTTTTATAGGGTATCGATTTGGTCCATGTGGCTATACTCGAATTAAAATATAACTCTTGTTATTGATGCCTTGAGCTTTCCCTTGAGCTCTTTGGTGTATGTGAAGCAACAAGATGATGGCAAACACACACACACACAAACACCCCCCCTAACACACCAACGACTATATCCTATCCCACCTCCGTCTTAGTCTTCCATAACTTGATTTGCCTTGCGTGCTATTTTGAATTGAGTTCGAGTTGGTGGAACGCTCGTAAAGTTGGGTGCACTTAAGCGCAATTCTTGGCCATAAACCTCATCGACGTTGCCTCGTTGCTTGTGGAGGAGTGCCTTATATTTGCTTTGCTTGACGATGCAAACAGGGGCAAGGCATCATATCGTAAACAATTAGATCGTTTTGGCCACAAATTGAAACTAAATACGCCGAAGCATTGCAGTGCTGGTTGCATATATATTTTTTATGGTCCGTCTCTCCTCATCGAATTCCAAAGACAATCAATTGACTTGTCATGCGACATTGTGTTGCGTTGAACCCAAAATCCCAAAGCTGAATTCCAAGGGGACGAAATTCTGTGGGGATGGGAAAGTCCACGCAGTCGGCTTATAGCCCCTTCCACTCACTGCTTTTCACTCGTGACATTTTTGCGGTTTTGATAACTATGGTTTTCTATTTTTTCGCCCCTACTAATTGCCATGCAAAAAAAGCAGCACTAGCGACAAATGCGAACCATTGCGGAACGCGTCATTTGAAAAAATCAACAATTCTGTCAGAATAGACAGGACGTGCAATTGGTTGTGGGATGGGGCGGTGTGGGGAATCTTGCGAGCCGTTGTTAATGGCAATTAAACCTGCTGGTCTTATTTGGAAAAGACCACACAAATAAACGGACAAAAGGAAATCATAAATAAATTACTTTGTACCAATTATGTCCTAAGGCATTTAAGAGAATTTAGGTGGAGCTACTTTAATTTAGGTTTGAAAGGCCGAACAAGAAGACTAGTTAATACACTATAATGGGGGACACTAAACCTTAAGAATCTAACTTTTCTTTTTACTTTACTATTGGTAATATATTCCTTTTTCTACAATTTAAACCTACAATGCTTGAAGTTTTTTGCGTGCACATTGTATAAGTTGTTCTCTATATATGTATATAACTTACCCAGCAATTGTCGAAAAATTTAATCTCAGATTCGAGGATTGGCGCTTGGTGATTTCGTATAACCTTTAAAAGACAAATAAAATTACAAATTTGTTTCACGTTAAATTTGGAGAGTTTAATTGTCCTGGACGAGGCGGTTAGCCACATTACCAGATTGATTCAGCAAGTACCACCGGAATCGGCAATCCTTAAACCAAGTCTTTTAAATACTTAACCATTCATTCACTGCTGCTTGACCTCCTTTTTCGCAGGAAAAACTCTTTACAATTTTAAAAAACTTGTAAAGAACTAAAATTACAAGTTAGAAAAATACTGTTTAAAATAAGAGAACTAACTGGCTGTGATGTTTGATTTAGAATGAATGTTAGTAGGTTAAATTCCAGTACCTTAATTTTTTGAGAAAAAAAACCAAGTCATGGATTGCTTTGATCTTGAACCAAGGCCTACTATGTAGTAGCGCTTGTAACCGTTTGTGGTTAGAAAGAAAACGAAAAATAAGAGTAGGAATGATTTTTTTTTTGTCTATAACTAAAACGACATATAAACGTTTTATCCCTAAAAGCGAGCATTTTGAATTTTTCAATCCGATTACTTTCTCTTGCGTTTTTGTGGCGCCTCCTAGGCTCCTCTAAAGTTGGGATCAGGGAAGTTTAGGGGTAATCGAGGTGAAGAGAGGGGTCCAAAGAGGACTAAGGGATAGAAATTTAGCCAAGTATGTCGGCCCCCATGTGAATGACTTTTCTTTTTCAAGTCATCTTCAAGTAGTGCGGTCACAAAAATTAAAGTCATAGTGAAAACGAATTTTTTTTGGAAAAAAGTCTGACTGTGAAAAAGTCGGTCTAAATTGTGAATTCGAAGCAGTCTTCTTCTAAGGAGGATAGTATTTGTCTTAAGAAAGTGAATGTAAGTACGGCGTTATACAAACGCGTAAATTAGTTATGGAAAAATTTTATTTAGGAAAATATAAATTTTCATCTTTTAGGCACATGCCAGCCTGAATTAGATTGCTGAGAGAAAGTCATATATACATATTTTTTACTCCGGTGCCAAATCAAATGGTAAATACTAGCAAAAAAGCGCCTTTTGAGTGCGTGTGTACTAAGAGTGTTTTTTTATAGAATTGGCACCTAGTGTTGGTCTAAGCCTAGTCCTGGTTCAAACCTAGTCAGCAGACTAGATATAATGGTCTAAACCATAGTCCACAGACTAGATGTAATGGTATAAGTCTAACAGCGAACTTAAGAGAGGCGCAGGAGAGGCAAGCCCGTCGAAACGGACCGAAGCCCACGGGAGCAGCAGACTCTCGAGAAGGAGTATTTTGGCGCAGACATTTGGCCAGGAGAGATCTGAGGCGACAGACATAAAAGAGAGAGAGAAAAGAAATAAAGAGTATATGATTCTCTCGGCTAGAGGAGAGACTCCCCCCACCGCCCTTGCTTTGCGTGATAAGTAAAAGCTTTTCTTTAAATGATTATCAGCCAGCGAAGCTTTCATGTGTAGCCGCTTGGCTTGCGTTCCGTTTTGATTTTTTTTGGTTACTGGTGATTGCCGCATAGCCTTCATCCACAAAAAAAAATTAAATATCTTCGCCAGGCCCTAATGTTGAATGTAACGCATTAATTTTGAGCGCAAATAATTTATGCCCTTGATTTTTTTTATTTTTTTTTATATAATTTTATCTTAGAGTTAATCTTTTTAAATCGTAAAATTCTGATGCATTGGTGTACTCCAAAGCCAATTTTATTTTTTTTATCTTTTATTTCATTTTGCTTTTGTAATTTTTTTATGTAATTTTTTTTGGTCATGACTGAACTTCGATGAAAATTTTTAGTTAACCCCTTTTTCGGCACGCCTATGGCAAAAGCTTATTATGTGGTTTAATTCTCTCTCAAGCCAACAACAACAACTCTCCCTATATTTAATGCAATTGCTTACAGCTGTCACCAGAAAGATCTTTCTCCGTGGGATGCTTAAGTGAGTACTCTTTTGTTTTAATATCATTTTTTTTTGCTGTTGGTATATGATTGACCAGTGGAGTAAAGAGAGAGTTAAAGCAGTTTTCGTTGCTCTCGTTTAAAAAACATGTAAAAATTGAATTTTGGTAGTCATCAGAAGTTTAACTTATGCTCAAAAAAAAAAAAAATAATTTTTCTTTCCTTGAATTTCAAAATGCTTTCTATATAAACATTGTCATACCTATATATATTATCATATCACCTTATATCATTATCTATATTTTTGATCTTTGAAATGCCTTATTATATTGTTTACTTTTATTAAATATAAGTTTTTGAAATGAATTTGGTCTCAGACGTTCATGAGGGGGGGAATCATGCGAAGTAAGTTAGGTTGAAAAATTGGTTTGGCATAGGGATCGCTGTGTAATTTTATATTTTGGCTTTAGTACAGCGATCATGGTAGGGTGGGCGAATTTTTCTTTTGGGCGTCACTGACATCTGACCCCTTTCTTTTTCAGCAGCTGCGCTAAAAACGACGGTATTTCTGTTCTCTTCTCATCCTTTTCTCTATTCTTTTCTTTTTTTGTACGCAACGTTAAACCGAGTATAAGTAGTCTTAGTACGCGAATTTATTAATCAAATTTCTAATAGTAGAGCGGGTAGTCTATCCATTCCCCCATCCCCCCATTTCTCACCGACTAATTTGAGCCGAAACCAGCGCGTACTACCGATAGGTTCTACCAGTTTCCAACAGTTCGCAGTAAACTTGTAGCAGGTTATATGTTACAGTTAGTTAAGTATTGGTAATTTTATTAATTGGCGCCCAAACGTGGGGCCAAATCGGTTTCGGGAGCCCCGACGACAACATTTTAGTCAACAACAGCTTTTCTTATGGGTATTTATATCTCGGTTTTCGAACGCTAGTATTCTTTACTGTATTGGGTGGTCAGTCGGAGTACATAAAAGTTTTGACATAACTCTATGTCCACACCACCAACAAAAAAAAAAAAAAACAATAGGGCAACGCACAATCAATTGGTCAGCTGGATCAGCCTTGAATTCTAAAATATTTTCGGCTCCGCGCTTAGGATTGTCGGTGTAGCCACAGGTAATTTTCGATAGTCAGAAAGAGTATTTTTTTTCTCGTTTTGGATCAGGTTTAACAATGGTCAAAGACTATAGCCTCCAAGCGGTTAATACTTCTTAGAACTATTGGTTTTTTATTTGCCTACAAATTAGGTACAAAATGTTTATTGCTTTAAGCAGTTAGGTAAATTGTAAGGAGTTATGTGATACTTGGCAATAAGCTAGGGCATACCTGCAATTTCAATTATACTTAAAGCCCTCTTTTATCGTTATTTTAGCAGCTGCTCAAACCATTTTTTTTAACACATGGCATGATTCCCCTCATTACTTTTATGAAAGTTATTCAATTTTTTTTATATTTTCTTTATTTCTTTGCGACATTATTATAATAAGTATAACTTTATTAATCAAACAATTTAGTGGAAACAGTTTCATTAGGAATTAAACAGATCTGGGCTTAAAATCTTAAGAGCAAAGTCCTCAGCATAGTTAATTAACAAATAAGTACAAGTTTTGTTCTGAGAAATGTCGGTAAGGCACAGCAGCGAAGATCTAGCCGCGATTCAGAACGACAATACCCTTTGCCTTATCTGCGATAAACCAATTCAGTATAGGGCGCAGCTACGGAGCACTACTTGTGGTCATCACTTCCACATAGCGTGCTTCAACATACGCGTCGGTAGTAGGGAAATTTGCCCCACTTGTGATCAGCCGTTACAGAGTATGGAAGGAGAGGGAGCTGAAGCACTTAGTGGGGGACCACAGACCACAGATTGACCAAAGAAATGTACACAAACGAAACATAAACAAAAATATGTCATAAAGATTCATATTGTAAGTATTGCTCAAAAACAAACAAACATGCATCCGCACTCTGTCGACACTTAACACTTAAGACCAGAACGACGCATTATCAAGTCGCCAAGCGCTGAGCATGAAATATAAACAAATTCCAAAGAAGACGTGGGGCGTTAGAATAAGTATTTTTTAAGAACAATTGTCGCTTCTTAGAGTTTAAGATTTTTCCAATAAAATCAGTTCATATTTTAAATTCAACGAATGAAGACTGGGTTATTTTAGTTCTCTCCGGGAATCCCTATTCAGAGATGTTAGCCAGGAAAGAAGGTTAGATGAGAGTGAATAGCGACGTGAATTTAGCAAGGTTAATAGCGAATGCCATGGCGACGGCTGCATCTCGGCAAAATGAGCGACTGGAAATTCAAGCAGTCAGACAAACGGAATTGTTGACACAAGCGCTTGAAAATGGGTTCCAGAGGTTGTACTCAGTAGTAGCGACACACCAGGCGAACGCTGAGGAAAGTACACAACAGGCAGCGAATTTACGTAGCCAAGTATCAGCAACAGCAGCTAGTGAGCAGGCAAGCAACGGTAATAGCATTTTGGAGCTTAGACCAGACAGAATAAGTCAGGTTATAAGTAGTTGGAAGTTAAGGTTTAATGGCAAGTCCGGGATATCAGTGGACGAGTTTATTTATAGAGCGGAAGCAATGACCCATCAGGCTTTAGAAGGTAATTTCGTAGTTCTGTCGCGGTATGTTAGCAATTTGTTTGAAGGGAATGCTAGTGAGTGGTTTTGGAGATACTAGACTTATGTAGAGCCTTGAGGGAACAATTCAAAGACGAGCGTACCGATCAGCATATTAAAGCTGCTATCAGCAAACGCAGACAGGGAGATAAAGAGTCGTTCGACGAATTCTACGAGGCGATAGTGGCGCTAGCTGACAAACTGTCTACTCCGTTACCAGAGATTGAGTTACTAGAGCATCTTCGGGCTAATCTCTTGCCCGATATTCAGCATGAGTTATTGTATGAGTCCATAGCTTCGGTCTCTAAGTTAAGGCAGTTAGTGCGTACTAGAGAAACCTTTATGCAGACAGTACGGAAACCATTGGGTGTACCACCAATACCAATGCCTAGGAGAAGGGTTAATGCAGTGAGCATTCAAACAGTTTTGCCGAAGGTGGCAGTTTTGCCGAAGAATTATTGGCTGTAAAACAGAATATTTGACAGAATGTCAAATAAAGTAAATACTGCAGATGGAACACCCCAGCAGATAGTAGGAAAGATAAGTACTGAAGTTAATTTTAGAGGAAATAGTAAGATATTAAAATTTTATATAGTCCCTGGGCTAACCCAGGATCTTTACTTAGGCATAGATTTTTGGCTCGCTTTTGATTTATTACCATCTGGACTGTCAGTAGGACCGATACAGATAGCTAGTTTAAGCGTAGAGGATACGGCACAACGGATGTTAGACAGTAATCAGAAGCAACGTTTGTCTGAATGTATGGGTTTGTTTCCATCATTCGCTAAGTTGGGACTAGGGAAAACGCAGCTGCTGTCACATTCAATAGATGTTGCTGGTGCAGCACCAATTAAGCAGCGACACTATCCTATGTCACCGGCAAAAGAACAATTGATATATGAAGAGTTAGATCGTATGTTAAAATTAGGAGTTATTGAGGAATCTCAAAGTGCTTGGTCTTCGCCTGTTGTGTTGGTGAGTAAGCCAGGAAAACATAGGTTATGCATAGATAGTAGACGGGTGAATGCCGTTACAGTTAAGGATGCTTACCCAATGCCAATCATAGACGGCATCCTTAGCAGATTACCTAAGGCCGAGTATATCACAAGTCTCGACTTGAAGGACGCGTATTGGCAAATTCCTTTACAGCCCGAGTCACGGGATAAGACAGCCTTTTCAGTAGCAGGTAGACCCCTGTACCATTTCAAAGTGATGCCTTTTGGATTATGTAACGCGGCACAAACCATGTCCAAACTCATGGATAAAATAGTGCCACCGCAGCGGCGTCATCAGATATTTATCTACTTAGATGATCTGTTGATCGTCTCAGATTCGTTTGACGAGCATATAACTTTACTTACAGAGCTATCCAAACGTATATCCGATGCAGGGTTAACTATAAAAGTCGAGAAAAGCCATTTTTGTAGAAAGAATGTCAAGTATCTAGGGCATATTGTAGGTGAGGGAACTATTAAGACAGACCCAGATAAAATATCCGCCATAGTCGATTTCCCCACCCCAAAATCGGTTAAACAAGTTCGGCGCTTTTTAGGAATGGCGGGTTGGTGTCACAAATTCATTCAAAATTACGCTGCTATTGCGTCTCCAATTACCGATACTGTAAAGCATAAGCGTAAATTCATATGGACGTCAGAGGCTCAGTCAGCATTCGAGGACTTGAAAACACGTTTAAGCCAGGCACCAGTTTTACATAGCCCCGATTTTAGAAAACCTTTCTCCATAAACTGTGACGCCAGTCATACGGGAGTTGGCGCGGTGCTAACCCAGTGAACAGAGGATAAGGACGAAGTACCCATTGCGTTTATGTCGAAAAAACTGAACCAGGCACAAAGAAATTACTCAGTGACAGAGAAAGAGTGTTTGGCAGCCGTGTTAGCAGTAAAAAAATATAGGGCCTACGTGGAGGGTCAAGAATTTTCTATCATAACCGACCATGCTTCGTTAAAGTGGTTAATGAGTCAATCAGACTTGAGTTCTAGGTTAGCCAGATGGTCTTTGAAACTTCAGGGATTTAATTTTACCATTTCACATCGAAAAGGTAGTAAAAACGTGGTGCCAGACGCTTTGTCCAGAGTTTTTTCCCCTGATTTAGCGGTATTAGATAGTGATTTAGGAATCGATCTCAATTCGGTGCATTTTCTAAGTCCCGAATATGTGGAGCTAAAGACGAAGGTCAATTTGGTTTATCGGCGTAGTGAGCATTTTCCTGGGGAGAAGTTAGCAGATGATCAGTGCTTGAAACTATGGATTCCCAAGGGATTAGTGGAGCAGTTGTTGAAATCGGCTCACGAAAGCCCACTAGCGGCCCACAGCGGTATTAATAAGACATTGGAAAAACTTAGGCGCTACTATTACTGGCCAAATCTAGTGTCAGAAGTTAAAGAGTTTATAAACAGATGTGAAGTTTGTAAAGCCACCAAACACCCGAAATATACGTGTGAAAACGTGTGAATTATATGTGGGTGAAACGTCAAAATTCTTCGAGAAACTGTATGTGGATTTCTTGGGCCCTTACCCGCGAAGCAAGTCTGGCAATATTGGAATATTTATTGTAGTGGACCACTTCTCAAAATTTCCGTTTCTAAAGAAGGTAAAAAAGTTTACTGCAGAAGGGGTTACACAGTTTCTAGAAGAGGATCTTTTTCATTGTTTTGGGGTACCTGAGATTATAGTTTCCGATAATGGGCCCCAATTTAGAGCACACCATTTTAATGAGCTATTGCAAAGGTATAAAGTGCGTCACACATATACAGCTGCGTATGCTCCGCAGGCTAACGTGTCAGAGAGAGTAAACCGGTCGGTATTGGCAGCAGTGAAGGCTTACGTAAGTCCAAGCCAGGCTGATTGGGACGAAAAGCTTAGTAGTATCGCTTGTGCCTTGAGGTCTACTATTCATTCGGCGATAAACACAACACCCTATAGGATGGCATTTGGTCAGCATATGGTAACCGACGGGTCAGTTGTTAGAGGATCGAGCTGTGAGGTTTAGTAGGGACGACTCTTTCGAAATAATGGGATCTAAAGCTAAGAGGAGTCACGAAAACAGCATGATCGGAATGAGAAGCTGTATAATTTACGTAGTCACGAGGTGTCTTTTTCAGTGGGACAAGAGGTATTTCGTAGGAACTTCCAGCAAAGTAATTTCTCAAAAGGATTCAACTCCAAGCTGGCGCCACCGTTCGTGAAGGCGAGAGTGAGACGGAAGCTCGGCAACGCGTACTATGAGTTAGAGAATCTACAAGGTCATGTGGTAGGCAAATTCCATGCGAAAGATATTAAGCAATAATTTTTTTGCCCGGTTTCAAGCGAGTATCACCCTTTCCATTAGGTAAGTGTGATTTTAGTGGGGGGGTTTTGTAATAGCGCTTGTAACCGTTTGTGGTTAGAAAGAAAACGAAAAATAAGAGTAGGAATGATTTTTTTTTTTGTCTATAACTAAAACGACATATAAACGTTTTATCCCTAAAAGCGAGCAATATAAGTTTCATATAGTAACCGTGTTCACTGCTTTCACTGCTTACACTGCTTGCGCTGCTTGTATTGTTAGTTAGCGTTATACTAACTAACAGAATGTTAGTCTACTATGTAAAATTTGGGAAAAGTAGGAACTGCGATTTTGAGATTCATTTTTTTTTGGTTGTGTTCAGAAAATTTTCTTTGAATTTTTCAATCCGATTACTTTCTCTTGCGTTTTTGTGGCGCCTCCTAGGCTCCTCTAAAGTTGGGATCAGGGAAGTTTAGGGGTAATCGAGGTGAAGAGAGGGGTTCAAAGAGGACTAAGGGATAGAAATTTAGCCAAGTATGTCGGCCCCCATGTGAATGACTTTTCTTTTCAAGTCATCTTCAAGTAGTGCGGTCACAAAAATTAAAGTCATAGTGAAAACGAATTTTTTTTGGAAAAAAGTCTGACTGTGAAAAAGTCGGTCTAAATTGTGAATTCGAAGCAGTCTTCTTCTAAGGAGGATAGTATTTGTCTTAAGAAAGTGAATGTAAGTACGGCGTTATACAAACGCGTAAATTAGTTATGGAAAAATTTTATTTAGGAAAATATAAATTTTCATCTTTTAGGCACATGCCAGCCTGAATTAGATTGCTGAGAGAAAGTCATATATACATATTTTTTAATCCGGTGCCAAATCAAATGGTAAATACTAGCAAAAAAGCGCCTTTTGAGTGCGTGTGTACTAAGAGTGTTTTTTTTATAGAATTGGCACCTAGTGTTGGTCTAAGCCTAGTCCTGGTTCAAACCTAGTCAGCAGACTAGATATAATGGTCTAAACCATAGTCCACAGACTAGATGTAATGGTATAAGTCTAACAGCGAACTTAAGAGAGGCGCAGGAGAGGCAAGCCCGTCGAAACGGACCGAAGCCCACGGGAGCAGCAGACTCTCGAGAAGGAGTATTTTGGCGCAGACATTTGGCCAGGAGAGATCTGAGGCGACAGACATAAAAGAGAGAGAGAAAAGAAATAAAGAGTATATGATTCTCTCGGCTAGAGGAGAGACTCCCCCCACCGCCCTTGCTTTGCGTGATAAGTAAAATGATTATCTTCTTTAAATGATTATCAGCCAGCGAAGCTTTCATGTGTAGCCGCTTGGCTTGCGTTCCGTTTTGATTTTTTTTGGTTACTGGTGATTGCCGCATAGCCTTCATCCACAAAAAAAAATTAAATATCTTCGCCAGGCCCTAATGTTGAATGTAACGCATTAATTTTGAGCGCAAATAATTTATGCCCTTGATTTTTTTTATTTTTTTTTATATAATTTTATCTTAGAGTTAATCGTTTTAAATCGTAAAATTCTGATGCATTGGTGTACTCCAAAGCCAATTTTATTTTTTTATCTTTTATTTCATTTTGCTTTTGTAATTTTTTTATGTAATTTTTTTTGGTCATGACTGAACTTCGATGAAAATTTTTAGTTAACCCCTTTTTCGGCACGCCTATGGCAAAAGCTTATTATGTGGTTTAATTCTCTCTCAAGCCAACAACAACAACTCTCCCTATATTTAATGCAATTGCTTACAGCTGTCACCAGAAAGATCTTTCTCCGTGGGATGCTTAAGTGAGTACTCTTTTGTTTTAATATCATTTTTTTTTGCTGTTGGTATATGATTGACCAGTGGAGTAAAGAGAGAGTTAAAGCAGTTTTCGTTGCTGTCGTTTAAATAACATGTAAAAATTGAATTTTGGTAAAGTCATCAGAAGTTTAACTTAAGCTCAAAAAAAAAAAAAATTTTTCTTTCCTTGAATTTCAAAATGCTTTCTATATAAACATTGTCATACCTATATATATTATCATATCACCTTTATATCATTATCTATATCTTTGATCTTTGAAATGCCTTATTATATTGTTTACTTTTATTAAATATAAGTTTTTGAAATGAATTTGGTCTGAGACGTTCATGAGGGGGGGAATCATGCGAAGTAAGTTAGGTTGAAAAATTGGTTTGGCATAGGGATCGCTGTGTAATTTTATATTTTGGCTTTAGTACAGCGATCATGGTAGGGTGGGCGAATTTTTCTTTTGGGCGTCACTGACATCTGACCCCTTTCTTTTTCAGCAGCTGCGCTAAAAACGACGGTATTTCTGTTCTCTTCTCATCCTTTTCTCTATTCTTTTCTTTTTTTGTACGCAACGTTAAACCGAGTATAAGTAGTCTTAGTACGCGAATTTATTAATAAAATTTCTAATAGTAGAGCGGGTAGTCTATCCATTCCCCCATCCCCCCATTTCTCACCGACTAATTTGAGCCGAAACCAGCGCGTACTACCGATAGGTTCTACCAGTTTCCAACAGCTCGCAGTAAACTTGTAGCAGGTTATATGTTACAACTAAGATGAATGATTAAAAAAATATTACTTTTTAAATTTTGAAGGAAGCTACTGCGTTAAAAAAATTGATTACAAAACTAAGTAATCGATTACACTAACGCATACTTTGTTAACAAAATTACTGAAATGTGTTATGCACCGATTAAAACGGGTTCTCAGTTTTTTTATAATAATGAATCTCGGGAAATTGCTTATTTTAAGTTTAATCAACTTGAGTTAGTATGCCCTTGTCCTTCTTAGTATCAATATTATTTTCAATGTGGCCATGTACTGTTATCCTAGAAAACAATTACTGAGAAGTATGTTGATTTTTGCGACCTTTTTGTTGTTTAGAGTTGAATGTTTTTGCCGGCTCGAGGTCAATTGTTGGGCGAATAAAAACAGAAATAAAAAGCAGTTTGTTTTTATTTTCGTTCCGATATATTTCGACCACTCATCGGTGGTCGTCTTCAGGGCAACTATAAATAACATTGAATTATGATTGACATAATATTAATTTAACAACAAGAAAACACCTACTTAGTTTTACACGTCCGCACACTGTGACGTGGAGCTACACACTGATTTGTCCCTAATAAATGCCTGTATAAATGCGCGCAGTTGTCCGTATCTACCTTATAATTAATTCTTATATTTGTCGGGGTATTTATTATGTGCAGCATCTCCAAAGTGTAACGTTTGTTGTAATGTTGTTCTTGGTCTATTATGTTTACTTCGTCAAAATTTGGGGAATGTCCACTGGCGGCACAGTGGGCCATAAGTGCCGTTTTTGGTGCAATGGAGTGTTGACGAAGTTTATAGTCAGATCTGTTGCGATAGTCTTGTTTTTAGCCTCGATTTTGTTGTCCCTATATATATTTTATCACAGTTTTCTTCATTAGTCCCATTGCACGGTATTTTATACACTACGTTGCTCTTGTCCATTGCATCAATCCTACTTTTTGTTCTGTTAAAAATACTCCGTAGTGTGTTGTTGGGTTTATGCTATCTGTATTTGTTCGATGTCATAGCAATCTGAGTTTGCTAATCTTTCCGATAGTTGTGGGACATATGTGACGGACATAAAGCGTTTTGTCGGAACATCTTTGTTGGTTTTCTTATTGCGAGATTTTAGTAAAGTCCTTATGGTGTGGTTTGGAAAGTCATTATTCTTTAAAATTCGTCGTATTTCTTCCTTCGTTTCTTCATGAAAAATTGGGTCCGATATATTAAGCATTCGTTGTATACAACCTCTTGCTGTATTCATTATCATCGACTTCGGATGTTTGGAGTTGAAGTTAATTATTCGTCCTGATGCTGTTGGTTTTTTGTACCATTTTAATTTTAGTTCATTTCCTCGTCTGTGTATTAATGCGTCTAGATATGTTAATTTGTTGTCATTTTCTAATTCTATTGTAAACTTTATGTTCCTGTCAAATGAATTTAGGTTGTCAAGTGTGTTTTGGATCTCGTCTTCTTTAATTATGGCAAAAGGTCATCTACATATTTCGTCATAACTCTAGGTGGTCGCTGTATTGTTTTCATCATTTTGTCTAAGAGTTCTTCCATAATTATGTCAGCTATTATCGGTGACGCTGGTGAGCCCATAGGCATTCCTTTTAGTTGTGTGTATATCTTGTCTTTGTATTTGAAATATCTGTTCTCTTGTATACAAAAACGTACTATTTCCATAAATGTTAATTTTGGAATGTTAGTGTGCGCTTTTATTTTAATCCACTTTTCTCTAATGGTGTCAAGTGCCAATTCTATTGAAATACTTAAAAAAAATGAGACTACGTCAAATGAAATTAATCTTTCATCGTCGCAAATGTAAGTGTCATTAATCCTTGTCTTAAATTCTGAGGCGTTCTTTACGTTATATGTTGAGTCTGCCGTTATATTTTTT
Organism: Drosophila paulistorum; assembly: GCA_018152135.1. Lineage (NCBI taxonomy): Eukaryota > Metazoa > Arthropoda > Insecta > Diptera > Drosophilidae > Drosophila > Drosophila paulistorum. The sequence continues at coordinate 1,073,848 of JAECXG010000159.1, forward strand.
AATATGTTGACTATATATTTGCATAGTCCGTATGATGGAGAACCAATTGATGAACAGATTGGTCTCAATGGCGTACCTTCTTTGTGAATTTTAGGTAATCCATATATTATCCATATATGGATTACCTAAAATTTGCATAGTCCGTATGATGGAGAACCAATTGATGAACAGATTGGTCTCAATGGATTATATGGATTATATATGGATTACCTAAAATTCACAAAGAAGGTACGCCATTGAGGCCAATCTGTTCATCAATTGGTTCTCCATCATACGTACTATGCAAATATATAGTTAACATATTAAAAAATGTAACGGCAGACTCAACATATAACGTAAAGAACGCCTCAGAATTTAAGACAAGGATTAATGAAACATACATTTGCGACGATGAAAGATTAATTTCATTTGTAGTCTCACTTTTTCCAAGTATTCCAATAGAATTGGCACTTGACACCATTAGAGAAAAGTGGATTAAAATAAAAGCGCACACTAACATTCCAAAATTAACATTTATGGAAATAGTACGTTTTTGTATACAAGAGAACAGATATTTCAAATACAAAGACAAGATATACACACAACTAAAAGGAATGCCTATGGGCTCACCAGCGTCACCGATAATAGCTGACATAATTATGGAAGAACTCTTAGACAAAATGATGAAAACAATACAGCGACCACCTAGAGTTATGACGAAATATGTAGATGACCTTTTGCCATAATTAAAGAAGACGAGATCCAAAACACACTTGACAACCTAAATTCATTTAACAGGAACATAAAGTTTACAATAGAATTAGAAAATGACAACAAATTAACATATCTAGACGCATCAATACACAGACGAGGAAATGAACTAAAATTAAAATGGTACAAAAAACCAACAGCATCAGGACGAATAATTAACTTCAACTCCAAACATCCGAAGTCGATGATAATGAATACAGCAAGAGGTTGTATACAACGAATGCTTAATATATCGGACCCAATTTTTCATGAAGAAACGAAGGAAGAAATACGACGAATTTTAAAGGATAATGACTTTCCAAACCACACCATAAGGACTTTACTAAAATCTCGCAATAAGAAAACCAACAAAGATGTTCCGACAAAACGCTTTATGTCCGTCACATATGTCCCACAACTATCGGAAAGATTAGCAAACTCAGATTGCTATGACATCGAACAAATACAGATAGCACATAAACCCAACAACACAGGTAGATACGGACAACTGCGCGCATTTATACAGGCATTTATTAGGGACAAATCAGTGTGTAGCTCCACGTCACAGTGTGCGGACGTGTAAAACTAAGTAGGTGTTTTCTTATTGTTAAATTAATATTATGTCAATCACAATTCAATGTTATTTATAGTTGCCCTGAAGACGACCACCGATGAGTGGTCGAAATATATCGGAACGAAAATAAAAACAAACTGCTTTTTATTTCTGTTTTTATTCGCCCAACGATTGACCTCGAGCCGGCAAAAACATTCAACTCTAAATTACTGAGAAGTTGAATTTGAAGATTTCATTCAGTACTTTGTAGCCCAGCAAAGCAACTCATAAGCCAAAAGCGTAAAAACAAACTAGCCAACATAGAAGATTGGAAATATGTCGTGGCTGATCGTCCTGAATTAAAACTTTGAAGTTGAAGATTTTACAATGTTTCAAGCTTGAACAGACAACTAACTATCTTTAAGAAAAGCTCTGCTGTAATACGTTGCCTAGAGAATGTGTTGCCGCCTCGGGCATAATTAAAAAACCACCAAAGTATCCTTTCTTTACAGCTATCTTTTGGCTCGTTTTCTGTTTTTTTTTTTAGCGGACGTTGACGATACTATGCGCAGTACGTTCAAGTGGCCCCTACGACACCAGGACAAAGCCTGTTACGCGCGAGCCCAAGCAGATGACTGCCCACATCCCACCCGACCGACCGAGGGGTGCAGCCGTATAACGCACGGCACGAATCGCGTGGACAAATACACAATAGAAAAAACAGACAAACAAATAACTAAATAATACTATAGCTATCTATTAACTAAATGGGATAGGGTAGAAGTTTTAATCATGTTAATAGAAAACTCTGAACCGATTACAGGGAATAGAAGGTTGTAATCAGAGCAGAGGACCCTAAAAGGTTCATGCAGGGCATAGTTAGAAGAACAACGACTTAGAGATAAAGGAATCAAAGGATGTCTACTCCGTCTACATGGTACCGACAGATTTACCTGAGCTAATAACTCACGCGAGTCGATATCACCAATTAGGAGCTTGTGCATAAAAATAACACCAAGCATAATTCTACGGTTAGTTAGGGAAGGAAGGTTAATCAAGAGAAGTCTGCTAGAATACGAAGGCAAATTGACATTGCGATCCCAGCTTAAGCCACGAAGAGCAAATAGCAAGAACTGCTTTTGAACGGATTCAAGTCGAATCTGGTGCGACTCATATTGAGGTGACCAAATGCAAGATCCATACTCTAAAATATGACGGACAAGCGAAGTAAAAAGAACTTTAGTTGTATAGAGGTCATCAAATTCTTTTGACCATCTTTTAATGAAACCCAGGACACTCATGGCCTTTGCGACCGTGGTGGAAATATGGGTGTTAAAATTTAACTTATGGTCCATAAGTACGCCCAAATCATTCATATTATTTAGACGTTCTAAAGGACTGTTGTTTAGAAAATAAGTGACCAGTTGAGGAGAGTTACGAAAAAAAGTCATTACCTTACATTTGGTAGTGTTAAGATTTAGTAAATTAAACTGGCACCAGGATTGAAAGTTTTTAAGATCAGCTTGTAGCCGACTAAATGAATCTATATCTTTATAAGTAAGACAAAGCTTGACATCGTCAGCATACATAAGCACACGCGAATGAACAATGACTGAGGGAAGATCGTAAATGAACAGTGTGAAAAGCAGAGGGCCAAGATGACTACCTAGAGGTACACCAGAAGTCACAGGAATGGAATCTGAAAAAGAAGATTTAAAAAGTACCTTCTGTTTTCTATTTGTTAAATATTCTCGAACCCAAGAAAGGAAAAGGGGTGGAAACCCAATGTCGCTCAGCTTAGAAAGTAATAGGGTATGATTAACGGAATCAAAGGCTTTGCTGAAGTCAGTGTATATGACATCAGTTTGTTTAACATTTTTGAACCCCTTGATAATTATTGATGTAAAATCTAAAAGGTTAGTGGTTGTAGATCTACGTTTTACAAACCCATGTTGGGATGGCGAAATAATAGAGCTGCAAAAATGTTGCAATTGAGAAGTTATAATTTTCTCTAGTTAGAGGCTTCGGACTTTTTGCCATTTTTATGCAGAGGAATGATATACGACTCCTTCCAAATAGATGGAAAAGAGGAAGATTCGACAGACAGTAGAAACAATTTTAAAATGGGTTTACATAAAGCGTTTGCACAGAACCTGAGTACACATCCAGGAAGACCATCTGGCCCCGGAGAATAAACAGGTTTAACTAATTTAAGTTCGCTAAGAATAGAACTTTCATCAAACACTGGATTAAAAATGCAATTAGCCTTTTCTAAATGATAAGGATATGGACTTGCTCGGTATTCCGTTGAGGAATAAGTTGTTTTGAAAAAACTCGCAAACATATCGGCAATTGCTTGATCAGTGCTCGCTTTGCTTGATATTTCGTTGAGGAATAAGTTGTTTTGAAAAAACTCGCAAACATATCGGCAATTGCCTGATCAGTGCTCGCTTTTTTATTTTAATAAGACAAGAAAGATGGGTGCACAGAGGTCTTATGTTTACGATTGACAAAATTATAAAATTGGTTAGGGTCAGAAGAAAACTGAAACTTACACCGCTGACAAAAATTCTTATAGCATTGTGTATTAAGCATCATGAATTTTGAACGAGCGACTGTATACACAGCATAATCTGATGAACGACGTGTTTTTTTAAACTTCTTATAATATCGTGTCTTCACATTTTTCAAATTGGGTAACTCAAGAGAGAACCAGGGAGGTTTGTTAAGCCGCTCCAGCCTACCAAGAGGCACACAAATATCAAAGAGTGAATTCAGAGTATCATAGAAAAAACGAACAGCTGAGTTCATATCTCTACAATTGTACAGATAAGACCAATCGGTAGTAGTAATGTTTTCATTAAGGTTGACAAAGTCAGTCTTACGAAAGCACCTAGTTAGAGGTAACTGATTTGAACCAAGTAATGGTGAAAGCAAGGGCAGATCAATTTTTAAATTTAATGTAGGATGAAATTTGTCTTCTGGAAGAACAAATGGTTCGATCATAGAAACCTCACAATAAGAAGAATCCAATACAAAAATAAGATCTAACGATTTTCCATTAGAATTTAAGACAGGATTGACTTGGAATAAAGATAAGCCTAGAAGGCCATCAATAAAGTCATGTGACAAAGAGGACAGCAACATGGTAGATTCATCTGTAAGTGACCATGCTAAAGCGGGTAAATTAAAATCACCTACAACTATGAGCATGTCTTGACTGGAAACTAAAGAGGAGACAAACTGAATTGCCTCTAAATGATTTAAATATACCACCATGTCTGACAATGGTGGAATATAGGAACAAGTAATGAAAGCATTAAAAGATTTAAAATTTACTTTAACACCGACAAACTCAATCTCCTGTGTACTAGAAAATTGAATCATTTCAGATGATAAAGCAGCATCAACAGCTATCAGAACGCCACCACCTATGCGAGAAATCCGGTCACGTCTGAATATGGAAAAGTTTGTGGAAAACACCGATGCATCAGCAATATCAGGTTTTAGCCACGTCTCTGTAAAAGCTAGAATGTTATGCTCAAAAGAAAGACTATCTTCATAGAGATTAGGAAGTTTGGATTTCAATCCTCTAACGTTCTGGTAACCCAGGTTAAGGGACGAAGCTAGTTTTTTGACACACCAGCAGATGCTGATGTGGCAGGAATAGTATTAGTTGTTGTTGTTGGCAAGCGAATCGGTTGCCGATTTTGCTTTTTTACAGTATATTCCTTAACTATTATATGTTTCGGCCAAAAATCTTCTCGACATATAGTGTCAAAGATATTAGCAGAAACACTAATTTTAAAGGACGAAATGTCCCGAGAATAAGAAAATTTAAACTTCTCCACCGCAATATTCGAGACGTTAACTTTCTTCCGAATATAGGCTATTACATCATCAGATGTGACAACAGGGTCTAGCCTAGAAACAAATATATGTTTCTTTGGTGGTATGCCAACGAGAGGCCGCGGTCCCGAAGCGTCAGCCGTAGCAGTAACGTTGGAAGAGTCACCCACTGCAGCAGTCAACTTGTTTACGGGGCCCTCGATACTTTTAGAACTATCGGCAATTTCCATTGGAATGGGTAATTGCCCGGACACATCGGACACTACAATAGGCATCGATTTTAAGAGATCATTCCCAGGTGATACCGGTAATTCCTTACTAATAGCATTCACAACCGGGCTCTTAAACGATATCAACTGCTGTACATTAGGAGTGGACGGTGCATGAGACCGGTCGGGGACGATAAGAGACGCTGGCGGATCTACAGATACTGAAACACCCCAAGGACTGGTCCTTTTACGTTTCGGAGACTCATTCATAAGCGATAAACTCCTGAGCTGAGTCTCCACGTAAACTCCGCTTGGAGTTTATTAAAACCTGCCCTTAAAGTGTCAAAACTATCTCTAGTCCGCCTCATGAAAGAGCGCATCTCATTCTCGACCTCCCGGCAAGCATCACATCCATATTTTAAGCCACCGCCTTTAGCAATAGACTCCTTGATTCTGCCTGTGTAACCTGCACACTTAACGTGAACCGCATTGTCACACAGCCAACAAAGAATATAATCATGAGAGTCAACCGCATTAGTGGCAACTATGTAATTATTTTTTGAGCAGACAACCATTTTATCAAAAATTAATTAATTTAATTAAAAAAGGAAATACAAAAAAATAAAAATTCTAAAGGTTAAAAATCTGTGTATAAGAATATACTGACCAGTTCTGACACAAGGGTTAATGTGCAGAGTAAGCCTTCACAACTAAAGAAATTACCAAAATACACAAAAACAAAAACACGTATCACAGAGTCGCGGGTAGGCAAAAGACGAGAGCGCAAATCAAACAAGAATAGGAAAGAGCGGGAGAGCGCGTCAAATTGAACACATGCAACAACAATTTGTACGCAAGAGCGCGATAGTTAGTTACAACGGTAAAGACACAAAAGCAAAAGAGATTAGCAAAACAACAACACCGCTAATGCAAGTAATTGTTGTAAGTTAAATTTATGTACATATATTGAAACAAAAAGCACAAAAGCGACAGAAAGAAATCACGGAATGAAAATGCAATTCGAATGTTAAAATTAAACCGATAATGAGTTTAAATGTTAAAGAAAAGTTATTAATCACGAGAATCAAATAAAATTTGATAAGCGCAAAAAAAAACACGTCCGTCGTCTGCAACGAGTGAAACTGATTCAACTTTTCATGTTGTTGGTTTTTTTTTTTAATGCTTGCCCATGTCATATTCTTTTTTTTTTTTTGTTTCTTGCTAGCATCCATTTTGCAGCCTTCACCCAACGGCAACATTATTTGACGTAACCACAGTAATTTTAATTTTCACTGCAGCACTTTGTACGGAGGAACGAGGGAACAACCAAGTGGCACTACAATGCACTCAACCAGGAGCAGCAGAAGACTATAGAGTAGAGTTGTGTCCCGGGGATGGAAAGGAAAAGTCTGGTTGCTTAAGCATATTGTAAATAGACTGCATAATGAGCTGCGTTTGCTTTTCGCTCAGACTGCCAGGTGAAAGAAAGGAAACGAGGGAAAATGAGAAAACTTGAGTGAGAAAATTGTGAGATGAAATGCATTGAACTACAAAATGGCGATACTTGGAGAATACTTTGTATTTCTAAAGGGTTCAACTATGGGGATAAGTGATGGCAAGTTGGACGAACGGATCAAAAGCTGCTTCAAATAAAGTCTTTATCAAGAGTTGAGTTTAATTAGTTGTCGAGTTTGAATTGAGCACAAAACAAAAGGGGTGAAGAATTTAATTCTTTAAAAACTGAACTAACATTACCTGTCAGTGGTATGCAAATTTGAGGATTACATTCGTTAACTACTGGAAATATTCGAATCGAAAAGTTTATCAGAAGCTTTACAGGGTCTTTTAGTGCTTTATAATGAATAACCTCCATAACACTTGCCAAGTTTAGCCAAACAATTTACATTACAATTCTCGTATTTGTCGCTTACATATTCAGTAATGCCATAATTTCATTTAGTACCGCAATCAAGCAGTTGAAACTAAAAACTTAATTTTTTTTTTGTTTGTTGGAATTTTGTTGAACAAATTGAAGGGATGATGGGTGAAATAGTAAACGAGGCAAGTGCAGACCTCTAAAACTCCAACTCGAACTAGTTTTTTATTTTGTCTATAAAGCCAACGTATGCAAAATTCGTATTCACTTTGTCACAAATGAAAAGATAGAAAGAGAGAGAAATAGAGATGTCCCATCACATATCCACAGATATATACATACAAGCACACAGAGTTGTGCATTCATCATCAGCACATCATCATTTATACATTGTAGTCATATCTATATCTCTCTCTTCAATGCTCTGATGCTTTTTCTATCTCTTATATTTGTTGTTGATGATATACTGCTATAGTATACAAACATATATACAGCATAAAACTGCTGACATTTGTTGTTCTCAATTTAAAGGTTTACCCCACGTCCAGTTTCTTCTCGCTCCATTTGCTAGCCACCCGCAAAATGTTGCATATTTTGACAGAGCTTTACATTAATTGATTTAGAATTTGTTGAAATGAAATTATGTTGAATTGACAGTTTAAGGGATAAAACTAAAGCTCAGTCATTTGTACATATATGTATGTATATATATTGTATAAGAGTAAACATAGTCGGTTTCTATTGAAGGAAAACCAGATAAAAAAAACATTTTCAGTTAAATCAGAACCAACCCTAATAACCTAACGCCAGGTTAATCAATCTGAATACAAAAAACGAATTGTTATGAATTTATTAGTCGTAAATTTAAAATGCAATTTAATATTGGCATTGGATTAATTAATCTTTTATGCTTTATTTTCAGGATAATTTTGGTTCGACCCAGAAACGTGTTTTAGTAAAACCAATCAAAAATTTGTTCAATAATAAGTACTTTCTTAAATAATGTAGTCCTATTGCCATCTTCTACATTTTTTTGGTAGTGAAATTTGTCAAAAAACACTTTATATATTTTGCCTAGAAGTAGGCAGCATTATTTACTAGAAGTTCTGAATCCAGCTTTATATATATAAGCTAACTTTAGCTTATATATCTCTTGTTCATACATTCCTCCAGCTTCTGATATGATGATCTACATGCACCATGCAGATGCTTTGCGATCTATTTTTAGTCGTCTTAAAGATCGTGATTTTCTTTTAGTTTTAGGTGATTTTAACTTGCCCAATGTTTCTTGGCTTGTTGATGATAATCTATCCTTCTTAATTCCTTCATCTCAACATGTTTTTCTTGATAGCCTACTTGAATGTCCGCTATATCAGTTGAATTCTTTTCTCTTCTAAAAGAATGCTCGATCTTGTTTTTGTCTCGGATCCCACTGTTAGTGCTGTATCACAAACACAGCCCCTAGTGAAGCCTGAAGATCCTTATCACCCCACCATTGAAGTTACTATTTCTTACAATTCCGTTAATAATTCATTCAATAACATCTCAAATTCTCGTCGCAGATGTTTTCGTAAAACAAATTTCAATCTTCTTAACAGCCTTATTTTCTCTTTTGATTGGTCATTTCTTTTTGAGTGCTGTGATATAGATTGTGCAGTAAATTTTTTCTACTCTGCTCTTAATTCTCTAAGTGATAAATGCGTTCCTTATGTGAATGTCTCTACTGTTTCCAGTGCGCCAGTCTGGTTCACACGTAGGTTCTCTAATCTCCGTAACATTAAATCGAGATATTTTAAAAAATTTTAAAAAACAGGTTCGCGACTTGACTATGCAAATTATTGTGTAGCCAAATCTCAATTTAGTCTTTTAAATACACAATGCTACAATAATTATATCGTTCGCTGTAAGGTTGAATTTTATAAGAACCCCAAAAGGTTTTACAACTTTGTTAATTCCAAAAGACGATCTAATTTACTACCTTCCACCATCAGACTTAATGACCAGACTGCTAATAATGATTCAGATATTGCAGATCTGTTTGCTAAATTGTTTCAGTCGACTTATTTTACTACTGCTTCGGATCCCACACCTTATCCATTCTCAATTCCACATTTAAATTGTATGTTTTTTCCTGAAGACTGTATTATCTCTAGCTTGTCATCTATGACGTCTTCCTTCGTACCCGGGCCTGATAATATACCTAGTTGCATCCTTAAAATGTGTTCGATTTCCCTATCTAAGCCTTTATCTCGGTTATTCTTTATATCGAGTGAGACTTGTAGCGATCCTGATATTTGGAAGGAGTCTTTTATTATTCCGCTTTTTAAAAAGGGTAGCAAATCGGATATTTCTAACTACCGGGGCATTGCTAAACTTTCGGCAATACCTAAGCTGTTTGAGAAAATTATTACGTCTTCCCTTCAACACCTATCCAGATCCACTATTTCTCCTTGTCAGCATGGCTTCATGAAAGGTCGTTCGTCGCTTACCAACCTTTTAGAATTGACTACCCTTGTACACCATGGCTTCCGTAAAAAGTGTCAAACTGATGTTATTTATACTGACTTTAGTAAGGCTTTCGATACGGTTGATCATTCTATGCTTCTCATGAAACTTAACATCATGGGTTTTTCCCCGAAACTATTGGCTTGGTTAAAGTCGTATCTTATTGGCAGAACCCAAAAGGTGTATTTTAGTTCCTCGATATCTAAAACTGTTCGAGTTACGATAGGTGTCCCCCAAGGCAGTCATATAGGCCCACTGTTATTTACCTTGTTTATAAATGATTTGCCTCTGGCCTTGGCTCATTTACGCGGGCTCATGTTTGCGGATGACGTCAAGATTTGTTATTCATATAATGATCCTTCTTTCCAACAGTACTTGCAATCAGATCTCGAGGCGTTCTGTGATTGGTGTCACGTTAATAAATTACACCTTAAGGGGGGGTATAGTATTAAAAATTAGATTTTTGGGTGTCCAAAACTTTAAAACGCTCTCCTGAAAAGTTGCCACTTTCAAAGTCGGTGTACACGATCCTGCAAAATCTACTGGACAAATCGTTTTGAAATTTTGCACAGTACTTCAGGTAACGCTGTCGAGTTTTTTTTTTTTTTTTTAAATTTATCATTTTTACAACAACAAATAACTTTTTGGGCGTAAATCAGGGTTTTTGACTTTCAAGTGCCTTTAAAAATCGAAAAGCACATTTAAAAATTAAAAACTCGACAGCGTTACCTGGGAAATTTTGTCCTTTAACTAATGCAATTTGATTTTTTCATTTCCGATGATTCTGTGACGAGTTACGATGTACACCGCAAACCACTTCTTTTTCGAGGTCCCGCCTAAGATTGCCTATATCTCACTCAATTTTCAATATTTTTGGATGAAAATTTTCACACATATTGCTTAAATGTTGTATTATCACACGGGCAAACAGAAATTGAACTGAGACTATCCGTATCGCCAATAAAAATTCTTAAAAAATGACCGATTTTGCACCGAATTAACTATACCCCCCCCTTAATGCCACTAAGTGCTCTTTTATGACTTTCAGTCGTTTGTCGCCGTTCCTAGCTCAATACTCTATTAAGTCTGTTCTGTGAGATTGTGTACCATCATTCAAAGACTTAGGCGTTATGTTTGACCCAAACGTTGGGCCAAAGAATTTGATGATCCATATGTGACAAAGGTTTTATACACTTCGTTAGTTCGCCCTACTTTTGAATATTGCTCGCCAGTGTGGAACCCTTAATATGATGTTCACCAGCGTAGTATTGAATCGGTACAGAAGCAATTCATTAAGTTCGCGTTACGTGGTCTTAATTGGGACCCGAGTCTTCGCCTACCTTCTTATTCTGACAGACTTCTTCTTATTAATCTTCCTTCACTTTACAACCGTAGGCTCGTATTTGGCATTCTCTTTCTCCATAAACTAGTCAACGGTGAAGTCATTTCTACCAATTTACTAGATACGCTATATTTTTGTGTTCCGTCACGCCGGACCAGAAACATTTTTCCTCTGACTTACTATTCTCATCACGAACCTTTTCGTGTTCTTTGGCAATCTTTTAACAACCTTTCTCACCTTATTTCTCCTCATCTATGTGTCACTTCTCTTCACGTTATACTTTTTAATTATCTACAGCGAAACCATTGATAATATTGAGAACTGGATATTGGATTGGCTGCAACTCATCCCTGATCACATTGGCTGTGAATCGGGGCATAGCTGGCACCTTGTTGCAAATAAAACACCTCCACCGGGTCGGGGATGTTTAGTTGGACATAAAGCTAAGCTACCTTCGTATATTAATTATTATCTGTATTTTAGCTTAAGCTTTTTCGTCGACTGCTGATTTAGTTTGACGTAAATAAATAAATAAATAAATAAATAAATAGTTGCAGGTGATTTTAATTTACCCGCTTTAGCATGGTCACTTACAGATGAATCTACCATGTTGCTGTCCTCTTTGTCACATGACTTTATTGATGGCCTTCTAGGCTTATCTTTATTCCAAGTCAATCCTGTCTTAAATTCTAATGGAAAATCGTTAGATCTTATTTTTGTATTGGATTCTTCTTATTGTGAGGTTTCTATGATCGAACCATTTGTTCTTCCAGAAGACAAATTTCATCCTACATTAAATTTAAAAATTGATCTGCCCTTGCTTTCACCATTACTTGGTTCAAATCAGTTACCTCTAACTAGGTGCTTTCGTAAGACTGACTTTGTCAACCTTAATGAAAACATTACTACTACCGATTGGTCTTATCTGTACAATTGTAGAGATATGAACTCAGCTGTTCGTTTTTTCTATGATACTCTGAATTCACTCTTTGATATTTGTGTGCCTCTTGGTAGGCTGGAGCGGCTTAACAAACCTCCCTGGTTGTCTCTTGAGTTACCCAATTTGAAAAATGTGAAGACACGATATTATAAGAAGTTTAAAAAAACACGTCGTTCATTAGATTATGCTGTGTATACAGTCGCTCGTTCAAAATTCATGATGCTTAATACACAATGCTATAAGAATTTTTGTCAGCGGTGTAAGTTTCAGTTTTCTTCTGACCCTAAACAATTTTATAATTTTGCCAATTGTAAACATAAGACCTCTGTGCACCCATCTTTCTTGTCTTATTAAAATAAAAAAGCGAGCACTGATCAGTCAATTGCCGATATGTTTGCGAGTTTTTTCAAAACAACTTATTCCTCAACGAAATATCAAGCAAAGCGAGCACTGATCAAGCAATTGCCGATATGTTTGCGAGTTTTTTCAAAACAACTTATTCCTCAACGGAATATCAAGCAAGTCCTTATCATTTAAAAAAGACTAATTGAATTTTCAATCCAGTGTTTGATGAAAGTTCTATTCTTAGCGAACTTAAATTAGTTAAACCTGTTTATTCTCCGGGGCCAGATGGTATTCCTGGATGTGTACTTAGGTTCTGTGCAAACGCATTATGTAAACCCATTTTAAAATTGTTTCTATTGTCTGTTGAATCTTCCTGTTTTCTATCTATTTGGAAGGAGTCGTATATCATTCCTCTGCATAAAAATGGCAAAAAGGCCGAAGCCGCTATCTATAGGGGTATCTCAAAAAGCTTTTAGAATTTACATCAATAATTATCAAGGGGTTTAAAAATGGTAAACAAACAGATGTCATATACACTGACTTCAGCAAAGCCTTTGATTCCGTTAATCATACAGTATTACTTTCTAAGCTGAGCGATATTGGGTTTCCACCCGTTTTACTTTCTTTTTTGTTTTTTTTTTAACGTTTAATATATATTTGTTGAATCTACTCTTAAATTAGAGCCTAACAACAAGTTTGAGATATTTTTCTTAATCTAGTACTGAAGATATATCCAGGGGATATTACAGGCGGCCCTAATCATTTATTATTGGGTTGGTCTGTCATTTCTTTTAAGACGAGTTCTATTATTAGTTCGCGTAAGGGAATTGGCAAGAACATTAGGGTATACATCCAGTTTCGCAGAATACTTTAGTTGTTGACTACCTATTTCAGATTTTACGCTAGGTATATTTAGATCATTTTGAATGTTGTCGTTCCGTATGTACCACGGAGCCCCAGTGATTGATCTTAAAATCTTCGACTGCGCCCTTTGTATAATGTCGACATTGCTGGTACTTGCATTTCCCCATAGTAAGGCACCGTAAGTCCAGATGGGTTTCATCAGTACGGAGTTGTATAGTATAAAGTCCACTCCAGACGTAGAGGTGACCGAGCATTGATGATCCAATGTAAGCTACTCGCTTTCAGTTTAAGCTGTGACTTTTTTGTCTCAATGTGCTTGCGCCAAGTTAGTCTTCTGTCTAGGTGGATACCAAGGTGACATCCACGGCTTGAGAAATTGGTACGTTGTTTAGCATTATAGCTGGACAGTTTCTTCTGTTAAGCGTAAATGTAACATGTTTGCATTTCTGCTCGTTGACCCGGATACGCCATGTTGCTAGCCATTCCTCTACCACCTTGAGGTGTTCCTCTAATTTTGCAGAGGCTTGTATCGGGCATTTGGATCTGCTGAGGATTGCCGTGTCATCGGCAAAACTTGTTGGGTAAGTCTGCAGTGTATAGCAGGTAGAGCAATGGGCCGAGTACACTGCCTTGCGGTACACCAGCTTCGAATTCAAAGTCAGCTGAGATTACATCTTACAGCGAATTTCCTATTGTAAAAGTAAGAGATTCTGCCGGATTTTGAACATTAGACCCTCCAGCCAGACTCTGTCAAAAGCCTGGCAAACGTCGAGAATGACAGCCGTACAGTATTCTTTTAGTTCGAATGGTGTTCGTATTTCGGATGTTATGCGATTGACTTGTTCAATTGTCCCAAGTTTTTCGCGGAAGCCAAACTGGTGTGAAGGGGATTGTGTTCTCCGATGCCAGAAATGAGTTTAGACAGATCTGCATGACCTTTTCAAAAAGCTTCGAAAGACATGGCAGCAAACTAATTGGCCAATAGGATGATGGTTGGGTTTTGTCCTTTCCCACTTTAGGAATCATGATGATATTGAACCTTTTCCATGCTCTTGGGAAGTAGCCAATTCTTATTATAGCGTTGACCATTTTGCAGATGTATTGTATGGCGATGGTAGGGAGTTCTAGGATCATTTTCGTTGTGATTAGGTCATGGCCAGGGACTTTGTTCGGCTTTATGTGGTTTTTAATAACTGCAGTGATCTCATCATGGCCAGGGGCTTTGTTCGGCTTCATGTGGTTTTTAATAACTGCAGTGATCTCATCCTATTGGGGTTCCGAGGACTCACCAACCGTTAATGTGCTCGAAGGGGGAAGTACAAATGAGTTTGGTGTTAAATTTGGCTGGAAAACCATTTTAAGATGTGTGGCAAATACGGATGCCCTCTCTTCGTCACTGCGGGCCCATCCACCGGTTGGACCCCTTATTGGTGAAACTGTCTCTGTAGGAGCGCTTAAAGTTGGGTGGGCTTTCCACAGAGGATGTTTAGTGCTGGATGGACTGAGCTTTTCTATCCTTTGAGCCCAGATTTCCTCTTGTCTTAACTCCTTGGATAGGTTGCGGCTGGCATGCCTTAGGCGAAGTTTTGCTGCTGGTGATCGAGTAATCTGCCATTCTCTTCTTAGACGTCGTTTTTCCGTTACTAATTGTTCTATCCGCCGGTTCGTAGGCCTGACAGAAGGTTTAGCGTAAGTAGAGGCATGTGGAGTAGATACTCTTGCTGCAGCTCCCAGCATCAACTCAAGTACAGAGACGCACATGTCAATGTCCTCTACAGCGTCCAGTTTCGGCGATTAGTCAATGTGGGCACTCATGTACATTTTAAATTTAAGCCAATTTGTTTTGTTGTTTGTAAGCATATATGGGCGATCAAGTACTTGAGGTCTTGTTAACAGTGTGAATAGCACTGGAGAGTGATCGGAGGTTAAATCTAGCAGTGTTTCCGCAGTGATCCGATTACGCGGAATCCTCTTAGTTACTGCGAAATCAATCAAGTCAGGCATTTTCTGTGGATCTGTGGGCCAATAAGTAGGCCCACCCGGTGAGACGCAATCCATCTTATTGAATGGGTTGACTATTGTATTGTACAACTACTTGCCTTTAGGATTTACCAGGCGAGATCCCCAGTGCGTATGTTTGGCGTTATAGTCCCCTGCTGCAATGAAGCGTTCTCCGAGTGTGTTAAAGAAACCGGTGAATTTCTTTTCAGAGATTGAGAAGCGTGGTGGGCAGTACAGGGCAACCAACGTAGTGTTGCCGCAGCTGGATTGGACGGTTATAGCAGTTGCTTGTAGGTGCTGTGTTTCGAATCTGTTGAGGAACGAGTGTTTTATACGGTTTTTGATTAGGATACCAGTCCCGCCATGAGCTTTTCCGTCTGAATGGTTTGTTGCGTAGAAGGTGTATTTTGGTATTTGAAAGTTATTTTTTGATGTTAAATGTGTTTCCGATATTTGCCCCTACTGTTTCTACTAGCTTTGAAATCAGGGCGCTGCAGTTGGCTCCACGGATGTATAGAGGGGGTGGTCTAGCCGTTTTAACTTTATCCACAGCGCCGGCTTGATCGTCTTGCTGATCGGCAAGAATTTTAAAACGATTTATGCTTAGAAGTGCTTTCCTTTCTTGGGTTCGAGAATATTTAATAAATAGAAAACAGAAGGTACTTTTTAAGTCTTCTTTTTCCGATTCCATTCCTGTGACTTCTGGTGTACCACAAGGTAGTCATCTTGGCCCTCTGCTTTTCACACTGTTCATTAACGATCTTCCATCAGTCATTGTTCATTCGCGTGTGCTTATGTATGCTGACGATGTCAAGCTTTGTCTTACTTATAAAGATACAGATTCATTTAGTCGGCTACAATCTGATCTTAAAAACTTTCAATCCTGGTGCGTGTTTAATTTACTAAATCTTAACTCTCCTCAACTGGTCACTTATTTTCTAAACAATAGTCCTTTAGAAAGTCTAAATAATATGAATGATTTGGGCGTACTTATGGACCATAAGTTAAATTTTAACACCCATATTTCCACCCCGGTCGCAAAGGCCATGAGTGTCCTGGGTTTCATTAAAAGATGGTCAAAAGAATTCGATGACCCCTATACAACTAAAGTTCTTTTTACTTTGCTTGTCCGTCCTATTTTAGACTATGGATCTTGCATTTGGTCACCTCAATATGAGTCGCACCAGATTCGACTTGAATCCGTTCAAAAGCAGTTCTTGCTATTTGCTCTTCGTGGCTTAAGCTGGGATCGCAATGTCAACTTGCCTTTGTATTCTATTAGACTTTTCTCGATTAACCTTCCTTCCCTAACTAACCGTAGAATTATGCTTGGTGTTATTTTTATGCACAAGCACCTAATTGGTGATATCGACTCGCGTGAGTTATTAGCACAGGTAAATCTGTCGGTACCATGAAGACGGAGTAGACATCCTTTGATACCTTTATCCCTTAGTCTTTGTTCTTCTAAGTATACCTAACCTGCATGAACCTTTTAGGGTCCTCTGCTCTGATTACAACCTTCTATTCCCTGTAATCGGCTCAGAGTTTTCTATTAATATGATTAAAACTTCTATCCTATCACATTTAGTTAATAGATATCTATAGTATTATTTATTTATTTGTTTGCCTGTCACTTGAACGTACTGCGCATAGTATCGTCAACGTCCGCTATTAAAAAAGAGTAGTCCGTATATCAGATGTATATTTTATATTCTATTGTGCACGCGGGGAAACGCGACCTCCAGTAATGAGAACGCTAATGTTAGGTTCCCACATTTTATGGAAAACCTACAGAATTGAACCTGTTTGTAGAATTATTTGCAGAACTGATTGAAAAAAGAGAGGATTTAAGTCTTGCTCTGAAGTGCAATTTTTTCAAATCCGCATTAAAGGGGGAAGCGAGGAGCATAGTAGCTCATTTCATGAACTGTTAACCAAGCGGTATGAAAATAATCGTCGTGTATTTTTTGAACAATTAAGTCGGATCGTTGATTTACCAATGATCAACAATGAATCCCCAAAAAGTGTTAAAGGAGTAAATGACATAGTTAATGAGTCAGTTTACTTAATTAAAGTAAAAGCAGATTTGTACGATGAAGTTGACATAATATTTGCACAACTCATACTTCGGAAATTTGACAGAGAGGTTCTTCACTTGTATGAGAGTCATATTAGAAAAACAAGGCAAATTGAAATGCTATCTGATATCATGGAATACTTGGAGCAAAAATATTGCTGGCGAAGTGCCATGAGCAAAGAAGAGCAAAAACCGAGACAAAGTTTTTTAAAGCATGCAGAAATCTAAAATAAATGTCCGATTTGCAAAATTGCCGTGCACAAAGCGTATAAGTGCTATTGTAGTATACTTTTAGAGATAAGATTAGGCCACATACTTTTAGGGATAGATTATAAGTAATTAGAACTTAAGCATAATGTCTAGCTTTAAGTACCGTTAAGGACACTAGCCATAAGACCAATGTAAACGTTCTCCTATAAATACCGGGCTTGCGGCCCCAATAAATCACTTCAAGTCAAACCTTGCCCTCGCCTATTTCATGGCGATCCTGCCTAACATTGGCAATAAATAAAAAGGCAATAATAATAATACAAAAAAAATTCTTGCCATAAGAAAAAAAAAGGCAAAGTGAGAAAAAAAAATCAGGACAGACCACATTAACAAATGCCAAAGGATACAAAGGAAGCGCTCCAGAAGGCATTGGAGGAGTGCCCACTGGACGGCCCACGGCCGCTAAGCATAGAATAGTACCGTGCCAGGCAACCAGCAGCAAGAGCAGAGCTTGCTAGAAGGAGGAGAGAAGAGGACGCACTAACGGCCATCCCCCTGGTGTAAAGGCCGAAGCGTCGAGGCGGCCACCAGTTCCGGTTCAGGAAACAGCGGGCGGCCCTACTGGCCCAAATCAACAACGATCCGCCACCACCCTGGGCGGAAGCAAGCAAGCTGTGGAATAAAGTAGACGAGCTGGAAAAGGTGCACCAGAGGACCAAACAGGCGAGACAACAACAGCAACAGAGCCAGATGCAGCAACCAACAGCAGATGCAAAAACAACATAAAAAATTTAACATTTTAACCTTTGTGGCAAGAGGCGATTTTTGCGCAGTCACTATAAATAATTAATTAATTAAATAATTACTAACAAAATAGAGAAAAAATAAAATGAAAAAAAAATAATAATATATTGTCCGAAAATTTTTTTTGAATAAATCTATCATTGCCAAAAATACCCTAGAAGAAAAAAAGAAAAAATACACATATACACATACATGTATATACATATACATATGCATAATTGAAAAATACACAAAGAGAAAGAAGAAAAAACATATATTTATACAATTAAATATTAAATTCCAATCAGCCGTATATACCCCAACATACCCTAACAAAGAGCACATGTCAACCATGTGCACTCAAAATTGCACAAACAACATAAGCACAGTTGTAAAGCTCGCCACGATCAAAGCGAGCTTCTAAAAAAAAATGCTCGAGAAAATATCACAAAGCTTGCAAGCACACATAAAGCTTTCTGATCGCAGCAAGCCCCACAAGATCACAACTGCCCAATAACGAAGTCTAAATACCCTATAAGAAAAATTACAAAATTTTTTTGGGAAATAATTAAATATTAGAAATTAGAATTTTAAACAATTTGAAAAAACAATAAGAAAAAAAATAAAAATAGAAGAATCAGAAAATGAAATAATTAAGAGAACAAAATTATTTTAATTAAAATAAGATAAAACCAAAAGTAACAAAATTTCAATGGACCAGAACATAGAAATATTGAAAGAAAAACTTCAGAAAGCATACAAGTGCCTAAATAAAACAATTTACATACACCCTCAAACCATAAACAAGCACCTTGAAACTATCTTCGACAGTTACAATAGAATAAAGAGTAGCAGTACAGACATATGCAATGAATCTAGCAGTAAAAGCTTTACTGAGCTAATATACAGTTTAAATAAACAACTAATAAGTATAGCAACAAAACATAATATAAAATTCACAATACCGGTAGATTCGAATCTAGAAGCAACTTTTGAACCTCTAATAGCAAAAGACACAGAAGAACCAGCTGTAAAAGATAACCCAGGAGACATTCAAGATACATCAGGTGTAAAAGATAACCCAGAAAACATTCAAGATAATACAAAACCAAAGATGGTGCAAACAAAGATTGAATTTCTTAATACAGCCTCTAAGCTGATTCAAGAGTATGATGGTGGAGTAGAAACAATTCAAAGTTTCATAGATTCACTGGAATTAATCAACGAAATAAAAGCAGAACATGAAGAAACAGCTATTAAAGTCATAAAAACAAAACTAAAAGGGGACGTTAGACTACTAGTTACAAATGAAAACACTATTAATGGTATAATCCAAACATTAAAGAAAGAAATTAAGGGTGAAACAGTTCAGGTAGCAGAGGCAAGATTAATGAATTTAAAACAAAATGGCAAGAACGCAAGTTTATTTATGTCAGAAATAGAAAATCTCACTAAATCATTGAATCGCGCATTCTTAACAGACAACGTAAACCCTGAAACAGCAAAGAAATATGCAACTCAAACAGTAGTGAAATCAATCATAAAGAACTGCGATAACGAAAAGGTCAGAACAATAAGAGATGCAGGCAATTTTACTGAAATGAATGATGTTGTAGCTAAATTTGTAAATACATATGGAACAGGATCACAGCGTGTTTTATACTAAAAGAAACAATTACACAAATAGGAACTCGTACAATAATAATAGAAATTATAATGATAATTACCAAAATAGAAACCCAAATGATAATACTAACTATAACAATACTAGGAATTACAATAACTATAGTAATAATTATAATCGAAGAAATTATAACAATAGAAATACCAAAACTAATTATCCTCCTAAAACACAACAAAATAATAATGTCAGATTTACAAATGTAGAAGAAAATTCGGAAAACTCCGAAAGTCCTCTGGTGTAAAAAATCGAACAAATAAAATATATAATTTAAATTGCAACCTTAATAGCTACATAACTTTAAACTTTGACGATGTAGGGACAATAAAATTACTATTAGACACAGGAGCTGATGTATCACTAATAAAACAAGAAATATTAAGAAAAGACAATACAGTTAACATACAAAAACGGACAAAACTTAGTGGAATAGGCAAAGACGTCCTATTTACAATAGGCGAAACCAAACTAAAGATCAGCAACCTCTCAACGGTACACAACTTCCAAGTAATAGAAAATGATTTCCCCATCCCATGTGACGGAATCTTGGGGCTTGACTTCATAAAAAAATTCAATTGCACACTCAATTATTCCACCAACAAATTGATAATAGATCCATATAAATCAAGATATAAAATTGCTTCTAAGACTAACCCATATGTCCGCATATTAAATACTAACAACACAGACGTGCAAATTACAAATATAAACCTATTAAATGAAAAACTGTCCGATTATGAAATCTTAAAAATAGACAAACAACATGATTCAAAACATAAATCCACAATAATGAACAAACTAGCACCCCATTTTCCCGATTTCGTGAAAGAACCTCTACATAAATTATGATCAGAATTTGATGATGTATTCGCAATAGAATCTGAACGAATATCCTCCAACAAACAAAAATTAAGACTCAAAGACACAACACCAGTCTACACCAAAAACTACAGGATAGCACACAGTCAAAAAAACGAAATTAATAAACAAGTGGACAAATTGATCAATGATGATATTATTGAACCATCAATGTCTGAGTTCAATAGTTTGATTTTATAGGTTCCTAAAAAGTCGCTACCTGGCAGCAATGAAAAACGGTGGAGATTGGTAGTTGATTATAGAAAAATTAACAAACAACTAGTAGCGGATACATTCCCGCTACCCAGAATGGACGATATCCACGACCAACTAGGACGCGCTAAATACTTCTCTTCTTTAGACTTAATGTCAGGATTTCATCAAGTAGAATTAGAAGAAAACTCTCGGGACATAACATAATTTTCCACAGATAAAGGCTCATTCAGATTCAAGCGATTACCATATGGATTAAAAATTGCACCAAATTCATTTCAAAGAATGATGTCCCTTGCATTCACGGGTCTATCACCATCCCAAACATTCCTTTTTATGGATGATCTAATTGTAATTGGGTGCTCTGAAAGTCACATGATTACAAATGCTCTTTCTTCATACATGAAGTTACTTTTCTAGGACACAAATGCACAAATAAAGGAATTTTACCAGACGAAAGCAAGTGCAAAACGATTCAAGATTACCCGACTCCCAAGAATGGCGACGAAGCCAAAAGATTTGTAGCATTCTGTAATTACTACCGTAGATTCATTCCAAACTTTGCATACCATGCACAATTTATCAATAGATTATCTAGGAAAAATGTAGTATATAACTGGGATGCAAACTGCCAAGCAGCTTTTGAATACTTAAAAACAAATTATTAAGCCCACAAATACTCCAATATCCAGATTTTAATAAAAAATTCTGTATCACAACTGATGCAAGCAAGATCGCATGTGGAGCCGTCCTCAGCCAACAATTTGATGGACTCCAATTACCCATATCATACGCATCTAAAGCATTTACAAAAGGCGAAAACAATAAGTCAACAATCGAGCAAGAATTAACAGCAATACATTAGGCAATTCAATATTTCAAACCATACATATACGGAAAAAAATTCCTAAATAGAACTGACCATCAGCCATTAACATAGCTATTTTCTCTAAAAAACCCATCGTCAAAGCTTACTAGAATAAGGCTAGATTTAGAAGAGTTCGATTTTACTATAGAATACATCAGGGGACAAGAAAATTTCGCAGCGGATTCTCTCTCCACAATTGAATTTGAAAATATAAAAAACATAGAAACTAATAAAATACTTAAAGTAGCAACAAGATCAGAAACAAAAAAATTAACAAATAAGGAAAACAAAATTAACAATAGCAGAATAGAAACACCAAGAATATATGAAATAATAAATCCTAGCGAAGCCAAAAAAAACGCGCAAATTAAATTCAAAAAATGCAAATGTTTTATTACCAAAAATAAAGAAAAATTGCTCTCCTTCCACATAGGTGATTCGATCATTAATGGAAGAATAGATCTAGATCGATTCCTTCCAAGTCTTTAAAAAGAAGCCGGTGCTCAAGGAATCTATAAACTAAAGATACACTTACACTTAATGAACTAAAACAACAAGGAAAAAACACATTAAAACATTTAGAAATAGCAGTTCTACCTCAAGTAAAAGTAATAACAAATAAAGAAGAAATAAGAAATACATTAAATAAATATCATAATGACCCAATAGAGGGAGGTCACTGCTTGGTAAACAGAACACTAGGAAAAATAAAAAGAGATTTCTTTCGGAAAAATATGTCTCGGGATGTTGCAACATACATCAAAAATTGCGAAAAGTGCAAACTACCCAAAGTAACCAGACACAACCACTCCACATTTGTCATAACACCAACCCCTGCAACCACTTTTGACACAATAATAATAGATACAATTGGACCATTACCAAAAACAATGAACGGTAATGAATACGCAGTTACTATTATCTGCGATCTGTCCAAATATCTCATATCAATACCAATACCAAACAAAAGTGCAAAAACGGTTCCAAAGGCAATATTCGAAAAATTCATTTTAATTTACGGTTCAGTGAAAATAATTCTAACAGACATGGGAACAGAATATATGAATTCAATACTAATAGAACTTTGCAAAAATTTTAACATAACTAAAATTAACTCCACGGCGCACCATCATCAAACTCTTGGAACAGTAGAAAGAAGCCATAGAACTTTCAATGAATACATCAGGTCATATATATCCATAGAAAAAGACGATTGGGATGAATATCTAGCATACTTCACATATTGCTTTAACACCACTCCATCCACCGTACTTGGTTATGCACCTTTTGAACAAGTCTTTGCAAAACATCCCAACACTGTCCCATTCTCATCCGAAACTGTAGAACCCATTTACAACATTGATGATTTCAATAAAGAAATAAAATTTAAATTACAAATAGCACAAAATAGAGCGAAACTGCTTATCGAAAAATTTAAAGCATTACAAAAAGAAACACATGATAAAAACACAAAAAAGTATCGCTAACTGAAAGACAAGAAATACTTTTAAAAAATGATACAGGACATAAATTAGATAACAAATACACAGGCAAATATACAATACAGAGCATAGGTCCAAACAATAATATAGTAATAGCGGATGATGAAAACAAAAAGCAAACAGCACATTTAGATAGAATAAAAAAAATATATAAAGTGGATATTAGAAAAATATAAATTTTTCTTTTTAAAAAAAAGGAGGTGTAGTATACTTTTAGGGATAAGATTAGGCCACATACTTTTAGGGATAGATTATAAGTAATTAGAACTAAGGCATAATGTCTAGCTTTAAGTACCGTTAAGGACACTAGCCATAAGACCAATGTAAACGTTCTCCTATAAATACCGGGCTTGCGGCCCCAATAAATCACTTCAAGTCACACCTTGCCTTCGCCTATTTCACTATATGTTTAAAGGTTTGACACCTACTGAAAGGTATGAAACATCTTTGCGGTATATGATATAGTTACCCGATCTTTAACAAACTCGGCACAGTCATTAACAGATATATTTAACTGTCAAATGTTTAATTTGAAATCAATCGCATTAAAAGTAACGAAGTTATTGACAAAAGTCACTGATTTCGACGGATCGTTCCTATGGGAGGTATATGATATAGTCAACCAATCTTGACCAAATTTGGCACAGTCGTTTATAGTTACAATAAACTTATTCATACTAAATTTCGACAATAGCTTAAAAAGTAACGAAGTTATTGAGAAAAATCACTGTTTGTGACTTTGACGTTTGTATGGGAGCTATATGATATATTCCTAAGAAAAAGTGTCAAAGTCACTGCAGTTTTTAACATAGTCATAGAGAGTGTCTTATCCACAAGGATTTCTATTTTCTTTTCTGTTCATTTACTTTTTGATTCTAAACTTTTTTCGAACGTTATTGTTGTTGTCGTTTTTGTTTGCTGTGTCCTTTGCTTTTTGATTCGACTTTTTCGAGGCGCTTCATTTATTAAAATATATATGTACTTATATGTATATACATATATACATACATATATAAAATTACATATATGTATGTGTACACATACATACACATAAAATCTTTGCGTATTTTTTACTCAAAAGTACCTATTACGATTCATATAAATGAAGGAAAATATATATATATTATTTATTATCTGGTTAGATTACGACCTATTGAAATTTAAATCAAACCTTGCAGTTTAGCCGGCTCGAGGTCAATCTTCCAAAAGAAGATTATTTCAAAGGCAACACAAAAAGGTGAGCAGGTTGTCTGTATAGCTATTTCAAGAACTACCAAGTTCTATCATCAGCAGACTTTGCTAAAGAACTCCGGAATTGCAATAGCCATACCATGTCTTCAACGCTAGAATTGGTTGGGAATTGTAACAACCAAATGAAGCGAAAAAAGTTGGTAAAGCCTACAAAACCGAAGACCACCTTTTTGTGCATAACCTTAGGCGCTATGAAAAATTAGTGTAAGAGCTTCGCCTTACCAAACTAATATCACGACCTGTTATTTCATATACGGTATATTGTACCACATAGAAAAAGGGTTTTTTTGGAATAAAAATTCCAAAGTAACGGCGTGCCTTCCGTTGGTGTTATCTGGTTAGATTACGACCTATTGAAATTTAAATCAAACCTTGCAGTTTAGCCGGCTCGAGGTCAATCTTCCAAAAGAAGATTATTTCAAAGGCAACACAAAAAGGTGAGCAGGTTGTCTGTATAGCTATTTCAAGAACTACCAAGTTCTATCATCAGCAGACTTTGCTAAAGAACTCCGGAATTGCAATAGCCATACCATGTCTTCAACGCTAGAATTGGTTGGGAATTGTAACAACCAAATGAAGCGAAAAAAAGTTGGTAAAGCCTACAAAACCGAAGACCACCTTTTTGTGCATACCCTTAGGCGCTATGAAAAATTAGTGTAAGAGCTTCGCCTTACCAAACTAATATCACGACCTGTTATTTCATATACGGTATATTGTACCACATAGAAAAAGGGTTTTTTTGGAATAAAAATTCCAAAGTAACGGCGTGCCTTCCGTTGGTGTTATCTGGTTAGATTACGACCTTTTGAAATTTAAATCAAACCTTGCAGTTTAGCCGGCTCGAGGTCAATCTTCCAAAAGAAGATTATTTCAAAGGCAACACAAAAAGGTGAGCAGGTTGTCTGTATAGCTATTTCAAGAACTACCAAGTTCTATCATCAGCAGACTTTGCTAAAGAACTCCGGAATTGCAATAGCCTTACCATGTCTTCAACGCTAGAATTGGTTGGGAATTGTAACAACCAAATGAAGCGAAAAAAGTTGGTAAAGCCTACAAAACCGAAGACCACCTTTTCTTGCATACCCTTAGGCGCTATGAAAAATTAGTGTAAGAGCTTCGCCTTACCAAACTAATATCACGACCTGTTATTTCATATACGGTATATTGTACCACATAGAAAAAGGGTTTTTTTGGAATAAAAATTCCAAAGTAACGGCGTGCCTTCCGTTGGTGTTATCTGGTTAGATTACGACCTTTTGAAATTTAAATCAAACCTTGCAGTTTAGCCGGCTCGAGGTCAATCTTCCAAAAGAAGATTATTTCAAAGGCAACACAAAAAGGTGAGCAGGTTGTCTGTATAGCTATTTCAAGAACTACCAAGTTCTATCATCAGCAGACTTTGCTAAAGAACTCCGGAATTGCAATAGCCATACCATGTTTTCAACGCTAGAATTGGTTGGGAATTGTAACAACCAAATGAAGCGAAAAAAGTTGGTAAAGCCTACAAAACCGAAGACCACCTTTTTGTGCATACCCTTAGGCGCTATGAAAAATTAGTGTAAGAGCTTCGCCTTACCAAACTAATATCACGACCTGTTATTTCATATACGGTATATTGTACCATATAGAAAAAGGGTTTTTTTGGAATAAAAATTCCAAAGTAACGGCGTGCCTTCCGTTGGTGTTATCTGGTTAGATTACGACCTATTGAAATTTAAATCAAACCTTGCAGTTTAGCCGGCTCGAGGTCAATCTTCCAAAAGAAGATTATTTCAAAGGCAACACAAAAAGGTGAGCAGGTTGTCTGTATAGCTATTTCAAGAACTACCAAGTTCTATCATCAGCAGACTTTGCTAAAGAACTCCGGAATTGCAATAGCCATACCATGTCTTCAACGCTAGAATTGGTTGGGAATTGTAACAACCAAATGAAGCGAAAAAAGTTGGTAAAGCCTACAAAACCGAAGACCACCTTTTTGTGCATACCCTTAGGCGCTATGAAAAATTAGTGTAAGAGCTTCGCCTTACCAAACTAATATCACGACCTGTTATTTCATATACGGTATATTGTACCACATAGAAAAAGGGTTTTTTTGGAATAAAAATTCCAAAGTAACGGCGTGCCTTCCGTTGGTGTTATCTGGTTAGATTACGACCTATTGAAATTTAAATCAAACCTTGCAGTTTAGCCGGCTCGAGGTCAATCTTCCAAAAGATTATTTCAAAGGCAACACAAAAAGGTGAGCAGGTTGTCTGTATAGCTATTTCAAGAACTACCAAGTTCTATCATCAGCAGACTTTGCTAAAGAACTCCGGAATTGCAATAGCCATACCATGTCTTCAACGCTAGAATTGGTTGGGAATTGTAACAACCAAATGAAGCGAAAAAAGTTGGTAAAGCCTACAAAACCGAAGACAACCTTTTTGTGCATAACCTTAGGCGCTATGAAAAATTAGTGTAAGAGCTTCGCCTTACCAAACTAATATCACGACCTGTTATTTCATATACGGTATATTGTACCACATAGAAAAAGGGTTTTTTTTGGAATAAAAATGGTACCTACTACAAGAACTACTACCTACTACTAATTTTTCATAGCGCCTAAGGGTATGCACAAAAAGGTGGTCTTCGGTTTTGTAGGCTTTACCAACTTTTTTCGCTTCATTTGGTTGTTACAATTCCCAACCAATTCTAGCGTTGAAGACATGGTATGACTATTGCAATTCCGGAGTTCTTTAGCAAAGTCTGCTGATGATAGAACTTGGTAGTTCTTGAAATAGCTATACAGACAACCTGCTCACCTTTTTGTGTTGCCTTTGAAATAATCTTCTTTTGGAAGATTGACCTCGAGCCGGCTAAACTGCAAGGTTTGATTTATATTATTTATTATATATATTTTTTTTTTGTTTTTTTTTATACCCTCGCAAAAAGGGTATATTAATTTTGGTCAGAAGTGTGCAACGCATAGAACGAAGCATCTCAGACCATATAAAGTATATATATTCTTGATCAGCACGACGAGACGAGTTCAAATAGCCATGTCCGTCCGTCCGTCCGTCTGGATCAACGCGGACTCCTCCGAGACCGTAAGAGCTACAGATCTGAAATTTTGCACGTAGGCTTGTATATACTGCAGGCGTTGTATATCTCGGATTCAGCCGGATCGGACCACTATATCATATAGCTCCCATAAAAACATCAGAGTCACGAACAGTGACTTTCTCAATAACTTCATTAATTTTATAGCTATTGTCATAAAAGTTGGTATTTGTCAGTTTTGTGTTCTTATTAATAATTTTGCCAAATTTGATCAAGATCGGGTGACTATATCATATAGCTCCCATACAAACGGCAAAGTCACGAACACTGACTTTTCTCAATAACTTCGTTATTTTATCAGCAATTGTCATAAAAGTTGGTATTTGTCAGTTTTGTGTTCTTATTAATAATTATGCAAAATTTGATCAAGATCGGGAGACTATATCATATAGCTCCCATACAAACGGCAAAGTCACGAACAGTGACTTTCTGAATAACTTCATTAATTTTATAGCTATTGTCATAAAAGTTGGTATTTGTCAGTTTTGTGTTATTATTTATAATTGTGCCAAATATGATCAAGATCGGGTGACTATATCATATAGCACCCATAGGAACGATCGGTGGAAAACAGTGACTTTCATCAAAAAGTTCGTTATATCCTATGCTAAGATTGAAGGCCGTTCTTTATCAGACATTACACTTTTTGGATAAAACGTTTTTACACTTTGATGGCTATGGGTAGGGAAAGAATTACCAAAACAGTTGCAAGGGTATACAAACTTCGACGTGGTCGAAGTTCACCCCGGCCCTCTGGTTTTAATTTAACTGGGTTCCTCCAATTTGCAATCTATTCAACAGAAGATAATAAGCAAATACCATGACCATACATTGACATGTGAGAATATTTAAAAGATGTTATGTGAGGAAAGAGTTATGTGAGGAAAGTGAAGAAAATCAGGTACGCTGACCCCTCATATATATATATATATGTATATATCTTTTATATAATATCTGTATACCCATAAAATACATACATATAGTCATATATCCAACTTCCATACACTAAACCTTATAAACTTTTCGCCCCCTAAAATCAAACTTTAAAGTAAACATCCGTTTTTATAATAAACAATTGGACACTTGCAATAACAATTGTCCCCCTCATAATCAAAGCGTGTGAACGCTAACTCATAATTAAAGCACAAGCAATAAAATTCGTTTTATTCATAAACAATTGAACACTTGCAATAATAATTATCCCCCTAAAATTAAAAGCGTAAGAACGCTAATTCATCATTAAAATTCGGGCCAATCAAATTGCATCAATATCGATCACGCTACTGAAGGGCTCACAAATTTAGTCTATAAATATAACTGTAAGAGATTTTGTACTTTAGTTTTAAGTATTCATCCAACGAATAAAGTCCCCGCTTTTAACTCAAATAAAACAATATCTTTTTTTTTCCTTTTGGAAAGGCAAGATATATAATAGGCGCAGTCGGTAGGATCGGTAAAAGTGAACTTGTTATTCTATCCGTGTGACACATAGAATTATTATCCGTGCGTTACATAGAATTAGTGAATAATCACTATAAAACTCCGATCCGACATCAAGAACTCCGACATCAAATATCAAATACGCCAACTGTGCGCGGAAATATCAACTGTGTGTTGCAACCAACAAAAAAAATGTATATTTCAATTGTGGAACAAAAACGCCAACTGTGTGCGGAAATATCAACTGTGTGTGTTACAACCATAAACTCCAATTGTGGAACAAAACGGCAACTTGTGTGCGAATAAAATAAAACACGTACAAAACATCACAAACAAAACTAAAAACCAAAAATGGCAGAACTCACCGAAGCCCATCTCAATCAAGCACTGTCTTCATTAAGACAGGTGGCAAACTATGATGGAGCACCAGAGAATCTGACATCATTCATAAGGAGGATAGATTTCATCATGCACCTGTATCCAACCTATGACCTAAGGCAACATAACAACATATTGTTCAGCGCAATCGAGATGCAGCTCAATGGAGAGGCACAACGACTTTCGCAAATTGGACAAGCCAACAACTGGCCCGAACTAAGAACATTCCTCATCAATGAATTGAAGACGCAGACCCCATGTGAGGAACTTCTTCGACGCCTCTACAGCACCCACTATACAGGAAACCTTCGTAAGTTTGTAACAGAATTAGAAGATAAATCCAATATTATCACAAACAAGCTTAGTCTTGAAAACGAGACGGGTTATACGAGTACCCTGCAGTAGCCCTCTTTAATAATAATAATAAGGTAAATATATACTTTAGCTACTCGAGATTTCAGTGTTGGAAAATAAAAAACGGCTAAAAAATCTGCAAAATTGAATTTTAGTGTTGGCTAACGCAGTTATTCTAGGTTTTGGCGTTGCCAGACTGTCTTGATTTTTGGCGCGTATTTTGAACAGTGTTTTTTTGGCGGGCAATTTAAACCGTATTGTTAATTTCAATAAAGACTTAAGTCTTATTCAAATAAGACTTAAAATACTGATTGAAATATTAAGAACAAAAAAGAGTTAATTTCAAATTAAAACCAGAGGGCCGGGGTTAACTTCGACCACGTCGAAGTTTGTATACCCTTGCAACTGTTTTGGTAATTCTTTCCCTACCCATAGCCATCAAAGTGTAGAAACGTTTTATCCAAAAAGTGTAATGTCTGATAAAGAACGGCCTTCAATCTTAGCATAGGATATAACGAACTTTTTGATGAAAGTCACTGTTTTCCACCGATCGTTCCTATGGGTGCTATATGATATAGTCACCCGATCTTGATCATATTTGGCACAATTATTAATAATAACACAAAACTGACAAATACCAACTTT
Organism: Drosophila paulistorum; assembly: GCA_018152135.1. Taxonomy (NCBI): domain Eukaryota; kingdom Metazoa; phylum Arthropoda; class Insecta; order Diptera; family Drosophilidae; genus Drosophila; species Drosophila paulistorum. The sequence continues at coordinate 1,104,420 of JAECXG010000159.1, forward strand.
TATGACAATAGCTATAAAATTAATGAAGTTATTCAGAAAGTCACTGTTCGTGACTTTGCCGTTTGTATGGGAGCTATATGATATAGTCTCCCGATCTTGATCAAATTTTGCACAATTATTAATAAGAACACAAAACTGACAAATACCAACTTTTATGACAATTGCTGATAAAATAATGTTTTTGACCGATCGTTCCTATGGGAGCTATATGATATAGTCACCCGATCTTAATCAAATTTGGCACAGTGGTTTATAGTTACCATAAAATTACTTTAAATTTCACGACAATAGCTTAAAAAGTAACGAAGTTATTGAAAAAAGTCACTGTTCGTGACTTTGCCGTTTGTATGGGAGCTATATGATATAGTCACCCGATCTTGAACAAATTTTGCACAGTTATTAATAAGAACACAAAACTGACCAATACCAACTTTTATGGCAATTGCTTATAAAATAACGAAGTTATTGAGATAAGTCACTGTTCGTGACTTTGCCGTTTGTATGGGAGCTATATGATATAGTGGTCCGATCGGACTGACTCCGAGATATACAAACCCTGCAGTATATACAAGCCTACGTGCAAAATTTCAGCTCTGTAGCTCTTACGGTATAGGAGGAGTTCGCATCGATCCAGACGGACGGACGGACGGACGGATGGACGGACGGACGGACGGACGGACATGGTTATTTGAACTCGTCTCGTCGTGCTGATCAAGAATATATATACTTTATATGGTCGGAGATGCTTCCTTCTACGCGTTGCACACTTCTGACCAAAATTAATATACCCTTTTTGCAGGGGTATAATAAGACTTTAAATACTGATTAAAATATTACAAACAAAAAAGAGTTAATTTCAAAATAAAATTAAAAATGAAAACTTAAAAAAAAATCATCAAAATAACGGGTGAAGAGTTGCTTGAATATTTGTTTGCTCATGGAGCACTTTGAAGGACAGTAAATTGTACCTCCTGTGATAAACCAGCGACATTGACCAAGGAACTTAATTTCCGATGTCAAAGTCAATACCGATTCGTACAGAATCGTCGTTAAATGTTAAATGGGTGTAAATTTATGTCAGGAAAGACACGATTTTTGAGCAATCCAAAGTCTGGGAAAGATCTGCTAACATGGAGCAGAAGTTCAATGTGGATGAGCATGGGATGTCGTTATTCGGGAGGTATACTTGTTACTGGGGGGTGAATTCGGGAAACGGAAATGAAGGCCAGTTCTGCTTGAGGTAATAAGGACCGTTACATAAAGCCAAACACTATCATTATGTCGGATCGTTGGACTGCGAAGAACGTAACTTTGATCCCTAAAACCACATACGCAAAACATTGCCCAAAGAGGAGGAACTAAACTGGTCCAAATCCAGAGCCGCCAATTCCTCATCTAAGGGCAACAATTCCTTAAATGTGCCTGATTTGCACATGTTTAATTTAGATGAACGTTTAAAAAACAATGGTTTTATTTATTATTTATTTCTCGCACATTACTTGTGAAAATGCTGTGCAGTTTGGGTACTTGACCTTTTTCACTTTTCTGCCCAGATAGGCCAATGTCCAACTTCATCGTGCCGCACCATTTGATTAGGTTTCAAGCTTCGTTATTCTCTATATCGACAATATTGAGCCGAAAGTTGGAAGAACCACAAAGTTTAATGCGTAATACATCCTTGCGAATGCGTTTATATAAAAGCCTGGAATTGCTGACAACCAATTCTAGTAGATGGTGAAAAATACGAACGTACTACTTCTTGGTAAAATTTTGTATCTTTCAATTACGCTGTCGATTAAATCAACGCCTTCCATGTACCTATTGTATTGTGCACCCGCAAAGGGACTGTCAATTTCAACATATTCTTTTTTGGCTTTGTTGAATCGACAAACTTTGTACTTGGGAAGTATCCCACTGTTGGCCAATTTCTCGGCCAGCTACTAAATTGTTTCCTAGTTAGGAGATTCGATGCTTCATAACTTCCTTTGCCTATAGTTCCACAATTTTTCCGAAAAGTTTAGTCGACGATATTCCGTTTGTACATTTTATTGCGTTCGTCGCATTCGAGTTCTCATGGTACAGTAAATTCTTAAAGTTATATGCTACGAGAGAGAGCAATTCAAAGAACAGTGTAAATGGAAAAGTAAGAAAATCAGAATAATTAAATAAGTGAATTTAAATTCAGGATTTCTCCTCCAACAACCACCATAGGTGGATGCTAAGTAAGTAAGTCGTCTCGCCGACTTAGGTATACCATACACCAGTAAAACAAATATTTCAAATTTGTAATAACAATTGCCTATTTTAAAAAAATTCTGTTCACATGCTTTTTACAAGCATATCTTAGTATCTCGCTCACTCATACATATGAGCACCCTAGCGCCACCACCCGCCAACGGCCAACTCCGGCCTTATGGAAAAACTTTTATATGCATAACTTGGCTATTTTTTGTCCGATTTTGATCAAATTTGGTATTTTGCTGAATATTAGTGTAAAATTTCAGTGTGCCAAATTTGATTCCACAAGGTAGAAAATTACGGGAAATAATCGAGCTTTTCAAAATTCGGGTGCCTAAAGGGTGTGGCAAAATCTTTATACATACAAAATGAGGGCATTTACTAAGTAAATATACATACCAAATATGCTGTCTCTAGCTGCAACAGTTTTTGAGATAAACGTTTTTTTTAATTGCGGGGGCGGAAAGGGGCGTGGCAAAAATTTGAAATAAACTTGATCACTCTACATACTACACGAACCTACACACCAAATTTGGTGGCTCTATCTCTAATAGTCTCCGAGATCTAGGTGTTCATACGGACAGACGGACGGTAATAGTAATACTACTGTATTAAGAAAATTAATATTCAAGAATTCATAAAAATCAATATAGTATGTGGTTAAATCTTTAAATTTCAAATGCTATCAATTTGCTCTATTTTAAATGAAACCAAATAATCTTATTTTTAGCCTAACTAACACATTAAAAAAAAAGTTTTATCGTTGCAGTGCTAGGATACCACGAAGAAATTAATTAAATATTTATTGAGTTTAAATTAAATGATATCAAAATAAATAATATGTAAAAGAATTTTTAATTAATTTGAATTTTAATAGCTGTCATTCCGACACAAGAAGGTTTGATAATAACGCGATCAAATTGTTAAATACCAAGCTTGTTTTCTATTCCCTATTTTTTCTTATTTAAATTCAATATTCCATTTAGGTAAATACATATGTAGGTAAACATACCTACTTCAACCTTTAACTTTACGTCACTGAAATATAACAAATAACACACTATTATATACATACATAAATTTCTGCCAATTGTCTTTAAACACTGTAAACAGTTAGATTCAGCTATTTTTACTTTAATCCCGCTAAAAAATTCAATTTTCTTTTGTTAATTACACAAAAACTACGAAATAAATCGCCAAGGCGTACCTGAGGTCGTGTTCGTGGAATTTTTCTCTTTCGTTTGATACCAAAATTATGTAGTTAAGGCGCGTTTTGGGCCCGAGTAGCTGTAGTAAATATTGGTAAATATTGGGTAAATATTTACTACAGCTACTCGGGCCCAAAACGCGCCTTAACTACATAATTTTAGTATCAAACGAAAGAGAAAAATTCCACGAGCACGACCTCAGGTGCGCCTTGGCGATTTATTTCGTAGTTTTTGTGTAATTAATAAAAGAAAATTGAATTTTTTAGCGGTATTAAAGCTAAAAATAGCTGAATCTAACTGTTTACAGCTAAAATAGTGTGGCCAAATATTAGGTCAATGTTGGAAAGCGCGTTAAATGGCGTTGCCAGATACCAAATTTTCTTGTATAAAATTGGCGCCATATTTAAATTTTTGCGGCAAATTCAAATGAATTTTTGACAAAAAAAATTGTATTTTTACATAAGACAATTGGCAGAAATTTATGTATGTATATAATAGTGTGTTATTTATTATATTCCAGTGACGTAGAGTTAAAGGTTGAAGTAGGTATGTTTACCTACATATGTATTTACCTAAATGGAATATTGAATTTAAATAAGAAAAAATAGGGAATAGAAAACAAGCTTGGTATTTAACAATTTGATCGCGTTATTATCAAACCTTCTTGTGTCGGAATGACAGCTATTAAAATTCAAATTAATTAAAAATTCTTTTACATATTATTTATTTTGATATCAATTAATTTAAACTCAATAAATTTTTAATTAATTTCTTCGTGGTATCCTAGCACTGCAACGATAAAACTTTTTTTTTAATGTGTTAGTTAGGCTAAAAATAAGATTATTTGGTTTCATTTAAAATAGAGCAAATTGATAGCATTTGAAATTTAAAGATTTAACCACATACTATATTGATTTTTATGAATTCTTGAATATTAATTTTCTTTATACAGTAGTATTACTATTACCGTCCGTCTGTCCGTATGAACACCTAGATCTCGGAGACTATTAGAGATAGAGCCACCAAATTTGGTGTGTAGGTTCGTGTAGTATGTATAGTGATCAAGTTTATTTCAAATTTTCGCCACGCCCCTTTCCGCCCCCGCAATTTAAAAAAAACGTTTATCTCAAAAAATGTTGCAGCTAGAGACACCATATTTGGTATGTATATTTACTTAGTAAATGCCCTCATTTTGTATGTATAAAGATTTTGCCACGCCCCTTTCCGCCCCCGAAATTTGAAAAGCTCGATTATTTCCCGTATTTTTCTACCTTGTGGAATCAAATTTGGCACACTGAAATTTTACACTAATATTCAGCAAAATACCAAATTTGATCAAAATCGGACAAAAAATAGCCAAGTTATGCATATAAACGTTTTTCCAAAAGCCCGGAGTTGGCCGTTGGCGGGTGGTGGCGCTAGGGTGCTCATATGTATGAGTGAGCGAGATACTAAGATATGCTTGTAAAAAGCATGTGAACAGAATTTTTTTAAAATAGGCAATTGTTATTACAAATTTGAAATATTTGTTTTACTGGTGTATGGTATACCTAAGTCGGCGAGACGACTTACTTACTTCATTATAACTGTGACCTACTATTTTTGCTGATATTTTTTTTTTGTGAGAGTCTTTTGGGACCTTTTCCAAAAAAATGTTTAGTAACGGAAAGAACTATTAAGATTATGTTGTTTTATTGAATTGAGAATAAAGAAAAATGAAGTAAGTAAGTCGTCTCGCCGACTTAGGTATACCATACACCAACAAAACAAATATTTCAAATTTGTAATAACAAATGCATTTTGCCTATTTGAAAAAAATTCTGTTCACATGCTTTTTACAAGCATATCTTAGTATCTGACTGACTCATGCATCTGAGCACCCTAGCGCCCCCACCCGCCAACGACCAACTCCGGCCTTATGGAAAAACGTTTATATGCATAACTTGGCTATTTTTTGTCCGTTTTTGATCAAATTTGGTATTTTGCTGGGTATTAGTATCAAATTCAAGTGTGCCAAATTTGATTCCACAAGGTTAAAAATTACGGGAGATAATGGAGTTTTCCAAATTTTGGGGGCGGAAAGGGGCGTGGCAAAATCTTTATACATACAAAATGTGCGCATTTACTAAGCAAATATACATACCAAAGTCGGTGTCTCTAGCTACAATATTTTTTGAGATAAACGTTTTTTTTGAATTGCGGGGGCGGAAAGGGGCGTGGCAAAATTTTGAAATAAACTCGATCACTCTACATACTACATGAGCCTACATACCAAATTTGGTGGCTCTATCTCTTATAGTCTCTGAGATCTAAGCGTTCATACGGACGGACAGACGGACGGACGGACAGACGGACAGACGGACGGACAGACGGACATGGCTATATCGACTCGGCTGTTGATACTGATCAAGAATATATATACTTTATGGGGTCGGAAACGCTTCCTTGTTACATACATTTTGGCGACTTTAATATACCATTTCACCCGATGGGTGTATGGTATAATAAAAAAATGTTCTGCCTGCTCCAAGGCCTCCAAAGTTAGCTAAAGAAAATAGAAATGCTGATGGCGGAACGGATTACTCGATGCAGTAAATAATTAAAGTGTAAGGCGGCTTTAGATTCAGCATGGATGTAGTTCTGATCATGATCAGGCTCAGAATTTTGATATTAAATAAAATGTGTAGTCTTTTAAGTTTTGTATATCCAAGATCCTAAATTTCCTTTAAGTTTTCATATAGTGACTGCATTTTCAAATTTTCTATGGAAGTAACTAGACTTAGCTGAAAGTACATTCTTCTTAGCATGTAAGTATTCTGAAACTCTGATAGAGTCTACCTGTCAGAATGACCAGAGAAGTGCCCAGGCAACTGAATTTTCGACTCTATTTTGATAATTATTTCAATTCATTGCCTCTTTTGAATATTTGGCGGTTAAACAATTTTAGCTTAGAATCCCAAACAAAAATGCACTTGATTACTTTAATGTAACATCCACAGAGTATGTCTGTTGAGTATGTCGCAGATTTCGACGTTGTTGACATATCTCTAACATCGTGGTTGGAAAATAAAATCATATCATTAGCATCCACCTATGGTGGTTGTTGGAGGAGCAATCCTGAATTTAAATTCACTCATTTAATTATTCTGATTTTCTTACTTTTCCATTTACATTGTACTTTGAATTGCTCTCTCTCGTAGCATATAACTTTAAGAATTTACTGTACCATGAGAACTCGAATGCGACGAACGCAATAAAATGTACAAACGGAATATCGTCGACTAATCTTGTCGGAAAAATTGTGGAACTATAGGCAAAGGAAGTTATGAAGCATCGAATCTCCTAACTAGGAAACAATTTAGTAGCTGGCCGAGAAATTGTCCAACAGTGGGATACTTCCCAAGTACAAAGTTTGTCGATTCAACAAAGCCAAAAAAGAATATGTTGAAATTGACAGTCCCTTTGCGGGTGCACAATACAATAGGTACATGGAAGGCGTTGATTTAATCGACACCGTAATTGAAAGATACAAAATTTTACCAAGAAGTAGTACGTTCGTATTTTTCACCATCTACTAGAATTGGTTGTCAGCAATTCCAGGCTTTTATATAAACGCGTTCGCAAGGATGTATTACACATTAAACTTTGTGGTTCTTCCAACTTTCGGCTCAATATTGTCGATATAGAGAATAACGAAGCTTGAAACCTAATCAAATCGTGCGGCACGATGAAGTTGGACATTGGCCTATCTGGGCAGAAAAGTGAAAAAGGTACAAGTACAAAAACTGCACAGCATTTTCACAAGTAATGTGCGAGAAATAAATAATAAATAAAACGATTGTTTTTTAAACGTTCATCTAAATTAAACATGTGCAAATCAGGCACATTTAAGGAATTGTTGCCCTTAGATGAGGAATTGGCGGCTCTGGATTTGGACCAGTCTAGTTCCTCCTCTTTGGGCAATGTTTTGGGTATGTGCTTTTAGGGATCAAAGTTACGTTTTGATGCACCCCCCAGTCCAACGATCCGACATAATGATAGTGTTTGGCTTTATGTAACGGTCCTTATTACCTCAAGCAGAGCTGGCCTTCATTTCCGTTTCCCGAATTCACCCCCCAGTAACAAGTATATCTCCCGAATAACGACATCCCATGCTCATCCACATTGAACTTCTGCTCCATGTTAGCAGATCTTTCCCAGACTTTGGATTGCTCAAAAATCGTGTCTTTCCTGACATAAATTTACACCCATTTAACATTTAACGACGATTCTGTACGAATCGGTATTGACTTTGACATCGGAAATTAAGTTCCTTGGTCAATGTCGCTGGTTTACCACAGGAGGTACAATTTACTATCCTTCAAAGTGCTCCATGAGCAAACAAAAATTCAAGCAACTCATCATCCGTCATTTTGATGATTTTTTTTTAAGTTTTCATTTTTAATTTTATTTTGAAATTAACTCTTTTTTGTTTGTAATATTTAAATCAGTATTTTAAGTCCTATTTTTATACCCTTGCAGAGGGTATTATAAATTGGTCAGATGTTTGTAACGCACAGAAGGAGACGTTTCCGACCCCATAAAGTATATATATTCTTGATCAGCACGAGAAGCTGAGTCGATATAGCCATGTCCGTCTGTCCGTCTGTCCGTCGGTGCGTACGCGTTTTACTCAGCCATCTTAAGAGCTATCGGGATGAAATTTTTTTTGGGAGCTTATTTTTACCCGGGTGAGATAAAGTATGAAAATCATCGGGATCGGACTACTATATCATATAGCCCTGAACAAAAATTTTAGCAAAAATTGGAGTATCCCCATGAAATTTACCAATATAATAGAATTTGATATAAAATATCAGATCCCAAAATTTGAATTTCATCGGATAAATAGAACACAAGTTACAGTCAATACAAATCGGTTCTACGTCATCAGCAAATCAACCAGAGCACATGCATACACACACACAGACGCAGCGCTACACAAACTGTATGTGTATGCGTGTTGTGCTTTGCTTACGGAATGATGGAAGGAAAATTTGGAGTAAAAAGAGTAATAATTTGAATGTTTTTTTTGTGTGTTGATGATTTGAGTTGCAGGGAAAAAAATTTCAAAATGTAAAAATATTATTGCCAAGGACTGCAAGGGTATATAAACTTCGGCATTGCCGAAGTTAGCTTCTTTGATATTTAAGTAACATTTTTAATTTGAAATTAACTCTTTTTTGTTCTTAATATTTCAATCAGTATTTTAAGTCTTATTTGAATAAGACTTAAGTCTTTATTAATATTAACAATACAGTTTAAATTGCCCGCCAAAAAAACACTGTTCAAAATAAGCGCCAAAAATCAAGACAGTCTGGCAACGCCAAAACCTAGAATAACTGCGTTAGCCAACACTAAAATTCAATTTTGCAGATTTTTTATCCGTTTTCTATTTTCCAACACTGAAATCTCGAGTAGCTAAAGTAAATATTTACCAAATATTTACCTTACCTTATTATTATTATTAAAGAGGGCTACAATAATACAAAAATTTTTGATTAAATAATCTAATGTACTAGATTGTCCTTACCTGTACCTTAGATATACACAAAGTAAACCATAATGCAAACTATATTGCTATCATTATGAGCATGGTCTATTATCTACACTTTTAAGAATACGCGAAATAACAATAATAAATAACTAAAATTAAGTATTAAAATAGCTAAACAAACTTGTTCAAGCCATACAATATTTAACTAAAGTTAATTATATTCAATTCCATTTAAATAACGAATGATCACTTAGACGAGACACAAACCATTTAGCAAGCTTGCCGCATTTCATGCATCTCAAACTGTGGTTAAAAAAGCTTTCACCTACATTTTATGAATCTGTTTGCTGGAGCTGGCCGAGTGGCCCCCTTCCCTTTTGCCGCTGGCCTCCCTCCCCCTGCCGAACCATTAGGTGAAGTCAAGTTCACAATAAAACCCTCAACACTTTGCCTTGGCGCTTTCAGTTGGCTGCTGGCGTTTGACTGAAGCTACGATCGGGAAACGTAATACAAACGGGTTGACAAACACAAAAAACGACAAAACCAAAAAACGTTTAATGCTATAATAACGGGTTTTACGTTTCAATTTCGAAGTGCCAGAAAGAAAAATCTTATGTGAAATGTGAATATATTTGGCAATTGTATGGAAAACACATCACATAATACCAGAGTAACCTTGAAAGTCTTCAGGGCAAAAAGTCAAAGTTCAGTTATTGCCTTGCGCACGCGGCTTAAAGTGATTACAACTGGCTTCAAAATTAAAGAGAAAAAACAAAACCAAGTCCAAAAAATCAGCGCTAAAGTTTTAATTGTCGCCTAGCAAGTGAGCAAAGGTACAACCGAAAGAGATACAAAAGTCACGGAAGCGATTCATTGGCCAGAAGCAACAGGTAAAGACCAGTAAATTCTGAATGCAAACTGCAGCTGCGCATGCGCGTGACTCTATTGTGCAATTCATTAATTGAGGGTAATGCAGGGACAAGTGTGCAGAAGTGAGGTGCAGGAGATGTTAAGCCAACAGCTGACTCAATCGACAATAAGCAAAAACTATGCCATGTGAATAGTTCCTTGCACTGAAGTGAAGGTGTCGACTATGAATTACCCTTCAGTCGGTTCAAGTAATTTTAACTAATAAATTGTCAAAATCATTGCAGGAAATTACGACTATTTTTTTTTTTTTGCTTAAAGAGATCTCTTTCAAGAGTTCGAAATTGGTTGATAAAATGGTCCTTACATACCCTGACATACAGATATGGTTTACATACCTTCTGGCCTCCCTTTTAATGGTATTATTTACACTTTCAACTTTACTTACCGAAAATTCAGTATAAATCACAAGAATGTGTTTAGAGAGAAAACTTTTCTTGAATATTTGTGAGTTCATGTAAGTTTGTTGTGTTTTAGGAGAATGAGATTTATTCCAAACTGCTTGGTATATGGTCATAAATTGATTGGACAGATTACTCTAAGGTATACCGACTGAAAACATTTAGTAAATTTTTCGTATTCTATGAGAGAGAGAAAGGTGTAGTCTAACAGATAAATAGTGTTGCTTCTAAGACTTAGAAATATGCATCTGTGAGTTATGAAGATCCATTTACATTTACATTTAGACGTTTTTTTCTTATTTGCAAAAAACATCTGTCTTCATCTTTTGTTTGTTTTACTAACAAACTGGTTTTTAATTTAACAAGTAAAATGTTAAGTAGAGCCACAAAAAACAAAAGAAAAATTCAAAATATTATTTTTTTTTTTTGAAGCTGAGTCATCATATTGTTCAAATTATGCAAATTTTTTAAAGAACAAAATAAAGTAAAAGAACATATTCACCTGACGTCATAAATGTGGTTTAATGTGGTTTCAGCTGGTTTATAGTGATGAAGAAATCTGGGTGTTACAAAATCTTTAACATTTGAATATTTTTAAAATAATTTTTGGAAATAAAACACCAGCGCGCATTCAAAAAGTAAAATAAAATATTACAAACTTTTTATATTACCCATTTTTTTTTGCTTAAACTTAAACTTAAAATTAGCTTTAGTTATTTTTAACTCAAATAACAACTCTAACGGTGGAGAGTTTGGGCCACTTACAACTTATCCGGTTATAGTTTTCATTCATTGTATTGCTTCATGTGTGTTCACTGACACTTTATGAAGTTTTCTGGGAATACCGGCTGATTATTATAATTTACCTAAAGCCTCAGAAAAAACTTAGCCCAATTTGATTGAGTTCAGCAGCAGACAAACAATCAACTCGCAAGGCATTTGTATGCAAAAACGTGTTTTATGGCGTGCTTGTCACGCTCATCGCCAAAGACATCGATCGAAGTGTTGCCGTATAAAGAGGAACATATTCATATTCATGAGGTTTGGTGCGCACACTGCGTATACGTCATCAAACTAGACGGGGAGATACCAAACTAAAAACAAAACAAAACTGAATGTGTCTCATGCCCTTATAAACTGTTTCTTTTTTAGCCTTGTAGTTGATTTTATTTACCTTTCGAAAAATTATCGTTTAATTGAATATTTGATTTGTTGTGTAAATAATTTTTATCACACTAGACCATATCTTGCATTACTTACATCATAAAAAGGTTTCTCTTAACTACAGACTTATCGATATCGATCAATAGAAGAACTGCACTAGATTGCAAATATCATAAAGTTTATATTTGCTTTAATATATGATAAATGATATTTAGACGAAGAAAAGTTCAGACTCTTAATAGTAACTTGGGTGATTAAAGTGAAAAGTATTTTTGACTTACAGATAATTGAAAGACTTTTGCATAGAATTTTAAGAAGAGATTTTTATAGATCATATATACTGTTCAATGGAAAAGTTTGCAAAAAATTTTTTTAGACCTACCTTTTTTTCTATGCAAAAATTATATTTCTATGAATAAAACATAGTTTAGACGATTCCCATTAATGAAATTTCAATGTCACAAGTAAAATGATAAATCTTTCAATTAGTTTATATATGAACTCTGCTAAATTTCAATTGTTGATTGATTTAAAATATACACATTTTATTTACCTACTTCATCAATTGCTTTTATTTTTGATACAAAACGCCCGTTCATTGACACTAATTGACAAGTCGACAGTTTCACACTTTCCTTACACAGTTGGAATAGCATTCGGCTAAATCAAAAGATATATTCTCTTACTTTTTTTCCCCCACTTAACTAGTAGTCAAGCAAACAAAAAATGTTTTCACAATAAAACAATTTGAATTCCATGACTCAATAAATTCTCGGAAGTAAATCAATTAAATTTAAATAGACATCATAAATGCCAATATTCGCATACGTGTTTAGATTTATTTAAACTTAGAATAAAACAAAATACATATGATCAAAATGAGTTCGCAGAATTGTTAACCGGTTCGTTTTAGCCGGTTACATAGGCGTTTGCACTTGACCGTCAAAAATGCAAACAAATTTTTTTCTCTTTATTCATTTTTATTTCCCGGTAATTTATGCGATTAACAAGTTTTGCTTATTTCTTGATTTGAGTTTGTTATGCCAATTTCAATAAACGCGAAAAAAGGTGTAAATTGTTTAAACAAATCAGCAAATATAATAAAATGTCTTTTATCAAATAATCAACAAATGAAATGACTTGTTATAAAGCGTTTTATCTCAATTAACATGTTTGTAGAAGACAAATATCCTTAATATAATTTGTTTCAATTTTTCTACTACTGCATACAAGGGACTTACCTTCTATAAAGTAGTTGAAAATGGAAAGAGTTTAAAGAAGTTGACAATGTTAAGACAGAACATCATTTTATCGATTAATTGTTATTATTAATAATTTGTTATTATTATCTTCAATGTGTTGACAAAAGAAGAAATTTTTAATGTTTAATAAATAAATATAATAATAAAGTTCATTAATTCATAGAAGAGCAGTTTTATAGATCATAAAGCACAAATTAGAACTAGAAGCATTTGGAAATGAATCATTTTTCTACGCGTTCAACATCTAAGAATACCTTAGAATCCTCGTTCTTCAAACAAGCAGTTGAATTTACTTCTTTTTATGATTTACTTCAATTAATAATACTATTTACGTTTAAGTTAAAGTATGCAGATTTAAATGGCTATATGAAAGGTGTACTTTGGGAGCTATTATGTCATACCCAATAGTACTCTCTCTTTCTCTCTTTTGTAAACATCTAATCTCCTGCCGACAAGTGTCATATTTTTAATATTTGGCAAATGATTAAGATTTTTGTCTTGTTGTATTTGCAAATAAAAGATCATCTTCAGCGTTTTGACTCTGTCTGAGCAAATGTAATCTAATCTTTAGATAACTCGTGACAGTGACATCATTTCTTATCTGTAACAACTATTTGAATGGTCCGAGGTTTATCTGATTGTCAGTTATACAGCCTCCACTTGTCCCCATCAGTTAAAATTCTACATTCGCAGCAAATAGTCGATTCCAAATAGCCATTTTTCGTACTCGTTCGTTTCAGTTCAGAACAATTATGGAATCAGTGCAGCAGAATCACAATCCCGCTTTCATTGGTGATGATGGACGCAGCACAGCCAGCACTGTGGTTATGTCGGTAAGTGGTGAACGCTTTAAATACAATGCCACGAACTGAAATCTATTAGCCAACTAATCATCGTTTTTGTTAGCCAAACCATGGATCCCGTTCACCTGCCACAGACGATGCTGACCGGGAGGCTGGCAAATTACCTCCCGAACGAACTGAACGTGCCACGTGGGGCAATGGTCTTGAGTTTCTAATGTCCTGTATAGCCATGTCTGTGGGTCTCGGCAATGTGTGGCGATTCCCATTCACAGCCCTTGATAATGACGGTGGTGCTTTTTTAATACCATATCTTGTTGTGCTGTTTGTCATCGGTAAACCGATTTACTATCTGGAAATGGTAATTGGCCAGTTTTCCAGTCGTGGTTCTGTAAAAGTTTTCGATTTGTGTCCGGCCATGAAGGGTAAGCATCGAATTTTAAATGCTCTTAAAAATAAAGTTACGGCAAACAAATTGAAAAACGAGAATGGCTTGAATTTAAAATATAAGTGCAAATAAAATCAAATATTAAATTCAGTGTGAGAAAAAGAGACTTCAAGTCTAAAAGACAGATTCAGCAACCATTATCGTTTTGATGGGCACCTAATTTGAATTGGCCCTGCCTTTCTTTCTCGAGCATAAAATTATTAATTCAAGTCCGAACTTATAATTTTCATCAACTTCATCATCATCGTCGTCATTATCATTGTTGCACATTTTGGCTATCAAACGCATTAATATAAACTGGATTGCTCTAGGTGTTGGAATTGGTCAGGTCATATCGATATCTTTGGTTACCACCTACTATGTGGCCATAATGGGTATAACCTTAAGTTATTTGTATGACTCGTTTCGGGCACCGTTGCCCTGGTCCGAATGTCAACCGGATTGGCAGCCCTATTGTGTTGCCTCCAGTTTGGATAACACGTCCAAATTGGTCAGCCCAATGACTATGGACCAGCAGCACCTAAAGGAGATGGGGCAAAACGAAAAGCAGCAGCAGCCTGTTTCATCGGCCGAGTTGTATTTCCTGTAAGTGGTTGTTGTTGTTGTTGTTAATGGTGTTGGTGCTGGTATGGGTTTTGTTTTGTGGATGTGCGTGTGTGAGTCTGCGTGCATGTAGTTGTGGGTAATCTTATCGCGGTTGAAAGCGGTCGCAATCACCGCCCGACTCAAGTTTATGGTCTATGCCAAAACACTGAAAAGTTCAACATTCGCTTTATTGGCTTGCGAGGCTAATTAAATGAGAGTATCCCTCCCCACAAGATACGTCCCCTTCCCATCCTCAAGCCAATTCCCTCTTTAGAGCACCATGTCTAACGAAACAGGCAGACTAAATTGGCATCAATTGGCCTCAAAGGGTCACACAGTCATGGGAATGTTGCAATAGATCGATGTGATTGCAACAGCCAATTTTGCCGACACTTTGTATGGGTAATTTAAGACTGAATAACATTGAATAACATTGAATTATTCAAATGTCTGTGATTGGATTATAATCTATCTAATAATGAATTTTGAAGAGACTTTTATGCTGAATTTAATGTTTAGTAAGTCGAATGAAACCTTTAATCCAGCATTTATCAAATATTTATATTGACCATTGTCTTAATATGGAGTAGTTACTAATTGAAAAAATTATCTAATGGCATTAACTTTTTAACTCTATTCATAACATTCGCATTCGCACAACTCCTTTTCGCATTTTCATCAGATAGATATTTGAATTAGTATTTCAAGACAAACGAATCATTATTTTACTTTCATTGCCTTCTTTCTTAACCTTCCCCCACCCTTTTTGACCATATCAACTGAAGAAACAAAACAAAATCAAGGTGCTGGAGCCGGTCAGGCGTTCCAGGTGTTTATGCTCAGCACTTACTATGCCGCCCTGGTAGCAATAATTGGTCGATATTTTTATGAATCATTTCGCAATCCATTGCCATGGGCCACCTGCCGCGACGAATGGCCGGGCAATTGCCTTGACTCAGCCCCAAAAGATGAATCCGATGCGATGCGTTCGGTGCAGCAACTAAATTTCAACCTAAGCGAAAAAAGCGACAGGGTGATCTCCAGCTCGGAGTGGTTTTTCGTGTAAGTGCTAAGCGCATGGAATGCATGTTGTAGTTAGTTGGGAGGAGTTCTCTATTTTTTTTTTCCTGGTGGCGGAATTTCGTTTATGTCAAAGAATAATTTGCATGTGACTTTCCCTTTTCCAACACACAATTTTCCAGCAAGGAGGTTCTACATGAAAAGGATAATATTAACGATGGCATCGGTTTGCCCAATTGGGAGTTGGTCATTGGTCTGTTCGTGTCGTGGCTTTGCGTCTTTCTCATCATACGTCAGGGTGTTAAAAGCTCTGGCAAAGCCTCCTATTTCCTGGCCCTGTTTCCCTATGTCATAATGGGCGTACTTTTGGTACATGCTGTTACCCTGCCTGGCTCTCTGGATGGCATTTACTATTTCATCAAACCAAATTGGAGTAAAATCTTGGATCCAAAGGTCTGGTATGCCGCTGTCACGCAATGTTTCTACTCTCTGTCCGTTTGTTTTGGCAACATCATCATGTACTCGTCGTTCAATAAATTTGGCCACAATGTTTATCGTGATGCCACCATTGTCACTGCCCTGGATACGGCTACCTTATTGCTGGCTGGCTTCACAATATTTGGCATCTTGGGGCACTTGGCTCATGAAATTGGCACCGATGATATTGGAAGTGTTGTCAAGGGCGGTGCCGGTTTGGCCTTCATCTCATATCCCGATGCCATAGCCAAGTTCAAGAATTTGCCGCAAATATTCTCAGTGCTGTTCTTTTTGATGCTGTTTGTCTTGGGCATTGGTTCGAATATTGCCATGACATCATGCTCGGTGACAGCCATCAGAGATCGTTTTCCTAATTTCAAGCATTGGCACTGCGCCCTTCTTATAGCAGTTATCAGTTTTCTCATTGGATTAATGTACATAACTCCGGTAAGAGAAAAAATTCAATTAAACAAGAATAATCCTCCTTCTAAACCTCCTCCGTTACATTTGTGATTTTGCAGGGCGGACAGTATATGTTGACTTTGGTGGATTTCTTTGGTGCCTCCATGATTGCTCTGGTTCTGGGCATAGCCGAGCTGTATACTGTTGGCTGGATCTATGGCACAGATCGTCTATGCAAGGATATTGAATGCATGCTGAATCGCAAAGTTGGTCTCTATTGGCGTCTCTGCTGGGGTATATTCACTCCTCTCATTATGACCATAATTTTGATATATTTCTATTCCACATATGAACCACTCACCTACAATGACCAAATCTTTCCCAGTTGGGCAAGTGGTAAGACCAAAACTTAATAATAACTCTCCAAAATTAATAAACTAATCAAATGTTTTCCATTTAGACATTGGATGGACTATTACTGCCTTTGGAATACTTCAGCTGCCCATTTCGATGGTTGTGGCCATTATACGAGAACCTGGTAGAACTTGGCTCGACAAAATACGTGGAGCTTTCACACCAAAAAAGCATTGGGGTCCTACAGATCCTTTACTTCTGGAGCAGTATCACAAAGAAATTAAACATGAACTAAAACCAAAACGTGGCAAAGGCTTTTGGCCAGCCATTAAGCAAAATATCTTTGGCTGAAAAAAAAACACGCACAACAGTGTTTGAACTCATATCAACTTCATGTGTAAATAATAGTTATATAGGTTTTAAGTTGGCGAGATTTGCCAGATAATTTACCATTAGGTCTGTCAATAAATTTAAAAAACCAAAATGCTGGTTGTAATGAAAAAATTGTAAGAACAACTTTAAACTTAATACTTTATAATTTCAACTTATTTGGTTTTGAATGTTATATTATATTTGATATCTTGTCAAGTTTTTTTCTGAAATGTGGAAAACTCTATTCCAAAATGTAAATGATGAATTTTTGTTTTAAAATTTTTAACATTAAATAGTTCAATCGGGTCACATTCGTATGTTGAATTGGATCGATTAATTAATATAATTTACTTCGATTTATTTTTTGATCATTTTTGTTTTTCTGCAAGATGAGATTTTTTTTGGTTTTCAATTCGTTTTTTGAAAATGTAGAACTTTGGGACCCTAAAAGTGCTTGGCCTATAACATATGTTAACCCTGCTACATGGCATTTTGCGGCACTGACTGTATCGGATAGTTTGGATCAGCAACTCGCAAAAAAAAAATTACAGAAGTTACGAATTTTGCATAGATTTTTCTTCTCAAACTTTCACACTACGTTTCTTTGTTCAGTTTGAAAGTTCACAACAACAAAAACAATACCCCTCAAAAAAACTTAATTATATAGTATTTACGAGATGAAATAAACCTCCTGTTGCCTTTCATGATAATTACGGGACCGAGCAACAACAAACAACGAACAGAACAGAAGTAACAACAGCAACAACAAAATGTCACCCAGCAGCAACAACAAATAACGTAATTATTGTTGCGGTAAATGCCCCACACCCACTTGCAATGACCAGGCTTTTTAATTTCTTTATAAAAAAGTCAGATAGAGAAAGAGAGAGAGAGGGAGAGAGCAAACATTGGGCAGTCGCCTGTGTGAAGAAGAGATAGAGGCATATGACAACGTGCTGCGAAAATTAATCCATTTGCTGTGACATTGACTTTTATGCGGTTTCCAGCAACTGCGACCACAGACAGTCGCACAGTCGGTTGCCGGGTAGTCGGTCCGTCGTAAACAGACAGAGTCCGGCAAAGTCAAGCCGCAGGCCAAATACGGGCGTTTTTTTTCTGGGGTTGGACTTCGCCCGAAGAAAACGAGCTATAGAGGAAAGCAACAGCAAATACAACAAAAGAACTGACTGGTCCGCGACATGTAAATATTTGGCGACATTTATAAAAAACACAAGTAACAAAAAAAAAAAATGAATGTTCACGGATCCTGAATCGGTTGCAAGCCTTATCAAAGCAATTATCTTTAAGATGCTTGGGCAGAGGGCGGCATCTATTTCGGCTTTGTTTGATTTGGAGCCAATGTAAGGGAGACAAAGTACATAACATTTCTCTTGATTTTCTTTTTTTGTCCTTTTAGCTTAACGAAATGCCGAAAATTTTCAAATGTTGCGGTCAATTTGTGTGGTGAGAAAACAGACAAAACAAAAAAATTAACGAATACAAATAAATGTTTGTGGAAATGGGCAGCAGTCATGCCGACGGATGACAGTCCTGGGAATAGTAGATAAAGTAGCGATTAGGTGGAAACTGTGATGACTTAATCAAGGTAATGCCAATTTTTAAGTGCCAAAGTTTATATACTCTACCAACTTCCCAAGTAATGTTTAGACTAATAATGACAACATTGTGAGGTATTTAGCAAAGTGTTTACTCATTCAAGCAATGTCATTTGTAGAGTAGAAAATTTGGAATTATCCGTGGGGGATGTTCTATGCCATATATGTGGTAATATAACAAAAAGCAAGATGCGGTCGTTTGTATTTAACCATAAGTGAAAAGTTATCAATAATATCGTTGAGGTCGAGTAAGAAGAATAGATCAATTAAGTAATTTATATATTAAATAGCAATTGTATACTCAAGTCATTAACGATATTCAATAGTACTATTTTAGACTATTAAGTGAAACGGCCAGTCCTACATACATATATTATCGTTGCTAACTGTCCTTAGCCTTAAGAGAGTTAAGGCAAAACGAGATCAGTTATGACAATTTATTAAATTATAAGTTACCTTAAGGACTGAAAGAAAGCTTAGACAAAGTTTCAGTAAAGTCTTTAGTATTCATAATTTTTTATTTTTTTAGTGGGAATCCGTCTTCCCACAATATCTATATTTAATGAATCAAACATTGATTTTCTCACAGGGCTTTTAGGGATTTAATTTCTAGTTGCTTTGATTTTCATTATGTTTTTTAAATTTGCACTCTTTTCATACAAAGTGCCATTGAATAAGTTTCTTAAAACGTTAGTTGAAAACTTTTTTAAATCATCAGTAACACAGACGCGTTCGCATTCGACAAGAGACCGAAATCCTGCATCGCAACCGAATAATTTTTGACATTTTTTGCTAGATGAATTATAAAACTATTTGAACCGTGTCTTTGAGCAATATAGCACATTAAAGCAGTTGTCTAAAATAGAAAATAATTTAAAAAACTAAAACAGTTTATTGATATTTACATACAGTAGCTGCCGTCATTGAAGTCGGAGTTGGCCATTACAAAAAGACCCCAAAAACTAGTCAATAGCAGTTGTGCATTCATAGAGAGACAGCTGAAGTATAACAACTTATTGAGATTACAGAAATCTCAAATGTATTTCTAATCGACAAATGCGATTAGTTAAGCCTTTAGCCACGGCAAGTTTAGTTTAAATTTCAATTGTTTCACTAAAGGTTTTCCGTTTCTCTCAATGGGGAGACTTAGAGCTCTATGCCAGAGTTTTTGTAGCAGAAAAAATTTCAAATAAAGTTTCATTTAAGTAAAAGCCCCTGCCAGGATTGGGCATGTTAGTTGGCCAAAATCTACTCATTTGTCTGCACCGCAACGCGACATAAAAAAAAATAAAACGAAAAAAAACTGTGTATAAGCCCAAGAAAAGGGCAAAGATAAACACATATCAAAATCTGTATTAGTTAGAGCTGGCAATTTGAACGATATAATAAATACGTTTTTAGGGAATAAAAACAAATAAAAATTATAAGTAAATAATTTTTGTTTGCAGTTTGCAATTTATGGTCATATTCAAAAACTTTAATCATATTTTTTAACATAAACAAACCAAATTTAAGTATTCAAAATTTATATCATTTATAATTATATTTTTAATCAAATTTTTATAATTTGATGCTTTGCTGTTAATTAATCTTAAAAAACTCTGCATCAAGATCTGAAACTGGTTACATTAACGGAATAATTTGTTTTCTTGTCCTTTATAAACCATTTTAGTCTTAAACAAAAATTTATTTAAGTCGTTAGTAGCTAAAGCGTTTTGTTATTTCAAAACTTTATGTCATTCACTAATATAAAGAGTATATCAACTTTTCCATCTCTAGCATTCATTTTATGTTTTTGTTTCCCAACTTCCGCTGGTCTAGCCGGTAAAAGACATTTGCAGCTAAAAGCAAAACCAGCATGGCATCAACCCAACCAAACCAAGCCAAAAACGAAAAGAAATGGTTACTATATTTTTTTCTTTTTATTTTTGGTAAAGGGAGTCCTAGTGGATTGTGATGCGGGGTGGAGAAGGCAGTCTTGTTGAATACGCGGCGAGTTCTGTGCAAAGAAAAAAGAGCGCACTCATGCGATGAGCCGCAAATGTGTGCGATGGGCAAAGAGTTTTAGAGTTTACAGTTTACAGTTGCCGTGCCAGATTGGGAGTAAAAGATTGGACCAGCAATGTGCCTCACATTTCTTTTTGCCACTAACTGGGCCAGTTCTTTTCATATGGCGAAAATTTCTATGTAATTTTCTGTTGGCTGTTGCCTGTTTGGTGCTTAGCTCAGCTGACAGGTGGTGCCACAATGCAGGTGCATGAGTGTGCGGGTGTATGTGTATGTGTCTGTGAGTTTGTTTTGTGGCTGGCAGATGTTGCATCTAACATGTGAAGCATTACCAACTAAAGGGAGTCGATGAAAAATAAAGTAATTGAATTTTCATAGTGCCCAGCAAACATAAAACTAACGTTGTGCATTCAATTTTTGTAGAGAATTCAGTGCGTTGATTGTCTTTGTACAAGCGCCAAAAGGCTGAAATCTACGGTCCGATGGACAGATGTAGAGGCAACGAAAAAAGTGTGCTAAACACACGTTAGGAAATTAGATTTTCTGCAGATGTGGCTGGCACTCTAAAGCATTGATTTATATAGGTTCAAATTGATATAGACTTTGGTATTCAAATTCCAATTATTCAGTCAGAGATAGATAGTAAAATGGAGTGGTATAAAAATACATACAGGACACTCCAATTACCTCTGACTGTATTAGCGAATAAGAAAAAATAAAACCTTCGGGAAGTTTGTAAGATTTAAAATAAATAAGGGAATAAACAAATATAAAATAAAATAAGGCACGTTTGATGCTCACAAATGATTTCATGTTTTTTTGTAAGTAGAATTTCAAGATAATGAAGACAGGGAAAGAATCTTAAGCCCTTTTAAACTATTTTCTTCCGTGGACGTACTTAGTTTTTAAATAATTCAATGTAAAGACAACAGCTCATAAAATTTATTCATCTAACTTACTTACTGAAACCTAATACAAACGGGCTAAATTGTTATATACATATATTCACTACAATAATGACAGAAATCTTGTAAAATGGGCTTACATTTTTCTGCTTTATGTAAAGATGTAAGCCCACAATTTAATCAATTCAATTTACATCAACCAGCGTAATGTACTAAATTTTTCGCTGTTGGTTTATTCAAAAAAGTGAAAAGATCGTTGACGAAAAAATTTATACCTGTGGACCGGACCAACATTTATGCAGTTTTATTGCGCAATGCGGCGTAATGAAGTGACTTTATATACTATAAAGGATATCCTTTATTTTTATCATTATGCAACTCTTTTAATTACAATTACCACACATTGTCGCCCCAAAAAGTATGCTTTAAAAGGCACCTTTGCTGGTTAGTCTCTTATAGCCATTGAAATTTTTGACAGCGAAAAGGCCAACAGTATTAAGCGGCAAGCCGACAAGTGACAGAAGGGGTAATAGCTCGCCTGCTAATGTTAAAATTTGTAAAACAGTTAAAAAATCTTCAATCGTTGAATATTTTTCTTAACCTTTGAATCCATCTTACATTAATTCTATCTAGAGTTAGCCTTGGTACATATAAGGCTACTAACAATAAAAAGAAAACATTTTTTTAAAATTTATTCCCTGCTTATAATAAATACAGGATTTATTTATTCGTTAATCTTTCTTTTTGGGTTTTGTAACCGACTTTCAAATAATCTGAAATTTAATTTGAACATAATTCTCAACTTGCAATTTTCTGGATTTTCTACTAAAAATTTGTACAATTGAGATAGGCACCTATTCTGGATTATTTATATCAATTTAAGAGAATTCGAAATTTTTTGCAAGCCATTGCCAACCCATTGACCTGACCAGAACACCCCTTATGAAAGTAAACAGTCTCAAGTGAGTTTGTATTGGTGTTTATGCATTTTTATTACGAAGAACAAAAGTAAAATGGAAAGAAAATCGAACATGAGAAGGAAATTTCTGTGCGCTTCTTTGGTTTATCGCAGAGGTCGAAAGCTAATGTGATTTTCAATGCATAAAACTAAACGATAAATCTATGCATTGGAAAAAGTTTTAGGTCGCGGGAGACCACGGTAACATTTTCATTTTCACTTTAAATGCGCTAACGAGCCAGTTCAAAATCGAAGTGCTGCATCAATTTCTGCTTTCCATTAAACGTATTTATATATATTATATATACACATTTACTCGATTGTTTTTGTTGTTGCGGTTCATATAGTTTGCTTCTTGTTCTTATTATTTTAGCAATTGGAATTTTGAAACCGACAAAAATGCATAAACCAAAAAGTTGTTTTTGCTAACAAACGTTTGCATTTGTTTATGCTAACAGATTTTCAATTGAAATTGCTTGGAAAAAAAAATAAGTGTCTCTATGCCGCCAGCGAGAAGTGTAGACCAAACAGTTTGGCCAAAAAGCATTCTCCCACACACACACGCATCAGGGACTTGATGGATTTGAAATGGCGGACAAATAATATAAAAAGCGGTGGAAAAAAAATTTGGTAAAATTGCACTTATTTTTATAGATGGTTTTTATTTTTGCTTTTATCTTGAATTTAAAACAGTTTCACAATCGTTTTTAATGGACATCAAATGTTCTTTCAAAATGCATATGTTTTATTTACAACAATCGAAATAAATTAACGCTCTTTCATATTTCCTATTTGGGTTTTCAGCTAGTAGAAATAGTTTAAAAAATTTTTGAAAACCAATGGTATTCTATAGAAATCTTTCAATACTAGCTTTTTTTTTTACAAAATTCTATACTAGAAAATTTGAAGCAAAAAACGAGGGAATAGGTGTCTTTCCCAAGGTCATTAGGACTATATCTCCTAAGTTTTCGAAGGCAACACAAGCAGACCGTAATTTAACTACTTTAATACTTAATATTTTATAATTTTATAATTATTTTAAGATTTTTAAATTTACAATGGCTCAGTAGCTTGAGAAATTATTGAAAGTCGTTAATTTCTTGGAACTGAATTAATATATTTTTCACCCTTAAACCCACTGGAAGATTTACCTAAAATACGTATGTGCAAGTGAATTTTGTTTATCAATTGATTCAAAATAATGAAATATTTTGAGTTTGATTAACAATTGTACTTGTAATTACTTAAAATTTACAAACCATTACATACATTACAAGCAGCAGTTACTTTTTTGGGGGGAAACAAAGAAAACACAAGACTACAATTTTGGGATGGATACAGAGCTAGGCATGGTACTGGATATCTTATTTACTGGTACAAACACGGCGTCGCTGGTGCCGTGGGTTGTTCGTCACCTTGCAGGCCTGTAAAAATGGAGATATAATTAAATGCGTTCACATATGTAATTGTGTTTGCTTCTTGCCATTCGACGATACCGATCCTTCTTCTCTTTCGACATTTGGCACCAGGCACGAGCTAATTCCTGTGGCTTTAGACCACAATTCTTCCTGCGGAACGATCGAACGAAATTCAGATAGCCATTATTCATAAGGGGACCAGGTTTGGAGCACTTGGTACCCCCCTGTGCGCATGGGTTTCGTCGCTTGGGGCGACAGGTCATGCGCTTCTTGGGACAAGCTGGTTTACGTTTCTTGGGGCAAGCCGGGCGTTTCTTAACGCATAAGCGCTTCTTCTTCTTCATGGGGCAAGCAGGTTTACGTGGGCAACCAAGTGGCTTAGGTTTCTTGTGGCAAGCCGGGCGTTTCTTAACGCATAAGCGCTTCTTCTTCTTCATGGGGCAAGCAGCTTTACGTGGGCAACCAAGTGCCTTAGGTTTCTTGGGGCAAGCCGGGCGTTTCTTAACGCATAAGCGCTTCTTCTTCTTCATGGGGCAAGCAGGTTTACGTGGGCAACCAAGTGGCTTAGGTTTCTTGGGACAACATGACATTTTCTTCTTTTTTTTTGGGACAACACATGTAGACGTTATCTTGGGGAGCAGCAATTTCTGCGCTTCGGCTTAAAACTGTAATGTCATACTTGACTTTTTCGCTAGAACTCATTGATTTCCATTTGGTTAATGCACGACGAATGGTTGTACTAAGATCGAGCTGGCTATTTTGTGTACGGAATTCCCGAAGAAAGTTCATAAACGCTTTACTGCTGACACGAGAGGGTTCGTGCAAGCGCAAAATTCCTATGGTGTCAGATGAATCGGGCATTTTGTCTGAAATGAGAAATGCAATTATATTAGATGTATGAAAGTCAATGTACTTCCAAACGGGTTAGTATATTGGGGGAAAAGAAATTAGAGTGGTTTTATGTACAATCTATGAGTGGGAGGGTCTCAATTTTTCAATTTTATAAACAGCAAAAATTATTTTCAATTGTTTTGTGCAACAAATACGAAACACAGGTTGAAACTACATATCGAATAGGCAATTTTGAATTTGTATTCAAAAAAAAAAATAATGTAAACCAAAAGTAATGTGAAATGTTTTGGATAAAATGTGGCAGTAGTCTGATAAAAGTGAACAGTTTTTGAAATGCATTTTGCCGAAAACGTGTGAAAAGGGGCAAATCTTCGTTTATAGATTCTTACAGAACCCTCGCAGAAGTTCTCTTCAGATTGAAGCAACAAAATACAAACATTTATTGTATTCGTTACGTGGCCCCAAGGAAAAAAGGAAATGCTAAAAGCAAAAGCATGGCCAACTAATTAAACTGATGAGACAATGCTTGATGTAAAACAGTAACAAGCCGACAACAGAATGTCCCTTCAGCCCTTGGTCCTTTTGCCTGTCTGAGGTATGTACATACATATGCAAACAGCAACTGAACAGAATCAAAAAATACTACATACAGAATGTATCTGTCTTGTTTTAGTCTCTTTTTTCTGTTGCTGTTGGTTCTGTTTAGTGTCCCTGTGTATGTTGTCTGGTTGTTGTTGTAACAGCACATTTAAACAATTGAACACACGCATGATTTAAAGAGGCAGCACAAAAAAAGAGTGAGCGAGAGAAAACTGGGACAACGAAATGTTGTCATGGCATTTGCACAATTTCCCACAATGAAAAATAAATAGGTGCAGGATTCATTAGGATTACAAAAGTGTATAGACATCTATATAGCCATGTCTGTCCAATTCTGTGCATGTGTGTGTGCCTGTGAGTGTGAGTGTTTTTTTTTTTTTATACCCTTGTTTTTATTTCTTTAGAACTTATGAATATATAATACAAAAAGTTACAAATAAACAGGGAACATAAGGTGAGAACAAAACATAAAAGTCGACGGCTACTGCGGGACGACTTGTCGGTATTGCATCTCAGACCGTGGGCTTTAATTGTTTATTGGGCAGACCTTTCCCTCTCCAGTTTCCTGAGTACCTTCATTACGCGCACGGCGAAGACACTGATCGCCTCCCATACGTCTGGGTCTACGGTCATCCTCCTGATGAGATTTCTCGCCGTCACCAGCTCGCCCATTACGTTCTGCAGACGGCACCTTTGCTGGAGTGCTGGAGCACATGGCTTGCGTCTTCTACAATGCCAGCTCCGCACCATGTGCATTCATCCGACTCGTCATGGTTGAATCTCTTCAGGTAGCTTCTGAAGCATCCGTGGCCGCTCAGGAGCTGTGTGAGGTAGAAGTTCACTGCCCCGTGTTTTCTGGAAACCCATGAAGTGATGTCAGGGATAAGTGTGTGTGTCCACCTCCCCTTGGAAGAGGAGTCCCACCTTTCCTGCCATCTACGCAGACTCGACTGCCATGCCCTCCGATGCTCGAGGCCTCTCTGCTGATCTGTGGTAGTGCTGTTTGTTTGTCTTGACGCTGTGAAGGAGGCCGACGCGATGGCTGCGTATTCGTCGATGGGCAGCAACCCAGCGATCACCAGTGCGGCGTCGTCAGAGATGGTGCGAAAAGCGCTGCATACTCTGATTGCGCTTAAGCGATGCGTCGACTCAAGGCTTCGCCTGTAGGATTTCGTTTCCAACCCCTTTATCCACGAAGGCACCGCGTATAGTGCAGTCGATCGTATGACGCTGGATAGCAAGAGACGCCGTTCATGTTTCGGTCCACGCGTGTTGAGTAGCATTCTGGAGAGCGATTTCGCTACTGATGCTGCTTTCTCGCTGCTGTACTCCAGGTGTTCTCTAAAAGTCAGCCTTGTGTCGATCATGACTCCTAGGTATTTTAGAGCTCGCTTAGAGACAACGGTGGTGTCGCCGACCCTAATGGTGGCGGTCTCAACTCGCTTGCGGCTACTTATCAGTACCGCCTCCGTCTTTTGGGCGGCCAACTGCAGACCGGCTGCAGAGAGCCATTGGCCAACCTTGATGATCGCCCGGTTGGTTACTTCTTCGGCTACCGTGAGTTCCTGTTGCAGAAATAGCTGGCAATGCACTTAATAAGATAGCTCGGAACGCCAAAGGCCCCAAGCGCGTCCAAGATCCTATTCCATCTCGCTGTATTGAAGGCGTTTTTAATGTCAAGTGTTACCACGAGACAATATTCTTTAGCACCGCCTTTCCATCTCGTTCCTTCGATTGCCCTTGCAGCCAAACCTACCATCCGGTTGATTGCGTCGATCGTGGATCTCGCCTTCCTAAAACCAAACTGGTGCTCGGATAGACCGCCCCTCGCCATGATTTCCGAATCCAACAGCGAGCAGATTATTGCCTCGAGGACTTTTCCAGCTGAATCGATGAGGCAGATGGGTCTATAGGAGGACGCCTGTCCAAGCGGCTTCCCCGGCTTTGGCAGCAACACCAGGTTTTGTAGTTTCCGCCTATCGGGAAAGACACCTTCGCTCAAGCATTTTGAGTAAAGTTCTGCGAACACTTGTGGGTAAAGCAACACTGCGAGTTTGAATGCATTATTGGGGATCGAATCCGGACTTGGTGCCTTTTTGGGCTTCAGTCGCCTCACCGTCTCGAGGACCTCGGCCAGTGTACACTCCGCCGCGTGTAGGGCAGGAGTCAGAGGGGGCACACGCATTGCTTCGTCAACCTCGGCGAAAAGTCCGTCGACAATTAAGCGTACCGTTTATGCATCCGTCGGTGGTGGGTATCTGCTGGAGTTTAGACGCTTGGTCACTAGCTGGTAGGCATTGCCCCAGGGGTCGTGCTCAGCAGTGTCGCATAAAGCCAGAAAGCATTCTTGTTTGCTGGAACGGATCGCAGTCTTGAGGATATTCCGGCGTCTCTTATATTCAAGACCCAGAGCCTCGAAGTTTGTCGAATGTCGTGCGCGCCGATAACGTCGCCTTGCGCGAAAGCAGGATCTCCTAGCTTCGGCGATAGCGTCGTTCCACCAAAAGACTGGTTTGTGGTGGCGTGTGTATGTGCCACTCTGAGACATGCTAGCCTCACAGGCCTCGGCTAGCCGTGCCATTACGCAATTTGCGGAATCTTCCGCGCACATGTTTTCACTGACCGTCAGACCATCCAGGTAGTGGCCGTAGGGTTGCGGGTTGAGGGTTTCCGGCTTAAAAACCCTCCGGAATTGTTGCGTCCTTGGAAGCGGGTGCCTGCTGTCGCCGATTGTAAAGGTGATGACTTCGTGGTCACTCGCCGAGTACGTTGATACCACTCTCCAAGTGGCTGAGGCGGCGATGCTATCGCTGGGAAATGAGAGATCTACGATAGACCCTGTGCCGGCCCTTCTAAAGGTGTTCTGGGAACCAACGTTTAGCAAAGAGATGCTTAAGTTGGCGAAAGCTTCCAACAGCAATCTACCACGAGCGTCCGAGCGAGAACTTCCCATTCGACTGACCAAGCATTAAAGTCGCCACCTATAATTACTCGTTGTCGTCCTCTAACGTCATCAGCGATGCGGTCCACCGCTCTGCCAAACTGCTCCAGGGTTAAGCTAGGCGCGAGATAGCAGCTGTAGAGCCAGTAACTGCCAAACCTAGCTCTCACAAAACCATTCTCGTTTAGAATATCCTGCAGTACGCAGTCGCTTATACCACAACACCACAGTGCTGCTTTGCCGCTCGAGTCCTTGGCCCAACAGGGGCCTGTGCCGATTTTGTATGGTTCGCTCAGCAGGGCTATGTCCGCTCTCAACTCCCGAACAGTCTGCTGCAGCAGGTCTTGGGCTGCGATGCAGTGGTTCAGGTTTAACTGCAGGATATTCATGGCTGGCTGGGTCATTTAAGCTACTTTTGGGTCCTCGACACGCCTGTAGCTGGGCAAAGACGGCTGCCCGCAAGGTGGTTTCTTGGGTTTAAGTCCTGTGCTGCGCAGAGAAAGCAGTGCGGTTCCACTGAGGGACAGACGGCTGCCTTGTGGCCTGCTACACCTCACTTGAAGCAACAGTCTGATCTGTCCTTCTCGCTTGTGCACTTCGCGGCGATGTGGCCAGTAGCTAGGCACTTGAAACAGCGCAATGGCCGCTGCTCGAGCTCTCTAATTCGGCACTTAGTCCAGCCTATCTCTACGCGACCGAGTTCGATAAGCTTCCGAGCCACGGCCTCAGGTACGCTCAAAATTGCCGTCTGGTAGTTCCTAAGACCTGCCCGAATGCTTTTGACTGTTAGCGCGTTCATTTCTACCTTCGCTTGCGAGGATAGCTTCGCTAGAATCTCCTCAGGTGTCACCGCTGCATCTAGGTTGAAGATTGCTACCGTTCTAAGCTGTGCGAGGGCCTTCACATCGGCTGTTGCGCCCAGTACTTGGGTGATATCGTCCTGGAGCGAGTGTATACTCGTAGCCGAGTCCTTGCGAGACTCCAGTAGCAGCGCGTCTTTTGCTGTGCGACGTACTCTGGAGACATGCTCACGGACGTGGAGTAGTTTACCATCCGTACGCCTGGTCACCATAGTTAAGACTTGGCTATAACTGAGGCCGCCGCTGGCCTCGATCAGAATTGCATCCGGTCTATGCCTGATTCTTGGTTTGACCTGCTGCAAGGATGCTCCACGTATAGGCTTTGATGGGCCGACTGTTTTCCAGCCTTGATTGTCCTCGGTTGTCCCGATGTCCGCTGTTGTGTGGTGCGGTTTGTCGCCTTGAGGAGTAGGTGGAGCCTGCTGCTGCTGCTGGGATTCTACAGGTTGCCGCTTTTTAGGACGCTGCTTGGGTGCGTGAGCACTCGGCTGCCGCAGTTGCTTTCCAGCCGGTTCAGATGGACCAGATGAACCCGGTGCCCTGTCTACTCGCTTTGCCACTGGTGAAGTCTGAGTTGTCCGGGATAGCGTGGTCCTGGAGGACATTGGTGGCGCCTTCGAGCAATTAGGGCTTGCATCCGACGGAACTGACTCGATCGAATGTCCGCTGCACCGGGAGCTGACTTCCGCCTGCAGCTATTTCAGCCTCTCCACCTTTTCACGAAGGGCGTTGGTGATGGCCCTTTTGCCTCCTTCCTTCTCGGGCTTGATCCTCTCCGAGATTTCCTCCAATAGTATGCCCATTTCCGTAAGTTCATTGCAGATAGGCTGCAATTTTGACCTTTTCGGTGGGGCGCAGGCATTAGCGTCGGCTTCTCCATCTGGGCTCATGGCGTCCCGCGATCTCTTTGGAGTGTCCTCTTGCGTGTTATATTTGCCGACACAGCAATTGTCCAGCACCATGCACTCATGGGTACTTAAGAGGCAAATGCACTTGAATGTTGCGCACATAAATATTGTAACTAATTGCTACAATATGTTTGTGTTGTTGTTAATATGTTATTCCACAACATGCTACATCCCCCCTCTTTAGAAAAATAACGTAATTATATGGAGTTATTTTCTAATTTTTTATTATATAGAAATTTGTTTACTTATTATTGTTTCTTTTTTTTTTTAATTTTTTTTTTCTTTTGAATGTTTTAGTGTTTGTTTAATGATACATGTGGTAAAATTATAGTTGTATATGTATAGTGTCATTAAATGTTGGTAATTTGGTAAATTATTGGTTGGTAAATATTTTAACTAATTGCTACAATATGTTTGTGTTGTTGTTAATATGTTATTCCACAACATGCTACATCCCCCCTCTTTAGAAAAATAACGTAATTATATGGAGTTATTTTCTAATTTTTTATTATCTAGAAATTTGTTTACTTATTATTGTTAATTTTTTTTATTTAATTTTTTTTTTCTTTTGAATGTTTGAGTGTTTGTTTAATGATACATGTGGTAAAATTATAGTTGTATATGTATAGTGTCATTAAATGTTGGTAATTTCTTTGTTTAAATTTATTTCCTTTGTTTTATTGTTATTATTATTTTTTTTTATATATATATTAATTGGTTAAGATCTTTAACCTATCTTTATGCACTAATTGTTTCTTATTCTTTCTATCTTTAATTAAAGTGTTATCCCTATCTTTTATTTCTTCTATGATGTATGGGCCTAAATACTTAGATTCTAGCTTATGACCCGTATCGTAAAACCTTATCTCCTATTTCTAATTCAATATCTTTTACCTTTCTAGCATATATTTCCTTATTCTTTGCTTTGTGTTGTTCTAACATAATTCTTGCTCTCTTATAAGCCTGTTCTAATCTAAATTTTGATTCCTTAGCATAATCTTCTATGTTATATAGTGGATTTATTTTATCAACACTATTAAATTGTTGTGGTAAATTTGAAGTTTTACCGAATACCAACTCATATGGACAATAATCATGTGCCATAGAGGGTGTTGTATTAAAACAATATGCGAAGTATCTTATCCATACATCCCAGTCAGTTTTGTCAACTGAAATGTATGATCGTAAAAATTCATTTAGTGTTCGGTGGCTTCGCTCCACAGTGCCTACAGTCTGGTGATGATGTGCAGTTGAAGTTATCTTTTTTATTTGCAAGTTTTTGCATAAATCTTCAATTATTGAGTTTCTATATTCTGTTCCCATGTCCGTAATGAACGTCTTCATTGGACCGTATCGCAGAATGAAATCTTCAAATATAGCTTTCGATACTGTTTTTGCACTTTTGTCTTTAATTGGTATTATTACTAAGTATTCTGTTATGTCGCAGATTAAGGTTACTGCGTATTCATTTCCGTGTTCTGATTTTGGGAGTGGACCGATCGTATCCACAATAACCCTATCGAAAGCCTGTTGCGGCGTTTCAGTTATGATTAACGGAGTTTTTGTATGCTTTGTTATTTTTGCTTTTTGACACTTATTACATTTTTTTATATATTGAGATATATCTCGTGTCAGATTTTTCCAATAATAATGCCTTTTTATTTTGGCCATAGTTCTCGATATTCCAGTATGACCTCCTTGTATGGGGTCATCGTGGAACGTAAACAGTATTGCTTCTTTTTCTTTATGATTATTTGATAATAGGGTCACCGGCTTGAGTAGCGCTACTCTTAAAAATTTCAATATTTTGTTGCCCATATTTTTGAAAGATTCTATTGAAATGGTCTCAAAGATCTTTTCGCTCGGTGCCACTTTGACTTTACTGATGTTGATTGTACCGGCTTCTTTTTCGAGCCTTTGAAAAAATTGACCTAAGTCAAGAATTCCATTGGTATACATATTGCAAATGTCAATTCTTGCTATAACTTTCTTACCATGTTTGAATGTGATTAAAGAATCAGTTATCCGCAAGGTCACTACTTTTCGTACTTCGTCATTTACAATGACGTCATATACGTTGGGCTTAGAAGCATTAAGAGATTGCTTTTGCAACTCTTTTATATTATTTTCTTTTTCTTTTCCTGCGCAGGAATTTGACTCTTTACTTTGATTTCTGGTAGTGACTCTCAGAATTTTGTTACTCGTTTGTATGTTTTGTAAGTCCTGTATTGTTATTCTTGATAGCGCGTCGGCTACGAAATTATCCTTCCCCTTTAGATACTCTACTGTAAAATTATATTCCTCGAGTTCAAGTCGCATTCTTGTTAGCTTGGAACTTGGATTTGTCATTGAAAACAAATAAGTTAATGCTCTGTGATCTGTTTTGACAGTGAAATGTCTACCATAAACGTATGGTCTGAAGTGCGTGATTGCTTAGTGAATCGCTGCTAACTCTTGTTCAGTTGTACTCTTATTACTCTCACCTTTTGTAAAGGATCTAGACGCGTATGCTACTGGAAGCTGTAGTCCATTTTTATTTTGTGTTAGGACTGCTCCACATGCGTATTTACTTGCGTCGGTGATTATGCAAAACTCTTTGCTAAAATCTGGGTACTGTAATAGAGTTGGGTTCATTAATGCTGATTTCAAATGCTCCAACGCATTTTGACAATCGCTTGTCCATTCGAATTTAACATTTTTCTTACATAAGTTTGTTATGTGACGAGAATATTCAGCGAAGTTTTGTATAAATCTTCGATAATAGTTGCAAAATGCAATGAATCTTCTAGCGCTGTCCGCATCATGTGGGACTGGATAATTTTGAATGACATCATACTTTGTGTCTTCAGGCAAGATTCCTTTATCTGTGCATTTATGTCCCAAAAAGGTGACTTCATGCATAGGTTATGTTGCCTACACTTATCTAAAACATCTGTTAGATTATTGATCATGTGTTTTTCGGAACAACCTATGACTATTAGTCATCCATTTCGTCTTTTATAAGCTTTTGGACTTGTCTTTGTATCTCGTCTTTTTGACTATGAGGATTTCTGTAGTTCATTATATATATTGGTTCATCATTTTTCAGTCTCAGTTTTTGTTTATAAAAATTATTGGTAGTTATAGATTCGGTTTCCAAACCGAACACATCACTATACTGTGTGCATAATTTGGTTAGTTGGCTATTGAACTGTGGTGGGAAATTCTTGGAGAGTGTCGCTAATACCGTTTTCTCTCTATCTTCTGAACTTGTTTTAACTACTTCGTAGTTCGATAGTGATTCGTACTGCAAGTTATTTATCTTGACTATTTGATTTGTGTCTGTTGTATTTAGCAATTTTATGAATGCGTTTTGAGAAGATGCTATGGTATTTGCTATGTAAATACCATGCTGAATTTCTTGGTTCGGAATTAATATACTGTCTTCCGCTGAGGTTATTTCAATTTTTCGGACAACTTGTGATCTTGCTGGCAGAACTATGGAGTTGTTGCCATTGCTATTGGTACATATATGGGATATTGTAGATTATTTGGTCTAATTATAAGCCAATCCTCAGTCGGTTTGAAATCTAATTGACAGTTATTTTTATACCCTTGCAGAGGGTATTATAAAATTGGTCAGATGTTTGTAACGCACAGAAGGAGACGTTTCCGACCACATAAAGTATATATATTCTTGATCAGCATGAGAAGCTGAGTCGATATAGCCATGTCCGTCTGTCCGTCCGTCCGTCCGTCCGTCCGTCCGTCTGTGCAAATCAACTTCACGCTGGCATCTTAAGAGCTATCGGAATGAAATTTCATATTTGAGCTACTTTTAGCCGGGAGATAATAGAGTATGAAAATTGTCAGGATCGGACTACTAGATCATATAGCTCTAGAACAAAAATTTTTGCAAAAATTGGGTTATCCCCATGAAGTTTACCAATATAATAGAATTTGATATAAAATCTCAGATCCCAAAATTTGAGTTCGATCGGATAAATAGAACACAAGTTACAGTCAATACAAATCGGTTCTACGTCATTAGCAAATCAAACAGAGCACATGCATACGCACACACAGACGTAGCGCTACACGTATGTATGTATGTGTATGTGTGTTGTGCTTTGCTTAAAAATTTGTAGTAAAGAGAGAAATAATTTGAATGTTTTGTTTGTGTGTTGATGAATTGAGTTGCAAGGAAAGAAATTTCAAAATGTAAAAAAATTATTGCCAAGGACTGCAAGGGTATATAAACTTCGGCATTGCCGAAGTTAGCTTCTTTGATATTTTCTTATGAAATCGATACCTAGTATTCCATCACAAGGAATAGCGAATTGTAAATTTACGATATGAAAATCGTGTGGAATTATGTATTTAGAGGTTTGTATTTCTATGGAAGTGAGTCCTTTTGATTTTGTTATTTCTTGACTTATTCCCTGTATATTTATTATTTGATTGATTTGAATATATTGGAAGTTGTCGGAATTTTCTTTTAATATGGATATGTCAGCACCTGTGTCTATTAAAAATACTAACTCTTTTCCTGTTGCTACTTTAGTGAAGCTTGCAAATGTGCTTTGACTGAGACTGATGGTGTAAACCTTGTAATTTTTTATTGTTGAGTATCTTAAGGTTGTTGGGAGTTTCCCGAATTATTCTGGGCTACCCGAACATTGCTATTATTAGAGTTGTAATCTCTGTTTTGTTGGTTGTTTCCTCTATTCCCTCTGTTATTATTTCTGCCGTAACCTCTGTTGTTTCCTCTCTGGTTGTAGTTCTGGTTATAATTTTGGCCATTGTTGTAATTATTATTATAATTGTTATAATTATTATAATTATTATAATTACCGCGACCATTACCTCTACCACGATAATTATATCTAGAAATTTGTTTACTTATTATTGTTAATTTTTTTTATTTAATTTTTTTTTTCTTTTGAATGTTTGAGTGTTCGTTTAATGATACATGTGGTAAAATTATAGTTGTATATGTATAGTGTCATTAAATGTTGGTAATTTATTTGTTTAAATTTATTTCCTTTGTTTTATTGTTATTATTATTTTTTTTTATATATATTTTAATTGGTTAAGATCTTTAACCTATCTTTATGCACTAATTGTTTCTTATTCTTTCTATCTTTAATTAAAGTGTTATCCCTATCTTTTATTTCTTCTATGATGTATGGGCCTAAATACTTAGATTCTAGCTTATGACCCGTATCGTAAAACCTTATCTCCTATTTCTAATTCAATATCTTTTACCTTTCTAGCATATATTTCCTTATTCTTTGCTTTGTGTTGTTCTAACATAATTCTTGCTCTCTTATAAGCCTGTTCTAATCTAAATTTTGATTCCTTAGCATAATCTTCTATGTTATATAGTGGATTTATTTTATCAACACTATTAAATTGTTGTGGTAAATTTGAAGTTTTACCGAATACCAACTCATATGGACAATAATCATGTGCCATAGAGGGTGTTGTATTAAAACAATATGCGAAGTATCTTATCCATACATCCCAGTCAGTTTTGTCAACTGAAATGTATGATCGTAAAAATTCATTTAGTGTTCGGTGGCTTCGCTCCACAGTGCCTACAGTCTGGTGATGATGTGCAGTTGAAGTTATCTTTTTTATTTGCAAGTTTTTGCATAAATCTTCAATTATTGAGTTTCTATATTCTGTTCCCATGTCCGTAATGAACGTCTTCATTGGACCGTACCGCAGAATGAAATCTTCAAATATAGCTTTCGATACTGTTTTTGCACTTTTGTCTTTAATTGGTATTATTACTAAGTATTCTGTTATGTCGCAGATTAAGGTTACTGCGTATTCATTTCCGTGTTCTGATTTTGGGAGTGGACCGATCGTATCCACAATAACCCTATCGAAAGCCTGTTGCGGCGTTTCAGTTATGATTAACGGAGTTTTTGTATGCTTTGTTATTTTTGCTTTTTGACACTTATTACATTTTTTTATATATTGAGATATATCTCGTGTCAGATTTTTCCAATAATAATGCCTTTTTATTTTGGCCATAGTTCTCGATATTCCAGTATGACCTCCTTGTATGGGGTCATCGTGGAACGTAAACAGTATTGCTTCTTTTTCTTTATGATTATTTGATAATAGGGTCACCGGCTTGAGTAGCGCTACTCTTAAAAATTTCAATATTTTGTTGCCCATATTTTTGAAAGATTCTATAAAAATGGTCTCAAAGATCTTTTCGCTCGGTGCCACTTTGACTTTACTGATGTTGATTGTACCGGCTTCTTTTTCGAGCCTTTGAAAAAATTGACCTAAGTCAAGAATTCCATTGGTATACATATTGCAAATGTCAATTCTTGCTATAACTTTCTTACCATGTTTGAATGTGATTAAAGAATCAGTTATCCGCAAGGTCACTACTTTTCGTACTTCGTCATTTACAATGACGTCATATACGTTGGGCTTAGAAGCATTAAGAGATTGCTTTTGCAACTCTTTTATATTATTTTCTTTTTCTTTTCCTGCGCAGGAATTTGACTCTTTACTTTGATTTCTGGTAGTGACTCTCAGAATTTTGTTACTCGTTTGTATGTTTTGTAAGTCCTGTATTGTTATTCTTGATAGCGCGTCGGCTACGAAATTATCCTTCCCCTTTAGATACTCTACTGTAAAATTATATTCCTCGAGTTCAAGTCGCATTCTTGTTAGCTTGGAACTTGGATTTGTCATTGAAAACAAATAAGTTAATGCTCTGTGATCTGTTTTGACAGTGAAATGTCTACCATAAACGTATGGTCTGAAGTGCGTGATTGTCTAGTGAATCGCTGCTAACTCTTGTTCAGTTGTACTCTTATTACTCTCACCTTTTGTAAAGGATCTAGACGCGTATGCTACTGGAAGCTGTAGTCCATTTTTATTTTGTGTTAGGACTGCTCCACATGCGTATTTACTTGCGTCGGTGATTATGCAAAACTCTTTGCTAAAATCTGGGTACTGTAATAGAGTTGGGTTCATTAATGCTGATTTCAAATGCTCCAACGCATTTTGACAATCGCTTGTCCATTCGAATTTAACATTTTTCTTACATAAGTTTGTTATGTGACGAGAATATTCATCGAAGTTTTGTATAAATCTTCGATAATAGTTGCAAAATGCAATGAATCTTCTAGCGCTGTCCGCATCATGTGGGACTGGATAATTTTGAATGACATCATACTTTGTGTCTTCAGGCAAGATTCCTTTATCTGTGCATTTATGTCCCAAAAAGGTGACTTCATGCATAAAAAATGAACATTTTTC
Organism: Drosophila paulistorum; assembly: GCA_018152135.1. Taxonomy (NCBI): domain Eukaryota; kingdom Metazoa; phylum Arthropoda; class Insecta; order Diptera; family Drosophilidae; genus Drosophila; species Drosophila paulistorum. Next base: position 1,141,951 of record JAECXG010000159.1, read on the forward strand.
AGGATGTAACTTTAGGTTATGTTGCCTACACTTATCTAAAACATCTGTTAGATTATTGATCATGTGTTTTTCGGAACAACCTATGACTATTAAGTCATCCATTTCGTCTTTTATAAGCTTTTGGACTTGTCTTTGTATCTCGTCTTTTTGACTATGAGGATTTCTGTAGTTCATTATATATATTGGTTCATCATCTTTCAGTCTCAGTTTTTGTTTATAAAAATTATTGGTAGTTATAGATTCGGTTTCCAAACCGAACACATCACTATACTGTGTGCATAATTTGGTTAGTTGGCTATTGAACTGTGGTGGGAAATTCTTGGAGAGTGTCGCTAATACCGTTTTCTCTCTATCTTCTGAACTTGTTTTAACTACTTCGTAGTTCGATAGTGATTCGTACTGCAAGTTATTTATCTTGACTATTTGATTTGTGTCTGTTGTATTTAGCAATTTTATGAATGCGTTTTGAGAAGATGCTATGGTATTTGCTATGTAAATACCATGCTGAATTTCTTGGTTCGGAATTAATATACTGTCTTCCGCTGAGGTTATTTCAATTTTTCGGACAACTTGTGATCTTGCTGGCAGAACTATGGAGTTGTTGCCATTGCTATTGGTACATATATGGGATATTGTAGATTATTTGGTCTAATTATAAGCCAATCCTCAGTCGGTTTGAAATCTAATTGACAGTTATTTTCTTATGAAATCGATACCTAGTATTCCATCACAAGGAATAGCGAATTGTAAATTTACGATATGAAAATCGTGTGGAATTATGTATTTAGAGGTTTGTATTTCTATGGAAGTGAGTCCTTTTGATTTTGTTATTTCTTGACTTATTCCCTGTATATTTATTATTTGATTGATTTGAATATATTGGAAGTTGTCGGAATTTTCTTTTAATATGGATATGTCAGCACCTGTGTCTATTAAAAATACTAACTCTTTTCCTGTTGCTACTTTAGTGAAGCTTGCAAATGTGCTTTGACTGAGACTGATGGTGTAAACCTTGTAATTTTTTATTGTTGAGTATCTTAAGGTTGTTGGGAGTTTCCCGAATTATTCTGGGCTACCCGAACATTGCTATTATTAGAGTTGTAATCTCTGTTTTGTTGGTTGTTTCCTCTATTCCCTCTGTTATTATTTCTGCCGTAACCTCTGTTGTTTCCTCTCTGGTTGTAGTTCTGGTTATAATTTTGGCCATTGTTGTAATTATTATTATAATTGTTATAATTATTATAATTATTACAATTACCGCGACCATTACCTCTACCACGATAATTATATCTGTTATTATAATTACCACGGCCTCTTTGAGCAAATAGAACCGTATTTGGATTGCCTGATATCTCAGTACTTTTTTGTAAGTACTTTGCTATAGCTTCGTCCATGGTTTTGAAGTTACCAGAATCAAGTATATTTTTAATTCTATTGTGTTCGCAATTTGCAATCATTGCTTCTATAGCATCGTCTGTGCTATTCTTAGTAGCAATTTCTGCAGGCATACCTTCTTCGATATATGCTGATTGCAGTGTTTTGCGTATGTTGTCTATCTCCGAAGTATATTTGTCAGCGGTTTTACCTTTCTGAGTTGTATTCTTCAACTTGGCTTTTATAACTTTGGATGTTTCACCAATTACAACGCCTTGCAATTTTTGTATTATCGCTTCTATTGAAGTTTCTTCGTGGACTTCATATAGTGTTGGGCCAATAATTTTTGATTTTATTACCTCAACTGCTTTATTTTCGTAGTCGCCTTTCATCATATCTACCAACTTTAGAGCTGTTATGAATCTTTTAAGTTGCATTTTCGTGCCTTTAAATTCAGGTATTGATATGTTTATTTCTTTCACATATGCCCTTCGGGCATTTAATTCTGCCATCCTGTCGTTTGTGTTTATTACACTTGTATTGATGTCTATATCTGATCCGTTGTCTGGTTCAGACAACGCTTCTATATCAGGTAATGTTAATAGCGCAGGAATTGTTAGATCGTTTAGATCTTTCTCTTCTATTTCTTCCTCGCTTGTTTCAAATTCTTCACCGTTTTGCTCTGTTTCCTTTTTACAGGTGTCTATGCTCAGAGGTGAATTAAGTACGGTAGGTACGAATATTTCAAGATTATATTTTGTCTTTATAGAGATTAGGTTTGCTCGTAACTTGATCAATAGATTGGAAATCTTTAATTTTCTTTACCTATGCTCTCTCTATTAACATGCACTAAATTTCTTGCTTCGTTGAAAGAATCAACTAGGATTTTTGCGTGCTTGTTTAGTGTTTCCTTTTGGATGTTTCTATTTTGTGTGACGCATTTATATGATTTTTTGAAGTTTTCTTTAATATTTTGGATATGGGTAAGTAATTCTTCCTATTCCATGCTTAAAAGTTTATTTTTGTGTTTTTTTTTTTACTTAGATATCCTCATCTGATTCTACTACATTAATAGTTTCTATTTCTGTTTTAAAAATATTATGTACCCATGCAGGCACATCCTTATTCTTAGGTCTTTCTAGTAATAGTCTGCTATATGCTATTTTTACGCATTTTTCCATAAGTTCTACAATGTTTCTTTTAAACTTGTAGTTTTTTTGTATCCAGAATTTTATTTCCTTGTACTTTTTATTTACCGGTCCTGAGTGTATCAGGAAATCAAGAAAAGGAATATATTTTTGCATATATTTAGTTTCCACTTTATTCATATTTATTTAATTTTGTATTTGTATTCAATTTGTGACAACCTATTGTTGTTGGGCTTCATCCATCAGGTAGAAGCGAAGTGTACCTGTTGCACTTGAGAAACAACATATATTTGGCACTGTAATTAGAAAACACATCTGTACCATTGCACTTCGTTGAACTGGGAATTCTTCTCCAGTCAAATCAAGGTATGGTGATCTGATTTGTACTAAATTTATTGAATTCTGTACCGAATTGACATTACCTTTTCTAAAAACCTCAAGTAGATCTGCTACAATGCTAGTATTCCTATCTAATATCTTCCTAAAATAATCTTCTAATGTACTCATTTTATTCAATTGATATATATATTTGTTTTAAATTTTTTTTTTTTATTTAGTAAATTTCGAAAATAATTTCTCTTTTTTTCTTTTTGCTTCAAATGCACTGTTACAATAATTGATGCATATGTTACTTAGATCTTATCAAGATCATTAGCATGGCTTAGGGCTCTCTTTGTTACACATTTATTGTGTAATTTACCACAATTATTAATAAAAGTGCATTTGTTGGTTTTAAATCTACATTTGATGACTCTATTTTGTTAATAACATTTGCAGTGGAGTCCACTGTTTTAGTATCTATTAACCCCATATTGGGTGTATCAGATGTATCATCAAACTTATTTATTTTGTTATCAAACATTCCATTTAAAAAGGTTTTGAATTAAAAATTTGTTTTTTTTTTCATTGGTTTTAATATATTTTTTTTTTTTTTTTGAATGTAATTTAGTAATAATGTTTTGAGCTGAAGGCTCTCTTTTTTTTTTACATATGTTCCTGCCTAGTTTTTCGTATGGTTTTCAGGCCACACTCTAATCGGACAGCTTTTAATGCTGCACAATTGTACATTGATTACTTAAATTTTATATAAAAAATATCAAAGAAGCTAACTTCGGCAATGCCGAAGTTTATATACCCTTGCAGTCCTTGGCAATAATTTTTTTACATTTTGAAATTTCTTTCCTTGCAACTCAATTCATCAACACACAAACAAAACATTCAAATTATTTCTCTCTTTACTACAAATTTTTAAGCAAAGCACAACACGCATACACATACATACATACGTGTAGCGCTACGTCTGTGTGTGCGTATGCATGTGCTCTGTTTGATTTGCTGATGACGTAGAACCGATTTGTATTGACTGTATTGTGTTCTTGTGTTCTTGTGTTCTGTTTATCCGATCAAACTGAAATTTTGGGATCTGAGATTTTATATCAAATTCTATTATATTGGTAAATTTCATGGGGATACTCCAATTTTTGCAAAAATTTTTGTTCTAGAGCTATATGATATAGTAGTCCGATCCTGACAATTTTCATACTCTATTATCTCCCGGCTAAAAGTAGCTCAAATATGAAATTTCATTCCGATAGCTCTTAAGATGACAGCGTGAAGTTGATTTGCACAGACGGACGGACGGACGGTCGGACGGACGGACGGACGGACAGACGGACAGACGGACATGGCTATATCGACTCAGCTTCTCATGCTGATCAAGAATATATATACTTTATGGGGTCGGAAACGTCTCCTTCTGTGCGTTACAAACATCTGACCAATTTTATAATACCCTCTGCAAGGGTATAAAAATGTGCATCGCAGTACACTCAAAAAAAAAAAATGTGTGACGCAGCACATAATTTGTTCATTTATCTTTTTTTTTTGTCTATCTCCGGCTAGCCTCTAGCATCAGCTGGTCGTCGCCGGTTGGCACGCTGATGCTCCATCGATGGCGTAAAAAGCGGCCTGCTTTTCACGCTTGTAGTCTCAGCTGCTGATGTCCGGGGCCTATGAGCTCAGGCGGTTCCGGTGCCGGTCATCGCACCAGATTTGTTGATTCTTTGATTTATTTTCTCTTCACTTCCTTCGGTTGGGGACTGGCTTCTCCTTTGGAGTCCCGTAGCAATGTCTGCATGTATACTCGCAGTATGCTGAGTATAATGGTCCCTCGCAGACCTGGGCAGACCTTCTTTAACTTGGGTAGCTCTTTCACACTTTGTGGACTTATTTTTATTTTCGGTTTTGCCACGTTTTGAATTGCAGAGTATGGGATTCTGGTTGTTGTGGTTTTATTTTTTGTTTCTTCTAATTGGGTTTTTATAAACTCTACCTCGGCGTGTAATTTTACCGAGGTATTCCAATTAGTCTGTGGGCTATTTAGTAGCCTCAATATTTGCGCCTTTCTGGCCTTTAATTTTTTAACCACACCAGATTTCTTTCCCATCACTCTACTTACTGTGATTGTAATATGTTCTTCTTTTGTAATATCTCCATTGTATTTCCCTTTTGTAATGTGGTCACTTTTTGGTCATTATTATTTTTTCTTTGGTGACCGCTGTCACTGTCGCCATGTGATATCTCCAAATATATATTATGCCATTTGAAGGGTTTTTGAATTCGAGACTCAATCAGTTGTTGTGGGTTTGAGTTTACTTTATTGAATGATTCTTAATTCTCTAACAATTGTCGTCTATAGCTAAGGCCGCATAACTGCGCTGCTAGTCATGCAGGCAGAGGAGCGGTATGCTTATGTATAAACATACTTATGTATAAATGTATAAATGTTTACATAAAAGTATGTATGTTTATATACCGTCGCAGCGGTGGAGTGAGGATGTATCATATTGCATATTGGGCCAAAGCGGCCGCGCGTGTTATATTTCCCGACACAGCAATTGTCCAGCACCATGCACTCATGGGTGGTCATGTTACAAATGCACTTGAATGTTGCGCACATAAATATTGTAACTAATTGTTACAATATGTTTGTGTTGTTGTTAATATGTTATTCCACAACATGCTACATACCGCTCCGTCTCGGCTTCCTTTGGATAAAACAAGCAATCAGCGGGGATATGAGCCACTCGGTGTGCAATGGTAGGATAAAAATTATTAAATAAGTAAATAAAAAATAATTTATTTACTCCTATATTACCCGCGGCGGATTTGAACCCCTACCTTGCCGAAGGGTATCGAAGAAGTTAAATGAAATTAAATTTCAAATAGAAAAATTTGAAATTTAATTTCAATTCCTCACAGCGGAGTCGAACCAGTTTCTTGAAGACCCGCGTTAGAAAGAGAAAAAATTAAAAATGCTCCAGATTTATTTTTAAATTTTTTTCGCTCCACTCAGCGGATTTGAACCGGGCACCGTGCGATGGGAAGCAGCGCCTCTGCCAGGTAGGCCACCGCGTACGTCAGCAAGTCTTGGGCTGTTGCGCTGCTATGCTGCTAGTCTGATGGGAGGTGATCGAGAACCCCGGCTTAAAAGTTTTGATGTAAAAAGCTCGACTCCCAAGTGATAGCCCTGGAGAGCTTTCGAGACCGACTTGGCAGGTCCGCCAACAGCTGGTTTTCACACCAATTGCTTGTTTACTTTTTACTTACAGCGTGGGTGGATAAAAAATTTGTTGAGAGGTGCGACTAGCACCCCACTAACACAGACCACCAAGGGACCGACGCAGCAGGAGGCCGGGAAAAAAGTTTAATTTAATTTTCCACTTGCGATGCAGACTGGCGGCCGACGGAACGTGAGTAACAACAGAAGCGAGACCGCCACACTAACAGATTACTAAATTGCAGGACTACGAGATTTACGATCACGGATAGGACGGAATTTACACAGAAAAAGACCGGACGCGACGAAGTGCACTCCCACTTTTCTGTCCCACAAATTCACTTTTGTGTGTGTGTGTGTGTTTGTATGAATAGTAGCCAAATGTCATTTTGAGTGATGCTCTTCGTTGGCATTGTCTACAATTTCGAGTTGATTGCCGGTAGCAGAGGCAAATTCAACTGAGTGTTGGAATATGTAGTCCAGTGATCGCTAACCACATTTCATTTAAGCAAGTCAGCTGCATGTTAGTTAAACAAATCTACCCAATGAAGCTTAGGAGGCTTTACTATTGAAAGGGTATTGAAAAATCTTGATAAAGCTTAAATTGTAGTAAAATGCCGTGTTACTGGCAAATTGAAAATTTCATTATCGTTTCTATTTGTGATTGCCAAATGTTTTCCTGTTTCTTAAATAGTAGAAACATATTTGCTAGCAATTTGACATTTATGAGTAGTCAGTTTACACTTGCATTTATTACTGAGTTTTCCACTCCTAGTTCATTTAAGTTAGCTCCAAAATAAGAATACATTTGTTATGACTGAGCGAATATACACATATTTATCAAAAGCAATATGACTAATTATATTTCTGTTTGTAGTTTAGTTTTCTGTTTTCTAACATGTTTACAGGGATGCTTTTGTTTACACCCAAAATTTACAAATATTTTACGCAGCGTCGCCTTCTAATTAGGGATGTGTATTCCCTTACAACTTTCTCTACTCTCCTGAGCGAAGTAAATTATTTACTTAATTCCGACGAATGTGAAACTGGCAAATAGAATTTTCGAATGCATACATTGTTTGGTCAAGAAGGAGTTGCTGTTGCCTAATTTATAAAATGCACGACACTCCCTTACACTTACACACGACACTCCCTTGCATAATTTTTTAATTTTGAGCTGCCAATTTTCTTAATTCCTTTGATCTAACGAAGCCGATGGACTCGTTTGAATCGATAGAGCATTATCATTTGATATCGTGTATATTGCATAACTGCAAACATAATTCATTTTAAAAATTTTCTCGCTGGATACCGAACTCGTTTCGTGGTCCTTCTGTTTTCTATCTTTGCATCTGAGTGTGCTGTGACGCTGTCGATGTGGCCCTGCAGTTTATGAGTTTATTGTTTACGCTGCTTTTCTGCCATAAATATTTGCAAAGTGCTTGTAAAAAACAAAAGGTGGCAACAAAAAGATGGCATCCAAAGAGGAAGAGAAAGAGCAAACTGTTGTCGATGATGACCAAGATGGCGGTGGATAAGGGAAATAAAGAGAGTAAACGTGGTCTACGTTGATGGCCAATAACTTTGTTAAATGCTAGAGTCTGGGTATTGGTTTTTTATTTTTTGGTTTGGTGGCAGCATAAAAACTTTAACCATAAATGGAGCTGAAGAATTTCAAGAGCTTAACCCCATTGAAAGCGAATCAATGAAAGAAGCAAAAGAAAAAATTGCACAACATGTCGGGGGTGGAGTGCGGTGGGGTGCCTTTCACTCAATAAAGCTCAGTCAAAATCTATAATTGCCCAAACAATCACCAATCAAAAATTCTCTTGCTTGGCTCATAAAATATTGGCTCAGCATAAGGCCGTACCCGCTCCTCCTGTTCCTCAACCTACAATGGATTGCCATCGTGTTGCTTGTAGTCTTACAATTCGTGTTAGCGCGAGGCTATAAAATTTAATTTATTTGTCTCTAATAATTTCCCATGGCAACTGTTTGTTCTGGCTTGTTGATTCAGAATATTGTAATACCTATAAATAGAAGCCGGGCGTTTAAGGCAGCAGATAAAGGGGAAAAATGCGAGTCCCATGACCAAGCACTGCTAACAAAGGTAATCTTGGAAAATGAGGATAGAATTTCGGTGAATATATCTCTTTTATAGGTCCATGTGGCTATATTCGAATTAAAATATAAATCTTGTTATTGATGCCTTGAGCTTTCCCTTGAGCTCTTTGGTGTATGTGAAGCAACAAGATGATGGCAAACACACACACACACACAAACACCCCCCCCTCCTAACACACCAACGACTTTATCCTACCCCACCTCCGTCTTAGTCTTCCATAACTTGATTTGCCTTGCGTGCTATTTTGAATTGAGTTCGAGTTGGTGGAACGCTCGTAAAGTTGGGACCACTTAAGCGCAATTGTTGGCCATAAACCTCATCGAGGTTGCCTCGTTGCTTGTAGAGGAGTGCCTTATATTTGCTTTGCTTGACGATGCAAACAGGGGCAAGGCATCATATCGTAAACAATTAGATCGTTTTGGCCACAAATTGAAACTAAATACGCCGAAGCATTGCAGTGCTGGTTGCATACATATTTTTTATGGTCCGTCTCTCCTCATCGAATTTCAAAGACAAACAATTGTGTTGCGTTGAACCCAAAATCCCAAAGCTGAATTCCAAGGGGACGAAATTCTGTGGGGATGGGAAAGTCCACGCAATCGGCTTATAGCCCCTTCCACTCACTGCTTTTCACTCGTGACATTTTTGCGGTTTTGATAACAATGGTTTTCTATTTTTTCGCCCCCTACTAATCGCCATGCAAAAAAAGCAGCAATAGCGACAAATGCGAACCATTGCGGAACGCGTCATTTGAAAAAATCAACAATTCTGTCAGAATAGACAGGACGTGCAATTGGTTGTGAGATTCGAGGATTGGCGCTTGGTGATTTCGTATAACCTTTAAAAGACAAATAAAATTACAAATTTGTTTCACGTTAAATTTGGAGAGTTTAATTGTCCTGGACGAGGCGGTTAGCCACATTACCAGATTGATTCAGCAAGCACCACCGGAATCGGCAATCCTTAAACCAAGTCTTTTAAATACTTAACCATTTTGCTTTAAATTATGTCACACTTACCGAACTTTTATAAAACTTTTATATTTCACTGATACTGCTGCTTGACCTCCTTTTTCGCAGGAAAAACACTATGGAATTTTAAAAAACTTGTAAAGGACTTAAATTACAAGTTAGAAAAATACTGTTTAAAATAAGAGAACTAACTGGCTGTGATGTTTGATTTAGAATGAATGTTAGTAGGTTAAATTCCAGTACCTTAATTTTTTGAGAAAAAAAAACCAAGTCATGGATTGCTTTGATCTTGAACCAAGGCCTACTAAGATGAATGATTTTAAATATTACTTTTTAAATTTTGAAGTAAGCTACTGCGTTAAAAAAAATTGATTACAAAACTAAGTATTCGATCACACTAACGCATACTTTGTTAACAAAATTACTGAAATGTGTTATGCACCGATTAAAACGGGTTCTCAGTTTTTTTTATAATAATGAATCTCGGGAAATTGCTTATTTTAAGTTTAGTATCCTCCTTAGTATCAATATTATTTTCAATATGGCCATGTACCGTTATCCTAGAAAACAATTACTGAGAAGTTGAATTTGAAGATTTCATTCAGTACTTTGTAGCCCAGCAAACCAACTCATAAGCCAAAAGCGTAAAATCAAACTAGCCAACTTAGAAGATTGGAAATATGTCGTGGCTGATCGTCCTGAATTAAAACTTTGAAGTTGAAGATTTTACAATGTTTCAAGCTTGAACAGACAACTAACTATCTTTAAAAAAAGCTCTGCTGTAATACGTTGCCTAGAAAATGTGTTGGGCGTAATTAAAAACCACCAAAGTATCCTTTCTTTACAGCTATCTTTTTGCTCGTTTTCTGTTTTACTGTTCATGTTGTTGGTTTTTATACCATACACCCATAGGGTGAAATGGTATATTAAAGTCGCCAAAATGTATGTAACAGGCAGAAGGAAGCTTTTCCGACCCCATAAAGTATATATATTCTTGATCAGTATCAACAGCCGAGTCGATCTAGCCATGTCCGTCTGTCCGTCCGTCCGTCCGTCTGTCCGTCTGTCCGTCTGTCCGTCCGTATGAACGCCTAGTTCTCGGAGACTATAAGAGATAGAGCCACCAAATTTGAAATGTAGGCTCGTGTGGTATGTAGAGTGATCGAGTTTGTTTCAAATTTTTGCCACGCCCCTTTCCGCCCCCGCAATTCAAAAAAAACGTTTATCTCAAAAAATATTGTAGCTAGAGACACCGACTTTGGTATGTATATTTGCTTAGTAAATGCGCACATTTTGTATGTATAAAGATTTTGCCACGCCCCTTTCCGCCCCCAAAATTTGAAAAACTCGATTATCTCCCGTAATTTTTGTACCTTGCGGAATCAAATTTGGCACACTTGAATTTGATACTAATACCCAGCAAAATACCAAATTTGATCAAAATCGGACAAAAAATAGCCAAGTTATGCATAAAACCGTTTTTCCATAAGGCCGGAGTTGGCCGTTGCCGGGTGGGGCGCTAGGGTGCTCAAATGCATGAGTGAGCGAAACACTAAGATATGCTTGTAAAAAGCATGTGAACAGAACTTTATTAAAATAGGCAAATGCTGTTATTATTTTGTTATTTGTTATTACAAATTTGAAATATTTGTTTTACTGGTGTATGGTATACCTAAGTCGGCGAGACGACTTACTTACTTCATTTTTTTAATGCTTGCTTTATTCCGCCAGCCACTATAAATTGTTTGGGGGCTCTTGGAAGATGTTGGCGGCATTGGCTTTGGCAGCCCTTTTTTTTTTGTTTCTTGCTAGCATCCATTTTGCAGCCTTCACCCAACGGCAACATTATTTGACGTAACCAAAGTAATTTTAATTTTAAAAGAAAATTTAATGCAGCACTTTGTACGGAGGAACGAAGGAACAACCAAGTGGCACTACAATGCACTCAACCAGGAGCAGCAGAAGACTATAGAGTAGAGTTGTGTCCAAGGGATGGAAAGGAAAAGTCTGGTTGCTTAAGCATATTGTAAATAGACTGCATAATGAGCTGCGTTTGCTTTTCGCCCAGACTGCCAGGTGAAAAAAAGGAAACTAGGGAAAATGAGAAAACACAAAAAAACTAAAAATGGGTAGAAACTTGAGTGAGAAAATTGTGAGATGAAATGCATTGAACTACAAAATGGCGATACTTGGAGAATACTTTGTGTTCACGCCACCGGGTGAACAGCAGTGAGCGGCGAAGAGCAGTGAGGAGTGAGGAGGGTTTTTTGATTCTCGGCGCCTACGGTCACACCAGGAGGGGTGACTTGATTTTCTGATGGGCGCCGCCATTTCACTCAAGTACGATTTTTCAACCCGAACACCCGTTCGTTTACTCCAGTGAATATTTTTGCCTTTCGATATTGTACCACCAACCACTTGGGACTTATTTGGATCCTTCCGCCCCGCTACGAACATTGGTCCTTCGAGCCGGATATCCTTCCACTCCTCCAGCTTGCATCGGTGGAATTCCTGATAAGTACAAACTTTCATTATTCATTCATTTGCCCCTACATACTAATAAAAGTGTGAGGTTTCCCGCTCTTCCATAGCGACCTGCACATTTATATATATATTGTATGTACATACCTGACCTGCTCCAAGGGTACATGGTAGTTCCCAATCCATAACGTGTTTGTCCAACGTTCGGTTTCCATTCCACCACAGGAATTTCTCTATGTTTTCCTTATCAGCCGCACTTGTCTAATTGTTTCATACGTACATACATATGTAAAACTCGTGGCCTCACATGTACATGTATTTTCCACAGCTGTTCGCCAAGTCCGCGTAAAGCAAAAAAAAAAGGCAAAGAAATTATTAAAGTGTTAAAAAAAAAAAAAGAAAATAGTAATCCAAGTGTTCACCGCGATTTCTTATGTGTTCGGATAATTTCCAGTGCCCAGTTAATTTTCTCACGCGCGTCTTCGCCCACCGGCATATCCACGTACATACATACATACATCGTCATCTTTGATGTACGCGCATATGTATATATCCACGTACATAATTCATTCGCATTTCACCACAAAACCAAACAAATTTGAAATAGCATTTAACGTATGCACCGCGATTTCATGTGGGTTTGAATTGGTTTAATTGCAAATTTAATTTTCTCACGCGCGTCTCCACAAACCGGTGCACTTGCTTACATACATACATCGTCATATTGATAATCCATTTCGGTGACGCACATTGATTTAACAAATCGGAATCACAAATTACTTACGCTTTTTTGTGAACGACGCGCGTGCATACATCCATACATACTTACCTGTGTACTTACGCCTGTGCGTACATCCATACATCAAAGCATCCGTCTATATGCACTGATCGGTTCTTTTGTAATTTCTTTCGCGCACAACACTCGCGGTGTGTAAACGCGTTTCGTGTGTTCTTCTTTTATAATTCTTTACCCCTCGCACAACCACAAAAAAAAATAATTAACAACAATTAATACGCAAAAAAAAAAAAAAAACAAAACAAAAACCAAATTTATAAACAGCGACCGACAGCTGTTTTCGGAGTAGTGGTGGCACGTGAGTCGAGTCGTGATATCGATAGGCGGCTCAAGCGCGCCAAATTCAAACCACATTATTTCCGACGCCGGTTTTTTCGCCTATCTATATCTATATATATATATTTATAACTAAATACAATATATATTTTTTCCAGTACTATCGTGCCCATATTTATATATCCACCCATATTTATAAGTCATATATGATTTTTCCGGCCAGTATTTTGCGCGCATCTATATAACCGCCCATATTTACGAATAAATACATATATATTTTTTCCAGCACTATCGTGCCCATATTTATATATCCACCCATATTTATAAATCATATATGATTTTTCCGGCCAGTATTTGGCGCGCATATATATAACCGCCCATATTTATAAATAAATACATATATATTTTTTTCCAGCACTATCGTGCCCATATTTATATATCCACCCATATTTATAAATCATATAAGATTTTTCCGGCCAGTATTTTGCGCGCACATATATAACCGCCCACATTTATAAATAAATATATATATATTTTTTCCAGCACTATCGTGCCCATATTTATATATCCACCCGTATTTATAAGCCATATATGATTTTTCCGGCCAGTATTTTGCGCGCATCTATATAACCGCCCATATTTACAAATAAATACATATATATTTTTGCCAGCACTATCGTGCCCATATTTATATATCCACCCATATTTATAACTCATATATATAATTTTTTCCGGCCAGTATTTTGCGCGCATATATATATATCCGTCCATATTTATAAATAATTACATATATTTTTCCAGCACTATCGGGCCCTTATTTATATATCCGTCCATATTTATAAATAAATACATATATATATATTTTTTCCAGCACTATCGGGCCCATATTTATAGATCCGCCCATATTTATAAATTTTATATATAATTTTCCGGCCAGCAATTTGCGCGCATATATATATCCGTCCATATTTATAAATAAATACATATATATTTCTTCCAGCACTATCGGGCCCATATTTATATATCCGTCCATATTTATAAATTATATATATAACTTTTTCGGCCTGTATTTTGCGCATATATATATATCCCGACCCAGATCTATATAAAAACACATATTTGTCTGTTGGCCTATACATCGTTCGAGTGTTTGTCGTTCCTTACGAATCCAGCTAAACTTGTGTTGTAATCACTCCTCAGTCCACTTCTCTTTTTTTTTTCGTTGTCTTTCCGAAATCAAAAAGCGCACCAGCGCGGTCTTCATCGGTAAGGACGCCCCCTGAGTATGTCCACGGAGCCGTCCAAGACTACGCCGAAGTCTAACAGTCTTTCGTCTCCCTCTGTAACTCCGGAGAAGGTTCGGCCTCCGAAGACTCCGGTGGTCACGAAGCGTACGGACATTCCCCGCAAGTCCACGTCTGCTCGCAGCCTTAGCGAATCCCCAAAGTCTCGTCCGTCTTCGTCCAGCCTACCCAAAGGGCGCATAGTCTCAGCTAAGGACGCCAGCGAACTCAAAGGGCGTTCCAAGCTTTCAGTAGAGGCGCAGATTCCGCACGTTATTGTGACGCACTGTTCTGACGTTCCCGTCACCCGATCCCTATCCCAACAGCGTAGAGAACGATCCAAAATGTCCCTCTCCGATTTCGTTCTGGCATGCGACGCTTTGACTGTGTTCGAAGCTCGTGAGAGTGAAGCCCTAACGTCTGAAGTGCCCTTATTTTCCATTAAAATGCACTTAGAGCAGCTCAAATCCCTTTGGTCAACCGTCGAGATGGAATACTCCGGGTGTCACAAGGCCCTGTCGACCCAACCAGACGAGGACAGCCTAGCCAACATAAGCCACATCAAAGCTAAGCACGAATCCGCTTACGCGGCGTATGTGCGATGCGGGACGTTGTTCGGAGAGCGCATCGAGTAGCTTTCGGCAGAGATGGCGAGTCTTAGACGTCAGCCCAGTGCTCCGTCGGGACCTCCGGGTCATAGAGTTCCTCCGTGCGAGGTGGAGACCTTTGATGGCGACAGCCTAGCATGGCCCACATTCCGCGATTTGTTCGCTGCCATTTACATCGCCAATCCGTATTTGTCTCAAGTGGAGAAGCTCTATCACTTGAACGACAAGACTCGTGGGGAAGCGAGAACCATCGTGGCGAAGTCCCCCCTGACAAATGAAGGTTTCCAGGCCGCATGGGAGAACCTCACAGCGCGGTACGAAAATAGCCGTCTGCTTGTCATGACTCAAGCCAGACAACTCCTTCAGATTCCCGCGGTGGCGCTAGAATCGGGCAAGGCATTGCGAGAACTGCAGACTGCGTTCCAAGGGGGTCTTACCGCTCTTGAGCGTTCGGGTGTTAGTACTGAGAATTGGGATGTATTACTCATCGCCATATGCACTAGCAAATTGCCAAAGGCTACAATCCTCCTGTGGGAACAATCAGTGCCAAATAAGACTGCCGTCTCCACTTGGTACGATTTGAACCAATTTCTCACCGATCGGTATCGAGTCCTGGATGCCACCGACGAACATAAGTCGGTTCCGAGTGTTCAAGCCATCCCCAGTGGGCCCCGCAAATCCCCTGCGACGATGAAGGTTCAAGCGTTTCCCGCGAAAGCTCAGCTCAAACCAGCGTCTTGCAAGCTTTGTCATCGGGAGAATCACCCAATACGACTCTGCCCCAGTTTTCTTGATATGCCTGTTCAGAGGCTTGTGGAAACCATTAGACAACAGGGACTCGGCTTGAATTGTTTTGCCCGCGGTCATCAAGTGAAGGGCTGCTCCAGTGCGCATAATTGCCATACGTGCAAGGAACGTCATCACACCCTGCTGCATCCTAGTGACGTGTCGTCGTCCGCCGCGCAACCCACACCATCCGGTACCACAGAACGTCCGACAACGGGCAATCAGCTCACAAATGCTCAAAGCTATTTTGCGTCTACCCCAGGCAGAGGACTTTTAGGCACTGCGATTGTCACTCTGCACCATCGCGGAGTGGAACACCATATTCGGGCGTTGATCGGCTCGGGAGCCGATTCAACCTTCCTATCAGAACGTGTCTTCAACATGGTCCAGCCCCCCTTTTATCCAGTAGACGCCGCAGTTACAGGCATGGGCCAGAGTGTTGGAGGATGCGCCGAGAAGGTGTGTCTGCTGATGCTGTCTCCTCCGTGTGACAGGCTGAACAAGATTGAGGTCTCTGCCCTGGTCGTATCCAAATTATCGGGAGCCATCCCGACGGCTCCATTCCTTAACACGGTTCCATCGCAGTCCCTCGACCGCCCCCTGGCGGACCCGTATTACAACAAGCCCGCGTCTATTGACATGATTATTGGTGTAGACCTCTTTTCACACATCCTCGGAGAGCGGATCAAAAAGGATATGGGTGAGTTCGTCGGACTGGAAACCATCTTTGGATGGGTTTTGTGTGGAGCGATCATGCCTGACACTCCGGTAACTCGATTAGGTTTCGCGGCACAGACGCGAGTCAATCCAGAAGTAAAACTTGATGTACTGCTCACCAAGTTTTGGGAGGTGGAAGACCTTCCTGCAAAGCCGGAAAAGGAGGATGATGTATTCTGCGAGCGGAATTTTCAGGAGACCACCCGAAGAGGGAAGGACGACCGATATATTGTGTCCCTTCCGTTCAAATGTCCGAATAGCGTCGATTTAGGTCATTCAAGACCGATCGCGCTAGCTCAATTCTTGCGGAATGAAGCACGCCTTCTCAAGGATACCGACCTAAAAACACAATACGATGCCATCATTCATGAATACGAGGAATTGGGCCATATGAGTCGGGTGACGCCGCCGAAAGATGAGAAAAACTTCTATCTCCCCCATCACGCTGTGTTTAAGCCCGATAGCACCACCACCAAGGTACGCGTGGTATTTAACGCGTCAAGCCCCTCCACACGAGGCGTCAGCCTTAATGACGTCTTGCACACCGGGCCTACGCTTCAGGCAGATCTCACGCTTCAGGTACTGAAATAGCGTTTCTTTCAATTCGTTTTCAACGCTGACATAACACAGATGTATCGACAAATCCGAGTCGACTCCAGGCATACCCCCTTTCAGCGGATCCTCTACCGGGATCGCTGCGGCAATATTCAAGACTATGAGCTATAAACCGTCACGTTTGGGGTTAACTGCGCGCCATTCCTGGCGATCCGAGTTCTGTTACAACTAGCCCAAGACGTGCAAGCGATGTACCCTCTGGCGAGCGAAATCCTTCGGAACTACATGTATGTTGATGATGTCCTTGCCGGCGCTCACACTGAAGACGACGCTCGTCTCGCCATACGAGAGCTTCAAGCTGCCCTCCAATCCGCGGGCCTCCCGCTTCGGAAGTGGACTTCCAATAAGAAGGAAGTACTTCAAGCTATCCCAAAAGAGCATCTGCTGCGAGAGGACTTTCTCGAGCTGGAAGATGCGAACACGGCAAAAACCTTGGAAATCCGCTGGCAAGCCGCCGAGGACGTCTTTTTCTTCACCGTAGCGGACCCACCATTGCAGGAGTCGATCTCCAAGAGGCAGGTTCTGTCCCATATCGCCAAACTCTTCGACCCCGCTGGCTGGCTAGCCCCATTTGTTATCCGAGCGAAGATATTTATGCAGCAAATCTGGCTCACCGAACTGGGCTGGGATGACGCCCTGCCACCTGTCCTGCTGCAGCAATGGCATGAATTCCTGCAGGACTACCCAGGCCTCAGTCAACACCGCATTCCCCGGTGGCTGAACACCCGCGATACGCTCTCGTGGGAGCTTCATGGCTTCTGTGACGCATCCCAGAAAGCGTATGGAGCAGCCCTATACGTGCGGGTTCGGTGTCGCGATCAAGTAAGCGTCCATTTATTAACGGCGAAGACCCGCGTGGCCCCAGTCAAAACAGTCTCACTGCCTCGGCTGGAGTTGTGCGGAGCGGTTCTGCTAGCCGATCTCTGGGCGTCGATCGTTCCTGAACTCCCGATCCCACCTGCAACCTCCCAGTTTTGGACCGACTCCACCATTGTGTTGGCCTGGCTCAACAAACCCCCATGTAGTTAATCCACTTTCGTGGCCAATCGGGTATCCAGCATCTCCAAAAGCACCGGTGGCCAAAGCTGGTCACATGTACGTTCCGAGGACAACCCTGCTGATCTGGCAAGCCGCGGAACCCCCGCGGCCGAGTTATCGGCCAGTAGCCTTTGGTGGCATGGGCCGGACTGGCTCCAGAGGGACCGCGAGTACTGCCCAACTCTCCATAATGAACTTCCAGACACCCAGCTGGAGCAACGAGTCCAGTGCCACACCGCCGCGACCACCTTACTCGATGACATAAGCGAACGGTTCTCGGACTACGGCAAAGCATTGCGAGTCACCGCGTACATCCTACGCTTCGCCGCCAAAGGGACGTCGACGCCTTCCACAGCCCACCTCATCAAGGAGGAACTGCTCTCCGCTGAGCGCGCCTTGATCCGGACCTCCCAGCGTCGAGAATACATCGCGGAGATACGCGCCCTGGGTGAAGGGCGACTCCTTTCGACATCCAGCACGCTTCTCAATTTAAACCCCTTCCTCGACCAGCATGGGATACTCCGTGCCCGCGGACGACTTCGGGCCGATGAGTCCCTCCGGTACGATGAACGTCACCCGATTCTCCTCCCCTACAATACGCACTTCACGCGCCTGCTTGTTGAATTCGCCCACCGAATC
Source organism: Drosophila paulistorum (assembly GCA_018152135.1). Classification (NCBI taxonomy): domain Eukaryota; kingdom Metazoa; phylum Arthropoda; class Insecta; order Diptera; family Drosophilidae; genus Drosophila; species Drosophila paulistorum. The sequence continues at coordinate 1,160,367 of JAECXG010000159.1, forward strand.
ACGTTGCATGGCGGCAATTAACTGATGGTGCGGTATCTACGCACCAAGTTCTGGATCCCACGGGTAAAGAACCTAGTGAAGTCCCACATCAAGGGGTGTAAAGTCTGCATCGTGCATCGTCGGCGACTGCAGACTCAGATGATGGGTGATCTCCCTCGAGAGCGCATCACATACTCCCGGCCCTTCACCCACTCGGGCATTGACTTCGCAGGACGGTTCGAGATCAAGAACTACATCGGGCGCGCGTGTCTCATTACGAAGGGTTATTTCTGCGTCTTTGTGTGTTTCAGCACGAAGGCGATCCACCTCGTGGCGACCTCCGACCTCACGACGGAACGATTTCTCGGAGCCTTTTCCCGGTTTGTCGCCCGAAGACAATGCCCCCAGCGCATTTACTCCGACAATGGCAAAACCTTCGTAGGGGCCTCAAAGGCGCTCGAAAGAGACTTCCTGAACGCCACCAAGCTTGGTATCATGAAGGCCTTTCCCCAGCACATTCTATCCTGGCAGTTCATTCCGCCGAGCGCGCCCCATATGGGAGGACTATGGGAAGCCGGGGTCAAGAGTTTTAAGACCTTGTTTTACAAGTCCTCGTCGGCTGTCAAGTACACGTTCGAGGAACTATCCACTCTCCTGTGTCGGATCGAAGCGTGCCTAAATTCCAGGCCAATTTCTCCCATGAGCGAGGACCCAGAGGATCTGCTGGCACTAAGCCCTGGACATTTCCTGATTGGAGGACCGCTCGTGTCCATCGCGGAACCGGAGATCCTGGTCGAGCCTATGTCGCTGATCAATCGCTGGCAGCGACTAAAGGCAATCCAGCAGACTTTCTGCCGCCGCTGGAAGAGTGAATACCTCAAGGAACTCCACAAGCGTAATAAGTGGAAGGCACCGGCTCGTAGTCTCCAAACCGGCGACCTCGTGATCGTCTCCGAAGACAATCTCCTCTCCAACGAGTGGCGCCTAGGGCGAATTGAGCGCACTCTGCCCGGGGCAGACGGCCTCGTCCGAGTGGCTGATGTCAAAACAGCACGTGGGTCTATCCGAAGACCCGTCGCGAAGCTCATCTTGTTGCCAGACAACAGTAGTCATGAGTCTAAAGACCTCTCGTGATGTCCAATCCCTCTATGTTCCGTTCGAATGTCCTCGTCTCCGTGCATGTTGTCCGTTCCCGTGCATCGACTAATCCACTCCTCCCTACGTAATCTTTTTCGTTACAGTCCATTCAACCCGCACCGCCACAGCAACATGGCCCCCAAGCGTCAGCCGCACCGCAGCAGCAAGCGTTCGGTTCCACACGGGACGAACGTGTACCGATGCCGGGTCTGCCGGGGGGTTCACGCACTCCGGCAGTGTCAGCGGTTCCTGAACCTCCGAGGGGAGAAGCGGCTCCGGGCGGTACTTATTAATAAGTATTGTCCCAATTGCCTGGCGCACGAGCACTCCGCTGACGCGTGTCGAACTCGCCACGGCTGCCGACGATGTGGGCAACGGCACCACACGCTGCTCCATATGGCCGACCAACCGCCGAGACAACGCTCTGGCGCCCAGCATCACCATACCGTTCCCGGTCCTCGTCCGACCGCTCCGCTTCTCTGGATGGCGCACGCGAGATCTCCCTCTCTTCTCTGCTCCAAGCCAGGACGACGACCATCATGCTAACAGCGGTCCTCCGGTTGGGCAATGGTTCGAAATCTTTCGAGACCCGCGTCCTCCTCGACGCCTGCGCGGCTGGGAGCCGCATCAATGCGTCATTTGGCCGGTCTCTGGGGTTGACTGTGAGCAAAGTCGGGGTCGACCAAGCCTGCACGGCCGTCCTCGAGTCGAGCACCGACCATACATTCCGGCGTAATGTTATCTTCCGGGTCGAAGAGGACCTGCACATACGCACTCCCATCCGGGAAGTGTCGACCCCGGTCCAAGAGAAGTTCGCCACCCTGATCCTGGCCGACCCAAACTTCCATCGTCCAGCGTTGGTATCCGTCGTGCTCGGGGCAGACCTCTATCCTGAGGTCATCCAACCAGGCTGTGTGCCCGGTCATAGCGGCATTCCCGCAGCCCAGAGCACCGTGTTCGGTTGGGTCATCTCCGGCTCCTGCGGCATCTAGGCGTTCCAGGACGTTGCCGTCCCCCATCCTACGTATGCCCATGGTGGCAATTGCAACATGTTGCAAGGGGGGCGGTGTGTTCACGCCACCGGGTGAACAGCAGTGAGCGGCTAAGAGCAGTGAGGAGTGAGGAGGGTTTTTTGATCCTCGGCGCCTACGGTCACACCAGGAGGGGTGACTTGATTTTCTGATGGGCGCCGCCATTTCACTCAAGTACGATTTTTCAACCCGAACACCCGTTCGTTTACCCCAGTGAATATTTTTGCCTTTCGATATTGTACTTTTTGCAACACGAACGATTTCTCGTGTGTGTCGGGACATTGTGTAACTTCAAGAGAAATAAAACCATAATTAATTTTAAACGAAGTTTTCGCGCGTTTCAATTTATCACGCACTCACCAGACCCCCTGCAGAAATTGGCACGCGCCAACCACTTGGGACTTATTTGGATCCTTCCGCCCCGCTACGAACACTTTGTATTTCTATAGGTTCTAGGGTTCAACTATGGGGATAAGTGATGGCAAGTTGGACGAACGGATCAAAAGATGCTTCAAATAAAGTCTTTATCAAGAGTTGAGTTTAATCAGTTGTCGAGTTTGAATTGAGCACAAAACAAAAGGGGTGAAGAATTTAATTCTTTAAAAACTGAAATAACAATACCTGTCAGTGGTATGCAAATTTGAGGATTACATTCGTTAACTACTGGAAATATTCGAATCGAAAAGTTTATCAGAAGCTTTACAGGGTCTTTTAGTGCTTTATAATGAATAACCTCCATAACACTTGCCAAGTTTAGCCAAACAATTTACATTACAATTCTCGTATTTGTCGCTTACATATTCAGTAATGCCATAATTTCATTTAGTACCGCAATCAAGCAGTTGAAACTAAAAACTTAATTTTTTTTTGTTTGTTGGAATTTTGTTGAACAAATTGAAGGGATGATGGGTGAATTAGTAAACGAGGCAAGTGCAGAACTCTAACGATTTGGATGATACACTCGTCGTAAACACTAAAACTCCAACTCGAACTAGTTTTTTATTTTGTCTATAAAGCCAACGTATGCAAATTTCGTATTCACTTTGTCACAAATGAAAAGATAGAAAGAGAGAGAGAAATAGAGATGTCCCATCACATATCCACAGATATATACATACAAGCACACAGAGTTGTGCATTAATCATCAGCCACATCATCATTTATACATTGTACTCATATCTCTTACTCTCTTTTCAATGCTCTGATGCTTTTTCTATCTCTTATACAGTGAAACCTCGATATAACGAACTTCGTTATAACGAAAAACCCAATATAACGAATTTTTTGTTAAGTCCCTTGAAAAAACCTCGTTTTTACGAAGTTTTTCATACAAAAAAACACTATAGGTATAACGAATTTCTGAGCCTAAAAGCCTCTATGTAGCGAAGAAATTTTTTTTTAAATGCGCACCAGATCGAACAATGGCACTTAAATCCGAGAAATGTCACGGTGGTAAACATAGCAAGGAAAGACTATCAATTTTATTTACTGTTAATAGTTCTGGCACTGAGAAAAGAAAATTGTTGGTAATCGGAAAATCGACTAATCCAAGATGCTTTAAAAATATTAAAAGTTTACCAGTGGACTACACCGCAAACAAGAAAGCTTGGATGACTACAGACATATGGTTGGATTACTTGGAAAAATTTGATAAAGAGATGACTAAAGCCAACCGTAAAATTTTATTGCTCGTTGATAACTGCATGGCGCATAAAAATCCTACTTCGCTTAAATCCATTAAATTACAATTTCTGCCGCCAAACGCAACATCGAAACTACAACCTCTAGATCTGGGAATAATTAAAAATTTTAAGCATTTCTATCGCAAAGAGGTGGTCAAAATTTTTATCAATGACATGGAAGAGGGGCGCAAGAGCAATATTAACGTTTTGCAAGGTATCAGAATGGCCCATAAAGCATGGGAAAGCGTAAAACAATCAACGATTGTCAACTGTTTTGCGACATGTGGCTTTGTCGACAGTCCAAATATTACGGCTACAAACGATTGTATTCAAGACAGTGAAGAATGGCTTGTCATTAAAAACCATTTTAATTTGGATGAACATTTTGACGATTTTGTTACCTTCGATGACAACGTTAGTGCTTCGGGGCCTTTAACTGATGATGACATTGTTGGTAGTTTTGCGAAGACAGTCGATGTTGTCGAGGAGGAAGAAAAGCTAGAAACGGTTATCACCGCAAAAGAAGCTAAGCAAATGGTTGAAAAACTACAAACTTTTCTTGAGGCACAAGAAGCTACACCCCAGACTACTTTTGATGGCTTAGCATCTGTTGCACAAACTATAGATGGCTGTATTCAAAACTTGCGCAAACAAACTAAAATAACCAATTACTTTAATAAAGTCTAATAAAAAAAAAAATGTTTATTTTTTGTATATTTACCCCCTTTCAGTGCAATTTAGCATTATTTTGGTGGAAACAATGTTTATAACGAATTTTTTTTCAGATTTCTTTAAATTTCGTTATACTAAGGTTTTACATTTCAGTACCTATAGCGAATCAATAGATATAACGAATAATTTTGCGATCCCCCTCAGATTCGTTATATCGAGGTTTCACTGTATTTGTTGTTGATGATATACTGCTATAGTATACAAACATATATACAGCATAAAACTGCTGACATTTGTTGTTCTCAATTTAAAGGTTTACCCCACGTCCAGTTTCTTCTCGCTCCATTTGCTAGCCACCCGCAAAATGTTGCATATTTTGACAGAGCTTTACATTAATTGATTTAGAATTTGTTGAAATGAAATTATGTTGAATTGACAGTTTAAGGGATAAAACTAAAGCTCAGTCATTTATACATATGTCGGTTAAAGTGACTAATAAGTCTAAGCCTACTAGATAGTTGACAGGCATGTCAATTATAGCCCTGGTATTACTTTTGCAGCGGCTACAGACTGACATCTGGGAATGTTAACTTTGAAGGATGACAAGCATCGTTGCCTTAGCAACATGTTTAGAAACAAATCGGTCAATCTGTCATCAGGTCAGGTCCTATATAAAGGGGAGCCTCGGGCTAGAGAGCTCAGTTAAAGAAACCCCCTGGGAACTAACCGTACAGAAGGAAAGGTATAAGTGAAAAAGTGAAAAGTACAAAGTCTAAAGTGAAAAGTCTAAGTGGAATAAAAAGTGCTAAGTTAATGTTTTTAACCGAAAATATGAACAAGGCAAGTAAGAATCTTGACGTCCCGACATCAGAAGTGGGATAGGCATCGCGTCCTGCATTCTCAGAGGAACAATGGCGCATAGTCCTACAGATGCAAAATCAAATCCTAGTAGAGCTTGTAAGAACTGTGCAAACGTCAACACGTGAACAGCAGCAGATACGTGGGGTCACTTTGTGAGAATTTTTCTGATAAGTGCCGACTTCTGTACTGTTTGAGGACCAGCTGCGTGGTATGTGAGACATGCAGAACCGAAACCTGGAGGAGTTCCCGAAAAGAAGATTAATGAGTGTTCTGTGTCTGAGCCAATAAGAGTTATGACACACCGAGGTGAGACCTCTTCAGTTTGTTTCGACTTCGGAGCTGAGTGCTCTCTTATCCGAAGCAGTGTTGCCGTTAAATTTGATGGCAAACTGTACAACAATCATATTATAATACAGGGTATTGCCGACGCTGGTATATACAGTGCACATCAAAAATTATGTAAAGTTTGATTAACCCAAAGACTTAAAAAGTACTATTTAATGCTATATGGTTCAAATATCTTACTAATGATATTGTAATTCGTAGAGAAATCCTTAGTAAAGGATATAAGATTTTCGGACAAATTTGAAATAGTTAAATTCTTGTGTATTGTTTGAGCCATCTACTGTTTCATTTAAAGTTAAACTGAATTACTCGATAATGATAGAGTGAATGTGATTAAAATGCTTTACAAACATTCAAAAGCATTTGCCGATGGAATCCCTTTCACGAGACTTTACTCAGGGATAGTGACCGTTAGGTTGATTGACCCTGACAGGGCGGTGCAGAGGAGTCCATATGGATTGAGTCCAAATGAAAATGTATTTGTACGCAAACGTATAAATTAATTGCCAAGTTGTAATATCGTTCGACTTAATTGAAAATCGTGAGTTAAATGCCAGCACGGTCTGTGATAGATTTGCGTTACTCCTTATTAGTTATCAAATTGCTAGACGTGTTTGGATATGACTAATAAAGTGCGCTTGTAACACATGAGGAGCAGTACGAATATGTAACAATGCCGATTTGCCTCAAGAACGAAAATTTAGCATATAACTATGATGGTCTACATGGATGATATAATCATAGTATCATCAACTATAGTAAGGTCGTTTTGGGGTACTAACCGAGAAGGGATTTTCATTTAACATTTCGAAGTGTGAGTTCCTTAAGACTACGCTGCAGTATCTGAGGTACGAGACCTAATCCGCAGAAGATCTCAGCACTAACTTCTCTGAGACCGCCTTCAACATTTAGTATTGTGAGACAATTTATTGGATTAGCGTCTTATTTTCGAAAATCTATTCCTCAATTCTCTCAGGTTATGAAACCGATATACTTGCTACCTGCGACCAAAAACGTCTTTGGTTAGGATGACCATTTGGAAACAATTAGGAAGATAGTCATGTCTATTCTATTCTCCGAAATAAGCCAGTACTGAAAATATATGATCCACAATTTCCAATGGTTCTCATGGTTATTGTGCTAAGTTAATACGTCGTTAACGGCAATCCTCATGTAGTGGAATACGTTAGTAAGAAAACCTTTTCTGCAGAGTTGTTGTTGGGTCAGCTAAGCATTTTCGACAGTATTTGATTGGCCGTGAATTCGTTGTGTATACGGATTATAATTCCCTGAAAGCATCAAGAGCAAAGATGGATCCAAGGCCAATTGGTACTCCGTTGGTGGGCGCATTTACAATATTTTGACTTTACGATAGAACATAGAGAAGATAAGCGCATGGCGCATATACACGTAAAGAGCAGAAATAAGAAATGCAAATGGGTTCCCTTTAAACTCCTTTGTCCGCGGTCGAATCGGGCCCCCGGTCGTGGTAGGATGCTCATGGCGAGGTACAACTTGATTTGAATTGCACAGTTAATAGTGTAACCAAAGCAAGACCTTACCGATAAAAAAAAAAGGACACATCCTTTGAGTTTGATTTCGCTGTGCGATAGAGATTGATATCGACAAAATAGATGCAAAGATACATTTTGAAGTCATTGCATATTAGGAGAACGTATTGCCATGAGGATTAGAGAAAATTGCCACTTGGTTATGTTCCACCCGCGTGAAAGATATCCCGGTGAGAGGATATGTTGTTTGGTAAGTTGCAATGGTGTTGGAATAACCTTTGATATGGAAATTTTGTGAATAGGGAGGTATGAAGATTCCAATGGAAACAACATAGTAAATATTTTGTGTTGCATGGTAATATTTGATCTATGGTTTCGAGATAAGAGCTGACTGCGTCATTGAGCAAGCACAAGTGAAAAACGAAAGTTGGAACACGGCGTGTGGCGCTCTTGACGGAACCATGCTCGAATCCTTAATATGGAACTGATTAACTAATTGAAAAAGAAACTGTTGAAAGAGACAGTAAAAAGAAAAAGAAACTGTTGAAAGAGACAGTATTGAAACAAGAGAAACCGTTGAAAGAGACGGTATGGAAGCTGAAGTAGACAGTATGAATGTTGAAAAATAAGAAATGTAAAATAAGGTGCGTATTGAGATATACGATTATCGATCGCTGCGTGGTGGTCTGATCCAAGAGAAGTTGTTTTTGTTGCAATTGATAAAAAACTGACAAAGTATAAAAAAGAACGAAACGAAGTTAAAAAGATAAATAATGTAAAGATTATTTGATGAATAATATAAATGAATTAGTCTGAAAAGTATTGAAAAGTATTATTAGTACAGAAATAAATTTGGAATGGAATAAATGGGTTGATTTATAATGATCTAAAATACTGTGTAAATTAATAAAGAATTGATGTTTAATTTAAGTCTGAATAAGAAATGGCTATTTCAATAACACTTCGGTAATATTAGTTCATTGACGGTCTGGGTTACACGAGGACGTGTAAAGGTCAGGATGGCCGTGTCGGAGTGCGATGATTAAGTGAGACGATGATTGAAATTATGAATTAAGTTTGACATTTTGGTCAGAAGAAATGTAAAATAAATATCTTGACAAAAAAAAGAGAAATGTTTGTATGAACGAAGCTGAATATTTTATCGAGGACGAGTGAAAGTCAGAATGGTTATCCGTCTAGTAAAGACGATGGTTATCCGTCTAGTAAAGACGATGTTTGGTTATCCGTCTAGGAGAGACGATGGTTGTCCGTCTAGGTACGACGATGTTTGGTTATCCGTCTAGGAGAGACGATGGTTATCCGTCTAGGAGAGACGATGATCGAATTCCGTAAGGTAGACGATAAATAAAGTTTGGAAAGTTTGAAATTAAAATATTACACGAGGACGTGTAAAGGTCAGGATGGCCGTGTCGGTTAAAGTGACTAATAAGTCTAAGCCTACTAGATAGTTGACAGGCATGTCAATTATAGCCCTGGTATTACTTTTGCAGCGGCTACAGACTGACATCTGGGAATGTTAACTTTGAAGGATGACAAGCATCGTTGCCTTAGCAACATGTTTAGAAACAAATCGGTCAATCTGTCATCAGGTCAGGTCCTATATAAAGGGGAGCCTCGGGCTAGAGAGCTCAGTTAAAGAAACCCCCTGGGAACTAACCGTACAGAAGGAAAGGTATAAGTGAAAAAGTGAAAAGTACAAAGTCTAAAGTGAAAAGTCTAAGTGGAATAAAAAGTGCTAAGTTAATGTTTTTAACCGAAAATATGAACAAGGCAAGTAAGAATCTTGACGTCCCGACACATATATGTATGTATATATATTGTATAAGAGTAAACATAGTCGGTTTCTATTGAAGGAAAACCAGATAAAAAAAACATTTTCAGTTAAATCAGAACCAACCCTAATAACCTAACGCCAGGTTAATCAATCTGAATACAAAAAATGATTTGTTATGAATTTATTAGTCGTAAATTTAAAATACAATTTAATATTGGCATTGGATTAATTAATCTTTTATGCTTTATTTTCAGGATAATTTTGGTTCGACCCAGAAACGTGTTTTAGTAAAACCAATCAAAAATTTGTTCAATAATAAGTACTTTCTTAAATAATGTAGTCCTATTGCCATTTTCTACATTTTTTTGGTAGTGGAATTTGTCAAATAACACTTTATATATTTTGCCTAGAAGTAGGCAGCATTATGTACTAGAAGTTCTGAATCCAGCTTTATATATATCTCTTGTTCATACATTCCTCCAACTTCTGATATGATGATCTACATGCACCATGCAGATGCTTTGCGATCTATTTTTAGATCGTGTTTTCTTTGCGATCTATAAAAGATCGTGTTTTTCTTTTAGTTTTTGGTGATTTTAACTTGCCCAATGTTTCTTGGCTTGTTGATGATAATCTATCCTTCTTAATTCCTTCGTCTCAACATGTTTTTCTTGATAGCCTACTTGAATGTCCGCTATATCAGTTGAATTCTTTTCTCTTCTAAAAGAATGCTTGATCTGGTTTTTGTCTCGGATCCCACTGTTAGTGCTGTATCACAAACACAACCCCTAGTGAAGCCTGAAAATCCTTATCACCCCACCTTTCTTTTCTCTTCTAAAAGAATGCTCGATCTTGTTTTTGTCTCGGATCCCACTGTTAGTGCTGTATCACAAACACAGCCCCTAGTGAAGCCTGAAGATCCTTATCACCCCACCTTTCTTTTCTCTTCTAAAAGAATGCTCGATCTTGTTTTTGTCTCGGATCCCACTGTTAGTGCTGTATCACAAACACAGCCCCTAGTGAAGCCTGAAGATCCTTATCACCCCAATGCTACACCATTGAAGTTACTATTTCTTACAATTCCGTTAATAATTCATTTAATAACATCTCAAATTCTCGTCGTAGATGTTTTCGTAAAACAAATTTCAATCTTCTTAACAGCCTCATTTTTTCTTTTGATTGGTCATTTCTATTCGAGTGCTGTGATATAGATTGTGCAGTGAATTTTTTCTACTCTGCTCTTAATTCTCTAATTGATAAATGCGTTCCTTATGTGAATGTCTCTACCGTTTCCAGTGCGCCAGTCTGGTTCACACGTAGGTTCTCTAATCTCCGTAACATTAAATCGGGATATTTTAAAAAATTAAAAAAAAACAGGTTCGCGACTTGACTATGCAAATTATTGTGTAGCCAAATCTCAATTTAGTCTTTTAAATACACAATGCTACAATAATTATATCGTTCGCTGTAATGTTGAATTTTATAAGAACCCCAAAAGGTTTTACAACTTTGTTAATTCCAAAAGACGCTCTAATTTACTACCTTCCACCTTCAGACTTAATGACCAGACTGCTAATAATGATTCAGATATTGCAGATCTGTTTGCTAAATTCTTTCAGTCGACTTTTTTTACTACTGCTTCGGATCCCACACCTTATCCGTTCTCAATTCCACATTTAAATTGTATGTTTTTTCCTAGTATTACTGAAGACTGTATTATCTTTAGCTTGTCATCTATGACGTCTTCCTTCGTACCCGGGCCTGACAATATACCTAGTTGCATCCTTAAAATGTGTTCGATTTCCCTATCTAAGCCTTTATCTCGGTTATTCTTTATATCGAGTGAGACTTGTAGCGATCCCCTGATATTTGGAAGGAGTCTTTTATTATTCCGCTTTTTAAAAAGGGTAGCAAATCGGATATTTCTAACTACCGGGGCATTGCTAAACTTTCGGCAATACCTAAGCTTATTCCTCAACGGAATATCAAGCAAGTCCTTATCATTTAAAAAAGACTAATTGAATTTTCAATCCAGTGTTTGATGAAAGTTCTATTCTTAGCGAACTTAAATTAGTTAAACCTGTTTATTCTCCCTGGCCAGATGGTATTCCTGGATGTGTACTCAGGTTCTGTGCAAACGCATTATGTAAACCCATTTTAAAATTGTTTCTATTGTCTGTTGATTCTTCCTCTTTTCCATCTATTTGGAAGGAGTCGTATATCATTCCTCTGCATAAAAATGGTAAAAAGCCGCTATCTATAGGGGTATCTCAAAATTGTCCGCTATTCCGAAAGCTTTTAGAATTTACATCAATAATTATCAAGGGATTCAAAAATGGTAAACAAACAGATGTCATATACACTGACTTCAGCAAAGCCTTTGATTGTGTTAATCATACCCTATTACTTTCTAAGCTGAGCGACATTGGGTTTCCACCCCTTTTCCTTTCTTGGGTTCGAGAATATTTAAGTAATAGAAAACAGAAGGTACTTTTTAAGTCTTCTTTTTCCGATTCCATTCCTGTGACTTCTGGTGTACCTCAAGGTAGTCATCTTGGCCCTCTGCTTTTCACACTGTTCATTAACGATCTTCCATCAGTCATTGTTCATTCGCGTGTGCTTATGTATGCTGACGATGTCAAGCTTTGTCTTACTTATAAAGATACAGATTCATTTAGTCGGCTACAATCTGATCTTAAAAACTTTCAATCCTGGTGCCAGTTTAATTTACTAAATCTTAACACTACGAAATGTAAGGTAATGACTTTTTTTCTTAACTCTCCTCAACTGGTTACTTATTTTCTAAACTATAGTCCTTTAGAAAGTCTAAATAATATGAATGATTTGGGCGTACTTATGGACCATAAGTTAAATTTTAACACCCATATTTCCACCCCGGTCGCAAAGGCCACGAGTGTCCTGGGTTTCATTAAAAGATGGTCAAAAGAATTCGATGACCCCTATACAACTAAAGTTCTTTTTACTTTGCTTGTCCATCCTATTTTAGACTATGGATCTTGCATTTGGTCACCTCAATATGAGTCGCACCAGATTAGACTTGAATCCGTTCAAAAGCAGTTCTTGCTATTTGCTCTTCGTGGCTTAAGCTGGGATCGCAATGTCAACTTGCCTTTGTATTGTAGTAGACTTTTCTCGATTAACCTTCCTTCCCTAACTAACCGTAGAATTATGCTTGGTGTTATTTTTATGCACAAGCACCTAATTGGTGATATCGACTCGCGTGAGTTATTAGCACAGGTAAATCTGTCGGTACCATGTAGACGGAGTAAACATCCTTTGATACCTTTATCCCTTAGTCGTTGTTCTTCTAACTATGCCTAACCTGCATGAACCTTTTAGTGTCCTCTGCTCTGATTACAACCTTCTATTCCCTGTAATCGGCTCAGAGTTTTCTATTAGTATGATTAAAACTTCTATCCTATCACATTTGGTTAATAGATATCTTAGTATTACTTATTTATTTGTTTGTCTGTCACTTGAACGTACTGCGCATAGTATCGTCAACGTCCGCTATTAAAAAAAGAGTAGTCCGTATATCAGATGTATATTTTATATTCTATTGTGCACGCGGGGAAACGCGACCTCCAGTAATGAGAACGCTAATGTTAGGTTCCCACATTTTATGGAAAACCTACAGAATTGAACCTGTTTGTAGAATTATTTGCAGAACTGATTGAAAAAAGAGAGGATTTAAGTCTTGCTCTGAAGTGCAATTATTTCAAATCCGCATTAAAGGGGGAAGCGAGGAGCATGGTAGCTCATTTCATGAACTGTTAACCAAGCGGTATGAAAATAATCGTCGTGTATTTTTGAACAATTAAGTCGGATCGTTGATTTACCAATGTCAACAATGAATCCCCAAAAAGTGTTAAACGAGTAAATGACATAGTTAATGAGTCAGTTTACTTAATTAAAGTAAAAGCAGATTTGTACGATGAAGTTGACATAATATTTGCACAACTCATACTTCGGAAATTTGACAGAGAGGTGCTTCAGATGAGAGTCAGATTAGAAAAACAAGGCAAATTGCAATGCTATCTGATGTCATGGAATACTTGGAGCAAAAATATTGCTTGCGAAGTGCCATGAGCAAAGAAGAGCAAAAACCGATACAAAGTTTTTTAAAGTATGCTGAAATCTAAAATAAATGTCCGACTTGCAAAATTGCCGGGCACAAAGCGTATAAGTGCTATATGTTTAAAGGTTTGACAACTACTGAAAGGTATGAAACACCTTTGCGGTATATGATATAGTTACCCGATCTTTAACAAACTCGGCACAGTCATTAACAGATATATTTTTTTTTTGTTCTATATTTATTTGCAATCTATCCTAGAAGGACAATAAACAAATTAAGTAATGGGGGTTAACAATAACTTGAGGTGTAGTAGTATATATATGGGAGGAAAAGAGATAGAGAAATAGAGATTCAAAATTTCAAATTTTATGTCCAGCTAAATGGGATTCACCAGTCCTGTTCTTGCCTGAAGAGTAGGTCCAGGGGGTAACATCTTTTGAGCCGCCTTCTTTGGATGCTGTTATCTAGCAGGGCAAGTGCCAGAATATTGTCGTGCGTCTCCAACCTGGAGCAGTGTCTGGTGCCGTATCTTTTAATTTCGTTGGTTACTGATGGGACGTTCAGGTCTAACAGATATATTTAACTGTCAAATGTTCAATTTGAAATCAATCGCATTAAAAGTAACGAAGTTATTGACAAAAGTCACTGATTTCGACGGATCGTTCCTATGGGAGGTATATGATATAGTCAACCGATCTTGACCAAATTTGGCACAGTCGTTTATAGTTACAATAAACTTATTCATATTAAATTTCGACAATAGCTTAAAAAGTAACGAAGTTATTGACAAAAATCACTGTTTGTGACTTTGACGTTTGTATGGGAGCTATATGATATATGCCTAAGAAAAAGTGTCAAAGTCTCTGCAGTTTTTAACATAGTCATAGAGAGTGTCTTAGTCGAAGTTGTGAACCACAAGGATTTCTATTTTCTTTTCTGTTCATTTACTTTTTGATTCTAAACTTTTTTCGAACGTTATTGTTGTTGTCGTTTTTGTTTGCTGTGTCCTTTGCTTTTTGATTCGACTTTATCGAGACGCTTCATTTATTAAAATATATATGTACTTATATGTATACATACATATATAAAACCAGAGGGCCGGGGCTAACTTCGACCGCGTCAAAGTTTGTATACCCTTGCAAGTTTGTTAGTAACTCTTTTATCTAAACTAATTGTTTTATCTAAAAAGGGTAATGTTTGCGAAAGAACGGCCTTCAATCTTAGCATAGGATATAACGAACTTTCTGATGAAAGTCACTGTTTTCCACCGATCCTTCCTATGGGAGCTATATGATATAGTTACCCTATCTTTACCAAATTCGGCACAGTCATTAACAGATATATTAAACTGGCAAATGTTAAATTTGAAAGCAATCGCATCAAAAGTAACGAAGTTATTGACAAGTCACTGTTTTTGACCGATCGTTCCTATGGGAGCTATATGATTTAGTCACCCGATCTTGATCAAATTTTGCTCAGTGTTTTATAGTTACAATAAACTTACTTATATTAAATTTCACGACAATAGCTTAAATAGTAACGAAGTTATTGAGAAAAGTCACTGTTCGTGACTTTGCCGTTTGTATGGGAGCAATATGATATAGTCACCCGATCTTGATCAAATTTGGCACAATTATTAATAAGAACACAAAACTGACCAATACCAACTTTTATGGCAATTGCTTATAAGATAACGAAGTTATTGAGAAAAGTCACTGTTCGTGACTTTGCCGTTTGTATGGGAGCTATATGATATAGTGGTCCGATCCGACTGAATCCGAGATATACAAACCCTGCAGTATATACAAGCCTATGTGCAAAATTTCAGCTCTGTAGCTCTTACGGTCTAGGAGGAGTTCGCATCGATCCAGACGGACGGACGGACGGACGGACGGACGGACGGACGGACATGGTTATTTGAACTCGTCTCGTCGTGCTGATCAAGAATATATATACTTTATATGGTCGGAGATGCTTCCTTCTATGCGTTGCACACTTCTGACCAAAATTAATATACCCTTTTTGCAAGGGTATAATTACATATATGTATGTGTACACATACATACACATAAAATCTTTGCGTATTTTTTACTCAAAAGTACCTATTACGATTCATATGAATAAAGGAAAATATATATATAGTAATATATCCGCCTCTCCATCCACCAACATAGCTTCGCCCCTTTTTTTAGTCTACAAAACGGATGTTTACTGCAACCGAGACTAAACAAAACTTTATAAATAAATCTGTCCCCAAAAAATCTTCCAGCGTGAGAATTCAACATTATGAACAAATCTGTCCCCAAAAAACCTTCCAAGCGTGAGAACGCTTAGTAGGCGAAATCAATAAGCCAATCAAATTCCAGATCAAGATATCATCCGATCAAAAGCTCCGAACTTTCAACATAATTGTAAACATCAAAAGCTTTCTAACCGAACTGTAAACATAATTGTATGAATAATGATAAGTTAGTTCTTAAGACGCATTCTTTAAATAAAGACCGTTTCTTTTGAGTTCGATAGATCGAACGAAATATATTTAGTGCGTGCAAAACCTGTGTATAAGCGACCGCTACGGATATCTAATCTAAGCTTGCCTAATAAACCAGACCTTTTGTGTATCATTAAATAAGTGTGCGAAACTTGTGTCAAGCCACCGTTACAGATATCAAATCTGAGGTTGGCCCGTGATCGAGACTTTTTGTGCTAAAAATTAAAATAATAAGGAGCCGTAAGCAATTAAGGCCCAAAGCCCCCGAAAAATTTTTTTTCGTTTTATCCGCAAAAGAACCTTTCGTGCAGTCAAAAGCGCGACATCGAATCCTGGAGTTTAAGTACAGTGTTGGAGGAAATAATAAAAACAACAACCTTCTTTGATTTTGAACTCTTTGTTTTCCAACGTTGGACAAATTATCCGAGATGTCCCTAGAAGAAACACACCTGAACCAGGCACTCAATATGCTTAGACAGTTGCCCAATTTCGATGGTGACGCTTTGACCTTGAGCACGTTTATACGGAGAGTTGATTATATTTTACAACTCTACCCGACGAGGGACGTCCGCCAACACAGTTTGATGTACGGCACTATAGAGATGCAGCTCACTGGAGAAGCACAACGGACATCACAACTATCGCAAGCCAACAATTGGAGCGAGTTGCGGGCCGCCCTCATCAGCGAATATAAGGTGCAAACGCCTTATGAAGAACTACTACGACGGCTATACCACACTTTTTTTGGAGGAAACCTTCGTAGGTTTATTGAAGATTTAGAACATAAGTCATTCATTATAGTAAATAAGTTAGCATTAGAAGATGCCATGAATAACACAATCAAAGATGTTATTATCAAAAGATTACCAGACAAGCTTTACATGACATTAGCAAAATTTGATATTTCTACAGTGTCTAATTTAAAGCAAGTAGCTCAGAGAGAAGGCCAATATGAAAATAGTTCCACCGAGAAACCCAAAACTAATAATCAGAGTACTTCAGGAAACTCAAACTACAGATCAAACCAAAATAATTCAGGGCAAACCTATTATAGGCAAAGCAACCAATACAATAATTCAAATCCTACTCCCCAAAATAATCAACAGCTTCGAGAAGAATTTCAACAAAATCTTAATCAGGGCAGACAGGGAAATCCACTTAATTATCAGATTCAGAATCAACCCCAGAATCAAAATCCCGTGGTAAATCAACCTACTAAAAGGCAAATAGAAAGTACCAGTGGTCAGAATAGAATGGACTGGTCCGAAAATTTTCATCAATCAGCCTCGGATCAGACAGTTCAAACAGAACCAATGAACCAAACAGATCAACCGAGTACGTCCAATCAAACCCCTATATCCAACTAAAAATCAATAACATCCCCTTAAAGTGCGTCATAGATAAAGGCTCTTCAATAAATATTATCAACAAAAATTATTTCAATTTTCTAGAAACCTCAGAAAATTTGAATGTCCAAACAATAAAAGGAATAATAGAGCTTAATAAAAGCGTATCTTTTGCACCAAGCAAACTTTGCCCCAACCATCAAAAATTTTATTGCCATACATTATCATCAACATACGACATACTATTAGGTAGAAAATATCTCAAAGCATGTCAAGCCGTTATAAACTATGAAGAAAATAGTGTGATATTATCAAATCATAAATTTTATTTCAAATTTACTAATAAAGAAGAAGAAAAAGAAAAATCAATACCTTATCCTCCCCCAGAGTTCAAATATGAAGCGTTCACAGAAGAAATAAATAACAGTATCGAGGAAAAAAACGAATTTAGACTCGATCACTTAAATTCAGAAGAAGTAAAAAAGTTAAAGAAAATATTGCATGAATTTAGCGATATCCAGTATAGGAAAGGTGAAAATTTGATCTTTACTAGTACAATAAAGCATAACATCAGTACCAAGCACGAGGACCCAATATACAAACACCCATACAAATACCCACAAATCTTTGACGAAGAAGTCAATAAACAAATTAATGAAATGATAGAACAAGGAATCATACGAAAATCGAAATCGCCCTATTGTTCTCCAATCTGGATTGTACCCAAAAATAAGGACGCATCCAAGGAACAAAAGTTCCGTTTAGTAATCGACTATCGTAGTCTAAATGAAATCACTATCGATGACAAGTTCCCAATACCGGTAATGGATGAAATATTAGACAAACTTGGAAAATGTCAATATTTCACAACCATTGACCTCGCCAAAGGATTCCATCAAATCCAAATGGATCCCAAATCAATCGAAAAAACCGCATTTTCCACTAAACATGGTCATTACGAATACACACGAATGCCATTTGGGCTGAAAAATGCACCAGCCACGTTCCAAAGGTGTATGAATAATTTACTAGAAGATCTAATCTATAAAGATTGTTTAGTCTACTTAGACGATATAATTGTTTATTCCACCTCATTAGAAGAACATTTGGCATCACTAAAAAGAGTCTTTGCAAAATTGCGCAACGCTAATCTAAAACTACAATTAGATAAATGCGAATTCTTGAAAAAGGAAACAGAATTTTTAGGTCACGTCATAACTACAGAAGGCATCAAACCAAACCCAGATAAAGTCAAAGCAATTCAAAAATTTCCGATTCCTAAAACCCCAAAGGATTCTTAGGATTATGCGGATTCTTCCGCAAATTCATACCAAACTTTGCACATATTGCAAAACCTTTAACTCTTGGGTTAAAGAAAGCAGCTAAAATAAACATAGACGACCCATTTCATCCTTTGAGAAATTAAAATGTCTCCTTATGAACGATCCCATATTTGCATATCCCGATTTCAAAAAACCATTCTTTCTAACCACAGACACTAGCAATATAGCTTTAGGTGCGTTCATCTCACAGGACCATAGACCTATTTCTTATGCTAGTAGAACACTCAATGAACATGAACTTAATTATTCAGCCATAGAAAAGGAACTACTATCTATGGTATGGGCAACCAAATATTTTAGACCATACCTCTTCGGCAGACCTTTTGAGATCCTAAGTGATCATAAACCCCTTGTATGGTTGGAAAATATCAAAGAACCTAACATGAAATTACAGAGATGGAAGATAAAATTGAACGAATTCGATTATAAAATAAAATACTTACCAGGAAAAGAGAATTACGTGGCAGACGCACTTTCTAGAATAAAACTAGATGAAAATCTTTTAGGTGAAGAAACAAGTAGTTCTAGAGCCACAGTACATAGTGCTCAAGAAGACAATGAAAACCTAATAGCCATTTCAGAGAAACCACTAAATTTCTACAACCGTCAAATACTTAGAATTCACTAAATGCAATGAAAATAACACCAACGTTACTCACTATTTTCACAAAACTAAGATAGAAATATCATATGTAGAAATGACCAATCAGTTTGTTGAAGAAATTATCAAAAAATATTTATGCTCAAAAAATAATGCACTTTACATAGAAAACGACTTAGATTTTCAAACACTCCAAGAAGCTTATCTTGAAATAATTAGTCCGGACAGCCAAACAAAAACTTTAAGAACCACTTACAAATTAAAAGACATTCCCACTTATGCAGAATTCAAAGAAATTATACTAAAGAACCATAAATCACTACTTCATCCAGGTATCACTAAAACTCAAAACTGGTTTAAAGAGAAATACTATTATCCAGACTATCAAAAACTAATTCAAAACTTCATTAATCAATGCCATATATGCAATTTATCGAAATCAGAAAGTCGAAATACTAAATTAACCTTTGAAACCACCCCAGAGATATTTAACACTAGAGAAAAATACGTGATGGATTTCTATCTAATCGACAACCAACAATTTTTATCTTGCATAGATATTTACTCAAAGTACGCGACATTAGTTGAAGTTAAAAGTCGAGATTGGCTTGAAACAAAAAGGGCAATCATAAAAATTTTTAACGATATGGGTAAACCCTCAGAAATCAAAGCAGATAAGGACTCAGCTTTTATTTGTATAGCCCCTCAAAATTGGCTACAATCAGAAAACGTTAATATAAGTATAACATCGAGCAAAAATGGAGTTTCAGATGTGGAAAGATTTCACAGAACCGTAAATGAAAAACTAAGAATTATTAATGCAGAATCTAGCATAGACGACAAACAAACTAAATTTGAAACTATCCTTTACACATATAACCATAAGACTAAACATCTAACGACAAACAGAACACCAGCGGATATCTTTATTTACGCAGGCACACCTCTTTATTATACGCAAGCTAATAAAGTAAAACAAATTGATAAACTAAATGAAATTAGGCACGATTTTGAAGTAAATACAAAATATAAACAAGCCCCCTTAGATCAAAAACGACAACACCCTTTAAGAAAACAGGAGAAGTTACCCAAGTTGACGACAAACATTATATTGAAACAAACCGAGACAAACAACACACTACAAATCAAAATTTAAAAAGAAAAAGAAAACTCATGAAAGTAAATATAATAATTAATGTACACTCAACGTATAATCAAAGTATTGAAATTAATCCCATAAAGGCACCTAATGGATATCTTGTATTCAAAACAGGAACCATGGATTTACCCTCAGATTTCAAATATCATTACCTAACTGTAAATTTAACCAACTTACAAAACACGTACAACAACCTAATAGAGCAGTCAGAACCATTTAAGAACAAGGTCCACATTCACTATTTAGTTGAAAAACTAAATCGCGAAATGAACGGCATAAAAATAATAAAGAGAAATAAGCGAGGACTTATTAACATAATAGGTGCAGCACATAAATATCTTTTTGGCACTTTAGATCAAAATGATAAAGAAGAGCTTGAAAAAAATTGATAGTCTATCAGCAAATAGCGCCCAAAATAATGAACTTAATCATATTATCGAAGCATTCAACAAAAATATAGAACTCCTGAATAACCTTACTCTTAAACAAGATGCAGACAAAAAATTAAATCTACTAATGTTCAATTTAGAGCATTTTACAGAATACATAGAAGACATGTCAATGCAGTTGACAAGATTAGGTATATTCAATCCAAAACTTTTAAATCATCAAGAAATATTTAACATAAATACAGAAAAACTTTTAAACATAAAAACATCTACTTGGTTAAAATCAGACACGAATGAAATATTCATAATTTCACATATACCTAGGAAAATATCTAAAACGTCACTATTTAAAATTATAGCCTATCCAGACGAAAATAATAACACCTTGACAGAAAATATTCAAGAAACTTCAAGACAATAAAATTTATGCAAAATCAACCAAAAAACAAGAAATAAATGAATGTATAATTGGCATTATTACACAAAAACCAGCAGAATGCAAATACACAAAAATATTTAAGACAAACCTAATTAGTTATGTAGAACCCAATATTATCGTAACTTGGAACTTGCCCAAAACAAATTTAAAACAAAATTGTAACCAGAACAAAATATTCATAGATGGAAATAATATAATAATAATATAATAAAAATATACGACTGTATTATGCAGCTAAATGAAATATCAATAGTAAACACATTACAAGATTATACCCAAAACATTTACGTAACCAACAATGTAACGAAACTAGAACCAATCTCTTACATCCAAACTAAACAAATCATTTCTGAAAAAACTGCTTATAACAAAATATTCAACATAAGAACTACAACAACATTTGTAATTACACTAATAAGTTTAACCTTATATCTTATCTATAAATTTAAGTCAATATCAAAAAAATAATTATTACACAAATTAAGAATGAAACTTTTGTACAACCAAGTGACTCAGCTTTTAACAATCCCGTTTTGCATGAACTTTCACCATCCCAAGAAATCTCACTTGCAACACAGCAAGCACTGCCAAGTCTATACCCTATATTTCCCGCCTGAGCACAGGCTATTTTCTACGTGTTGGGGGAGTAATATATCCGCCTCTCCATCCACCCACATAACTTCGCCCCTTTTTATACCATACACCCATAGGGTGAATTGGTATATTAAAGTCGCCAAAATGTATGTAACAGGCAGAAGGAAGCTTTTCCGACCCCATAAAGTATATATATTCTTGATCAGTATTAACAGCCGAGTCGATATAGCCATGTCCGTCTGTCCGTCCGTCTGTCCGTCCGTCCGTCCGTCCGTCTGTCCGTCCGTCCGTCCGTCCGTCCGTCCGTCCGTCTGTCCGTCCGTATGAACGCCTAGATCTCAGAGACTATAAGAGATAGAGCCACCAAATCTGGTATGTAGGCTCATGTAGTATGTAGAGTGATCGAGTTTATTTCAATCCACTTAATTATCAGATTCAGAATCAACCCCAGAATCAAAATCCCGTGGTAAATCAACCTACTAAAAGGCAAATAGAAAGTACCAGTGGTCAGAATAGAATGGACTGGTCCGAAAATTTTCATCAATCAGCCTCGGATCAGACAGTTCAAACAGAACCAATGAACCAAACAGATCAACCGAGTACGTCCAATCAAACCCCTATATCCAACTAAAAATCAATAACATCCCCTTAAAGTGCGTCATAGATAAAGGCTCTTCAATAAATATTATCAACAAAAATTATTTCAATTTTCCAGAAACCTCAGAAAATTTGAATGTCCAAACAATAAAAGGAATAATAGAGCTTAATAAAAGCGTATCTTTTGCACCAAGCAAACTTTGCCCCAACCATCAAAAATTTTATTGCCATACATTATCATCAACATACGACATACTATTAGGTAGAAAATATCTCAAAGCATGTCAAGCCGTTATAAACTATGAAGAAAATAGTGTGATATTATCAAATCATAAATTTTATTTCAAATTTACTAATAAAGAAGAAGAAAAAGAAAAATCAATACCTTATCCTCCCCCAGAGTTCAAATATGAAGCGTTCACAGAAGAAATAAATAACAGTATCGAGGAAAAAAACGAATTTAGACTCGATCACTTAAATTCAGAAGAAGTAAAAAAGTTAAAGAAAATATTGCATGAATTTAGCGATATCCAGTATAGGAAAGGTGAAAATTTGATCTTTACTAGTACAATAAAGCATAACATCAGTACCAAGCACGAGGACCCAATATACAAACACCCATACAAATACCCACAAATCTTTGACGAAGAAGTCAATAAACAAATTAATGAAATGATAGAACAAGGAATCATACGAAAATCGAAATCGCCCTATTGTTCTCCAATCTGGATTGTACCCAAAAATAAGGACGCATCCAAGGAACAAAAGTTCCGTTTAGTAATCGACTATCGTAGTCTAAATGAAATCACTATCGATGACAAGTTCCCAATACCGGTAATGGATGAAATATTAGACAAACTTGGAAAATGTCAATATTTCACAACCATTGACCTCGCCAAAGGATTCCATCAAATCCAAATGGATCCCAAATCAATCGAAAAAACCGCATTTTCCACTAAACATGGTCATTACGAATACACACGAATGCCGTTTGGGCTGAAAAATGCACCAGCCACGTTCCAAAGGTGTATGAATAATTTACTAGAAGATCTAATCTATAAAGATTGTTTAGTCTACTTAGACGATATAATTGTTTATTCCACCTCA
Source organism: Drosophila paulistorum (assembly GCA_018152135.1). Taxonomy (NCBI): domain Eukaryota; kingdom Metazoa; phylum Arthropoda; class Insecta; order Diptera; family Drosophilidae; genus Drosophila; species Drosophila paulistorum. Next base: position 1,183,545 of record JAECXG010000159.1, read on the forward strand.
TTAGAAGAACATTTGGCATCACTAAAAAGAGTCTTTGCAAAATTGCGCAACGCTAATCTAAAACTACAATTAGATAAATGCGAATTCTTGAAAAAGGAAACAGAATTTTTAGGTCACGTCATAACTACAGAAGGCATCAAACCAAACCCAGATAAAGTCAAAGCAATTCAAAAATTTCCGATTCCTAAAACCCCAAAGGATTCTTAGGATTATGCGGATTCTTCCGCAAATTCATACCAAACTTTGCACATATTGCAAAACCTTTAACTCTTGGGTTAAAGAAAGCAGCTAAAATAAACATAGACGACCCAGATTACATTTCATCCTTTGAGAAATTAAAATGTCTCCTTATGAACGATCCCATATTTGCATATCCCGATTTCAAAAAACCATTCTTTCTAACCACAGACACTAGCAATATAGCTTTAGGTGCGTTCATCTCACAGGACCATAGACCTATTTCTTATGCTAGTAGAACACTCAATGAACATGAACTTAATTATTCAGCCATAGAAAAGGAACTACTATCTATGGTATGGGCAACCAAATATTTTAGACCATACCTCTTCGGCAGACCTTTTGAGATCCTAAGTGATCATAAACCCCTTGTATGGTTGGAAAATATCAAAGAACCTAACATGAAATTACAGAGATGGAAGATAAAATTGAACGAATTCGATTATAAAATAAAATACTTACCAGGAAAAGAGAATTACGTGGCAGACGCACTTTCTAGAATAAAACTAGATGAAAATCTTTTAGGTGAAGAAACAAGTAGTTCTAGAGCCACAGTACATAGTGCTCAAGAAGACAATGAAAACCTAATAGCCATTTCAGAGAAACCACTAAATTTCTACAACCGTCAAATACTTAGAATTCACTAAATGCAATGAAAATAACACCAACGTTACTCACTATTTTCACAAAACTAAGATAGAAATATCATATGTAGAAATGACCAATCAGTTTGTTGAAGAAATTATCAAAAAATATTTATGCTCAAAAAATAATGCACTTTACATAGAAAACGACTTAGATTTTCAAACACTCCAAGAAGCTTATCTTGAAATAATTAGTCCGGACAGCCAAACAAAAACTTTAAGAACCACTTACAAATTAAAAGACATTCCCACTTATGCAGAATTCAAAGAAATTATACTAAAGAACCATAAATCACTACTTCATCCAGGTATCACTAAAACTCAAAACTGGTTTAAAGAGAAATACTATTATCCAGACTATCAAAAACTAATTCAAAACTTCATTAATAAATGCCATATATGCAATTTATCGAAATCAGAAAATCGAAATACTAAATTAACCTTTGAAACCACCCCAGAGATATTTAACACTAGAGAAAAATACGTGATGGATTTCTATCTAATCGACAACCAACAATTTTTATCTTGCATAGATATTTACTCAAAGTACGCGACATTAGTTGAAGTTAAAAGTCGAGATTGGCTTGAAACAAAACGGGCAATCATAAAAATTTTTAACGATATGGGTAAACCCTCAGAAATCAAAGCAGATAAGGACTCAGCTTTTATTTGTATAGCCCCTCAAAATTGGCTACAATCAGAAAACGTTAATATAAGTATAACATCGAGCAAAAATGGAGTTTCAGATGTGGAAAGATTTCACAGAACCGTAAATGAAAAACTAAGAATTATTAATGCAGAATCTAGCATAGACGACAAACAAACTAAATTTGAAACTATCCTTTACACATATAACCATAAGACTAAACATCTAACGACAAACAGAACACCAGCGGATATCTTTATTTACGCAGGCACACCTCTTTATTATACGCAAGCTAATAAAGTAAAACAAATTGATAAACTAAATGAAATTAGGCACGATTTTGAAGTAAATACAAAATATAAACAAGCCCCCTTAGATCAAAAACGACAACACCCTTTAAGAAAACAGGAGAAGTTACCCAAGTTGACGACAAACATTATATTGAAACAAACCGAGACAAACAACACACTACAAATCAAAATTTAAAAAGAAAAAGAAAACTCATGAAAGTAAATATAATAATTAATGTACACTCAACGTATAATCAAAGTATTGAAATTAATCCCATAAAGGCACCTAATGGATATCTTGTATTCAAAACAGGAACCATGGATTTACCCTCAGATTTCAAATATCATTACCTAACTGTAAATTTAACCAACTTACAAAACACGTACAACAACCTAATAGAGCAGTCAGAACCATTTAAGAACAAGGTCCACATTCACTATTTAGTTGAAAAACTAAATCGCGAAATGAACGGCATAAAAATAATAAAGAGAAATAAGCGAGGACTTATTAACATAATAGGTGCAGCACATAAATATCTTTTTGGCACTTTAGATCAAAATGATAAAGAAGAGCTTGAAAAAAAATTGATAGTCTATCAGCAAATAGCGCCCAAAATAATGAACTTAATCATATTATCGAAGCATTCAACAAAAATATAGAGCTCCTGAATAACCTTACTCTTAAACAAGATGCAGACAAAAAATTAAATCTACTAATGTTCAATTTAGAGCATTTTACAGAATACATAGAAGACATGTCAATGCAGTTGACAAGATTAGGTATATTCAATCCAAAACTTTTAAATCATCAAGAAATATTTAACATAAATACAGAAAAACTTTTAAACATAAAAACATCTACTTGGTTAAAATCAGACACGAATGAAATATTCATAATTTCACATATACCTAGGAAAATATCTAAAACGTCACTATTTAAAATTATAGCCTATCCAGACGAAAATAATAACACCTTGACAGAAAATATTCAAGAAACTTCAAGACAATAAAATTTATGCAAAATCAACCAAAAAACAAGAAATAAATGAATGTATAATTGGCATTATTACACAAAAACCATCAGAATGCAAATACACAAAAATATTTAAGACAAACCTAATTAGTTATGTAGAACCCAATATTATCGTAACTTGGAACTTGCCCAAAACAAATTTAAAACAAAATTGTAACCAGAACAAAATATTCATAGATGGAAATAATATAATAATAATATAATAAAAATATACGACTGTATTATGCAGCTAAATGAAATATCAATAGTAAACACATTACAAGATTATACCCAAAACATTTACGTAACCAACAATGTAACGAAACTAGAACCAATCTCTTACATCCAAACTAAACAAATCATTTCTGAAAAAACTGCTTATAACAAAATATTCAACATAAGAACTACAACAACATTTGTAATTACACTAATAAGTTTAACCTTATATCTTATCTATAAATTTAAGTCAATATCAAAAAAAATAATTATTACACAAATTAAGAATGAAACTTTTGTACAACCAAGTGACTCAGCTTTTAACAATCCCGTTTTGCATGAACTTTCACCATCCCAAGAAATCTCACTTGCAACACAGCAAGCACTGCCAAGTCTATACCCTATATTTCCCGCCTGAGCACAGGCTATTTTCTACGTGTTGGGGGAGTAATATATCCGCCTCTCCATCCACCCACATAACTTCGCCCCTTTTTATACCATACACCCATAGGGTGAAATGGTATATTAAAGTCGCCAAAATGTATGTAACAGGCAGAAGGAAGCTTTTCCGACCCCATAAAGTATATATATTCTTGATCAGTATTAACAGCCGAGTCGATATAGCCATGTCCGTCTGTCCGTCCGTCTGTCCGTCCGTCCGTCCGTCCGTCCGTCCGTCCGTCTGTCCGTCCGTATGAACGCCTAGATCTCAGAGACTATAAGAGATAGAGCCACCAAATCTGGTATGTAGGCTCATGTAGTATGTAGAGTGATCGAGTTTATTTCAAAATTTTGCCACGCCCCTTTCCGCCCCCGCAATTCAAAAAAAACGTTTATCTCAAAAACTATTGCAGCTAGAGACACCATATTTGGTATGTATATTTGCTTAGTAAATGCGCTCATTTTGTAATTATAAAGAGTTTGCCACGCCCCTTTCCGCCCCCGCAATTCAAAAAAAACGTTTATTTCAAAAACTATTGTAGCTAGAAACACCGTCTTTGGTATGTATATTTGCTTAGTAAATGGGCACATTTTGTATGTATAAAGATTTTGCCACGCCCTTTTCCGCCCCGGCAATTTGAAAAACTCGATTATCTCCCGTAATTTTCTACCTTGTGGAATCAAATTTGGCACACTTGAATTTGATACTAATACCCAGCAAAATACCAAATTTGATCAAAATCGGACAAAAAATAGCCAAGTTATGCATATAAACGTTTTTCCATAAGGCCGGAGTTGGCCGTTGGCGGGTGGTGGCGCTAGGGTGCTCATATGCATGAGTGAGCGAGATACTAAGATATGCTTGTAAAAAGCATGTACACAGAACTTTTTTAAATTAGGCAAATGCATTTGTTATTACAAATTTGAAATATTTGTTTTGCTGGTGTATGGTATACCTAAGTCGGCGAGACGACTTACTTACTTCATTTAGTCTACAAAACGGATGTTAACTGCAACCTAGACTAAACAAAACTTTATAAACAAATCTGTCCCCAAAAAATCTTCCAGCGTGAGAATTTAACATTATAAACAAATCTGTCCCCAAAAAATCTTCCAAGCGTGAGAACGCTTAGTAGGCGAAATCAATAAGCCAATCAAATTCCAGATCAAGATATCATCCGATCAAAAGCTCCCACTACTAACATAAAAAGCTTTCTAACCGAACATTCAACATAATTGTAAACATCAAAAGCTTTCTAACCGAACTGTAAACATAATTGTATGAATAATGATAAGTTAGTTCTTAAGTGTGGAACCCTCAATATGATGTTCACCAGCGTAGTATTGAATCGGTACAGAAGCAATTCCTTAAGTTTGCGTTACGCGGTCTTAATTTGGACCCGAATCTTCGCCTACCTTCTTATTCTGACAGACTTCTTCTTATTAATCTTCCTTCACTTTACAACCGTAGGCTCGTATTTGGGATTCTCTTTCTACATAAAGTAGTCAACGGCGAAGTCAGTTCTACCAATTTACTAGATACGCTATATTTTTGTGTTCCCTCACGTCGGACCAGAAACTTTTTTCCTCTTCACCTTAGTAGATGTTTGACTAACTACTCTCTTCACGAACCTCTTCGTGTTCTTTGCCAATCTTTTAACAACCTTTCTCACCTTATTTCTCCTCATCTATCTGTCACTTCTCTTCGCGCTATACTTTTTAATTATCTACAGCGTAACCACTGAAAGTATTCTGGACTGGATATTTGATTGGCTGCAACTCATCCCTGACCACATTGGCTGTGAATCGGGGCATAGCTGGCACCTTGTTGCAAATAAAACACCTCCATCGGGTCGGGGATGTTGTGCATATAGCTAAGCTACCTTAATGAATTAATTACTATTTGTATTTTAGCTTAAGCTTTTTCGTCGACTGCTGACTTAGTTGACGTAAATAAATAAATAAATAAATAAATAAATTAATAAGACGCATTCTTTAAATAAAGACCGTTTCTTTTGAGTTCGATAGATCCAATATTTTCTTTTTTTCACTTATAAAGGAAATGGATTTATAATTATATATTATATATTATATATATATTTTTTTTGAAATCAAAACTGGGTTTTAGCCGGCTTGAGGTCAATAAATCTTACTTACGAATTTATTTGTAAGATTTTAAAATCATAGGCAGCACAAAAGGTGAGCAGGTTGTCTGAATAGCTATTTCAAGAACCACCAAGTTCTATCATCAGCAGACTTTGCTAAAGAATCCACAGTTGTAATGGCCATACCATATTTTCAACGCTAGAAGTATTTGGGAATTCCAATTACATGAAGCGAGAAAATAACGGCAAAGCTTGCAACTGCAGATTCCACCTTTTTTATGTGCATACCCCTGGGCGCCATCAGAATTAGTGTAAAGGGCTTCGCCTTAACCAACTAACCGTCGCGCCCAAATATTTTGTTATAGTATATTGTACTATATACAAAAAAGATGGTTTACAGCAAGTGTAAAAACAACATGTGTAATACGGCGGGCCTTCCGTTTTTGGTATTTGTCTAGATTTCGACCTTATTGAAGTTAATCAAAACTGGGTTTTAGCCGGCTTCAGGTCAATAAATCTTACTTACGAATTTATTTGTAAGATTTTAAAATCATAGGCAGCACAAAAGGTGAGCAGGTTGTCTGTATAACTATTTCAAGATCCACCAAGTTCTATCATCAGCAGACTTTGCTAAAGAATCCACAGTTGTAATGGCCATACCATATCTTCAACGCTAGAAGTATTTGGGAATTCCAATTACATGAAGCGAGAAAATAACGGCAAAGGTTGCAACTGCAGATTCCACCTTTTTTATGTGCATACCCCTGGGCGCCATCAGAATTAGTGTAAAGGGCTTCGCCTTAACCAACTAACCGTCGCGCCCAAATATTTTGTTATAGTATATTGTACTATATACAAAAAAGATGGTTTACAGCAAGTGTAAAAACAACATGTGTAATACGGCGGGCCTTCCGTTTTTGGTATTTGTCTAGATTTCGACCTTATTGAAGTTAATCAAAACTGGGTTTTAGACGGCTTCAGGTCAATAAATCTTACTTGCGAATTTATTTGTAAGATTTTAAAATCATAGGCAGCACAAAAGGTGAGCAGGCTGTCTGTATAGCTATTTCAAGAACCACATAAAAAAGGTGGAATCTGCAGTTGCAAGCTTTGCCGTTCTTTTCTCGCTTCATGTAATTGGAATTCCCAAATACTTCTAGCGTTGAAGATATGTATGGCCATTACAACTGTGGATTCTTTAGCAAAGTCTGCTGATGATAGAACTTGGTGGTTCTTGAAATAGCTATACAGACAGCCTGCTCACCTTTTGTGCTGCCTATGATTTTAAAATCTTACAAATAAATTCGTAAGTAAGATTTATTGATCTGAAGCCGGCTAAAACCCAGTTTTGATTAACTTCAATAAGGTCGAAATCTAGACAAATACCAAAAACGGAAGGCCCGCCGTATTACACATGTTGTTTTTACACTTGCTGTAAACCATCTTTTTTGTATATAGTACAATATACTATAATAAAATATTTGGGCGCGACGGTTAGTTGGTTAAGGCGAAGCCCTTTACACTAATTCTGATGGCGCCCAGGGGTATGCACATAAAAAAGGTGGAATCTGCAGTTGCAAGCTTTGCCGTTATTTTCTCACTTCATGTAATTGGAATTCCCAAATACTTCTAGCGTTGAAGATATGGTATGGCCATTACAACTGTGGATTCTTTAGCAAAGTCTACTGATGATAGAACTTGGTGGATCTTGAAATAGTTATACAGACAACCTGCTCACCTTTTAAAATCTTACAAATAAATTCGTAAGTAAGATTTATTGACCTGAAGCCGGCTAAAACCCAGTTTTGATTAACTTCAATAAGGTCGAAATCTAGACAAATACCAAAAACGGAAGGCCCGCCGTATTACACATGTTGTTTTTACACTTGCTGTAAACCATCTTTTTTGTATATAGTACAATATACTACAACAAAATATTTGGGCGCGACGGTTAGTTGGTTAAGGCGAAGCCCTTTACACTAATTCTGATGGCGCCCAGGGGTATGCACATAAAAAAGGTGGAATCTGCAGTTGCAAGCTTTGCCGTTCTTTTCTCGCTTCATGTAATTGGAATTCCCAAATACTTCTAGCGTTGAAGATATGGTATGGCCATTACAACTGTGGATTCTTTAGCAAAGTCTGCTGATGATAGAACTTGGTGGTTCTTGAAATAGCTATACAGACAACCTGCTCACCTTTTGTGCTGCCTATGATTTTAAAATCTTACAAATAAATTCGTATGTAAGATTTATTGACCTGAAGCCGGCTAAAACCCAGTTTTGATTAACTTCAATAAGGTCGAAATCTAGACAAATATTTTTTTTTTTTTTTTTTTTTTTAATTTAACTGGGTTCCTCCAATTTGCAATCTATCCAACAGAGGATAATAAGCAAATACCAAAACCATACATTGACATGTGAGAATATTTAAAAGATGTTATGTGAGGAAAGAGTTATGTGAGGAAAGTGAAGAAAATCAGGTACGCTGACCCCTCATATATATATAATTATGTATATATCTTTTATATAATATCTGTATACCCATAAAATACATACATATAGTCATATATCCAACTTCCATACACTAAACCTTATAAACTTTTCGCCCCCTAAAATCAAACTTTAAAGTAAACATCCGTTTTTTACAATAAACAATTGGACACTTGCAATAACAATTGTCCCCCTCAAAATCAAAGCGTGTGAACGCTAACTCATAACTAAAGCACAAGCAATAAAATTCGTTTTATTCATAAACAATTGAACACTTGCAATAATAATTGTCCCCCCCTAAAATTCAGCATTAAAATTCGGGCCAATCAAGTTGCATCAATATCGATCACGCTACTGAAGGGCTCACAAATTTAGTCTATAAATATAACTGTAAGAGATTTTGTACTTTAGTTTTAAGTATTCATCCAACGAATAAAGTCCCCGCTTTTAACTCAAATAAAACAATATCTTTTTTTTTCCTTTTGGAAAGACAAGATATATAGTTGGCGCAGTCGGTAGGATCGGTAAAAGTGAACTTGTTATTCTATCCGTGTGACACATAGAATTATTATCCGTGCGTTACATAGAATTAGTGAATAATCACTATAAAACTCCGATCCGACATCAAGAACTTACGGGAACGCTCAAAAGTCTACAACAGTGAAAAATATTTACGCCAACTGTGCGCGGAAATATCAACTGTGTGTTGCAACCAACAAAAAAAAAAATGTATATTCCAATTGTGGAACAAAAACGCTAACTGTGTGCGGAAATATCAACTGTGTGTGTTACAACCATAAACTCCAATTGTGGAACAAAACGGCAACTTGTGTGCGAATAAAATAAAACACGTACAAAACATCACAAACAAAACTAAAAACCAAAAATGGCCGAACTCACCGAAGCCCATCTCAATCAAGCACTGTCTTCATTAAGACAGGTGGCAAACTATGATGGAGCACCAGAGAATCTGACATCATTCATAAGGAGGATAGATTTCATCATGCACCTGTATCCAACCTATGACCTAAGGCAACATAACATATTGTTCAGCGCAATCGAGATGCAGCTCAATGGAGAGGCACAACGACTTTCGCAAATTGGACAAGCCAACAACTGGCCGGAACTAAGAACATTCCTTATCAATGATTTGAAGACGCAGACCCCATGTGAGGAACTTCTTCGACGCCTCTACAGCACCCACTATACAGGAAACCTTCGTAAGTTTGTAACAGAATTAGAAGATAAATCCTATATTATCAAAAACAAGCTTAGTCTTGACAACGAGACGGGTTATACGCGTACCCTGCAGTAGCCCTCTCTAATAATAATAATAAGGTAAGGTAAATATTTGGTAAATATTTACTTTAGCTAATCGAGATTTCAGTGTTGGAAAATAAAAAAACGGCTAAAAAAATCTGCAAATTTGAATTTTAGTGTTGGCTAACGCAGTTATTCTAGGTTTTGGCGTTGCCAGACTGTCTTGATTTTTGGCGCGTATTTTGAACAGTGTTTTTTTGACGGGCAATTTAAAGCGTATTGTTAATTTCAATAAAGACTTAAGTCTTATTCAAATAAGACTTAAAATACTGATTGAAATATTAAGAACAAAAGAGAGTTAATTTCAAATTAAAAATATTACTTAAAAATAAGACTTAAAATACTGATTAAAATATTACAAACAAAAAAGAGTTAATTTCAAAATAAAAAACTTAAAAAAAAATCATCAAAATGGCGGATGATGAATTGCTTGAATTTTTGTTTGTACCTCCTGTGGTAAACCAGCGACATTGACCAAGAAACTTAATTTCCGATGTCAAAGTCAATACCGATTCGTACAGAATCGTCGTTAAATCTTAAATGGGTGTAAATTTATGTCAGGAAAGACACGATTTTTGAGCAATCCAAAGTCTGGGAAAGATCTGCTAACATGGAGCAGAAGTTCAATGTGTTAGATGTCGTTATTCGGGAGATATACTTGTTACTGGGGGGTGAATTCGGGAAACGGAAATGAAGGCCAGCTCTGCTTGAGGTAATAAGGACCGTTACATAAAGCCAAACACTATCATTATGTCGGATCGTTGGACTGCTAAGGGGGTGCATCAAAACGTAACTTTGATCCCTAACAGCACATACCCAAAACATTGCCCAAAGAGGAGGACTAGACTGGTCCAAATCCAGAGCCGCCAATTCCTCATCTAAGGGCAACAATTCCTTAAATGTGCCTGATTTGCACATGTTATATTTTAGTAAAATTTATATTTCGGTCGCGTGCCGTCGACCAAGCGACTTTTGGGCTTACAAGCACCCTTGGTTTCTTCTTTTTCTTTGGGACAATTTCTTTTATTGTACCCCAGCCCAAACGCTGATATTTTCTTCGTAGGAACAAAAAGAGACGTCTTTGGGATAACCAAGACACCAACGAGCCTCGGATTTACATTATCAACCCTTCCATTTAATCAATAATCATTGCCATGGACCAGGCTTAAATAGTCTGGTGATGAAATGACGCAATTCCCCGGCTAACACCGATATTATATACCCAATTTGAGCGAGATCTACTACTTTTCGAAATTTTTTCTTTGTATGCCTATGCATACTTAGTAGTAATTTTGCTACCTTTTTCTTGTTTCATCTGAACGCAACGTATGGCGTAGCAGCTTTTTGGTCGAATACAATTTTTTTTTGTTGCACCACGGCAACACTGTTTCATACTTAATTTTATTTTTCTCTCTTTTATTAACGTAAATTTTGCTAAAGAAATTTAAATGAATTAGTTTAAGTAACGTAACGGAAATTTAGATATTATCGTTTAAATTAAGTCCATATTCGGTTAAGTAAAATCAGTTTTCCTTAGTACGAAACCTAATGGGTATGTATTGCGTTGAGATTGGCTTCGTTGCATTTCATTTTTCTAATACCTAAATTATACAGTAAATCCCTGCAGCATCGATGGGCCCAGAGATCGCACCGTTGGATAAATCGTGAGTTAACACACATATGTATAATATAAATATTTCTTTCATTGCCAACTGGCACACGCGGCCACATAACCCATATATCTTTTGAATTACTATGAATTTTTGAAACTTTATTTGTTCCAATTATCGTATTTAAATTTATTTTGCTATACCTTTTTGCCTATCTTTATTTTGTAATTTCTTAGAAAAATAAGTCTTTTTGATTGGAATTAAACTCATAACTCGAAATTCCGTCATGTTTGCGTAAACTAATTCTTTGAGGAATCCGTCGCCTGAATCCATGACTATGTTACAATTCGTCTAAGATCGTTTAAGTGTCTGTTAAGGGGCAATCAATTAAACCCAATAGTTTGCCAAGGTAGATTGGGTACAGAAAGGGTTAACGAGCAACACCTTTAGCTAATCCGCAGAGAAGTCTTCCGCATAATTAATAGTATCCCGATCTGGTTCAACATTTTGCTTTTTACATCCTTTTAGTTTCTGATAGTGCACTTAGATTTTTTTTATGTATGATCCGTGCGTATGCCTAAAATAGGAAAGAACCACCCCTCATCCGACGAGCTAAGCAAGACCAACGCTAGAAGTGCACGACTCCGATCTTTAGCATACACTTGTGTTATAGTCAGCAAAGTATAAAAATTAGGCAGCTATCAACTACACGAGCACAGGTAGACCACTACAGAAATGGAGCCCAACGTGGGGCCCGAATAACTTAGGACACCACTACAGAAATGGCTCCTAACCGTGGGGCCCGAATAACTTAGAACACCACTACAGTAATGGAGCCCAATTAGGAGGCTCAAATAAACGTTGGACAACCCCCATTACTAATCAGATATATACACCACCAAAGTATCCACACATATATTATTACTCATTATCATCCATTCATATTCAGTATTTAGATTAATTTTATTTTCAAGCGATGGTGCCCGTTTTAGATTGCTTGTGTGACTCGCGATAGTAATTCGAGAATTTCGGATTAGTCGACCAGAAGAAACTATTGGCGGCAACAGCATCGTATGACGTATCCTTGTATGACTAGGCGGGAACCCAAATTTTATGATCCTTGTAGCTTGAGGCTATCGTTAGGAATTGCAGTTGCGACTCGGTCATATCGGGTTGACTGACCAATGAAGTCGTTGAAAAGTTACGATATTATAAAGTAGGCATTCCTAGATCTTAAATTTGTGTAGAGTGAAAAGAACCTGGAACCCATATGACCAGTTTAGGAAATCGTCATTCAGACAAATCGGCAATAGGAATTTTTGTTTAAGATTTAATAGAAATCAAATTTTTGTGCAGATCGAATCAACTTAGTAAACGGCAAAAGGATTGGATAATGATGGCGGATTCCAAATTCATATAATTTAAATTAATTAAAGAAAAATTTAAGTATGTCTGTTAGCTTTGCAAGAAAATGAACCATTTTGCGGCATTTGCCAAGAAACTTTAAATGAAAACGAAGCAGTTGCTTCGTCGCCTTGTAAGCATAGATTTCACAATAAATGTATTACCGAGTATTTAAAAACTTCTAATTTATGCCCCACATGCAAGCATCCTTGTACAATGAAACAACTTGTAAGATCAAATATTGACTTGGAAACGGAACTCCAAAAAGCTAGAAAAGCGGGCGAGCCCACAACTCAGCCTGTGACCCCTTATAATACTTGCTCAGGACTTGGTCGACCTGCCAAGACCAAACCACCTCACGTCAACAGAGGCCTTCGCCTACTCAAGCTAGTAGTCCAAGTCCAAGCACCCCTCCAGACTACACAACTTTGATACAAACTGCTTTCCAAGCACACCAGGAACATTTAGCTTTGTTGATTGACGACAAGTTAGCCTCTATTCGACTTGAGCGCAACGAACCAAACCCCATTCCGGAACGTTCTGCAGCGTTCAGCCTCCCGGCACCAAGACAAGAAGAACACTATAACCACACACAAACATCGAGAAATCTTAGTAGTCAGACTCAAAACTCAAATAGAGTATCGCGCGCAAATTCGACATTGTCACCCGAAAAAGTAACGAGCATTATGCAAAGTTGGCGAATAAAATTTGATGGTTCTAAAGAAGGAATGCATTCTGACGATTTTCTGTACAGAGTTCGTTCATTAGCAGAACAAAATTTAAACGAAGATTATCAAGTACTTTGTGATCATTTGAATTTACTTTTCGCAGTTAAAGCGAATGAATGGTTTTGGAAGTTTCATCGAGCACAACTAAATTTCGATTCGAATAAATTTTGTGTAGAATTTAGAAAGAAGTTTGATGAAGTATATAACGATATGGACACCTGGGAACTGATTAATAGCAGACACCAGGGCGAGAATGAAACCTTTGAGGATTACCAGTTTAATGTCGAAAGGCTAGAAGGAAGATTAAACACACAGCTTTCAGAGGATTCTTTAGTCAAGTTATTAATTATACATTCGAAGTAGGCAATTTGTTATGAACTTATGCATCTAGGAATTTTTACCTTATCACTCACGAGCAATTTGCTAAACAAATGAAAAGCATGCCGACCAAGAATACTTTTGGACATCGTTCAAAGATCGCTGAAATACACTCTAATTCAAATTATCACCAGTCTTCACCCCAGCTAAGGTATTGAGGAAGGTCAGTTCGTCTTATTATGAATTAGTTAACGAGCAGAATAAATCTCTCGGTGTATATCATTGAAAGACATAAGCACCTGAATTAGTGACGAGATAGAGAGGCTTTTTTTTCAGTTCATGACTCCGTCAGCTGGCTTCCGTAGCATTAACTGAGGTGTAGTAGCCCTCTTTAATAATAATAATAATTTTAATTGAATTTCGGAAAAAAAAATATATTTTTTTGTTTGCAAGAAATAATGAACCCCGTTTGCGTACTACGCACATGTCTTCACTTGGTACGGTTCTCACTCTCATTTCGCACAGCGAACACAACGCGTTTGCAAAGAAGAGAGCATGGAAAAGATCCGTTAGAATTCGTTCGCATGCATTGCGTTCGCTTAGAAACAGAATTTTTGGTACAGGCTTTTTCATTTAATTTGATACTTGATTGCGAAAAGACGTGAATATTAATATTCACAGAAAATTTATGTACTATATATACTATGAAACACGTGTATATTACGTCACAAAAAAAAAGTAGAGTGACTGCACATGGCAGTAATATACTTATTTGGATAAAGTGAATAAAAATATTAGTGAATATTCGAAGAATAAGATGATATACATAACATTAAATTTAGCGAAAATATTAGACATTAAACCCCGTTATATTTTAGTAAAATTTATATTTCGGTCGCGTGCCGTCGACCAAGCGACTTTAGGGCTTACAAGCACCCTTGGATTCTTCTTTTTCTTTGGGACAATTTCTTTTATTGTACCCGAGCCGAAATGACGCAATTCCCCGGCTAACACCGACATTATGTACCCAATTTGAGCGAGATCTACTACTTTTCGACATTTTTTCTTTGTTTGCCTATGCATACTTAGTAGTAATTTTGCTACCTTTTTCTTGTTTCATCTGAACGCAACGTATGGCGTAGCAGCTTTTTGGTCGAATACAATTTTTTTTTGTTGCACCACGGCAACACTGTTTCATACTTAATTTTATTTTTCTCTCTTTTATTAACGTAAATTTTGCTAAAGAAATATAATGAATTATTAGTTTAAGTAACGTAACGGAAATTTAGATATAATCATTTAAATTAAGTCCATATTCGGTTAAGTAAAATCAGTTTTCCTTAGTACGAAACCTAATGGGTATGTAATGCGTTGAGATTGGCTTTGTTGCATTTCATTTTTCTAATACCTAAATTATACAGCAAATCCCTGCAGCATCGATGGGCCCAGAGATCGCACCGTTGGATAAATAGTGAGTTAACACACATATGTATTAATATAAATATTTCTTTCATTGCCAACTGGCACACGCCGCCACATAACACATATCTCTTTAGAATTACTATGAATTTTTGAAACTATATTTGTTCTAATTATCGTATTTCAATTTATTTTGCTATACCTTTTTGCCTATCTTTATTTTGTAATTTCTTAGAAAAATAAGTCCTTCCGTCGCCTGAATCCATGACTATGCTGCCGTTACAAATCGTCTAAGATCGTTTAAGTGTCTGGCAATCAATTAAACCCAATAGTTTGCCAAGGTAGATTGGGTACAGAAAGGGTTAACGAGCAACAGCTTTAGCTAATCCGCAGAGAAGTCTTCCGCATAATTAATAGTATCCCGATCTGGTTCAACATTTTGCTTTTTACATCCTTTTAGTTTCTGATAGTGCACTTATATTTTTTTTCTGTATGATCCGTGCGTATGCCTAGAGTAGGAAAGAACCACCCCTCATCCGACGAGCTAAGCAAGACCAACGCTAGAAGTACACGACTCCGATCTTTAGCATACACTTGTGTTATAGTCAGCAAAGTATAAAAATTAGGCAGCTATCAACTACACGAGCACAGGTAGACCACTACAGAAATGGCTCCCAACCGTGGGGCCCGAATAACTTAGAACACCACTACAGTAATGGAGCCCAATTAGGAGGCCCAAATAAAACGTATGACAACCCCCACTACTAATCGGATATATGTAGTCGTGATTTAACGATCGTTACTATATTTATTTATTTATTAATATTTGAATTGTTTGATGACAATCGAGTTCAATATATTGTTAAGATTTAAACATACTTATAAAAATAACACTGGACTACTTATGGACCTTGACGTGCGACTTAGTGGACAGTCTCTATGCGAATGACCCGCGGCCTCTTTAACAAGCTCTCTCTCAACTTATATAATGATCGTATGCCCTGCTCTCTCTCAACTACTAGAATGTTCGGCCACTACGTGTTTGTCTCCTCTCTTCTATCACTTCGGATTGCTCTCTCTGAATGCCATTTCCCACATTCGGCCCTCCTGACAGTACATTCGACCCGAATGACGGTCCCCATAATTTCATATATTCCGATACAGTTGATGTCCTATTAGGCCCTTCCGCTTGTCCGACTTTCTCTACTTCATATCTTCCATGATTTTTACTTGCCGTTACCTTATATGGTCCTAAATACTTTCCTTTAAGTTTCCGACCATTGCCATATTGGGTACGCCTAATAGCAACCAAATCATTTATTTTGAATCATTTTCCCTCTTTTCTCTTTAGATTAGCTGACTTCTTGTTCTCCTCTTGAATTTGTTTTATATTTTCAACTGCTTCCATTCGTATTTTCTTCCTATGTTCTGCTAGTTCTTCGATTAGAAGATCATCGAGTAGTTCTTTAAGGTCGACATCCTCTGATCTACGCATGTCAATACCTGTTAGGTTATTAAAGGGAGCGATCTTAGTACTTCTAAGTGCCATGTCGTTGATGATTTGCTGAACTTTCCCGACGTGTGAATCCATTCAACCTGCCCATTTCCTCGCGGTACTCCGGTGGTAATCAATAAATGCACGATGTCGTGATCCTCGCAATATTTTTTGAAAATGTGTGAAGTAAAAGCTGCGCATCTATCAGATATCAATCGTACTGGGTTCCCGAAATTTGTCGCATGAACTTCTAAGCACCGTATCACTTCATCTACGCCTGTGCTCCTAGTGGGATACAACCAAACGTACTTAGAAAAACCATATATTATAACCAACAAGTAATTATACCGTTTATTCGTAAGTTCCATTGGTCCGACGTGATCAATATGGTAAGAACAAAGTGGTTTGTCAACCTTTTCTATTGAAGTTAGATATCCCTCTCTTTTGCCAGCCTTTGCGTTAACAACAATACACTCCACACAACTATGTACCACACGAATAACCTTATCTCTCAATTCGGGAATATAGTATGATTTCTCGATCAAATCTTGCGTTTTCTTGACTGAAAAATGGCCCTGGGTATGCGCAAATCTAATAATCTCATGTTCCATTGCCGAAGGTACTAGAATCAACAATTAGGGTCTTGAAAGAGAATTTCGTTCTCTATATAGAAGTCTTTTCGACTAGCGTCCTTAATGCCTTGGTCCACTCATCTTGCCACTGAGCTTCTTTAATAGTGTCCTCAACAAGCATAAAACATGCGAAACGACTCAACGCATCGATGTGCCTCATTTGAGTACCTGATCGATGTACAATAACATAATCAAAATCTTGAAGATACATAGCCCAACGAGCAACTCTCAAAGGAACATCTTTCTTTTTCATAGTCATAGGGAATGCGTTACAATCAGTAACTATGGTGAATCGAGATCCTAGGACATAAACAGGCTGTTCGTGGAGGGGCGGAAGGATCCAAATCGAATACAAGCAGTTGGCGGGTGCCAATTTCTTCGGGTGGTGAGCGAGTGGTGAATTGATAACGCGCGATAACTTCGGTTACAAAACTTAGGCTTTATTATTGAATATTCACAGGTTGCCCGACACACACGAAATGTTTCGGGTTAAATTATGTACAATTCGAGAGAAAGAAAGAAGCACAATCAAAAAGAACGGGTGTTCGTGGTGAAAGTTCGTACTGTAAAAATTCCTTTGACCGGGTTCCATTGGGTTGTAGAATATATATATATAATAATAAAAGACACGTCTGTGTCGGTTGACTGGAGTTTTCGAATTGATTCTTTATTCCAAATTATTCTTTTGCTTAGGCTAATTTTACATATATATTCTTATGCTGCGACTTATGCGACAGCTACAAAAGAGAGGGAGAGTGTCAGTACATACATACATACTGTTGGAGCGCATGCATCAAAGTGCTTGGTCAGCGGTCACACGCTGGCCTGGCTCTAGCTCATGTTACGCTTGTGCATACAGTGCTTATGTGAATATGTATGTGCATATACAAATGTACATACATATATGTTCATGCTTAATTGTATGTTTACTTGAATATGTTTATGTGAATACTTCAATGTATACATATAAACATATTCAAGTGCACAATTATATTTTAATGCGTATATGTTTAATTGTTTATACTTGCAACAAAGTGTTACAAGTTGAGCTCACACCTCCCCTTTTTAGAGAATAACGTAATATTATGGAGTTATTGTAATGATTATTTATATAGAAAGGTAAAATAAAAGGTAAAGTAAAGGTGTATCTTAGGAAAGTTTTTTTTTTTGTTTGTGTTTCATTCTCAAATTTTCTTTCTCTTGTTTTTTCGAAATTGCGTGAATTTGTTTTCAATAATAGATAAATCCATAAAGATTTTTGTTTTTTTTTTTTTTTTGTAAAAATTAGTTAAGTATCATGATAATTATAAAATGTATGTTATTATTTTTACGGTTGATCATTCCGAAAATGGTTTTAGTCTGTTTTTTTGAACCTTTTGGTTTTTATTCTTATT
Organism: Drosophila paulistorum; assembly: GCA_018152135.1. Taxonomy (NCBI): domain Eukaryota; kingdom Metazoa; phylum Arthropoda; class Insecta; order Diptera; family Drosophilidae; genus Drosophila; species Drosophila paulistorum. The sequence continues at coordinate 1,201,945 of JAECXG010000159.1, forward strand.
ATCTGCTATTAATATATTGTCATCTAGTTTATAGCATCTAGTTTATGACCTATTTCTTTTCCTAATAAAACTTTATCTCCTATGTTTAAATTGAAATCGGAAATATGTTTGTCGTAGTATTTCTTATTACTTAACTTATGGTTTTCTAACATTATCCTAGCTCTTTTATATACTATTTCTATTCTAAACTTTATTTCCTTAGAGTAGTCGTCTAAATTGTATATTGGATCTATTCTATCTATTTTGTTAAAATCTATGAACTGATTTGGTAGTCTTCCAAATACTAGTTCGTATGGACAATATTCATGCACTGCCGAGGGTGTTGTGTTGTAACAATAAGTGAAATATTGTATCCAAGCATCCCAATCGGACTTATCTGCTGATATGTATGAACGAATATATTCATTGAATGTTCTATGACTTCGTTCTATTGTCCCTAAGGTCTGGTGGTGGTATGCTGTAGATGTCAGATTTTTAATCTTCATGTACTTGCATATATCTGTTATAATTTGGTTTTTATACTCAGTTCCCATGTCCGTAATGAGTGTTTTCATTGGACCGTACTGTAGTATACAATTTTCGAATATAGCTTTAGCTACATTACTTGCACTCTTAGATGCAACTGGAATGGCTATTAGGTATTTTGTCAGATCGCATATCAATGTGACAATATACTCATTTTCATTATCTGATTTTGGTAGTGGACCTATTGTGTTCACTATAACCTTAACAAAAGCCTTCGCTCCATAGCGCTACAGTATGGAGTGAAATGGCGGCGCCCATCAGAAAATCAAGTCACCCCTCCTGGTGTGACCGTAGACGCCAAGGATCAAAAAAACCCTCCTCACTCCTCACTGCTCTTCGCCGCTCACTGCTGTTCACCCGGTGGCGTGAACATACCGCGCCCCTTGCAACATGTTGCAATTGCTACCATGGACATATGTAGGATGGGGGACGGCAGCGTCCTGGATCGCCTAGATGCCGCAGGAGCCGGAGATGACCCAACCGAACACGGTGCTCTGAGCTGCGGGAATACCGCTATGATCGGGCACACAGCCTGGTTGGATGACCTCAGGATAGAGGTCTGCCCCGAGCACCACGGATACCGACGCCGGCCGATGAAAGTTGGGGTCGGCCACGATCAGGGTGGCGAATTTCTTCCGGACCGGTGCCGACACTTCCCGGATGGGAGTACGGATGTGCAGGTCCTCTTCGACCCGGAAGATGACATTCCGCCGGTACGTATGGTCGGTCCTCGACTCGAGGACGACCGTGCAGGCTTGGTCGACCCCGACTTTGGTCACAGCCAACCCCAGAGACCGGCCAAATGACGCATTGATGCGGCTCCCAGCCGCGCAGGCGTCGAGGAGGACGCGGGTCTCGAAAGATTTCGAACCATTGCCCAACCGGAGGACCGCTGTTGGCATGATCGTCGTCGTCCTGGCTTGGAGCAGAGAGGAGAGTGAGATTTCGGGTGCGACTTCTGGAGAAGCGGAGCGGTCGGACGAGGACCGGCAACGGGATGGTGATGCTGGTGCAGCACGTCGGGAGGAGGATGACTGGCTGCGACGCTGGGCTCCCGAGCGTTGTCTCGGCGGTTGGTCGGCCATATGGAGCAACGTATGGTGCCTTTGCCCACATCGTCGGCAACCGTGGCGAGTCCGACACGCGTCGGATGAGTGCTCATTCGCCAAGCAATTGGGGCATTACTTATTGATCAGCACCGCCCGGAGTCGCTTCTCCCCTCGGAGGTTCAAAAAACGCTGACACTGCCGGAGTGCATAAACCCCCCGGCAGACCCGGCATCGGTACACGTTCGTCCCGTGTGGAACCGAACGCTTGCTACGGCGGTGCGGCAGACGCTTGGGGGCCATGTTGCGGTGGAGGTGCGAGTTGAATGAACTGTAACGAAAAAGATTACATAGGGAGGAGTGGATTAGTCGATACGCGGAAACGGACATCATGCACGGAGACGAGGACATTCGAACGGAACATAGAGGGATTGGACGTCACGCTAGATCTTTAGGCTCAGGACTCCTGTTGTCTGGAAACAAGATGAGCTTCGCGACGGGTCTTCGGATAGACCCACGCGCTGTTGTGACATCAGCCACTCGGACGAGGCCGTCTGCCCCGGGCAGAGTGCGCTCAATTCGCCCTAAGCGCCACTCATTGGAGGGGAGATTGTCTTCGGAGACGATCACGAGGTCGCCGGTTTGGAGACTACGAGCCGGTGATTTCCACTTATTACGCTTGTGGAGCTCCTTGAGTTATTCACTCTTCCAGCGGCGGCAGAAGGTCTGCTGGATTGCCGATTGATCAGCGACATAGGCTCGACCAGGATCTCCAGTTCCGCGATGGCCACGAGCGGTCCTCCAATCAGGAAATGTCCACGGCTTAGTGCCAGCAGATCCTCTGGGTCATCGCTCATGGGAGAAATTGGCCTGGAGTGTAGGCACGCTTCGATCCGACACAGGAGAGTGGATAGTTCCTCGAACGTGTACTTGACAGCCGAAGAGGACTTGTAAAATAAGGTCTTAAAACTTTTGACCCCGGCCTCCCATAGTCCTCTCATATGGGGCGCGCTCGGCGGAATGAACTGCCAGGATAAAATGTGCTGGGGAAATGCCTTCATTATACCAAGCTTGGTGGCGTTCAGGAAATCTCTTTCGAGCGCTTTTGAGGCTCCTACGAAGGTTTTGCCATATCCGTCGGATCCAGAACTTGGTGCGCAGATACCGCACCATCAGTTGATTGCCGCCATGCAACGTGATGCAGTGGGCGAATTCAACAAGCAGGCGCGTGAAATGAGTATTGTAGGGGAGGAGAATCGGGTGACGTTCATCGTACCGGAGGGACTCAGCGGCCCGGAGTCGTCCGCAGGCGCGGAGTATCCCATGCTGGTCAAGGAAGGGGTTTAAGTTGAGTAGCGTGCTGGATGTCGGAAGGAGTCGCCCTTCACCCAGGGCGCGTATCTCCGCGATGTATTCTCGACGCTGGGAGGTCCGGATCAAGGCGCGCTCAGCGGAGAGCACTTCCTCATTGATGAGGTGGGCTGTGGAAGGCGTCGACGTCCCTTTGGCGGCGAAGCGTAGGATGTACGCGGTGACTCGCAATTCCTTACCGTAATCCGAGAACCGTTCGCTTATGTCATCGAGTAGGGTGGTCGCGGCGGTGTGGCACTAGACTCGTTGCTCCATCTGGGTGTCTGGAAGTTCATTATGGAGAGTTGGCCAGTACTCGGGGTCCCTCTGGAGCCAGTCCGGCCCGTGCCACCAAAGGCTGCTGGCCGATAACTCGTCCGCGGATGTTCCGCGGCTTGCCAGATCAGCACGGTTTTCCTCGGAACGTACATGTGCCCAGCTTTGGCCACCGGTGCTTTTGGAGATGCTGGATACCCGATTGGCCACGAAGGTGGACCAACTACATGGGGGTTTGTTGAGCCAGGCCAACACAATGGTGGAGTCGGTCCAAAACTGGGAGGTTGCAGGTGGGATCGGGAGTTCAGGAACGATCGACGCCCAGAGATCGGCTAGCAGAACCGCTCCGCACAACTCCAGCCGAGGCAGCGAGACTGTTTTGACTGGGGCCACGCGGGTCTTAGCCGTTAATAAATGGACGCTTACTTGATCGCGATACCGAAACCGCACGTGTAGGGCTGCTCCATACGCTTTCTGGGATGCGTCACAGAAGCCATGAAGCTCCCACGAGTGCGTATCGCTAGTGTTCAGCCAACGGGGGATGCGGAGTAGACTGAGGCCTGGGTAATCCTGCGGGAATTCGTGCCATTGCTGCAGCAGGAGAGGTGGCAGTGCGTCATCCCAGCCCAGTTCGGTTAGCCAGATTTGCTGCATAAATATCTTCGCTCGGATAACAAATGGGGCTAGCCAGCCAGCGGGGTCGAAGAGTTTGGCGATATGGGACAGAACCTGCCTCTTAGAGATCGACTCCTGCAATGGTGGGTCCGCTACGGTGAAGAAAAAGACATCCTCGGCGGCTTGCCAGCGGATTCCCAAGGTTTTTGGCGTGCTCGCGTCTTCCAGCTCGAGAAAGTCCTCTCGCAGCAGGTGCTCTCTCGGGATAGCTTGAAGTACTTCCTTCTTATTGGAAGTCCACTTGCGAAGCGGGAGGCCCGCAGATTGGAGGGCCGCTTGAAGCTCACGTATGGCGAGACGGGCGTCGTCTTCAGTATGAGCGCCGGCAAGGACATCATCAACATACATGTAGTTCCGAAGGATTTCGCTCGCCTGAGGGTACATCGCTTGCACGTCTTGGGCTAGTTGTAACAGAACTCGGATTTCTAAGAATAACGCGCAGTTAACCCCAGACGTGACGGTTTGTAACTCATAGTCTTGAATATTGCCGCAGCGATCCCGGTAGAGGATCCGCTGAAAGGGGCTATGCCTGGGGTCGACTCGGATTTGTCGATACATCTGTGTGATGTCAGTGTTGAAAACGAATTGAAAGAAACGCTATTTCAGTACCTGAAGCGTGAGATCGGCCTGAAGCGTAGGCCCGGTGTGCAAGACATCGTTAAGGCTGACGCCTCGTGTGGAGGGGCTTGACGCGTTAAATACCACGCGCACCTTGGTGGTAGTGCTATCGGGCTTAAAAACCGCGTGATGGGGAGATAGAAGTTTTTCCCATCTTGAGGAGGCGTCACCCGACTCATATGCCCCAATTCCTCGTATTCCTGAATTATGGCATCGTACTGCGTGTTTACGACGGGATCCTTGAGAAGGCGTGCTTCATTCCGCAGGAATTGAGCTAACGCGATCGTTCTTGAATGACCCAAATCGCCGCTGTTCGGACATTTGAACGGAAGGGACACAATATATCGGCCGTCCTTCCCTCTTCTAGTGGTCTCCTGAAAATTCCGCTCGCAGAATACATCGTCCTCCTTTTCCGGCTTTGCAGGAAGATCTTCCACCTCCCAAAACTTGGTGAGCAGTACATCAAGTTTTACTTCTGGATTGACTCGCTTCTGTGCAGCGAAACCTAATCGAGTCACCGGAGTGTCAGGCATGATTGCTCCGTACAGAACCCATCCAAAGATGGTTTCCAGTCCAACAAAATCACCCATATCCTTTTTGATCCGCTCTCCGAGGATGTGTAAAAAACAGGTCTACGCCGATAATCATATCAATAAGCACGGGCTTGTTGTAATACGGGTCAGCCAGGGGGCGATCGAGGGACTGCGTCGGAACCGTGTTAAGAAATGGAGCCGTCGGAATGGCCCCCGATAATTTGGATACGACCAGGGCGGAGACCTCAATCTTGTTCAGCCTGTCACACGGAGGAGACAGCATCAGCAGACACACCTTGTCGGCGTATCCTCCATCACTCTGGCCCATGCCAGTCACTGCGGCGTCTACTGGATAAAAGGGGGGCTGGACCATGTTGAAGACACGTTCGGATAGGAAGGTTGAATCGGCTCCCGAGTCGATCAATATGGTGTTCCACCCCGCGATGGTGCAGAGTGACAATCAGTACCTAAAAGCCCTCTGCCTGGGGTAGATGCAAAATAGCTTTGAGCATTTGTGAGCTGATTGCCCGCTGGCGGACGTTCTGTGTGCGGGGGCCACTGGGGATGGCTTGAACACTCGGAACCGACTTATGTTCGTCGGTGGCATCCAGGACTCGATACCGATCGGTGAGAAATTGGTTCAAATCGTACCAAGTGGAGACGGGAGTCTTATTTGGCACTGATTGTTCCCACAGGAGGATTGTAGCCTTTGGCAATTTGCTAGTGCATATGGCGATAAGTAAGACATCCCGATTCTCAGTGCTGACACCCGAACGCTCAAGAGCGGTAAGACCCCCTTGGAACGCAGTCTGCAGTTCTCGCAATGCTTTGCCCGATTCTAGCGCCACCGCGGGAATCTGAAGGAGTTGTCTGGCTTGAGTCATGACAAGCAGACGGCTATTTTCGTACCGTGCTGTGAGGTTCTCCCATGCAGCCTGGAAACCTTCATTTGTCAGGGGGGACTTCGCCACGATGGTTCTCGCTTCCCCACGAGTCTTGGCGTTCAAGTGATAGAGCTTCTCCACTTGAGACAAATACGGATTGGCGATGTAAATGGCAGCGAACAAATCGCGGAATGTGGGCCATGCTAGGCTGTCGCCATCAAAGGTCTCGAACAGAGTCAAAGCGTCGCATGCCAGAACGAAATCGGAGAGGGACATTCTGGATCGTTCTCTACTGTGTTGGGATACGGATCGGGTGACGGGAACGTCAGAACAATGCGTTACAATTACGTGCGGAATCTGAGCCTCTACTGAAAGCTTGGAACGCCCTTTGTGTTCGCTGGCGTCTTTAGCCGAGACTATGCGCCCTTTAGGTAGGCTGGACGAAGACGGACGGGACCTTGGGGATTCGCTGAGGCTGCGAGCAGACGTGGACTTGCGGGGAATGTCCGTACGCTTCGCGATCACCGGAGTCTTCGGAGGCCGAACCTTCTCCGGAGTTACAGAGGGAGACGAAAGACTGGTAGACTTCGTCGTAGTCTTGGACGGCTCCGTGGACATACTTAGGGGACGTCCTTACCGACGAAGACCGCGCAGGTATGCTTTTTGATTTCGGAAAGACAACGAGAACAAAAACGAAAAGGAAAAGAGAAGTGGACGGTATGAGGGCGCAAGAATTTTCTCACTGTGCCCGCAGGATTGCGGGAGAATTCTCTTACGCGTGGCTTGGAAACGGAGCCCTTTTAATGGGAATATATGCGGAACAATGTAAGAACGCACGAATGCAGATCGTAGATTACACGTAGCTGCAGAGGAGTGATTACAACACAAGTTTAGCTGGATTCGTAAGTAACGATGGGAGTACGTATAAGACAAACACGCGAACGATGTATAGGCCAAAGACAAAGTATGTGTTTTTATATAAATCTGGGTCGGGATATATATATATGCGCAAAATACAGGCCGAGAAAAAAAATTATATTATATTATGTATATACTATATTCGTGAATAGGGACGGATATATAAATATGGGCCCGATAGTGCTGGAAAATATATATATGGATATTTATTTATAAATATGATATATATATGTGCGGAAAATACTGGCCGGAAAAAATTATATATATAATTTATAAATATGGACGGATATAAAAATATGGGCCCGATAGTGCTGGAAAAAATATATATGTATTTATTTATAAATATGGACGGATATATATGTGCGTGCAATTGCTGGCCGAAAAAAAAAAAAATTATATATAAAATTTATATCTGGTTAGATTACGACCTATTGAAATTTAAATCAAACCTTGCAGTTTAGCCGGCTCGAGGTCAATCTTCCAAAAGAAGATTATTTCAAAGGCAACACAAAAAGGTGAGCAGGTTGTCTGTATAGCTATTTCAAGAACTACCAAGTTCTATCATCAGCAGACTTTGCTAAAGAACTCCGGAATTGCAATAGCCATACCATGTCTTCAACGCTAGAATTGGTTGCGAATTGTAACAACCAAATGAAGCGAAAAACGTTGGTAAAGCCTACAAAACCGAAGACCACCTTTTTGTGCATACCCTTAGGCGCTATGAAAAATTAGTGTAAGGGCTTCGCCTTACCAAACTAATATCACGACCTGTTATTTCATATACGGTATATTGTACCTATTCGAGTAGAGGTTTATTTGAGACTAAACTTATGCATAAGAATATTCGCTGCAGCGCAGGCAGCAAGAAAATCAATGTAAAGCAGAAATGAAAGAATGTCCGTTACAATTCACAGATCGGATCATTCGAGAATAATAAGAAAGAGATAGACATACTGCGGTGCTTATATACATACGTATTTTAACACTCCTTCTCAACGCGAAGTCTATCTTATACAAAAATTATTTTAATCCCAACATTTCTGTAAACTTTACATGTTTGACCTTACATAAGTTCTTTGTTAATATATCTGAGGTCATACTATCTGTGGGGATGTATTTGATATCTATTACATTTTCTTTATACATTTCCCTTACAAAATGATATTTTATTTCAATATGCTTGCTACGTGAATGAAATTTAGCATCTTTAGCAAGACATTGTGCGCTCTGGTTGTCGCTATAAATTAGCAGCTTCGCCATCGGCCCGAATCCCATCTCGTTGATCAGCTTTCTGATGTATATCGCTTCTTTGGCTGCTGTAGAAAGTGCTACGTACTCGGCCTCCGTGCTACTGAGGGCAACCAGATTTTGCTTCTTTGATTCCCATGACACCGCCGCTCCAGCAATAAGGAATGACCAACCGGTGAACGACTTCCGATCGTTGCAATCGCCAGCCCAGTCCGCATCAACAAAACAGTGAATAGGAACACCAGTTTTGCTATAATGAAGTCTCACATCTGAAGTACCTCTTAGATATCTCAATACCCTCTTGGCTGCAACCTCATGTTCCTTGTGCGGATCTGCATTTCTCTGCGCCAATTTAGCCACAGAGTGTATTATATCTGGCCGTGTAGTCAACCCCAAATACAATAACGAACCAATGAGTGATTGATAGCGTGTCTTGTCCACTTGACCGCAATCATCGCTATCGCACTTCGTCTGGAACCCAACCTCTAGGGGAGTCGCATTCGGCTTACAGTCCTGCATACCATATTCATGCAACAAGCCTTCGATGTACTGCTTGTGGCCTATGGAGACATTGCCAGTCTTGCCATCTCGCTCGATTTCCATCCCCAAAAAATGATGGAGTTCACCGCCGTCGACCACATCAAATTCGTTTGATATGAGATGCTTTATGTAGGCCACGTCGTCTTTTCTGGTACATGCAAGTATAAAATCGTCAACATATACAACAATAATAGATAAATACCCATTGACTTTGCTCGTGTATATACACGGTTCGCTTGCACACGGAACGAAACCAATCTTCAAAAGAATGCTATCCAGCTTTTGGTTCCACTCACGCCCACTCTGTTTCAAGCCGTACAACGATTTATGTAGCTTGAGTACACGCTTGGGATGATCAGCATCGACAAAATCTTCAGGTTGCCGCATGTAAACGTCATCTTGTAGCTCACTATTGAGGTATGCTGCGGAGACATCCATCTGATGCAAGGGCATCTCGTGTTCCACCGCCAACGCAATCACCAGTCTGATTGAGGAATAACGTGCAACCGGGGAAAAAGTTTCCTTGTAGTTAATTCCATATTGTTGACCACACCCTTTTGCGACCAATCTTGCCTTGAAACGCTGAACTTTGCCACTCTCATCTCGTTTGGTGGTAAAAACCCATTTACAACCGATAACCTTTTTGTTTGCAGGAAGATCAACCAAACTCCATGTCTTAATGTTTTCTAGGTTGTCATACTCCTTCTGCATTGCTGATTTCCAGTTTTCCGACTGCTCTGACTTAAATGCCTCATTTATACAGGTAGGAACAATAACGTCTTTCGCATCTAGTACATTCAGCATATTGTACTCTCTTCGTGGACGACCAGCACGCCCAGTGCGAACAATCTTTGGTCTCCCTGGTCCTCTTCGGGTATATGGTTGCTCCTCCTCAGCATTTTCTTCGTCATTCTTATGTTCTTATGAGTTTTATCTAATACAATAGCTTTCATACCAAATACTCTAAGATGAGATACGCTCGGCTTTTTCCCATACCAAACTTCGTATGGAGTATTGTCAGGCAAAGTTGCAGTTTCTGCTCTGTTCCGTAAGTATGCAGCCGTCATTATCGCCTCGCCCCAAAAAAATTCGCCAACTCCAGCATGCACTGTCATGCTTCGAGCCATCTCCACCAAGGTTCTATTGGCGCGCTCCGCCACACCATTTTGTTGTGGAGTGTGGGGAACAGTGAGTTCTCTTTTTATTCCATGACTCGATAAGAACTGTTCAAACACATCGCTCAGGTACTCACGGCCGTTGTCGCTTCGTATGGCTTTTATACGCTTACCCGTCTGATTTTCTGCTAGCATTTTGAAATCTTTGAATTTCTGGAAAATATCGCTCTTATTCTTTAACATGTATACCGATACATAACGTGATTTATCGTCTATGAAAGTTGCAAAATAGCGCGCACCACCTTGTGACGCTGTACGCATAGGTCCACAAATGTCTGTATGAATCAAGCCCAACAATTCTTTTGAGCGTCTTTCCGAAAACTTCGGAAACTTCTTAACGCAAATTTTACTTTTTGCACACGTTTCACATACAAGATCATTTGTACTACACACTCTAGCATTGAGACCATAGACCATGTCCTGCTTAATCATTTTATTCAAACTATCGAAATTTAAATGTCCGAAACGATCATGCCATTTGACCAGCTGATTTACATTTGTTTCTGCAGCAAACACTGTTTTTGTTTTACTTTCAAACAAAAACAAACCGTTGTGTTTCTCTGCGATCATTAAGTCTCGATTATTACTGTCTTTAACGAACACTTTGTTTTTGACAAAAATTACTCTTAAGCCATTTTCTGTTGCCTTTGATACCGAAATAAAATTGCATTGTAAGTCCTTTACATATAGCACGTCAACCAATTCGATCGTGATATTTTTCCATATTAGTTCCACTGTACCGCAACCTTCGGCTTCTATATAACTGTCGCCTGCTAACTTGATTTTCTCTTTGTGCTCACGCATACTCGTAAACATTGATTTGTCCGCACACAAATGAGCTGTAGCCCCGCTGTCTATACACCACGCATTTTTCGAAAAACCGATTCGTGTTCCAGAAGTAGAGAGCACCGAAAAAGACTTTTTACTGTTCTTTTCGTTCGCGTTGTCTTTTCTCTCTTTCGAACCGCACTTCGACGCGAAATGCCCGCGACGACCGCACAACCAACATTCAATGTTTTTTGGTTCTCTCATTGCTTTGTTCTTTTTACCGTTTTCTTGACGCGACGAATACATTTTATTCTCACTTTTCTCGGCTACTTCGCCAATCTTGCGTCTCTCTCCCTCTTCAAGCAATTTAATTTTTAGAGCGCTTAGCGATGGCAACGAGTCTCGTGTTTCAATGGCAACTACAAAATTTTCGAAATCATCACTTAAACTTGCCAACAAAATTATAACGAGCATTTCATCAGGCACTTGTTCCTGAATTTCATTAAACTTTTCTACGACATTAGAAAAATTATTCAAATGCTCTCGAATACTGTCTGTAGCCAACATTTTAGTATACAACAATTGCTTAAACAACTGTATTTTTCTAGCCGGACCGGAGGGCATGTGGATCGCGGATAACTTTGCCCATGCTTCGCTCGCGGTTTTACAATATTTTATACCGTTGATCTGCGACGGACTTACGCACAACAATATACTTGCGAGGGCTTTCTCGTCTTTACTGTCAAACAACTCCTTTTGTTCAGCCGTATCAGACGCCTCTTTTTTTAACCGACCACATGTCACCGACCACAAATCAGAATGAATCAACAGACTTTTCATCTGTACTGACCATACACTATAATTTTCACCATCTAGTTTTTCGATTGAAAATTGTGCACTCATCTTGAACAAATTAGTTAATCACAAACTTTAATTAACAAAACGAATCTCTTACAAGTCTTTCCGACCAACCCGCACAGTATTACTTTCTGCTGCCTGGGCCCATAACCTATTCGAGTAGAGGTTTATTTGAGACTAAACTTATGCATAAGAATATTCGCTGCAGCGCAGGCAGCAAGAAAATCAATGTAAAGCAGAAATGAAAGAATGTCCGTTACAATTCACAGATCGGATCATTCGAGAATAATAAGAAAGAGATAGACATACTGCGGTGCTTATATACATACGTATTTTAACAGTACCACATAGAAAAAGGGTTTTTTTTGGAATAAAAATTCCAAAGTAACGGCGTGCCTTCCGTTGGTGTTATCTGGTTAGATTATGACCTATTGAAATTTAAATCAAACCTTGCAGTTTAGCCGGCTCGAGGTCAATCTTCCAAAAGAAGATTATTTCAAAGGCAACACAAAAAGGTGAGCAGGTTGTCTGTATAGCTATTTCAAGAACTACCAAGTTCTATCATCAGCAGACTTTGCTAAAGAACTCCGGAATTGCAATAGCCATACCATGTCTTCAACGCTAGAATTGGTTGGGAATTGTAACAACCAAATGAAGCGAAAAAAGTTGGTAAAGCCTACAAAACCGAAGACCACCTTTTTGTGCATACCCTTAGGCGCTATGAAAAATTAGTGTAAGAGCTTCGCCTTACCAAACTAATATCACGACCTGTTATTTCATATACGGTATATTGTACCACATAGAAAAGGGTTTTTTTGGAATAAAAATTCCAAAGTAACGGCGTGCCTACCTTTGGTGTTATCTGGTTAGATTACGACCTATTGAAATTTAAATCAAACCTTGCAGTTTAGCCGGCTCGAGGTCAATCTTCCAAAAGAAGATTATTTCAAAGGCAACACAAAAAGGTGAGCAGGTTGTCTGTATAGCTATTTCAAGAAGTACCAAGTTCTATCATCAGCAGACTTTGCTAAAGAACTCCGGAATTGCAATAGCCATACCATGTCTTCACCGCTAGAATCGGTTGGGAATTGTAACAACCAAATGAAGCGAAAAAAGTTGGTAAAGCCTACAAAACCGAAGACCACCTTTTTGTGCATACCCTTAGGCGCTATGAAAAATTAGTGTAAGAGATTTGCCTTACCAAACTAATATCACGACCTGTTATTTCATATACGGTATATTGTACCACATAGAAAAAGGGTTTTTTTTGGAATAAAAATTCCAAAGTAACGGCGTGCCTTCCGTTGGTGTTATTTGGTCAGATTACGACCTATTGAAATTTAAATCAAACCTTGCAGTTTAGCCGGCTCGAGGTCAATCTTCCAAAAGAAGATTATTTCAAAGGCAACACAAAAAGGTGAGCAGGTTGTCTGTATAGCTATTTCAAGAACTACCAAGTTCTATCATCAGCAGACTTTGCTAAAGAACTCCGGAATTGCAATAGCCATACCATGTTTTCAACGCTAGAATTGGTTGGGAATTGTAACAACCAAATGAAGCGAAAAAAGTTGGTAAAGCCTACAAAACCGAAGACCACCTTTTTTTGCATACCCTTAGGCGCTATGAAAAATTAGTGTAAGGGCTTCGCCTTACCAAACTAATATCACGACCTGTTATTTCATATACGGTATATTGTACCACATAGAAAAAGGGTTTTTTTTGGAATAAAAATTCCAAAGTAACGGCGTGCCTTCCGTTGGTGTTATCTGGTTAGATTACGACCTATTGAAATTTAAATCAAACCTTGCAGTTTAGCCGGCTCGAGGTCAATCTTCCAAAAGAAGATTATTTCAAAGGCAACACAAAAAGGTGAGCAGGTTGTCTGTATAGCTATTTCAAGAACTACCAAGTTCTATCATCAGCAGACTTTGCTAAAGAAATTCGGAATTGCAATAGCCATACCATGTCTTCAACGCTAGAATTGGTTGGGAATTGTAACAACCAAATGAAGCGAAAAAAGTTGGTAAAGCCTACAAAACCGAAGACCACCTTTTTGTGCATACCCTTAGGCGCTATGAAAAATTAGTAGTAGGTAGTAGTTCTTGTAGTAGGTACCATTTTTATTCCAAAAAAAACCCTTTTTCTATGTGGTACAATATACCGTATATGAAATAACAGGTCGTGATATTAGTTTGGTAAGGCGAAGCTCTTACACTAATTTTTCATAGCGCCTAAGGTTATGCACAAAAAGGTTGTCTTCGGTTTTGTAGGCTTTACCAACTTTTTTCGCTTCATTTGGTTGTTACAATTCCCAACCAATTCTAGCGTTGAAGACATGGTATGGCTATTGCAATTCCGGAGTTCTTTAGCAAAGTCTGCTGATGATAGACTTTGGTAGTTCTTGAAATAGCTATACAGACAACCTGCTCACCTTTTTGTGTTGCCTTTGAAATAATCTTCTTTTGGAAGATTGACCTCGAGCCGGCTAAACTGCAAGGTTTGATTTAAATTTCAATAGGTCGTAATCTAACCAGATAACACCAACGGAAGGCACGCCGTTACTTTGGAATTTTTATTCCAAAAAAAACCCTTTTTCTATGTGGTACAATATACCGTATATGAAATAACAGGTCGTGATATTAGTTTGGTAAGGCGAAGCTCTTACACTAATTTTTCATAGCGCCTAAGGGTATGCACAAAAAGGTGGTCTTCGGTTTTGTAGGCTTTACCAACTTTTTTCGCTTCATTTGGTTGTTACAATTCCCAACCAATTCTAGCGTTGAAGACATGGTATGGCTATTGCAATTCCGGAGTTCTTTAGCAAAGTCTGCTGATGATAGAACTTGGTAGTTCTTGAAATAGCTATACAGACAACCTGCTCACCTTTTTGTGTTGCCTTTGAAATAATCTTCTTTTGGAAGATTGACCTCGAGCCGGCTAAACTGCAAGGTATAAAATTTATAAATATGGACGGATCTATAAATATGGGCCCGATAGTGCTGGGAAAAATATATATGATTTATAAATATGGATGGACATATAAATATGGGCACACGAGGGATATACATATGCGCGCAAAATACTGGCCGAAAATATTATATATGATTTATAAATATGGATGGATATATAAATATGGGCACGATAGTGCTGGAGAAAATCCCTGTAGTACTGGAGGTGGCGATTGACCATAGTTGAACTACCTTCCCCACTAGTCCTAACATGGGTACTTACTTGACTGACCCTATGGTAAGCGATCGCCGAACCACCGAGCACGAAACGACAAAAAACATAAACGAAAAAAAACGGTAGTATCATCACATACATATATTTTTGGTGTTTTGCGAATAGCGCATAGGTAAAGGAAAAAACAATCTTTGCTTTCTGTCGCTGTTTTTTTCCTAATTTACAAAAACAATTGTTATGGAAGTACCGTTTCTTTTCGTTTATGCTTTCTACTCTTCCTCCAAGGCTGCTGCGTTCGGCGGTTGACCAAATACAATCAAGCATTGCAAGTGAAGTTTTGAAGCAGCAACAATCGTAAATATTCCAAGAAAATTTAAACAAATTATAATCAAAACAATATGTATAGTTAAAGGCATTTAAGAAGGCTCAAACAGGAGCAGAAAGCCAAATATATAAACAAATTAAATTGTGTCGCGACATTAGAAAAGGGAGAAGAAAAAAAATAATGTAAGTGATGGTGAAATGGAAGAAGTTGAGGAAGTATTAAATGTGATAGACATTGACAGTGGCATAAATAATTCAAGGCAAAGCAGCCTTGAAAAACGAGAGCACTTTTTATGAAGTATTACTTGGTAGGTACTATTTAATTCATTTCCGATTTAATTACAAAATTTAATCTTTACATTTTTCCCTAGATGCAATAAATTTGTTTGATGGCAGTGGATCACCCGAAGAACAACTGCGAAAGGCCATGCAGCTGCAGAAGAAGCGTTTCTTTAAAAACAGTAGCGTGAACAAAAAGAAAAATGAAAATGAAACAGATTCAAAGTAAAAAAATTTATATTTAAATAAATAACAAAATTTCATTAAAACTATTTTAACATTTTTTCATTTCTTTTCACCACCCCTGGATTGAGTACCCATTTCAGCACCCCTGGCATGGGTACCCATGTGACTAGCCCTTTCATGGGTACTCACATCACCACCCCTGACATGGGTACCCATGTGACTAGCCCTTTCATGGTGACCCAATTCGCTAGTTCGCGGTAAACGATGTGGTGGCGATTGACCCTTTTTGCGGACATTTCATACAAGAAACGAAATGATAAAATGCATTACCTAGGGTCAGCAAAGTAAGTAATGGTGGTACCCTAGTAAGTAGTGATTTCACCAGCTACGAACTAGTTACCAGTACTAGAGGGATATATATATGGATTTATTTATAAATATGGGCGGTCATATATATGCGCGAGTTAACATCTTGGCCAAGTCGTGTTCGAGGAAAAAGAGTAACTTTTCCCTGTGTTTATTTACTTTTTAGTATTTTTATTATAAAATTAAAACCTCCGTCTGGTTTGACGTTCAACACACAATTGTCATTTTTATTCGGCGACAATACCGTTCTCTCCTTCAGATAATTAATTATATATGTATGTATGTATATATGTATGTATGTATATGTGTAAGTGTCCTTATATGTATGTATGGATATGTGTATGTGTGTAAATGTGTATGTATGTATATATGTAAGTGTCTATATATGTATGTATGGATATATGTATGTGTGTAAATATGTATGTACGTATATATGTACATATGTGTTATTTGTTGCCCTTTTGATGTGTTGTCCATGGTTTGTGTAGTTGAAGGTGAATTCGTTGGTGTGGTGACCGGGTAGGTAACTCCTCCCCACTGGATTGAAGTTAGGGCCATAGCGGTGGTCTGAACGAAATTAGTAGCGACTGGTGTTGGTTTGAGAACAATTGATCCTCTTCAAAGGATTAAAATATAGTTGCGCTTTGATTGCTTCCAGGTGAGGTTGTCTATGCTAGGTTTTAAGTCTATTTAACACCAACAAAACAAACTCCCTTACTGGTTCCAGAATTTCCGGTTGTTCTGTCCATTGATGATTTCTTGTAGATAATTTGTATCCCACGTTGGGGCAAAAAACATAATTTTATCTTTAAGAGGCTTAATACTAAATCTATTATAAATAACATGTTTAGGTATTTTCAGATATTTAGTCTTGTCATTGGCAATGGTATAATGATTGAATTTATAGTCTTTAATTCTGAACATTGGAATTTTTATGTAAAATATTACATTAGTTTTGTTTACAAATGTATCTATTTCAAGTAATCTATATAAATGTTCTTGCGATGAAATTGTGACATTTCGTTTTGCTAAAATTTCTGTGATTTTGTCTTCTTTAGTTGAAAAAAAAAAAAAAAATTTTGGGATAATTTTAAGCAAAAAAAAAAAATAAAGTATTATTTAAATGGTTATAAATAACATCAATGGTAAGGCCAATTCTATTTAAATATTGAAGGACATGGATTTCGTTGTGTTCAGTGCTTAATTCCTTATAGATCTTATTTTTATAGCTTTTATAATTATTTTTATTTTTATTTTTTTTAATTACTTATAATATTCTGTTTGTTATTATCGGTTGATCGGAAATGTTTGAAAATCTTATAATTCTTTTATTATTAACGTTTCATTGATGATTGACATTGTTTATTCATTTGTTTATGCTCCTTTCAATTTCCCTAAATTCCTTTCTTTTTTTTTTATTTTTATACCATACACCCATAGGGTGAAATGGTATATTAAAGTCGCCAAAATGTATGTAACAGGCAGAAGGAAGCTTTTCCGACCCCATAAAGTATATATATTCCTGATCAGGATCAACAGCCGAGTCGATCTAGCCATGTCCGTCTGTCCGTCCGTCCGTCCGTCTGTCCGTCTGTCCGTCTGTCCGTCCGTATGAACGCCTAGATCTCGGAGACTATAAGAGATAGAGTCACCAAATTTGGAATGTAGGCTCGTGTAGTATGTAGAGTGATCGAGTTTGTTTTAAATTTTTGCCACGCCCCTTTCCGCCCCCGAAATTCAAAAAAAACGTTTATCTCAAAAACTATTGCAGCTAGAGACACCATATTTGGTATGTATATTTGCTTAGTAAATGCGCTCATTTTGTAATTATAAAGATTTTGCCACGCCCCTTTCCGCCCCCGCAATTCAAAAAAACGTTTATTTCAAAAACTATTTAGCTAGAGACACCATATTTGTTATGTATATTTGCTTAGTAAATTCGCACATTTTGTATGTATAAAGATTTTGCCACGCCCCTTTCCGCCCCCAAAATTTGAAAAACTCGATTATCTCCCGTAATTTTTTACCTTGTGGAATCAAATTTGGCACACTTGAATTTGATACTAATACCCAGCAAAATACCAAATTCGGACAAAAAATAGCCAAGTTATGCACATAAACGTTTTTCCATAAGGCCGGAGTTGGCCGTTGGCGGGTGGTGGCGCTAAGGTGCTCATATGCATGAGTGAGCGAGATACTAAGATATGCTTGTAAAAAGCATGTAAACAGAACTTTTTTAAAATAGGCAAATGCATTTGTTATTACAAATTTGAAATATTTGTTTTGCTGGTGTATGGTATACCTAAGTCGGCGAGACGACTTACTTGCTTCATTTTTGTGTAATAAGTATGTTGTTGTTTACAATAATTAGGTATGTATGTATGAAAAATCGTATTTAATAATTTTTTGTTTGCTTGTGTTTTTGTATTTTATATTATATATATGTATACCTGGTTTTTTGCTAAGGCTTTCTTGTCAATCGTTTTATTTTTGACTTGTGAATTTTTTGCTTTTTCTTTGTAATAAATGTGACCCCCTTATCTTTAGTGACAATATGTTTTGATAAGCGAGGAGTCAATTTATTTCTTCTATTTTCTTTTCTGAATACTGTCTCGTCAGTTTCCACTTCTGGTGGATCCTTCCTTTCTTCGTTTAGTTTTAAAGTTCGTTTTTTATTTTGTTGAGCAATCTTGGGGTATATTTTTTTCTGATAAAGGTCTAAGTCTTGTAAATAATCGCGTTCGTTAGTAAATTTTAATGCTTTTTGAAACAGGTGGGTTCGACCCGAAAATAATTCAAAGGGTGTGAAATTAGTTGCAGAGTGTATAGCATTGTTGTAAGTGATCAATGCTTCAGCGAGGATATCGTCATGTATTGTGGGAGTTTTTTCAGTTTTCCTCTTTTCCATTATTAGTCTGTAAATTTCTGTTAAAGACAAATGAAATCGTTCAACAGGGGCGTTACTTGAAGACTGTTGAAAAGATGTGACATGTCTGGTGATATTGTATTGAGTGCAAAAATCAATGAAAAGGTTTCCTGCGAACTCTGCACCCTGGTCACAAACAATCTTTTAAGGTATGCCATGAGTGCACATTAAATGTCTGATTGATTTTACTATATTTAGGCTGGTATAGTGTACCCAGCAGCAAATATTGAAAACTTGTCTATTATTGTTAAAACATTTTGATGGTTAATGGTGTACAAATCGATATGAATTATGTCTAATGGGAGTTTTGGAACCTCTGTTTCCTGATAGGGAACTTTTTGCGGATGTCTATCGTATTTCAGGGTTTGGCATAAGTCACAATTGTTTATTGTTTCTGTAATTTTTTGCTTCATATGTGGAAAATATATTGTTCTTTTTAAATGGGCTAGAGTTTCATCAATTTCCCTGTGATTATTATAATAGTGATAGTCTCTAATTTCTTTTTCTTGTTCATCCTGTGTGGTACGTTCTTCCAAAAACTCTGTGCATCTAACAAGTTTATAGAGTGTACTGTTTGAAAAAAACTGGGAAAAAACCTCTTGTACTATTTTCAATATTGTGTCAGTGGTAAAAATTGCACAAGTTTTATTTGGTTTTAAAATAGTTTTCAAAATTCTAATCACGACTTTTTTATTAAAAATGGGTTCTGATATAATGCGACGAAGTTTGTTTTTAAACGGGCTTTCGATTTTGATGTTAGAAACTGGATCTTTGTTAAGGATAATTTGGATATTAAAATCGTTTAAACATTTTTCCGAAATTGCTATAAGTTGTGAAATGTTCTCCAGGCCTGAATGTACGGTTTCCTCACATGTCGCCTCGACTGATTCTTGGTCATTTAAGTTGACGTCAAGTGTTGTTCTGCTCAAGGCGTCAGCAATCACGTTTTGAGACCCCTTTTTATATATAACTTCGTAATCGTACTCTAACAGTCTGAGCTTCCATCTCACCAATTTGGAATTTGGTTCCTTGAAACTCATAAGCCATGTCAGGGGCTTATGGTCTGTGACAATTTTAAATTTTTGACCAAAAAGATACGGTCTAAAATACTTAATTGCCCAAACTATGGCAAGCATCTCTTTTTCGACGGTAGAGCAGTTCGCCTCGGTGTCCGTTAGTGTTCTGCTAGCGAATGAAAGTGGCTTGTCCGATCCCAAGTTTCCTTGAGATAAAACAGCCCCTAAAGCGACATTACTTGCATCTGTAGTAAGTATAAACGGTTTATCGAAATCAGGGTATATTAGGATCGGGTCATTACATAACAAGGTTTTACAATATTCGAAAGTTTTGATAAAGTCCTCGTCAACAGTAACCTTTGATTTTCCCTTCAGTTGTTTAGTTAGTGGTTTTGTTATTTTAGCAAAATCTTTAATAAACTTTCTATAATAACCCATGACACCTAAGAATGATTTAATTTGTTTCTGTGTAGTAGGCAAAGGGTATTTCTTTATTGTCTCAATCTTTGTCGGGTTTGGCTTTACCCCTTCGGGGGTAACAATGTGACCCAGATATTCGATTTCCTTTTTCAGGAATTCAGACTTATCCGGTTGTAATTTTAAATTTGCATTTCTATTTTTCTTGAAGACTTTTTTTAAATGTTGGATATGTTCCTGTAAGGATGGCGAGAAAACAATGATGTCATCCATATATGCAAGGCAACAGGTTCCAAATAAGTCACCAAAGAAGGAATCTATTACCCTTTGAAAAGTTGCAGGTGCATTAGTCAGGCCAAAGGGCATTCTGATAAACTCGTAATGTCCTCCCTCCGCCGAAAATGCTGTTTTCTGGATGTCGTCCTTGTGCATCTCTATCTGGTGGTAACCACTGGCTAAATCCAGTATTGAAAAATATTTCGATTTCCCAATTCTATCCAAGACATCGTTTATTATTGGCATAGGGTACTTGTCTTTTATGGTTTTCTCATTTAGCTTTCTAAAATCTACAACTAGACGCCACTTTCTTTTTCCGGCTTTTTTTGGCACAAGCCAAACCGGTGCACTCCAAGGGGAGTGACTATGTCTTATTATTTTATTATCGAGTAATTTTTTTAATTGTTCCTTTACCTCAATTCTTTCATGGAACCCATACCTATAGGGTCTTGTATAAATCGGGATATCATCTTTAGTCAAAATCTTATGTTTGACTTCGTTTGTAAATGATAGTTGCTTACTGTCATCATAAAAGATGTCAAAAAATTCAACACAAATGTCTTTTAATAATTGGATTTCTTCTGAGTTGATATGTGCAGTTCTAATTACTTTGTTAAAATCAAATGAGCTTAAATCTGTTTCATTATCATTTTGGAAAGCGATGTTTACTTCTATATGCTGACTTTTGGAATATGAATTTACTTGAAGTGGTTGGTCAAAACATATACTTTTATGTGAGTCGGAGTAATTTGTTATTTCGACCCAACTGCAGTTATTTTCTGCTGAATATAATCCTGACAAAAAAAAGTGCCTTCTTTAAGGTTAACAGGGATCTTGATTAGTTTTCTGGTTGAATGCTCAATCTCTAGCTTTTCTCCTGCTAAATTTTCTTTTGTGAGTATTGGGAGTTTAGCATTTTGTGTGATCAACACGAAATTTTCTAAGTCTACTTTTGCTTTCAATGTTTTTAGTAAATCGACTCCTATAAGGCCATCGAAAAATGAATGGAATTTAAATAATAAAAATTTTAGTGTACCATTTTGGTTAAATTCATTAAACATGTCTAGTAAACATGCTGAATATAGTGCATGTGTATTTATAATTGTTTTTATAATTCTTGGCTCGGTTAGTTTAATGCGTTGTTTACTTGGAACAAATTGAGGGTCAATAAAAGAAGTAGTAGACCCTGTGTCGATCAAAAGGTTTAACTTTTTACCAAATGGGAATTGAATTTGAACATATGGTAAAATCGAGCCATGTGTGTGCTTGGTTATGTAGCCTGCTTGGATGTTGAGGCTACATACTGAAAATTTTGGTCATCATTAATGTTGTGCAACTCATCTCTTTTTTTTATTTGATTACTGTTGTTTGTGTTGGATTTTGCAGACTGGTTAGAGAAGTTGGAATTTCTAGTTTGGGTACTATAGTTTCCCCAAGTTTTCTGTCTCTGTTGGTCACTTTGTTGCTCATTGTCGTACTTTTTTTGTTTAAATGGTCTTTGATTGTTTTTACTGTAATTATTTGTTTTTCCCTCTTGAGACCAATTTCTCTCCCTTTTTTGTCGGTTTCGGGGCTCAAACGATTCCGAGTTTCGACCATTATACGTTGTTCTTTCAAAGCTCTGATTTATTCGCCTAGCTTCTCTTTGACTAGTGTAAACTTCCTTTTCCGCAATTGCTATTTCATATGCTGTAACGATATCCGTGGAGTCTCTGCCTCGAACTATTGAACCTAAAGGTCCACGAAGTCCCTTCAGAAATGTGGTTAGACATTGGTTAAGAAACAATTCTTTCTTTGTTTGTATGATAGTTGGATTGGTATCCTTTTGGTCAATGATGTTTAGTAGAGCTCTTTGATTTTTTCGTATAATATCTCTACCGGATGGCTTTGCAGTGTTAATATTCCAAGTTCGGCTATTAGATTATACTCGGTTCTTTTATCGACAAAGTGTTTAATTAAGGTATCTTTAATTTCATTCCAATTAAGTCGCACATTTGATTGATACAAGACTTCATGAGCTTTACCCTGAATTTTGTTTCTGATTGCTCTCAAAATCATGACCCCTGCAGGTGTCTGATCTGCTCCTTTAATAAGCATTAAAAACTCCTCAACATTGGTAATGAATTCTTTTAGTCCCTCTTTATTTCCCTCATATACAGGCATAGACTGAATCAATTGTAATAAATCGGATATCTTAAACCCACCCAATGGCTCCTGTGTTTGTGGGCCAGTGGGTTGGGCTGGAGGAATCTCCTGATCTAAAGGCATTGATAATTCGAAACTCATTGGTAATTCGAAAACTTATTTTTTTTTTGAATTTGTTTTGTTACTATCTAGTCTCTTAGATCGTGTTTCTTACTTTTTAACTTAATCGTAGCTTAATATATCTTTCTTACTTATGTTTTATTGTAATTAGTGTTATGTGTAAGCAAGGTGTCCTTCCTTCTTTTTTTGTAATCTGTTGACTCACGAATTGTTGTCCCTCCGTGTGGCAAGCGATGAAATGATGGTTTTAAATAGTTGTTGTTTTATTTCGCGGTTGTGCTGAAGCTAACTGAGATTGTTGGTCGATGCAGTAGTCCCAACTAAGGGCGGACAGTCATCAGCCGTGAATTTCACCAGATTAAGACTTGTTAATAAAAAAAAATTATTATTTTTTTTGAATAGACAAGTTTTTATGTGTATTCAACATCTTTATATAGTTTTTTGTTTTTTTTATTTTATTTTTTTTTTATTATATTTGTTCACGCCACCGGGTGAACAGCAGAGAGTGAGGGGTAGGGTTTTTTCCAAAAACCGAATTTGGTCATACTGAGGAAGGTGACGAAGGGTTCTCGAGTAAATCGCCATATTCAATCCAGTACGAAATTTCAACCCGAACACCCGTTCCTTTTTTCCATTGAATTTTTCCTCCTTTCGAATTGTATATATATTTTAACCCGAGACATTTTCGTGTGTGTCGGGCAACCTATGAATATTAATGAATGAAGTATAAGTTTTTGTAACCGAAGTTATCGCGCGTTATCAATTCACCACTCACTCACCACCCGAAGAAATTGGCACCCGCCAACCCCTTGTATTATAATTTGGATCCTTCCGCCCCTCCACGAACATTGGTCCTTCGAGCCGGATATCCTTCCGCTCTTCCAGCTTGCATCGGCGGAATTCCTGATAAGTTCAACATTTCTTAATAAAAATCTCATTCACATTATACCCCATTGCAAACTTATAAAAGTGTGAGGTTTCCCGCTCCTCCATAGCGACCTGCACACTTTTGTATACTTGTATGTACATACCTGACCTGTTCCAAAGGTTACTTGGTTGATGAAGTGTCTTTTTCCCATTCTTTGAAATTCTGAATGTCTAAAAGTCCAATTGCATAACAATACATATGTATGTACATATATGTATGTATACATATATATACGTACATGTAAAAACAGCTGTTTTCGAACCTGCAAGTAAAAGTGTTTATAAAGTACCACTTACCTTTCCTTAAAGTGTAAAGCACACTCCACGGGCTGATCATTAGTCCAGCGGCATAAATTATTTATGCCAAATACTTTGTATATGCATGCATATATATGTATGTACATACATAGATACATATGTAATAATTTTTGACGCGGTAAGCACACTCATACGACATACTTACATATGTACATATGTCCACATACAATTTGATTCCACCCACACCAAAATAAATTGCAGCCACTCCGATTGGCTCTCCGCAATTTAATAATTCGAAACCTACATAATTAAAGCAGGAAATCGTGATCTTCGTTAAACAATTTAAAATTAATTAAATTCATAAAACATAAACAACGGCAGAACAGCTGACTCCCGATCAGTGCTGACACTCAAGTCTCATCAGTGCTGACACTTGAGCCAAGCCGTGACTCGGTCACGACATCCATTTTTTCCATCGTGATTTTCGTATTGGGCAAAAAATATTTCAATCGACTGATTGAATTTAATTCGCAAAATATTTTCTAACGAAAAATAAGTACAATTTTATTTATATGGAATTAGTATTTTGTCTTGGTGCATTTTTGATTTTTTCCTCACAGATCCATGAAATTTATCTAGTCCGTTTAATGAAAATTAATTCCGACTTTTTTGCCCTCCATTGAAAAGTAATCCTACTGATCTCGATTTCTCCATATTTTTTTTTTTTTTATACTCTTATAAATTTCAACAAATTTCCACATTGTATAAATTTTAATATCCAAGTGATTATATATCCTTATAATTATTCACACAACTGCGAGGAAAATTATAAATTCTTCTAATTTCATTTATCCATTGTGTTCATTAAAAAGAGGAGACATTTTTCCTTCTCACTCCTCTATCCTTAAATTATACAGTCCACTTACAGCTTCGTTTCGATCTCCTCGCTTGAGAGCTCTAATTCCAAGCAGTTTTTTGTTTCCATTCGATTCGTAATAGCTCAGAGAACACTCTACGATGTCTCTTTCCGACTTTGTTGCCGTATGCGAGGCATTAACGGCGTTCGAGGCTCGCGAGGCCCAGGCTTTAGCGGACGATGTGCCACTCGTCTCCATTAAAATACACTTAGACCAGCTTAAGTCGCTTTGGGCACAAGTCGAGGCAGAGTTTTCACGATGTTATAAGGCCTTGACGGCTCAAAAGAAGGAAGATAGTCCGAAACACATAGCTACAATTAAAGCTAAACATGAATATTGTTATATGGTATATGTTCGAGGCGGGACTTTGTTTGGAGAGCGAATCGAGCAGCTGTCAGCGAAAACGGTTCCCCCACCAGTCAGACTCTCCGTCGATTCCACCCATCAAAGCCACACAGTTCCCCCGTGTGAAGTCGAAATCTTCAACGGAGACAGCCTGGCTTGGCCTACATTCCGTGATTTGGTTACCGCGATTTTTATCCATAATCCAAGCCTAACACAAGTGGAGAAACTGTACCACTTAAGTTGCAAAACTCGCGGTGAAGCCAGAGCCATTGTTTCTAGGTCACCCTTGACCAATGAAGGGTTCCAGTCCGCGTGGGATAACCTCACTGCGCGATACGAAAATAATCGATTATTGATTATGAGCCAAGCCAAGCAGCTTCTACAGATTCCAGCTGTAACCCAAGAGTCTGGCAAAGCGTTGAGAGAACTGCAGACGTCAATTCAAGGTTGCTTAACCGGTCTTGAGCTTTCCGGGGCTCGTACAGACAATTGGGATATCCTTCTCATAGCAATCTGTACGAGCAAAATGCCCAAAGCCACCCTTCTGTTGTGGGAACAGTCCGTTCCAAATAAGACCGCCGTCTCATCCTGGTACGACCTGAATCGATTCCTAACTGATCGCCACCGTGTACTAGAGGCCACAGATGTCCTTCAACCAAGCTCTAACGGTCAGGCCTTTCCATCCGTGAGCCGAAAACCTACGGCACGAACTCAGGCCTTTTCCACTCAAGTGCAAGAGAGCTCAGCACCTGATGCTTGTATAATTCCGAATCCTGCGTCCTCCGATTCTTCCAGCAGCCCCCATTCAAACGTGGGAAGTTACTTCGCATCCACTCGCAACACTGGCCTCCTGGGTACTGCGAGGGTAACTATTCATCATCGTGGCAAGCAGTTTCAAATCCGCGCTTTGATTGATATGGGATCCGAAGCATCCTTTATTTCCCAAAGAATGTTTGAATTGATTAATCCTCCAAGCTGCAAAGTATCAACTAGCATTCGAGGCATTGGGCAATGCGATGCGGGTAGCGGCGACAAAGTGTGCCGCTTACAGATTTCTCCTCCTGACGAACCGTTGCGACAGTTCGAAGCAGTCGCCGTGGTGCTGCCTAGTGTAGCTGAAGCACTTCCGTCCTGCGCCGTTCCGAATAAGGTAAAGCAGGATTCGCTTGACCTTCCGCTCGCTGATCCGCAATTACACCAAAAAGCTCCTGTGGATTTGGTGCTTGGAGCCGAGCTCCTTCCCACTATCCTCGGGGAACGAATCATCAAGAATGTTGGTGATTCTTTCGTGGGGATCGAGACGATGTTCGGATGGGTTCTCTGTGGATCCGTAACGGATACTGCCCAAACTGTTTGGCTCATGAGCATTCCAATGGTTCCTGCAGGAGCACAGCAGGATGCCATCGATGTGGCAAGCAACACCACATGCTCTTGCACATCGGCAGCTCAGTCGCGTACATCCAACCCAAAGCGTCCAAAGAGCAAAGACCCGAAAGGCACCCGCCTTTCATTCGGACTTCTATCCAGAGGTCATCAGTCATCGCGCCGCCTACTCCATCTACATCCAAAGTTCCCCATCCATCTCCACCCGTGTCTTGGCGATCCAGAACGCTGCCATCCCCCATCCTTAGACATGTCCAGCGAGGCAATTGCAACTTGTTGCAAGGGGGGCGGTATGTTCACGCCACCGGGTGAACAGCAGAGAGTGAGGGGTAGGGTTTTTTCCAAAAACCGAATTTGGTCATACTGAGGAAGGTGACGAAGGGTTCTCGAGTAAATCGCCATATTCAATCCAGTACGAAATTTCAACCCGAACACCCGTTCCTTTTTTCCATTGAATTTTTCCTCCTTTCGAATTGTATATATATTTTAACCCGAGACATTTTCGTGTGTGTCGGGCAACCTATGAATATTAATGAATAAAGTATAAGTTTTTGTAACCGAAGTTATCGCGCGTTATCAATTCACCACTCACTCACCACCCGAAGAAATTGGCACCCGCCAACCCCTTGTATTATAATTTGGATCCTTCCGCCCCTCCACGAACAATATTTTTTTAATTTTTTTTTGTGTTTTGTGGGTTTTTTTTTATTATTAGCTCTGTCCAATACAGCAGGTTCCGGTTATACACACACACAAACAAAGAAAAAAAAAATTGTACAACAACTTATGTGTTGGTTTAAACAGCTTATGTATCGTTTAGCTATTTGTTCTCCTTGTTTTTTTTTTTTTTTTTTTTTGAATATGAAAACCAGAGGCTGGTTTGACCCCTTTTACTTTGGAGGGTCCCTTGGGAATCACAAAGTTGGGGAAAGTTATACTATTTTATAGTAGTGTTTTTTGTTTATAGTTTTAAATATTTTATTTGAATCAGTTTTATTGTTGGTTTTTTTTTTTTTTTTTTTTTTTTTTATATAAATATATATATACCTTACCCCTTTCACTTTCTGCTAATATTGTTGGGCCTTTGCTCGCTCCAGTTGACAAACTTGAAGCATTCGAATTTCACAGCTTGTTGTTTAATTTGCACACACTTTGACTTCTGTCTACTTTTCTTTTATATATATATTTTTTTTTTTTTGAAGATCGATGTTGCTTCCAAGGCGGTTGAAAATTAAATGACTCGCTGCCCAAAGGTTAGGAAACTACAAAACGCACTCCAAAATTTGCGACGCCACTCGTACAATTCTGACTGTCGCGACATCGCTGTCGTTCTGTTCTAACGGACACGTAAAGCCACAAAAATGTGCGACTCGCGACGCGGTCAGACGAAAAAGACCCTTGTCGCGAAGCAACTTTGTACCGTTGCGGCATCTCCGTCACTCTGACGAGACATGCAAGTCTGCAAAATGTAGCAAACGACAATGTCGCCTGTTACGCAGCCTGTACCGCGACGCGGTCAGACCAAAAGATGATGAAGTAGAGACGCTTGTCGCGAAGCAACTTTGTACCGTTGCGGCATCTCCGTCACTCTGACGAGACACGCAAGTCTGCAAAATGTAGCAAACGACAATGTCGCCTGTTACGCAGCTTGTACCCATATACATGTGTGTATGTGCTTAACGGGAATTGCTGAATTCGGGGAAACAAATACACCCGAAGCAAAAATTTGAAAAAGATGATGAAATATTTTAAATTCGAGTGAAACTGAAAGGCAACACCAACATCAATATCATGGAGTGCATAGTACACATTGACGATTTATACATATGTATGTATATGTATGTACATATGTACACGTTTTGTTGTCTTTATCGCTCTGTCCGATACAGTTGGTTCAATCGCAAAATGCACTGGTTTAGCGCACTTAACAATCTCTAGCACGATTAGGACACAATTTATGCATTATTATAAATTTTTTTTTTTTTTTTTATTACCAATGCAATATTTGTAAATCATTATTTAAAACCGTTTTTTTTTTTTTTTTTGATACTTAGATACTTATGCATGAACGTAGGTTCCTTCGGGGCACTTTTTCCCGTCCCTGAAGTCGTAAAGCTGCGCCAGTTAACATCTTGGCCAAGTCGTGTTCGAGGAAAAATAGTAACTTTTCCCTGTGTTTATTTACTTTTTAGTATTTTTATTATAAAATTAAAACCTCCGTCTTGTTTGACGTTCAACACACAATTGTCATTTTTATTCGGCGACAATGCCGTTCTCTCCTTCAGATAATTAATTATATATGTATGTATG